>CM046875.1:643632632-644250265 GCA_025667525.1 Glebionis coronaria
GACAGTCCGACATTTCAGAAAAATAAATTTATCCGTGAATATTATTTTGAGATTTAAATTTGTGTTGATTCATAAACTCACAAATTTACGAGAAGAGATTAGGACTTACGATTTTGTTTTAACGTCCTTTACGACTAAGCCGGAAACCCTAGGATTACGTATTTACGTTTTCGAACTCCGTTTTTGATTAGACAATTTTTATTAGATTCGTTTTGTGCCGTTGATTCATAATTTATAAAAACGTTTTTCGTAAAACGACCCGAGGGCACGCAAATCGAGAAAACTAGAATCGAGGAATACCCGTAAATTAGTGAGGTGGGACAAAATACATTATCCCACCCTACTAATATACATGGGACGGCACACATGACACCACATCTAAGGATGTGGCATCATGTTAGCTTACAACTTACAAGTGTAAGTTAAAGCTTACACTTTAAGCTTTCACTAGCCAAAACCATCAAACCAACAACTAGCTTCTCATTACCACCATTCCACACATGCAAACAAACTCAATTCTCTCTCAACAACACCATCCTTGCCGTCCACTTTGAAGAACTAACACCCCTTTTTGATCTTTTCTAGCCATGAAATACTTGTTATCTAGCTCTATCATGGAGTTACCTTGAAGCCTTGATCATTTGGTGGCCATTTTAACAACAAAGGAGGTAATTTGCTTGTGTCCTAGGGCTGATTTCTCAACTTATATTCTTGGTGTTTGATGATCTTGGAGTTACTTTTGATGTTCATCAAGTTCTTGTCTTCCAAAAACAAGAAATACTCTTGGTTGGTAAAGAAGATCATCCTCTCCATTTTCTCTTGTTATTTTTGTAAAGAACAAATGAATTTTCTTTCTTGTTGTATATGTATATGATGAATATATGATGATAAAAATGTTTTGTGGGGATCAAGTGTTGATAAATATGCTTAAAAAGGTTAATAACCATAAGAAACAAGGCTAAAATCATGCTTATTTAGTTGGCTGTATAAAAACAGTATGTAACTAAAACTTGAACTGATAAACTTGCATGGTAGAATCCATTTACAGTAAGTACAAGATGTTATACACATGTTAGAGTTGGCCATGCAATATAATCATTATAATGAGTGAGATATGATCAAAACAAGATAAGAGTGCTAATCTGAATAAGCTGTTTTGTAAGGACTGTTAAGCATAGATAAACTTAAAATGAGCAGTCGCTATAACTAAGTTAAATGTAGCACATAATATGAAGATCATGCCATCCAAAAATGAGCTTCTAATTCATTATAGAACTCTAGATATGATAAAAATGGTGAAGATGAAAATAAAAATCAGATTTTGAGAATTAATGTTTATTATTATTATATAAGCACTCAAAATTTTATTGTATAAAATGTAAAATTAAAACCTACTAACTTATGAAATTTATTTATATAAATATGTAAAAGGTTAAATAAATGGATAAATTTTATAAATGGTAGTGGAATAATACTTATAAGTAATAAAAACTATAAACTTGATTTTTACGACTTTTTCGGCTATTACCGTAAAATTAACGTTTTTCGTCAATTAAAACTTAGACGATCAAACCCGTCTAATGTAAAGTTTTCAAAAGTCATATACTGATATATAAGTATCTAATACAAGTAAAACCCGATAAAACCCGAACTATAGGACATACGGACATTAACGAGCTAAATAAGCATATTGGACTAATAATTGGACTAAATAAGTTAAACACTTATAAAAAGTACTTATTAGGCTTAACCCATTTAGGCCCAACTTGTAAAGTGTAGATACTGATAATATAAGTATAACATGGATTAAAACAAGCTAAAGAACTTATAATAAGTTTATTGGACTTAAAATATGTAAATAGGTAAAACTAGTAAACTAGTATAAAAGTTATCGACACATAACACTAAAATGAGTAAACGAGAATATATAAACCCACTTGATCATCATATATATATAATCATTATATGTATACATAATTGTTTTTTTTATAAAGTCATTGGACAAGAGTCTAAGACGAGTATTGTGTGTCTAGGTTTCCGTGATTGAAGCATGTACCGTACGTCCGAATTGCCGATAACCCGCCTTCCCATATCAACGTGAGTTCATAGCCTCGCACCCTTTTAAATGTTTTTATGAAATGTTTTATAAACCCGCGAGGGAGATAACATGTTAGTTTTTATAAAATAGGACACCATTTGTCCCGATTGTTTGTTTATTGATTTGGACCCGAATGATTGTACGACCCGATTGTATGGCCCGATAAATGATTAAAGGACCCGATAGATGAAATCAAATGGATTATTAAAGTTAGGTTATGTCACTAAAAGTCCCATTAGCATGAATTGTAAACTACCGGGATTGGTAGACGCTTATGCATATAATAGTACTATTTGGGGACGATCACCCCAGTTCGCGCCTTGACGGTTGATCCCCGTCGTGCCACATTGATTGGTAAGCGAATTTATGTATGAGAAGATTTCCATAGCGTGACCTTTGTGACGACACACTAATTTAGATGGGCAAATTGAGTATCGGGTTAGCTACCCGTTGTTTGGTTTAGAAAGGTAACAATGTCATGCGTCTTATAATAATCCAGTTAACGAAATACTACTATACGCACCGAACTACGATGTATTGCCTGACTAGCAATACGGGGTCATACTATTGATATTATGTTCGTGTTTTGGTTTTCATAACTATATTCATATAACGGTTTTTATTTTCATACAACGTCATAAGACGTATTGTATGATGTTTTTACGACATTGGCTCGTATAATGATTTTTAAGGCAAATGCCTATATTATGATTTTCGACAAGGATTTGTATAAAAATGACTTTGGCTATTTTATGGCCTATTACAAAGATTTGTACAAAATGATTTTCAGTATTAATTTTATACTGATATTATATTGATGGATTTTATTAAACTCTATGAATTCACTCGGCGTTATCGCTGACCCTTTTCTTTTAACATGTTTTATCTCAGGTACTTGAAGGTAATTCTCGAGAAGACGACAAGAATTCATGTCCCGCACTTAAACAATAATTTCCATTCAAATTCTTTGTAAAACTTTGTATGAAATAATATGACTTGGGACCGATGTAAATTCGATATTTATGAATGGAAATGCTTTTATTATTAAACGACACAATTTTTATGCGTTGTCTATGATGTGAGTAAGGTGCTATCCCGTAACACCAACTAGTCTTCCGCTGTATTGAGTTGTATAAATTTGGGGGTGTTACATTGAACCTCTAATGATGAACCCTATCTAATACATTGAACCTCTAATGTTAAACCCTATCTAATACATTAAACCTCTAATGTTGAACCCTATCTAATACATTGAACCTCTAATGTTGAACCCTATCTAATACATTGAACCTCTAATGATGAACCCTATCTAATACATTGAACCTCTAATTATGAACCCTATCTAATACGTTAAACCTCTAATGTTGAACCCTATCTAATACATTGAACCTCTAATGATTAACCCTATCTAATACATTGAACCTCTAATGTTGAACCCTATCTAATACGTTGAACCTCTAATGATGAACCCTATCTAATACATTGAACCTCTAATGATGAACCCTATCTAATACGTTGAACCTCTAATGTTGAACACTATCTAATACATTGAACCTTTAATGATGAACCCTATCTAATACGTTGAACCTCTAATGATGAACCCTATCTAATACGTTGAACCTCTAATTTTGAACCCTATCTAATACATTAAACCTCTAACTATGAATCCTATCTAACACATTGAACCTCTAATGTTGAAACCTATCTAATACGTTGAACCTCTAATGATGAACCCTATCTAATACATTAAACCTCTAATGATGAACCCTATCTAATACATTGAACCTCTAATGTTGAACCCTGTCTAATACATTGAACCTCTAATGTTAAACCCTATCTAATACGTTGAACCTCTAATGATGAACCCTATCTAATACGTTGAACCTCTAATGTTGAACCCTATCTAATAGATTGAACCTCTAATGATGAACCCTATCTAATACATTGAACCTCTAATATTGAACCCTATCTAATACATTGAACCTCTAATGATGAAACCTATCTAATACATTGAACCTCTAATGTTGAACCCTATCTAATACATTGAACCTCTAATGTTGAACCCTATCTAATACATTGAACCTCTAATGATGAACCCTATCTAATACATTGAAACTCTAATGTTGAACCCTATCTAATACATTGAACCTCTAATGATGAACCCTATCTAATACATTGAACCTCTAATGTTGAACCCTATCTAATACATTGAACCTATAATGATGAACCCTATCTAATACATTGAACCTCTAATGATGAACCCTATCTAATCGGTTGAACCTATAATGTTGAACCCTATCTAATACATTGAACCTCTAATGTTGAACCCTATCTAATACGTTGAACCTCTAATGATGAACCCTATCTAATACATTGAACCTCTAATGATGAACCCTATCTAATACAATTATATAAAAATAAAATATATAACTATATAAAACTTATTATTATTAATAATTTAAAACTAAACTACATAAATGTTATATAAAAAAATATAGAATTATATAAAACTTATTATTATCAATTATCTAAAAGTAAAATACACAATTATATAAAACGTATTATTATCAGTCATTTAAAACTAAATTACATAAATATCATATATAAAAAATATACAATTATATAAAACTTATTATTTTTAATTATATAAAAATAAAATATACAATTATATGAAATTATTATTATTAATCATTTAAAAGTATATAACATAAATGGTTAAAAAACATTTCTCCAGCGACATGTCGTTGGGGTAAGTTTTGTTTATTAATTTTAGAAATCCCTCCAAAAATTTTCATTAATGCGCTTCTTTCACAAAACGACAAAATACAAGGTTCCCCAGCGACATCGTCAACTTCTAAGGTTTATTAAACCAACTGCGCAAAATGACAAATTCTAAGGTTTCCCCAGCGACATGTCGCTGGGGAAAATATTGACCAGATCTTATCCTTAGACGATTTACAGAAACTTCACTTATCTCCATTCTCATTCTCTCAACACAAACCTGCGTACAACCACACCACCAATCATCAATCATCACCACCATTCACACCACCAATCATCATTCATCACCACTACCACCGTCATCTCCTCCATCCCCACCACATAACCCACCACGAATCATCACCACCAATCATCACCACCATTCACACCACCACCAGAATGTCTTCACCACCACCACCGTCATCTCCAGCCATACCCACCACATAACCCACCAAGAATCACCACCAACATCGCCGCCAACACACCACCACCGAACGTCATCACCACCACCACCACATCACCCTCTTTTCTCTCTAATTGATAATTCTATTAACAAGTTTGTGGTGGTGGATTTACTTTTGTATTAATTAAAGGTATATTTTTCTTAATTGAGTTATTTATAATAATTAAAATTCGTTTTTATATAATTAAAATTAGTTTTTATATAATTTCAGCGGGGTAGGCAGCGTAGGTAGCAGTAGCAGTAGGCGGCGTAGGTAGCGGTAGGCAGCGTAGGAAGCGGTAGGCGGCAGTAGGCAACGTAGGTAGCGGTAGGCGGCGGCAGGCAGCGGTAGGCAACTGTAGCAGCGGCAAGCAGCGGGAAGGTATATTTTATATAAAAAAATTTCGTTTGGTTTCCCCAACGACATGTCGTTGGGGATTTAAAAATGTCATTTTCTTGTGTTAAATTTAAATCCAAACACTCCTTATATATGATGCCTAACCGAAGAGAACACTTTATTTTGATATAAGCTGTTTTCCAACAGCTTATTCGTATAAGCTTATCAGAACAGCTTTTTCTTATAAGCTTATCAGAATAAGCTGTTTTCAAACAGCTTATTCCGCTAAGCTTATCGGGATAAGCTGCTTCAAACAGCTTATCCTGATAAGCTTATCAGGATAAGCTGTTTGAAAATAGTTTATTCGGATAATCTTATCAGAATAAGTTGTTCGAAAACAGTTTATCCCGATAAGCTTAGCGGAATAAGCTGTTTGAAAACAACTTATTCTGATAAGCTTATCAGGATAAGCTGTTTTCAAACAACTTATCCTAATAAGCTTATCAGGATAAGCTGTTTGAATACAGTTTATCCCGATAAGCTTATTGGAATAAGCTGTTTGAAAACAGCTTATCCAGCTGTTTTCAAACAGCTATCCTGATGGTGAATCAACGAAGGTTGACGCACCGCCAGATAACAATGATGTTCCTAGCAAAGACGATGATGATGAAGACCCCCTTCCTCATGATTTAGCAGATTCTAATGTTGAAGACCTCATCAAAGATGATGATGGTGTTGAGAAATTTTATTCTAGTGACGAAGAAGATTAAATTTGTGTTGTAACTTGCAAAATACACTTATATATTTGAATGAATGAATGAATGAAATTGGTGGATTGTTTAAATGTGTAAATTTATTTTGATATTTAGATTTGTGCATGCTTGTATTATTTTGTTCATGAATTTCTACATGTTATGCTAATTGTACCTGTATACAGATGACTGATGTTGCACGGGGACACGGCGGGGACGGTGGTGGCGAGGATCCTTCACGTCCACTTCCTCCATCATTCGGTTGCGGGGGTTGCTTCGTCAACCGGGGTAAGTATTTCTGGATTATTGTAATGCAAATTTGATACACATATTGAACTTGTTTGCCTTAACTTTTATGACTTTATCACTCACTTGATTTTGCAGGAAAAGGAAAGAAAAAGCCCAATTTGGGCGGGAGGAGAGCCGGCAGGCAAGATACCCGGGACAAGACCCGTTGCCTGAAATTACTGGATGCGGTGGCCGCGAATCACAACCGGCCAGTCGAGATCGACTTTCTAGCCGCTATAACCTTGTTACACCTGTCGGCCCCTACGCAGATCATTGGGGAAACTTATTCGGGTTGGTCGTTAGGGAAATACCTTTGTATTACCCTTCGTGGAGCAAGGTCCCCGAAGGGCACAAGGCGGCGGCCAGGGAAGCTATTGGCGTAAGTTATCATTTTATATTTATTTAATTATCGTGTTCATTTATTTAATTGTATATATTTATTTAAATTCGTTTTTTTATTTATATCATATAAATAAATAAACAAATTTAAATAAATATATAAATTATATTGCTAACTCTGTTTTTAATGTGTTGTATTGTGTATATTTATATAAATTCATTTATTTATTTATATCATATAAATAAATAAACGAATTTAAATAAATATATAAATTATATTTCTAACTCTGTTTTCAATGTGTTGTATTGTGTATGTTTATTTAAATTCATTTATTTATTTATATCATATAAATAAATAAACAAATTTAAATAAATATATAAATTATATTTTTAACTCTGTTTTTAATGTGTTGTATTGTGTATATTTATTTAAACTCGTTTATTTATTTATATCATATAAACAAATAAATGAATTTAAATAAATATATAAATTATATTTCTAACTCTGTTTTCAATATGTTGTATTGTGTATATTTATTTAAATTCATTTATTTATTTATATCATGTAAATAAATAAACAAATTTAAATAAATATATAAATTATATTTTTAACTCTATTTTCAATGTGTTGTATTGTGTATATTTATTTAAACTCATTTATTTATTTATATCATATAAATAAATAAACAAATTTAAATAAATATATAAATTATATTTCTAACTATGTTTTCAATGTGTTGTATTGTGTACATTTATTTAAATTCGTTTATTTATTTATATCATATAAATAAATAAACGAATTTAAATAAATATATAAATTATATTTCTAACTCTGTTTTCAATGTGATGCATTTGATTGCAGAAAAAATACGATCTCGCGCCGCACAGGAGCACCCGTCGGTGGCGGAATATCTATGATACCATTAATGCCCAGTTACAAAAATCATACAACACCAGCAAGGCCAGTCTGAAGCGAGATTATTGTGTAAAAGACCCCGAGACTGGAGAATACGATGTGGATCGAATTAGGCGGAACATACCCGACGATCACACAGCTGAAGAGTGGGAGAAACAGATAGCGTTTTGGACTGACGAAAATAACAAGAAGCGATCCTTAACAAACAGCCAAAATCGGTCCAAGGCAACTTATCTCCCGACATGGTTCTCGGTCGATCCCTCGCACTCGACAGCTCATGGTAATTCTTATTATTATTATTATTGATTTTACATTATTATTGTTTTTTATTTATTATTATTATTATTATTATTATTTTTTATTTTTATTATTTTATTATTATCATTATTGATTTTACATACATATTATTATTGACGCATTTAATTAGATTGATCTTACTTACGTGTGTATGTACAACAAAAGGCGTCCGAAACCCAACAGGAGCCTTCAGAGATCAACATGTTCTATCGTTTGCATACAAATTCAGATGGTGTATTTATAGATGAGCAGTCTCTCCAGTTGTATGTAAGTATTCTTTTCAAAACACACTTTAATGAATCATTGATTAATAATCTAGCAACCCGACTAATATATTTACTATCTTGTGTTATTGTCACCACACAGGACCAGATGAGGGAGCTAGAGTCGAGGGTGAGCACACCACTGCCGAGATCAACAGGATGGTGCGAGGAGGCAAGTTTCACGGCCACCATCCTGGCGTGGGTATGGTATTGCCGGGATACGTCAGTTCTACCTCGAGCTTTTCGTCACCACCCCCTGAGACTCGTCGGGATCGGGATGTTGATTTCATGATGGGCCTGCTGAGAAACGACGACAGGTATGGCGATCATTTTTTGAGATATGAGAGTGCTGGTGCTAGCGGGAGCGGGAGTCGCCCGGGTGATGATGCTGAGGATCGGGAGGGTGGCGAGGATGGTGGCGATGACGCGAGCTAGTCGTGTCATATATGTGTTTGTTAGTATGGTACATAGTTTCTTTATGTTCATCTTGACTTGTTTCCCTATTATCCTAACTTAGAACGCTTGTTTCCCTAGTATCCTTAACTATCCCGACTTATTCCTAGTATCCTTGACTAAATTAGAACGTTATATTATATTTTGGTGCAAGTTTGAACTTATTCCGCGTTTGTGTTGATTTGTATTCCAAGTTTACTTTATATGTGTCTTTTGGTGAGCAAATACAGGTTTTTGTTACAGGTTTTGGTAGATTTTTTCCGGAAAAATTCCGGAAAAAATCTGGAAAACGCCTGCTGTGTAGGCAATTTTAAAAAAGAAACTGCAGACTTTTCCCCAGCGACATGTCGCTGGGGAAACTTTGGTTATTCGTTGACAAGTCAAACGCAAAGCGTTGACAAGTCAAATGTATCGAGAGTTTCCCCAGCGACATGTCGCTGTGGAAACTTGGGAAATCGTTGACAAGTCAACGACGTCGCGTTGACAAGTCAGACATAAGGAAATAATCCCCAGCGACATGTCGTTGGGGACACTTTGTAATTAGCTAAAAAGATTAAGTTCAACTTAAATTTTTTGATTTAATAAGGATTTTCCCCAACGACATGTCGTTGGGGAAAATGTTGCCACCGTGGCAATCTATTCTTTCAGAAAAAGTCTGTGGGGCCCGCAAGTCGCTGGGGTAAGTCGCTGGGGATACTTTTCTCATCGAGCGTACCCCAGCGAATTTCCCCCAGCGACATGTCGCTGGGGAAACGTATCCCCATCGACATGTCGCTGGGGAAAAGCCCAAATTATCGTTGGGGAAGGGCTCGAATGTTGTAGTGGTCTGACATAATCTCAGTCTACTGAAAAATGAATAATATCAGTTTTATGGCCATGAGGTATCCGGTGTTTCATGAAAAACTGCACAATAAAAATGATACGTATATTTTTATACATAAAGTAAGAAGGGTGCACACCGTCTTACAGTCATATCTAATTGTGCAGATTGGTGTGCATATTGCTTCTAGAATTCTTCTCACTTTCATTTGCTTTCTAGGGCCATTTCCTATAGAGGAAGAACATTCTTGAATCGTGAAAATGACAAAATAGTAGTTTACCAAGGGATAGGGAATTTATTCTTAGTAGTAGTAATATCACAAAATAATTAAAGTAATACAAACATTTGGACAGTTGTGTAATAAGTGACAGACCTATTAGACTGGTTTATAGAATTTCCAAACATCCACTATTTCAATAATGTGCAAGTTAAAATTTTAGACTTCATGTGTCGGATGATAAGAAGTTTTTTATGTGTAATCCCAAATAGGCCATTGTTCTTTATCCACTGGTAATGGCGTAGGAAAGCGAAGTGACCCTCTAGGTGAAGGTTCCAATCCCAAACAACACCTAATCTAAGTTAACATTTTCTTATATCAATCTCATAATAATAAGAAGTTTTTTTATATTCAATCCCAAACAGCCCAACTAGTAATAATGTGTAGTTTCAGTTTCTCTAATCATAAGAATTACCACCCACACAAACTGGCACTAAAAAAAAAAGGAGAAGTCGCAGTTTCAAAAAGAAACCATCCTATTTTCAATCACCTAAAGCCTAAATTAATGCCCTCACAGTAACAACACTAATTGATTGAACAACTAAATTCTACATTTGAATTCAATTAAACTTTAAATAGAGAAATTACCTTGATTAGATAATGAATTTCCTTGAAACATGAATTCAATCCTAATTTCAAGAAAACATAAGAGTTTTAATCAAAACCCTCAAAATTAATGAAATTAAAAACCCAAAAAAAACAAAGAAAAATCAAAAGATAAACCTTACCAAAATCAAACAACCTTAACCGTTTTGTTAATTTCTTCATCGTCAATCTTTTAATTTTGGCGTTTTTCTTGTTCGGGTTTATCATGAATTTGAGGGTTGGTCTGTTAGGTAACATATTCTGGTTGTGTTTTTGAGATTTTAGGGTAGGTTTTTGTGTGATATTTGTTGAAGCGTTTTTTTAAGTTTTTGTTTGACAGTTAATGTTGAAAGGGGGGGGGGGGGGGTTAATATGGACCGTTGATTATTCATGAATATCCAGGTGTCATTCTTTCTGATTTTTGAGCCAAGATCATTTTTGACAAAACCATGCTTTATATAAGTAGTAGATCTCAGAACTTAATTGGGGGAGTAATACAAAATATGAGTTGGTCACCTATGTTTTTCTTGGAGCTTGAGGAGGGGGTTTGGTCATAGGTTCAAGTCTTGTAAGAGACAAAAATCCATGATTTTCCTCTTTAATGCGAAACTGTGAGTTCTAGAGGTTTCCCCTTAGTGGCTCGGGTCCCGGTGCCTATAACTCGGGGTCGGATTTCAGTGAGATTGAGATGTTGTTTTAAAAAAAGAATACAAATATGAGTTTTATTTTATATTTACCCGAATATGAATTTTATTTTATCCACTTCTTAAATAATGAATTATCTCTGTGTAAATATAATTACCCTTTTTGAATTATTTTATCAACCCGTTTAATTCATTGGTTTATTGGGTCATCGGTTCAACCGGTTGAACTGCCGGATCAAACTGGTTTACTTCCTGAAAAGTTAATAATATGATGCATATACGTTACATGCATAGAACCTATAGCGTTCAATAACAAACACATAATTTGTTAATTAAATGCACATCAAAGAATTCGCTTTAATAAACATTGGAAATTTATACATAGAGTAGTAAAAATACATCGATTGACACAAAGTAAAAAAAATACATTTATTCACCCATAGAAAGAACCGTAGTTAATACCTAAACTCTAGACTAACCACACTGGAATTAATTTAATTGTACTATATGTATTCACTTTAACCAAGACTCATAACTATTCATCTACCTTCTCTCACTTTGTTGCAGTGTCACTTTTGGTATCATCTCCATTCTCTCCGGTAATAGCAGTGTCACCGTCGTCCGCCAAAGAAAAAGGTAAGAACCGCCGGATGCAGTTGAACAAATGGTTTTTGACATTACTTGTTGGAAAAAACAAATCTCATTTAATTATTTTATTGAAATGGAACAAACTTTCATGACCCAGCCGGGTTATTAAAACCTGTTCAACCTGGGTTACTGAAAACCAGCCGGTTTAATCTGGTTCCGAATCTTGTAAAAACCCGTTTACATCCGGACCGGTGCTCCAACCGGTTCCTGGTTGAACCGGTTGAACTGGCCGATTCAACCCAGTTTTTAAAACATTACTCAAGATGTTACTACTTGTTAATTACCTCACCTATATCTTCTTTGGGGATCTTTAGTAACAACTTAGGAAGATAATTGTATGTCTCAAGTGTCAATTGTTGTCACAAAGACTCTCATAGATGTTAGATTTCTCCAAAAATATGGACCATTGGACGCTCATGATGTTGATTTTGCTTGCTTTTAATTCCGACAAAACTATAATAACTACTTTTAGCCTGTCACACCACTGAGTCTCAAAACGAAAAAACTCTATAATAACTGAGAGCAAATAATGAGAAGTTACCGAACCATCGAGGAGGAGAAAAGCAGTACCAATAAACCAAAACAAGAACAAAACCCGTGCGTTGCACGGGTAGACACTTATTTATGAGTTAAAAAATAATATAATATCCACAAGTTAAAAAATAACCTTAATAATCTTTAAATACAACATAGATCATATAAGAACATTATAAATTTTGAATTGATAATGAACGATCTTAAGTAAATATATTAAGGTATGCAAAATTTAAAGATATAACCGAGTTGAGTATGTCTATTGGCTTATGTCCCTAATATGAAAACGTAGATTTTATATGATATTAGAGGGTGAAGTTTAGTTTGCTTTCGACATTATCTTTTTCATGTTTTTCTTATATTAACACATTATATCCTTAATAAAAGGGTGGAATCTCGGTTCCCTATGAACAGTTTCCCCCTCACACACCCAAATATCATATTATTTATCTCCCCTCACACACCCAAACCATATGTGTGTGTTGTGTGACCCTCTCAAATGTTGCTGTGCCGTTGATCTTGAGCCTCCCTCCTGTAGCACTCCTTCCTTTGGTACCGTTGATTTGCACATACGGTACCCAATTTACTTTATTGACAAAACCCACCTCTCACATATCTCTATCTCACACATCTCTCAAAATATTCACTCATGTGTTTCATTTGATTAAATCGGTTTGATCTAATGAGTTTGATTTCATCAGATCACGTTAATCTAAAGTTTGATCTCAGTTTGATCAACGAAAGGGTAATCGCGATTCGCGATGGATCAAACTAAGTTGTTTTGATCAACTAAACGGTGGTCACGAAAAACTTGATCTCCAATCGAAACAAGTCTTATACAAAAAAAAACAAAGGCGACTGTTAATTAAAGGTACGTTTGTTTCCTGATTTCAGTGTTTTTTAATTGAATTATACTAACAAATTTGGGGTTTTTATTTTGTTTTATACTCACTCTATGTTTGTTTCTTTTGTGGGGTCAGTTTGACTTTGTTTCTCTTTTGTAGATTTGTTCCATTGGATGATTAAGAAATGTGAGCAGTGTACTGATGTTTATTAGATCAAGTTTCATCAGGTCAACAATGCGAGGTGGTCTAAACAGTTCATTTTTTTTATATATGTATATCATTGAAAGTAATACAACACGCGTGGGTCTATGTGTGGAGTAGCCCCAATACATGTGATAGTTTGTAAGGACAATGTTATTTTGACCCTTCTGAAAGGCCTAAGAACTTAGGTGTATAACGGGATTCTATATTTTGAAACGTTCTTATGTAGGTTTGCAAAGAGAAAGTTGGATGAATCAGTGTTTCCTAGATGGAGGAATTGACATTGTTCGTCTTTGACTCTCAGCTAATTGAATACAATAAAAATATAATATATGAGTCGTAGATTAAACAACTGCATGTAGGATTTGCCGTTTATTGATATTGTAGTGTTTGTTATCTGGTCAATTCTTATAGAAAAAGGGTGCAGCTTTACTGCTAGCAGGGACGCGCGTTTAGGAAATAACGTTTGGATTTGTTATCTTGGAGAATGTGATTAGTAGATAAAGGCAAGGTAAACACACGTCTTACCACGGACGCGCGTTCCAGTGGGGAAGGGTGTAGCTTTACTGCTAGCCAAGGTAAACACACCTCACCCTTGCCTTCCCGCTGTTTTGAAACTTACATTGATAGTAGTATATTAATTACAAACACCCCCTAAGCATATGTATAAGCCCAATAAGATACCCCTGAACAAGCTCATTTTATAATCGAACTACTCCTATTTAAATTCCGTTTAGGAAATAACGTTTGGATTTGGTGTTTGAAATTGGAGAATTGATTATTATAAATGATAATCTGCATTTTCTCCCCCCTTCTCCGGTTTAATTCATGGCGGGTGTAAATTCATGTGTTTGGATCAGAAGCTTTGCAGCAGCCATAAACACCCTTATCACACGGGCCAGAAAGACTCGGTGAGAATGCTTGGCCTTTTCTTATCTTCTTTCCGCAGATATATCTCAACTTCGGTTTGATTCAAATTAGTTTCCTTGATAATCTTCCATTGTAACTCCTTTATAATTCTTTTTTGTGTTCTTTAAATTCTTATTGACAATGTCGTTGCTGAATGATTTGTGTGTTAATGTATAAATGTTTTCAATATTTTTTTGTTATTGTCTGCTATTGTTAGTCAGTGTAGTAGTATTAAGTTGTTTAAGTTAATGTTGAGTTTATAATTGAATGTTTCGTATATTTGTAATTACTTTCAGTGATAACAATAACGAAAAAATACGGTTGCTAGCATATGTTGCTTAGTGAGTTTTTTTCGCTGGCAGGCCACTCAGGTTAGGTCGTATGCATGTATAGTTTTAACGACGACATTCAACAACAACCACTAATAACGTTTAAGCAATTAAACGTCACAGAAGACAAAAGAATATAGGGTTCTTTGGATCATTTTTTATGTGCACCATTAATTTAAATCGAAACTCAGTAAATATGTATATGCTTTTATTTTTGTTTATATATAGTGAAGTTTTTTTTCTTAATTGCAGGCGACGATTGGCTTAAGTATTTTAGGCGTATGTTGCATAAAGTAAATATCATGTTGTGATACCTGTTTGTGATGGTAGCCGTTGTAACGGAAACTGATCTTGATGGCCATTTGACGATCGTTGTTGCCACCCGTCCTTTCTTTGCCGTAGTATGCCGGGTAGCGATTGTGATCGTGTCTCATGGTGCAACGATATATTGGCAATGATCAAACGTGTGTTTTTTGAATGTTTTGGTAATTGTGCCTTGACAAAACCGGTTCACATTTGGTTGATTAGCTATGATAATCTCTGTGAGACACTGTCATGAGTAATTGTATGCTTATATAATTATAGCGGGCTGTGATGAAGTTAAACGGCCGTATGCAAAGATAACACAGCCCGGATCTTGGCGGGGCGACCTTTGAAGGTCGCAGCCATGCCGGGTTATGACTATTTCTCCTTCAGCCTATGCTATACCCCAAAAAATACGGAAAGCTTTTGAGATTGCATTTACTATTTCTCCCAAATAGCGGGCTGTGATGAGTAACCGTCATTTCCCTCCTGAGAGATGAGTTTCCTTTGATTAAAATATTTTGAGAGATGTCTCAGAGACGTGGGTTTTGTTAATAAAGTAAATTGGGTATGTGAGGGGACACTGTTCATTGGGAACCGAGATTCCCCCTTTTATTAAAGATATATAATATATAATATATAATAAATAATGTCGGGCCGTGATGAGGTTAAACGGGCGCGGGTAAAGATAACATAGCCCGGATCTTGGCAGGGCGACCTTTGAAGGTTGCAGCCATGTCGGGCTATGACTGTTCTCCCCAAATAGCGTCTTATCTGAGCCTATGATATACCTCAGAAAAATCAAAAACAAAACTCGAGAACAAAAGCCGATTTGCGGGGTGACCTTTCGAGGTTGCATTTACATTGAATGTGATTACGGTATCCGCAGGTTAGAACTATAGCCTTTCGGTTTGATTTTTTTGTTTGTTAATAATGTTTTCATATTCTGTTATTGATTTAAGTGTTTTGTGTCAGGGACTCAGGGGGTTTCACTACAAGTGTACATGATTCCCAACAAGTTCAGGTCTTAAGAAAAAAAACCACGTTTGTCCATTGGATTTTCAAGACCCGTTTATTGGTATAAACGGTATGGATCTATGGTGTCGTGTGTCCTCCACTTTTCCCTGTGTATATATACCACGGTCATCAGTGTTTGCATTATTTGTTGAAGATGAAAGCCATACGACACCGATTTTTGACTACGTGAAGTTACTGCCTAAAGTTAAACATAAACAGGTCAGTCACGTGTATTTATTATCTATTTGTTCAATGGCCTCTTTTACAGCATTTTATATTTGCAAAATACAAATAACATTAGGTGTTTCGTGTTCCCAAATGTATGGATACCCTTCAAGGGAAACAGGGGGCATTTTGCGGTCTTTAGTCTGTTCGGAGCAGGCTAAACATCTCAAACTACCCCCTGCTTACCTCGAAGGGTATCCGTATACTTGCGAACACGATAATATCTTTTGTCTTTTGGGTATTTTGTTTTAAATATCATAAGGCCCAGATAACTTGAGGAATGTGTAATCATGACATGATGGAACGCGTGATATATTCCACATACCTTTCAAATGCCATTATAATGTGCGTTTATCATGTATGTGACCACGTTGACCAGAAACTTTTGAGCTATAGCTTAAAAACAATGCAATATTTAGAAAAATATATCTTAATTCTTAAAGGGTGTTTGGGATTACATAAGTAAATAACTTATCTACTTATTCTCTCTGCTCTCTTTTACAAACACAAAAAAGATATATTTTGTACTTTCTGTAAAGCTTATTAGTTGTCACCATGGTCATGTGAAGCATACTCTTTCAGCGAAAGGGAGGCAAAGGAGTAAGCTGAACTTCAAAGGTCCCCGTATATTAAAGGCAACGATTTCTTGGAGAATGCTTAGAACCTGAACTTCAAAGGTCCACGGATATTAAAGTATAAGCTGCAAATGTCTCAGATGATAATACTGATGCTGCTGAGAGGTTGATGATGACGAAGCAGACAAATAGGAGGTAGTGGAACAAACTGAGATCCAACCTGGTGATACAGAAGCGGTTAGGGATTAGGAAGCTGCTACAAATACTCTTCAAATGATTGGGGATCAGTTATTTAAAGGCGACAGTGCTCCAGTTAAGTAAAAAAAACCGTGAAAAGGTTGGCCCGAATTGTTGCAATGGAGGTAAGAATATACAGTTTACTGTTATAAAAAAAAATTACATATTGGCTTTTTAGAGGTAGCAGTTTTGACCTATTTACTTATAATTTTTGGTCGATTCTGGTTGTCTTTTCTCTGGAATAGACCAGCTTAAAAATCTAGGTATATGGGAACGGGTTGAAGTCGTTCGGAGTCTTTTTAATGCATACATCATTCTAAATCGTCTTTTAATAGATTTTAATAATTGTACTATTATTGTTTCAAAATGTTAATTAGGTATATATGTTTTTTGAATACAGAATATGGATAAAGTATGCTTCGCGGGTCAATCCATCCTGAGGTGATCCCTCTTGAACCGCTTTGAATTCGTTTGGTTTACTTCGATACATAATCTGAAATTCATTATATCTCTTCCTTCTAATTGCAGAACGATGACGATGAAGAGTGGCTTCCATTGGATATATTGTAAGCATTATAGGAGTTGCGATATTTGATACATCAGATATGTACACAATTGATGATGCTTGGGATACGAATTCTCTGCTCTAGCCAGCAGTCCCAAGAGAAACAACCAACATAATTGGCCAGAAAAAGAATTACGTCATTCATTTTGCTTCATCAACGCGCAAGGGTGATGGGGAGTTCACTGTAAACACCATCCTCAAGACGCAAGCTCTCATTGAAGACAAGGTGCCGCTCCAGTTGAAACTGTATTCAGGAGACGAGAGGAAGCCATCGGATTATGCTATTCTTACATACGTGTCAAAACTACGTCAAGAATCAACGAACAAAAACTTCCCGCGGCGGAGCGCGGGCACCTTACCTAGTAATAAAAGGTTATCTATATCTATATATATCTTAATACCTTATTAAAGATTTAAGACTTATTCTAAATTTAGAAGTCTTAAAAATTTAAGCCTTTAACATTTCTATTAAAAGAAAGCTTTAAGTCTTAAAAAATTCCCACATATAATTATAACTGAAAGTCTAAAAATAATTTCTTTACATCAATGCATTTAAACCCCTTAATGAAAGAGACACACAAATTTGTAACAATCCCATCTATATAGCTTATTTAAACAAGACTTGTAACAGCCCATTTAAACAAGACATGTAACAACCCATAAGTAACCTCCCATATATATCGAGAGACACAAACACATCACACACAAATATATCACCATTCTTAACTTTCCTTTCTACGGCATGTGTCTAAACTTAACACAATCGCCACAACCTTTGTAAACAATCATCGAGTGCCACCTCATCTGCTAAAGCCACCCACGCCATCACCTTTTTCACCTCTATCGTTTCCACCACTTCGACCACCACCATCAGCCGCAAACTATCACATGTTAGTTGTGTGTTGGTGGTTTTGGTGGTAGATTTGCTGATAGATATGGGTGTTTTGGTGACACACGTGGTTTTACTGTTTTGCTTGTGGTTTAGTTGTTGCGGTTATAGTGCTAACCGGAAGGTAAAAAATGTAAACACCCGGATCGAACCTGCGGGTTTCATCTGATCCGTTTTAGTTACCGGGTACCCACCGCCGCATTGCGCGGGTACCCGACTAGTAATAAACAAAGGTTTTTTGAAACTTCTATGATGTCACTAATTAAGCAAATTACATCACAAATGATGTCATAAAAGCCACGTCAGCCTGTAGTACTAATTTTACCAAAACTACTCTCAGCCATTTTAATGGAGACTGTTTGACTTTTGATCCACAATAAATATAAGCCCAGAAATTATGCAAAGGTTACCATTATTATGAATTAAATTAACATTAAATCGGTAATTTTTTTCTTTCATCTCAAATTAGAATGTTTCCTAATCTTAAATTTGTACCGGGTATATTAGACATTGTTTGACGTTAATTTGATGATCTGGGTTTTATTAGGTACTCAACATTATCTCTTCATTTTGATAATTCACGAGTAATATAAAAAGTTAGGTATATTATTTTCAATTTAAATTCAATGATTTGGATACTATTTTATTCAATTTATTTTTTAGTATCACACTGTGTCTATTTACTACTTATGTTTCAAATGATGTTTAATGTGTTCCTTCTTTGAAACAAGATTTTTTTCTTTCGAGAGTTGAGATGGTGATTTATTACATACAATCGAATTTGTTTTGACATGGTTGCTTATTTTGATTCTCTCTTTACAACCATGACTTTTATGTTTCCTGTTAGTATATCTACATGTTTTAGCGGTATTTTTTATATCTTTGATTAATAATATATTATGTGTTTAAAATTGCAGGTATTTGGGGAAAAAACTGGTGCTTAATGAAGTGTTCAAAAGTGTTTGATCAAATGCCACAAAAAATATCTATCGAAAGTAAAATCATACATCCTCTTAATCCCAAGCCTAATCAGATGTAAAGTCTATTAAAGGTGTATTGACTTTGTGTCCACAATTCAAATTTAGAATTTTCGGTTAAAGATTTAAAACTGTAATATTAAACAGATTCATTTCTCACTTCAGAATTTGAAATCATGGAACACTTCTCAAGATATTGAAGTCCACTTCTAAAGTTTAGTTGAAAATAATTATTTTTATGTTTCGTTTTGTTCTATTTGAAGCTTTATAATACTTATATGTCTTTACCCATGTTATATTCATGGTGAGATGTTAGATTCATGGTGAGAAGCAAATTAGGTTAGTGTTAAGTTTTATTCTCTATTTCACCTACTTGTCACGGGTTGCTACTTACTTCGTGTTACTTGATACTATTTTTTGGTATCTAATACCCTTACATACACATAGATGTCGTTTAGGTTTCAAGTTTCACGGTTTATGCTAGGATAGGTATGAATAGGTGTCGTATTTAGATATTCTTCTCGATAGATATGTTGTAAAAATGATTATGTATGGTTAAAGGCATGAAAAGCGAAGTTACATTCGGAGTACTAATCTTTGTTGTTTCATTTTTTTTAACAAAATCTTTGTTGTTTCATTTGCTTACAACAGATATCAGACTACTTTGTATTTACATTTTAAGCCATTCAGGTGATTTGCACATTATGTTATTTGATTTACACATTTAAAATGTTGTTTTACGTCATTTATATCTTTAATATTTATATTAGAATTTGTCCATTTCATTAAATGAAGTAAGGTTGAGTGTACCAATCAATTAGTTGAATGTGCAAATCATCTTTTTTTTATTAGTCATCGTTGCTTTACTAATTGGGATGAGAAAACCTACACTCGGTGTTTTTTTTATTGTGGCACGGTTATAATATATTCATTGGAGTGGAGCTTTGTTGAATTTACTTTGCTCCACTCTAATTGAACTATAAATCATAACCATTTTTAATCTTGTAGCTATTTGAACTATAAATCATAACCATTTTTAATCTTGCTTATGGTACCTATAAAGTCAGCTCCAACAACTTTGATCATTTACAAGGTCTTCAATATAATGTGTGATTCTTTCTGTTATTTTGCTAAATGTCTGAAAATATATATTTGTTAATTTAAGTATTTGAACTTTGTTTTTAAACTTTTTATAAGCCACCCGTGATTTATCACGGGTTTATAGGCTAGTTACTTATAATAAAAATTACGATAATGATCAAAATAACATTGAGTGAGAATATAAGTAAATTATGTGCTTATGCTTATATCATGTTGTCTCCTCCCATTATAAAATAGCACCAATTTGGTTGCGTTATCAGCATGCTTGTTTTGTTGTTCAACATATGAGAACATGCACGTACGTGAAATTATAATGTACCGAATGATAGACATATGTACGTGTTTAAGAGACATATCTTCAAATACCTCTTTAATAGTATCAACCATCATCCATAACAATCATAAAACGCTTACTATACGTTCTCAAAAGGGGTAATATCATTTATTCTATGAAGTTTTTGTTGAATATTAAAACATCCTAACATTGGAGTCTTGAAGAAGAAAATTTAACGTTCCTGCTAGAGTATACATGCGTAGTTACAATAAGAAACTTAAGAAGATATACAAAATAATGAACAAACTTGATATTGGGTACACTGCTATAAGAAATTTACACCTCTTTCGGAATCCACGATCAATAACTTATATCATTCTTGTATCCAAATAATAAAATATGTGTGTGCATGCTTGTGAATTGTGACATGATTCTGAAACATACTCATACTGCTTGTGATCGAAGATATGATGTATCATGTGTGGTAGGGGTATGAAAGAAATCAAAAACTCGAACCTAAACCGAAAAAACCGAAGAACCGAAACCTAAAAAACCGAAATCGATTGAAAAACCGATGGTTCGGTTTTTGCATTTTGAAAAAGTCGAAGCTTTTGGTTCGGTTTGGTTTTAGAATTAAAGAAAACCGATATAAACCGAACCGATCTCTATAATCATGAGAATATATATATATATATAAGTTCACGTCGAAACTAATGGACGATGAATATGCTACGCTAGATTAATTATATCATGTTTAATAATTAATCAATGTTTCATATGCTTATTGAACATGACTAAATAATAAGTTTTTTTCTAGGTTGTTTTTTTAATTATGTTTTTATCGTTGCTATTGTTTTGATTTATACGCATAAATGATTTTTTTGGATCTTATATGATATTTTTTCCTTATTGTTAATGTTGTGTTTCTTGTTGTTATTGTTTATTTAAAGCTTTTAACATGTCGGTTTATGGTATATTCGAAATCGACTTGTAAAAGCGAAGCTCGATAAATCATATAGAAACCGAAAAAACCGAAAAACCAAATCGAAAGTAAATCGACAACCAAAAACCAAACCGACACAAAACCGAAACCGAATGGTTCTTAAAAATAAAAAACCGAAATTTTTTGGTTCGGTTTTGGTTTTATACAAAAACCGAACCAAACCAAACCATGCTCACCCCTATGTGGGTATAAAATGCTATATTTTCTCTTAAAATATATAGCGATGCAAGTGTTTTGAAAATCCAGTGGATAGAGATAGACTGATTTTATTATTGAGATTCCATAAATGAAGGTAAGTTAGTTCAATACATTTTGGACAGTGACGAAGCCAGGATTTCCGATAAGGGTGGGCCAAAATCAAAATAGTACTTTGACCAACGAAATAATATTGATTAAGAAATGAGCTTATTCTAGTCCTAACTAGTAAAATCTGTAATTAAGATGCAAGCAAATATGATAGCCTTCTTTTAGAAAACTCATGACACATAGAAGTTCGGTTATGCTTTCTAAAATGTTTTGAGACCGTTTTACGTCAAGGCAAATGAAAACCTATAGTAAACATTGTACTAGATAGACACTCCATGCAAGGAAGAAGCATTTTTTTTAAACCTTACAATATATTAGTAGAGTTCAATTTTTATAGGTAAACTAATAAATGATACAGTAGTAAAAACACATTTTGATGCACCAAGTGCATTTAGGATATATTTGAAAAAATCGACGTTTTGTTCAAAAATTAATACTTTATCGAAAAAACCATAAATATCCCGAACACGCACGAGACACTAATTCCGTCCCCTACTCCGTGCATTGATATAAGTGAAATACTATGATGATGTATTTAAAACAATGTTTGCACTAGAATAATGCTTATTAATTTAACGAGTATGATAAATGTTTTTATTAATAAAACCAAATATTAATAATAAACCTATAAATTCTTACGCCATAAAAGTTGAAACAAATTACACACAAATTTTTTTTTTTATCTAAATTACAGTAATATGTGTATGTAGTACATTATAACGTTAAACTACTATCTTCATTTCTTGAATTAATATAGCTTAATAAATATAACTGTATAGGGTGGGCCGACTTCCTTTTCAATGACTGAATGTCTCAATTCTATATGTTCGATAAAGCTCTTGTAGAAAACTTTGGGTTGGCCTTGGCCCACCCCAATCCTAAGGTGGCTCCGTCCCTGATTTTGGATATAGTAAACGTGACAATATGAGCTCCATGGTCAAAGTTCTTTGCTAAATATCAGGAAATAATCTATTTTATACGGCTTGGATGGATTTGAATGTCAATCGAATGGCTGATAAATGATGCTAGGTCATATTTTTTTCTCTAAGTTCCGCCAGTAATATATAAGTATAATAGAAAAAAAAATCATTCTCTTTGTTGAAAACTGACAAAAAGATTTTGGTAACAAAGGGTGAAAAATGAGAAATATGAAATTGGGGTTTATCCCACATTGGCTGATTAGTACAAGTTGTGAGTGAGAAAAGATGTATAAATGACAACAAACTATTCTTTTCCTAAACCAATATGCATGCCTCTTTCTTTGTACATGATTTTGATACATGTCTACTATTTTAGAGTTCTTTTTAAAATTAGAACTTTAACCCTTAATGTGATTTTATTAAGTTAATATTATATCTCATAAATATAATTAACCATACAAATTATTAGTTATTTTTCTAATTAATTAGTTATTTTTAATATTTTTTTGTGTGAGCATAAATCGCAAAAAAAAAAAAAAAAAAAAAAAAAAAAAAGAGGATCGATTTTTCGTAAATCATGTATTAGATATGTCATGGTATTTTGTTAGATGAGGATATATGTACGCTATTAATACTTCCTCACATATAGAATTCCCAAAACCGTCACTCTAAATGCAAAAGCTTCTAATCCCACATCGGTTGAAGGAAAGAAATTTTGCTTATTTATATTTTGTTCTGCATAATACTTGCACAAATTGAGATCACTAGTATGTTTTATATGCTTGGAGCTTACCTTTGATAAATCACAATATCAAAGCTGAGACTCTAACAAATAAATGTATATATGTACTCTTAATTTTTTGTCATTTAAAATGTTTTTAAGTATGATTCTTTACAAATTATTGAAGATTGGATTCTTGAAGATAGTTTTTTTAATGGAAATATGTTTTTGCCTTTAATATGTGGTAATGGTAGTCAAGAAATCATGTTCTTTGTCGCGCTGGTAAACCACAGCGAACCGGGCAGCAGGTCTCTAGATGAGTTTGGGTTAAAACAGGCCCAGATCTAGATGTGTTTTGGTCGAGTTATCTCAAATTCTAAAATTTCATATTAAAAGACAAAAAGTGAAAAAAAAGTAAAAATCTTTTTTTTACCCGCTAGACCCGCCTAGACCCGGTTGAGTAATTGTTACTGTATAATTGAACTTTCTATCAACTATCAACTAGACCATCTGTTAGACTTTAGGAGACCAACTATCCTTTAACATAACTTCATCATCTCTTCTCGCTGTATGAAAACCAAACACGTAAAATGGTCTAAACTAAACATATGCTTTCAGATGAAAGTATTTAAAGTCTTTGAAAGATCGAAGAAAAATGGAAATTCGACAAGCAATATGTACATCCAGTACTACTTTTATGGGATCGATGGTCACAACTCACAAGACATAAAACGCTACTTAACACTTTCAACAACGGATTAATATTTACAAATGTGTATCACGAAAAAATATTCTCTAATGTATGTTCAGACGATGGATCATCGATTTGCAATATTTACAAAATTTGTACTAGTGCAACTTTTGAGCCATGTCATCGGCTTGGGATTGATTGATTTTGCTCGGCCCTACTATCAAAGTTGAGAATGTGTCCGAATCACTTCTCTTACTTAAACTAGACGAATATTTTACCAAACGCACAATAGAATGATACGTGTCTGTGCAAAACGAGTACTACTTGGTCTAACTAATGATCAAATATGCATGAGATCTTCTCACACCGTTAACCGTTATACACATTTTGGATTTGGCTCTGATTTATACTATAGACAAATACATTAACGCGAGTACATGACCCGCACTCTAAACTTAGATGATCTTTTTTCTTACAGTATATTATGGTTAAATTATAGCCATCTAATACAGGGTAGTGGAAAACTTTAGTGCAAACAAAATGAAAATATAAGAACATGAAACTTGTTAGTTAAAAACTGGAAACGAGGGGTGGGTCTAAGGGTCATTGGGTGTTGATTTATCCTACATCGGTTGAGTATGAAAATTGAGAATGAGGAAGGTTGTATATATCTTAACCAAGCTGCATAAGTTTCTAAGCAATGAGCACACTGTAGGAAACGGTGTACACTTTTATTATAAAATCGAATTTACAATAAAATAACAGAATTTAAATTGACAAAATTTTAAATGACAGAAAGTAATTAACAGTAATGAAGAAAACAGTAAAACTAAGACGAGGCACGTGTTTAACACGATTCCCTTAAAACAGATTCGCCGTCTGTTTCCAGGGTACAACGTCCAAAGCTGTTGTAGAGCCGGACTTAAACAAACTTGCCTGAAAGATCACGAAAGCCTTGCGTGTTTCTGATCGACGAGCTGCTGGAAAACTGTCTGATAATGCAGTAAGGAAAAAGCTGCGTTTTTTCTAATGATTTAACTGAATGAGAAGAGGTCATATTTATACTGAAAACTTGACTTGTTCTAAAAGAAAATATATACAAAAGTCAGGAAAATCTGTTGTAACTTAAACAGATTTCCTGTCTCTTTAACACATAAAAATAATATGTGAATAACTTCATCTATTCCTAAAATAGATGTACAGAATTTTCTGGAAAAAACAAATCGTATTCGTAGCAAAAAAGATACCGAAATCTGCCCGCACCCAAGCCAGTTTTCGGAGCTGCATTCATGTCCGCAGGTCGCGCGCTCGTGCACAAGTTCAGTAGCTTCGAACCCGTTTTTGGCCTAGAAATCTCACTTTCTGCACAAGTTCGGCTATAAAAAACAAGCGCTTCTCGGGAGGCAACCCGTGATCTATCCTTCACTGCATTCATAATAAGTGTAGGGGGAGCCCCGTATGTGTTTGTTGTCTTCTTTCTTGTGCTGCGCAGGGATTAAAGCTTCAAAGATCCACTCTTGATGACATTTGACGAACCGTGATCCCGTGTTCCCATCTTCCCGGTTCTATCCTAAACTCTCGTGATTCAATATTTCATATCTTATATGTTCACATTGAAATCACTATAGTTGTCCTTTCCTTAGCAAGATTTAAACAAAGTGCAAAATGTCATAAGTGTAGGGGAGTTTACTCCCACATGCTTAAACATTGAGGAAAATGTTTATATTAAGTGTAGGGGGGACTTCTATCGAAGTAAGTGGTCTTTTCCATGAATTTGCCCTCATTTTAACCGGAAAATTTGATTTTTCGACGTTTTTCAAAATTTTTAATCTATTTTGGCCTAGTTGTATAGTTGTATTTTCCTTCGTTATGGTTATTTTCTTTCCTTGCTAGAATAAATTTGCAATAAAGTGGTTTTAAGATTTTTAAAGTCGTGAATACTTTGACTCAACCCGAGTTTACTTATCTAAGTTTACTCTAGCTAGTATCCTTAACGTGTTCAAGTCAAGTTTTGCTAGGCTTTTATTTAGGGAGCTTTAAAACGCGAAAGTCTTAACTCTCACGGGTTAAGAACAAGAACTTTTCGCAAGTTCCTATAATTGATCCTAGAGAGTTGTTTATCAAGGGAACTTTAAAATGCGATTTCTAAACTTGAAAAAGTCTAAGAATTTGTAAGATCCTATAGATGACTCGAAAACCCAAAACTTTGATTTAATAGGCTAAGCATCCACGAGTCTCATTCCTTGAGATTTTAAACTGTCGAGGACGAGAGATGATAGAGTCAATTATAAGTTTGGTATTCTTTCGTGAATTTATGTGAGTTAATTACGAGCCTAATCTCCCATCGCTTGTTAATAAATTTATCTGCAATAAATAAGGTTGTACGATTTGAAAAGTTACTTAGCTTCTAGCCCAAGATCGTTTAAAAGTTGCTCGGTATTAATTAGAGTTCATAGCTAAGGCATAACTTATTGAAGCGGGATGCGAAGATTGGCGAGTCCGAAAAGGCCCTAACAAGGCATGAGGGCTACAGTTGTTGCTAAAGATCCAAAAGTGATGTGAAGAATCATTTGTCGAAAATCAATATGAAGGATCAAGACACACGACGAAAAGCAAATACTCCCCTAAAGATCATGGAGAAGTCTATCCGAAAAGACCCTAGCAAGGTATGAGGATAAATAGATCCAAGTCCTAAAAGGAGGCAGATCGTTGTATATCAAAGTCCAAAATAAAGATTGGAGAAAAATGAAGAAGTCGTGGTCCAATTATGAAGAATCTCTCAAAACCTCAAGTGAAGAAATTCCTATTATGAAGAGAAGACCATAATTTCAAGAACTCTCAAAGATTTGAAGTATGAAGTCGTTGCCAAATATCGGTCCGAGAAAGGTCTCAAATCGTGAAGCGAGTTATGCCAAGATATGAACTTTATGAGGTCCCGAGAAGCAGTTTTAAAAGATTTTGTCCTTTAGCTAACTATTGATTAAATCGTCTATTTTATTTTCGGCCTAAATAACTATCGAAATAAGTCAAACAATGCATCCTCGTGATCATTCAAGACAAAAATAAAATATAAGAGATACACCTAGGAATAAGGGAGTCTAAGTAAATAATTGGCCCACATGAATTCGTGTTAGTTTGCTAACTTATAATAACAATGATCTCATTTTTAAGCTTGGTATGGGGAACGTGAAACTTGAGGATGATAAACGTTCATGGCAGCCAAAACCTAATGTAAGTCTTTGATTTCTTTACTTGTTTCTATCTTTTTATGTTTAGTATTTAATAAAGGCCAAGGTGGGTTATTTATGATGGAAAATGTAAACCGTGCTTTAAAATTAATGCATTGCATGAGGGCATTGCAATGGTCAAGTGTAGGGGATTTAATAAGTGTGAAAACACTTATCCTTTTACCACTTATTTCCAATATTAACAAGACCAAAACGTGTATTTTATGTCGTAAAAGTCGGAATTATGCGTGGTTTGTGTTTTTATTGTGTTTTAGGACCAAAAGATGAAAAAGGAAGAAAACACGGGCTTTCACGGGCTTTTATCGAAGAAAACGAGAAAAGACGAAGTCAAAAGATCAAGAGTGCTTAAAGAACGGATGTCCAAGACCTATTCTGAAGATTTATCGAAGAAAAAGTCTAAAGAAGGAAGTTTAATGAAGTCGAAGAACTCAAGTCTAAATTAAAGAAGAAAATTATTAAGACAAGTTCAAATCCCGAGACGACGTCGAGAAAAGACAAAGAATTAAATCGAGTCGAGAAGTAAAGAAAGAAGGAAGCAAACCACACATGCACTTCCCATTTTCCCTATAAATACCCTCCTAATCACATTAGGAGGGGAGTTAGCTAGTTTCTCATTTTTTAAATTTTTTCCTTTCTAGTTTTTAGAGAGAGAAAGTTCCAACTTTCTCTCACTAAGTTTTCATCTTTTCTTTCTTTTAATCTTTCAAGATTAAGCTTTTTGTATTTTGATTTTATTAATCAAGTTCAAGTTAAGCTTTTTGTTCATTAATCTCTTTCTACCTTTCTTGATTTTAGCTTACTTTTGGTGCGAAATATTTATGATCCGTGTTGATCTTGATGTTTTCGTGATTAAAAAGTTAATCTTTTTATTCCTACATAAGCTTTCAAACGGTTAAGCTTTAAGATCTTTGTGCTTATTGGCTTATTTGTATGTTTAGCTTATTTACTTTTTGAAAGTTTTCTTAAAAAGTTTCATCTTTTTATGGTTTGATTTAAAAGATTGCTTATTTAAAGTTTAAAAAGTTCTTAATTTGTGCTTACTAGTTCGGCTTATCATTAATTCGATCAAGTTTTGGTTTGAGCTTATTCCTAATAGCTTAAGACTTAGCTTATTTTCGTATTCGTACCATCGGAAAGGGTAAACCCCTTTTCGATTTGACTTTCCGATCAGAGGTCCTTGTTCTGATCGTTTGATCGGAAAAGGGTTTTAGGCACATTCCGATTGGGACAGTTTCACAATATTCCGACTGCTTTCTTTTACTGGATTCCGATCAGGGATTCCGATTGCACCATCATTCCGACGAGGGTATTATTTGGTATTCCGATTTGTTTTGTTTTCCTATATTCCGAAACGACTCATTTTTACTCATTCCGATTGTACTTAGTACTATATTCCGACGAGACATTCCGACTAGGGTGTATTCCGACCATTATTCCTATTTTGCATTCCGATCAGATTCCGATTAGCAACATTCCGAATGGTTTAATTTCTTGTTTTTACACGTTTTCAAGTTTTAGATTCATTAAGTGTTCAAGTGTTTTTTCTAATCTTGTCTTTAAGTTTTCAAGCATTTATTTTTAACTCTTCATTTTAGTTTAACCTTTAAAGATCTTATTTTACTCAACGACACTTTCTTATTTGCTTTTAGTTTAAAACTAGATAACCACTCATTTATTATTCCACCAAGAACAATTGAGTCACACTTTCTACCAATAATCAATTCGAAAAGATCGGACGATAATATTTTATACTTGGTGTAAAAATCTGAGTATTACACATCCATTTGGTGAACTTCTAAATTTCTTAATGCGACAATAGCAAGAATCATCCTAATAGAAGTTATTCGCGTAACAGGCGAATAAGTATCAAAGTAATCTAGACCTTCGCGTTGTCTAAAACCTTTGATCACCAATCTTGCTTTGTACTTATCAATTGTACCAACAGCTCTCATCTTCTTCTTGAAGATCCATTTATAGGCTAGTGGTTTACAACCATGAGGTAAATCCACGAGCTCCCAATATTTCCTTATAAACATGTTTTCACTTCATGTTTCAAGCGATGTGGGACAAAATATTTTCCAAATATTGTGTTTCACGTGACTCACTTTGAGACACGATATCTCATTCATATTAACTCCATATTGGACATACTTTAGCTCGTTGCGAAGCTCTCTTCAAGGAGAACGCAAAGCTACTAAGTACTACGAATATATATAACATATATATATATAAAAAATTATGTCCAAAGTATTGCAAAAACCATATTTTGCAAAACATTTTCCAACACACACAACCAATTTCGTTATTATTTACTATTTACCAACTTGACCAATGGTTGAGTTTTAATTAACCTTAAGTTCTAACTTATGATTATTTTTATCATATTATCATGTTTTAGAACTTTTTTATTCTAAGTTGAAAACAAATTAAATGTTTGAGTTTCGAGAGGTGAAAAATAAATTTGCATCTATCGTGTATATTTTTCTCATTGTCACTAACAGAAAGGCAAGGCAGTGATGATTAAAACAGAAAGTGACCAACCCCGTGTGTATTATACCATCATCTAGCATAAAAAATGGTACACTCAGATATTTAAGCATGACTATTCACAAAATTGGTACATAAAACATAACAAGAAAGGTGTATTCATATATGTTTGTGGGTTTTAATAGAAAATGGACCTTTATAGCATTCTCTTTGTGAACAATTATTTTTTTGCGAGACAGTCGGTCCTAGGAAAGCAATTCCGCAAAGTGAGAGACCAGTTTGATTAGTTATATACACAACACACGGAACTACATGCCTTTCGTTTAGCATTATCAAAATGTATCACACACACTTGCTCCATCAACCAAGTGGTTTTGGAATTAGTGGGTGTGTGAGTTTGGTTTGCAAAAAACTAAAGAAAAGGTACATCATCTTCATGAACTGAGATACATCATTAAATAATAAATCCCGCTCGACCTGAAAATGTCATTAGTGTCTTTGGTTATTGTTGATCGCGGGGAAAAGTCCATTGCATCTTTTGTCAAAGAATCATTGTTTTGGAAGATGTGGTTATTGGTTATTTTATTCATCTCCATAGCAGTCATGGTTAGGAGGATATGGTGTAAGACCTTCACATAGCTTAAGATAGGTAAAGGTATAGAAAGATAGTGAAGAACCATTTGTAACATTGTTGATATATGATAATGGTGCTATTAAAAAATACTCCATTTAGAACCTTTACTGGGAATAAATGTCATAAGATGAGAAAATAGAAACCAAGGCCTTCGTAAAATAAACCCAAGGCCGTTGGTATCGTGTAAGATGGTTCCAGCTGAAATCATTTGTGAGATATATTGTGAAATAGTTTGGTATAGAGTTAGAACCTAAAGTCTTATTTTTCTTTCGTCGTGTCCCACATTAAGTTGGTGAAATGCATGCAAAGCGTATCTATAACTTATAAAATTTCAAAAACCGTTTAAACAAGCATTTGAAAATCAAGTATTCAAAAAACATAAATTCCAAAGGCTTAAAAAAACAGATTAACATGTTCAAGTGAAACTGCATATGTAAACACTTTTTATTTCTCTAACCCATCTATGTGGGACATTGCAAAAGACAAATTTGTTGATATAAACATTACTTTGGTTAATAACATAGCACCATAAATCGTCATTGATATACCTTTTTTCCTATTAAATTGCAGTCCTTTCCATTGAATGTATCAAGATTGAAACCTTGTTGACATAATGCTGCATTATTAGTTGCACCCATCATGAATAAAAACTTTTAGGCCTTAAGTGTTAGGAATAGGGATAAATAAGTGGCAGAAATTAAGCAAGAAACAACAAAGATCAGCAAATATATATCAGAAAAGTGTTACGGGTTGTTTGGGACAAAATGAATAAAACTAATGCAATTTCTTATTTTTCCAGAATGTTATACAAAGTTACAGGATCAAAACATATACACCGACATACTTTTCCTATATCTGAAGTTTACTACCAAAATTACTAAAGTGCCATTCAGACCAAAATTACAGAAATACCCTTAGAACTAAAAGTCAAACATTTTTAACAATCTCCACCTTGACTTTTGTTCCTAAGTAGCGCTAGATTTCCAATTATCGATATTGAGCAAATCCAAACAGTGACGAAACTTGCTCAAAGGAACCGGTTTAGTAAACACATCAGCAGGATTGTCTTTGGTGCCAATCTTCTTCACTTTGATTCTTCTTTCGAAATGAATAAAGTGATAACGAATATCAATGTGTTTAGTCCGGTCGTGGTGTACTTGGTCTTTCGCCAAACAAATAGCACTCATGCTATCACAAAACACGGTCGCTTGATCTTGCGGGAAACCAAGATCTTCGATCAAACCTTTCAGCCAAGTTCCTTCCTTCGTTGCTTCGGTTAACGCCATGTACTCGGCTTCGGTAGTAGATAAAGCAACGGATGGTTGTAATGTAGCTTTCCAACTTACATCCGAATTCCCAATAGTGAAAACATAACCTGACAAGGATCTTCTAGCATCAAGATCCGCAGCATAATCCGAATCTGAGTATCCTGCAACCAAATATTCACGTTCACCACCCTAAATAAGGCCAACCTTAAATGTCCGTTTCAAATAACAAAAAATGTGTTTCACCACATTTCAGTGCTCTTTACTGGGATGAGCCATATATCGTGACACAACACTCATCGCGTGAGCTATATCTGGCCTAGTGCAAATCATAGCATACATCAAACTCCCAACAACACTAGCATAGGGTATTCGGGACATATATTCCATCTATGCTTCACTTTGAGGTGCACAAGCAGTAGATAAACGAAAATTTGCCGAGGAAGGAGTATTTACCGATTTTGCCGAACTCATGCCAAAAAGAGAAATAATCTTATCGATGTAACTTTTATGTGATAAGAAAAGCTTACCATGTTTTCGAATTATTTCCATGCCCAAAATCATTCGAGCTGCTCCCAAATCTTTCATATCAAATTCTGTGTTGAGAAGGGTCTTCAATTTCTCAACCTCCTCCGTATCTTTAGCCGCTACGAGCATGTCAACAACATACAATAGTAAGTTGACAAGTGATCCTAATGGGGCCCTTTTATGATAGACACAACAGTCATAAGCACTTCTACTAAAACCATGCTTTACCATAAAGCTATCAAATCTCTTGTACCACTGTCTCGGCGACTGTTTCAAACCATATAGAGATTTTCGGAGCTTAGAAACAGTCTTCTTTGCCCTGAACAAATAAGCCTTCGGGTTGGCTCATATAGATTTCTTCCTCAAGGTCACCGTGAAGAAATGTCGTCTTTACATCTTGTTAGTGCAAACATTACGATGCTTTGTCGATATAATCTCTTTGTGTTTTGTTGATGACAAACGTATAATTCGCAATACATTATGTAAAATGTTAAGGTACTCGTAATCACTCAAGAATACATTTGTATACTTCTCTCGACACCTCCAAGACCGCATTCGGCATGAATCACTAAAGGTATGTACAAACATGTCATTAACCTAACTAAGTGATCAAGGATTAATATTTTCTTAAAACTCACATTTTAATCAAATGTGACAAAAGATTTTAATTAACTTTATTTTTAAGAAAATGTTTTATTAAAAAGAAAATGAAAATTTGAATTTGGCATATTCCATATGCCAAAGGAATATCCTTTGAGGGTATAAACTACCCCAGATGACATATCCCCACTAAAGGACAAATTTACACAGACTCCGACGCGGAGGTTCCTTAGAGGAACCCACGGTTCTTTATTGATAAGGTACCGCGGGTAGAGATAAGGAACCGTGGGTGTTTTTGACCGTTGCAATGTTGTCCTATAAATAGTGGATCATTTCCAGGTTTTCTTTCAACCCTTTTTGCACAGTTTCTTTCAAAACCATCTTAGATCCTTGATTAGTTAGTTTTGATTAATCTTGTTTAAGATGTGATTCTATCCTCAATCTACTCAAGTGCAAAGAGAAGAACACTTTCATCACTGTAAAGTGTTGGGTTCACTACATGATGAAGATCTATCCTTCTATAGATCTAAGTTATGTTTTTAGTCTTCCTACTATGTATATGTAGAAGATCCAAGTGTTGGGTACACTTGGATGTGTTTGTAAAGGTAGAATATCCAAGTGATGGGTATCCTTGGATTAGGTGTTAGTTGTGTAGATCCAAGTCTTGTTAGTACTTGGATATAGTGTTAGAGTTATAGATCTAAGTGATGTGTGCTTAGATCTATATGGTTTATGTGTTTAGGCCATAAAACACAAGGTTTGTTATGTTGGGCCATAAAACATAACTAGTGGGTAGATTAGGTTGTGTCTTGGTAGTTCTCACTAAACTCTAAAGTGATATGGTTGTGTCTAGGTAGTTCTCACTAAACTCTAAAGTGATGTGGTTGTGTCTTGTGAGTTCTCACTTAGCTTTAAAGTGATTAGTAGTTGTGTTGTGTAAAGTTCTCACTTAGCTTCAAAGTGAAGAGTCGTGAAGATTGGTTCTAACTTTCGATTAGAACTCGACATCTAGCCTTGTGTCGTTAAATGGTGAAGTGGGCGACGTTGTGTAGATTGGTCCTACCTAAGATTAGGATTCGACTTTTAGCTTAGAGTCGGAAAATGGATAAGCGACGTTGTGTATGGTTTCTCCACCTTAAGGAGTTTGTTGACTAGTGAAGTAACTCTCGAGTAAAGTGTACTCGAGGAGTGGAGTAGGGCGAAGAGGAGCTTCGTGACCGAACCACTATAAATCATCGTGTCGGTACTTTCCTTTACATTTATGTCTTTACTATTATATATGTATTTATATGTTGTGTGTTGTGTGCATCTCATAATCTAAACATCTTAGTTGTGGAAAAGCTAAGGCTTGGTACGTGTGTTCTTCGTGTTTAGATTATGGTCAAGTGTACATCACTTAGTCTAAGCATCCTAGTTGCGGAAAAGCTTATGCTTAGTACGTGTGTGCTTAGTGTTTAGACTATTGCTTGATGTACTCTAAATTTGATTTGTTTGTGTGTTTACTTACTTGTAGTATTTATCTTTCAATCAAACACATCTCATATCTAGTCAAGCTTGATCGAGAATTTGATACAAAGGATTGTCAAAGTTTAACATGCAACAAAAGGTTAAGTTCACTGCCGGCGGTTCCCTAAATGGACCGGCGGTTCTTTATTGATAAAGAACCGCGGGTACACATAAGGAACCGCGCACAGTGGATTAAGCCGAAATATTTTGAAAACTAACTAGAAACTATTCAATCCCCCCTTCTAGTTTCTACAATTGGTATCAGAGCGAGGTTATTCAAGATCTTTGAAGTATATTGTACTTTAAAGCTTGGATCGATCTTCGCTCTCTTTTTCAAAACAAATAGTTTTTAAAATGAAAACGGTTTTTAAAAATAGAGACGATCTTTGTATCAAATTGTTCATGAAGAGTGATTACCTATGAAATGTGTTTTGTTGTTTCATTCGTACAAGTTTTGGTGTTAAATAAACTTTGTATAATAGCTGAATTAAATCTTTTCAGGTTTGGAAGTATAAAAATCGTTTATGTCATAATTAACGCTATAATACGAGTTCTATGTGTCTAAAATGATTTTTAGAGTCCTAAGTCCTTCCAACAAGTTACCAAATGATTTTGGCCAAAAACCCCATTTTTTCCCTCTGGACGCGGTTCTTTATCTCTTCCCCGAGGTTCCTTATCAATAAGGAACCGCGGCCAGTCTGACTCAAATTTTTGAAAACTTTGAAAAATCATATAAAATCAACCGTAAGTCAGTAGAAGTCGTGCTACCCGTTATTTCGAACGTAATTGAATTTTATTTCAATTAAAAATGCTTCCAAACCGTTATTCAAACTTTAAAATTTGGATGGTTTCTAAGTTCCATACTTTGTCCAAAGTATTGAGCGTCGGTTTGTCGTAAAACTTGTGTTTTACTCTTTTCTATTAAGTTGGACATCTCTTGGTGATATATCTTTGAAAATTGATATATTTACAAAGTGTTAAACTTAATTAAATTTTAAATGGGTCAAAGACGTTTTTCAAATAAAATCAAGCTATGAATACTTTGTTGTATCTAACACTCAAAACATGGACAAATGCTTTTATGTGTTAAGCTAATTTTTTATGTGTGTTTCCTTGTGTGTTATTATTATATGTAAACATTATTAAGTGTTCCTTGCTATTTGTAGTAGTATTGCTTATATGTCTAGTCTCTTGTGCCTTGCTTGGTATTTGTTAGTATCTAGTTTTTCCTAATTAGGATGTATGCTAGATTTCTTGCATTTTAGTTGCAACATTATATGTGCATTGCATATAGGATTAACATCTCTTAGTTTACAAATGTTACATAAACATCTTGTACACCTCGGGATGTTCTTTAACACTTTTAGGTTTGAAAGCTTTGGGAGCTTGTCAAATCTATTGATTTAGGTCGTCTTACTCGATCATTGTGTTATTAGTTCAAGTAGATAAATGTCTCACTATAAAACATAAAACACCCTTTGAAAATCTAAGCCATTTTCTCTTAAAAGAGTGTTTGTGGGAATCAAGAAAGATTTCGATTAAATATCAATGCATTATTCAAACTATGATTGGTATCATTATCGAATCTAATTGACATGTTTTTAGTGTAGACATGAATGTGGTTTATTAATAATATACATCGGATCATAAATCACACTTGTGTTGATGGTGTTATATTGAATCTACTTGTTCAAATTGTTAGACATATTTTGTTAATAATTACTTATAATGCACAATAGAGTCGGTTTGATTACTTGGATGTTTCATCCGAAATACTCAAGTAATTTACATTGCTATGCAATTTATAAATGTGTCATTTCCGAAAGACCAATCAAGAGTGTTCCTTTGGTTTGTGTAAACCTTGTTTATACACTTCAAAGTTATTGGCCTCAAGTTCTATTAAGGTAAATAACCTTAACTAGACTTGTTTGACAAGATATGCAATGGTGCATTCTTAACCCTCATTAGGTCATGCATTGTGTCGCCATGCAAGTTTCATCCTTGATAAACTTTATTAGGCAAATGTTGGAATTATATTTTGCCTAACTTGAGAATGACTACTAGAGAATTTATGCACTAGGATCTTAATCTGACCTAACGGTTGAATTACTTCCATGTGGGAAGTTGAGTTGGTGTATAACTCGTAAAAATGGTCGTGCTTAGCCTTAATTGAGCACCTCTAGTGATAGTCTCATACTCATTCTCTAAAATTGGCTAAATGGCTCTTCCTATATATGACTAATGATAGTTTACTTTGATGAAATTTGTATGTCATTAGGAGTCTTTTTCTTTTGTAGCCATTAGGTTTTTCTTAGCTTTCCTCTTACGTGCTAATTGAACCTATGTGTCTTTCCTTTGTGTGTGTTCTAGTTTTTATTGCTCTTAAGCATGACTTTATGATAAGTTAGACTAGAACATTAGGATTTGCTGAATTGGAAAATCCTCCTTCACCACCTAAACCTAGCCTCTGTAGGCGGTTCTTTAAATAGACCGCAGCTCCATATCAATATGGAACCGCCGGTGGAGATAAAGAACCGCAGGCAGAAGCTCTCAAATTCGGGTTTTCTGAAACTTCCCAATTGTTCCAACACCCTTTGGAATCTTTGTTTCAAACCTTTGATCACTCCCAAAATATCTTGGGCTTTCCCTTTTTAACCCTTTACTAGTTTAGATCATCCCCTCACCCCTTAAACCACCCATTACTACCATGTTCTACAAGAACCTCCAATTCATACAAAACCTCCTCTTCAAAGAGGCACCTCAAAACTAAGATTAAGTTACCCAAACTTAACTCTTCACCCTTTCACACACCCAAGAATGAGATTGTTCCAATTCTCATCTATTCATCACCCTCACCACCTCTTGCTCCATGCAAGACTACCTCAACCCATGGTACCAACCATTCACATGGTTCTACCTCCTCTTCATTCCAATCTAGAATGAATGAGCTAACCTCACCCTTCACTCCAAGTACTCTCTTGGATGTGACTACCCAACCTCAACCCATCCAAAGCATTCCCATTGTGAATGACTTTGTTGATACCTTGGTGACTTCACCTTTCACCCCACCAAATTCCGCCACCACCCTTGTCTTTCATTTAAGCATGTGGATTGCTTATTGCTAATACATCTAATTTAAGCAAAACTTAGGATTCTAGTGTAACTAAGATTAAAATTATGCTTAAGTTTTAGGCTTTTTTTATACATCTTTGTATGATCTTTATTCTCTTTCATTTCCTTTCATGTTTTTCAACATGATTTTTCTTTGAGTCTTAGATCTTGTTGTTATTATGTTTCTTTCTTTTCTCTTATTTTGAGTCCTTTTCTTAAACTAATAAGAATAAGGAATCTTCTTGGAGATTTACATTACATGTAGCTTGATTTGTGATATCTAGATAGATGACTTGCTTGTATGCTATTTGTTTATATGTCTTCTTGTTTATCCTTATTCTATATGATTAATTGCTAAGTTAATGAATGCATGCTTATTAGAAAGGTTTTGTGTTTGTTAAGAAATTCCGATATAATATCTCTTAGATGTGTCTAACTCATGCATGTCCTTAAATGCTAAGTGATAACATGTTTTACTTAGTCTTCTCTTTTTAAGTGATCATGTTTCTTGCTTGCCATATGTGTTAATTGCGCACCTTCTCTGCATTGGTTTATTGTAGACTTTATTAGGCTTGCCCTTTCTAGATAAGTCTTTAGAGTACATTTAGCCTTGCACATTAATCTCTTTGATCTTTACTTTTATGCTTGCTTAATTGCTACTACATGCTTTTTATTACATTAGGCATTGCATGAATTATCCTATGTGCTTACTTGATTATGTGTTAGATTTTGTACTAACTCTTCATGTCTTCTTGAGCTTCTTTTGAGTTTCTTCTCTCATTTTCTTTCGAGATTTCACTATCACCTTCTAAGGTATAGTATTCATGAATTAGTTTGTGAAGTTATTCTTAACTTCTTTGTTGAGTCTCTCTCAATTCATTTTAATCATGCTCTTCTAAGTCGAGTCTCTTTCTTCTAGTCTTTCTAAACTAAGTTGAGTCGAGCCTTACCCTTTCCTCATCATGTAATTGTTCTTTGAACATCCATAATGATTGAGAAGAGCTACGAAACTTTGAGCATGTAGTTTATCGTATGCTAAACACCATTTGGTGTCGACATTCATACGCATTTTTGCCTATAATGTCCTATATCCCGTTTTTTTTTAAAGCGTCGATTTATCCGCTTTTGGTTTTCCTTTATTTTTTTTTGGTCAAAAATGTCTCTAGGTTGAGATATTTTTGTTCCTCTTTTTGAGAGTTGATTGTGGTTTAAATTTACAATTGGTATGGGTGATTCCATCAATTCTAATTTTTTAACCACTTGAGATGATATCTTCTAATTCTTGGATGTTTCTTTTCTACCTCTATTCCAACAATTTTGAATTGATTTCCTCACAATCCTCTCCTTGTTTTTTTTGAGAGTTAATGGTTAAATCTTGAATTTTCTTGGGTGATTCCAAAAATTCTAAGCTTTTTACCCTTTGACATATTATCATTACAATTGGTATGGATGTTTCTTTTCTATCTCTATTCCAACAATTGTGAATTGATCTTGTCACGATCCTCTCCTTTATTTTTTTTGGTTGATAGCATCGCGTGCACACTTCTTTCTTCAATGCTTGTCATTGTTTGTGCAAACGACTTGTTTATCATCCTCTTTTTATATATGCTCTTGTCTACTAACCTTGTTTTGTAGGACACTTCTAACCCATTTTTGTAGCTCGTCACTATTCTTGCTTTCTTGGTATCTCAAGCAAGGGGGAGCTCATATCAAGGGGGATCATTTGAAAGAGTTCAAGTCATTACATTTGCGATCATTCATCGAATATCTTGCTAGTAATGAATTTTGGAATCTTGAAGATAAGCATTTTATTTGCATAGAGTTAGTTAACCTATGGTGATTGAAGACTTCACTAGGATGACGCAAGCTCAATATCTTTGGATGATGGGTTTATGGTTTGGATTCTCGCCTCTCAACCGTCGACCACAAGTGATGATTAGCCTTTTGGATGCATGTTCTCTCGAAGTCAATCTTCCTCCACAAATGAAAACTACCTTTTGGATGCTAGCTCTCGTGACGTCAATTCTTCTCTTCTTTAAATGACGTGCTATAGATGACTATCACTTTGGACGTGTTCTCTCTCGACGTTGATTCTTCTCTTCTTCAAGACGTTGACTACCTTTTTGATTCGACAAAAAGGGGAGAAGTAAGTGTAAACGAGTAACTTATGCATTTTAATATGTGTTGCGGTTTACTTGTTTGTCATCATCAAAAAGGGGGAGATTGTTTGTGCAAACATTACGATGCTTTGTCGATATAATCTCTTTGTGTTTTGTTGATGACAAACGTATAATTCACAATACATTATGTAAAATGTTAAGGTACTCGTAATCACTCAAGAATACATTTGTATACTTCTCTCGACACCTCCAAGACCGCATTCGGCGTGAATCACTAAAGGTATGTACAAACATGTCATTAACCTAACTAAGTGATCAAGGATTAATATTTTCTTAAAACTCACATTTTAATCAAATGTGACAAAAGATTTTAATTAACTTTATTTTTAAGAAAATGTTTTATTAAAAAGAAAATGGAAATTTGAATTTGGCATATTCCATATGCCAAAGGAATATCCTTTGAGGGTATAAACTACCCCAGATGGCATATCCCCACTAAAGGACAAATTTGCACGGACTCCGACGCGGAGGTTCCTTAAAGGAACCCAAGGTTCCTTATTGATAAGGTACCGCGGGTAGAGATAAGGAACCGCGGGTGTTTTTGACCGTTGCAATGTTGTCCTATAAATAGTGGATCATTTCCAGGTTTTCTTTCAACCCTTTTTGTACAGTTTCTTTCAAAACCATCTTAGATCCTTGATTAGTTAGTTTTGATTAATCTTGTTTAAGATGTGATTCTATCCTCAATCCCCTCAAGTGCAAAGAGAAGAACACTTTCATCACTATGAAGTGTTGGGTTCACTACATGATGAAGATCTATCCTTCTATAGATCTAAGTTATGTTTTTAGTCTTCCTACTATGTATATGTAGAAGATCCAAGTGTTGGGTACACTTGGATGTGTTTGTAAGGGTAGAATATCCAAGTGATGGGTATCCTTGGATTACGTGTTAGTTGTGTAGATCCAAGTCTTGTTAGTACTTGGATATAGTGTTAGAGTTATAGATCTAAGTGATGTGTGCTTAGATCTATATGGTTTATGTGTTTAGGCCATAAAACACAAGGTTTGTTATGTTGGGCCATAAAACATAACTAGTGGATAGATAGGTTGTGTCTTGGTAGTTCTCACTAAACTCTAAAGTGATGTGGTTGTGTCTAGGTAGTTCTCACTAAACTCTAAAGTGATGTGGTTGTGTCTTGTGAGTTCTCACTTAGCTTTAAAGTGATTAGTAGTTGTGTTGTGTGAAGTTCTCACTTAGCTTCAAAGTGAAGAGTCGTGAAGATTGGTTCTAGCTTTCGATTAGAACTCGACATCTAGCCTTGTGTCGTTAAATGGTGAAGTGGGCGACGTTTTGTAGATTGGTCCTACCTAAGATTAGGACTCGACTTTTAGCTTAGAGTCGGAAATTGGATAAGCGACGTTGTGTATGGTTTCTCCACCTTAAGGAGTTTGTTGACTAGTGAAGTAACTCTCGAGTAAGGTGTACTCGAGGAGTGGAGTCGGGCGAAGAGGAGCTTCGTGACCGAACCACTATAAATCATCGTGTCAGTACTTTCCTTTACATTTATGTCTTTACTATTATATATGTATTTATATGTTGTGTGTTGTGTGCATCTCATAATCTAAACATCTAAGTTGCGGAAAAGATAAGGCTTGGTACGTGTGTGCTTCGTTTTTAGATTATGGTCAAGTGTACATCACTTAGTCTAAACATCCTAGTTGCGGAAAAGCTTATGCTTAGTACGTGTATGCTTAGTGTTTAGACTATTTCTTGATGTACTCTTGATTTGATGTGTTTGTGTGTTTACTTACTTGTAGTATTTATCTTTCAATCAAAAACATCTCATATCTAGTCAAGCTTGATCGAGAATTTGATACAAAGGATTGTCAAATTTTAACATGCAACAAAAGGTTAAGTTCACTGTCGGCGGTTCCCTAAATGGACCGACGGTTCTTTATTGATAAAGAACCGCGGGTACACATAAGGAACCGCGCACAGTGGATTAAGTTGAAATATTTTGAAAACTAACTAGAAACTATTCACCCCCCCCCCCCCCTTCTAGTTTCTACACATCTAACTGTTCCAATTCCAAATCGTGATGTGCTACTAAGGATAGTAACACACGAATAGATGTTTGAGCTTGGTAAACCAGTTTTCTTCTTAAAAACCCACTTACAATCAAGAACTTTTCTTCCTTTAGGAAGTTTCACCAATTCCCATGTATTGTTCTTATGAAGAGATTCTATCTCTTCACCTATGGCTGCACCCCACATATCAGATTCTATAGAAGCAATAGCTTCCCGATAAGGGGTAGACGGCTCAAAGGACTCCACCTCTTCCGCTACTTGCAATGCGTATGCAACATAGTCTTCAAAACCAAATCGAGTAAGAGCTTTTGCATCCCTACGAGGTCTATCATAGGCTATAGACCTTTCTTGTCCGCGTTCCACGTGCAACGAATTAGGTGGATCATTTGGTGAAGTAATATCTTGGTCCATGTCTCTCGGAACAACGTGCTCCACCTGCTTGGAAACATACTCCACCTTTCCAGAAACACCATCTTGAAGATTCGGTTCAACCGGATCTTGTTTTGAGTGAAACAAGTAATCCTCATCAAATGTCACATCCCGACTATGAATAACTCTCCTTTCTGATGGTGACCAAATTCGATAACCTTTAACCCCATCACCGTATCCCATGAAATTGCCTTTAATGCCTCTCGGATCTAACTTTCCATCACTAACATGATAATACGCGGGGCATCCAAAAACACGGAGCTTCGAATAATATGCGGGCTTTCCTGACCAAACTTCAATCGGAGTCTTACAATCAGTAGCAGTGGCAGGAGACCTACTGACTAGATAGCAAGTTGTATTGAGTGCTTCAGCCCAAAAACTTCTAGGCATTCAACAGTAGGCATTGCGTTCTTTCTAACAGCGTCTGGTTCATTCGTTCAACTACCCCGTTTTGTTGAGGAGTGTAACGAACCGTATAATGCCTAGAAATTCCTTCATCTCGGCAGAAGTCATCAAACTCTCTCGAACAAAATTCCAAACCAGTATCAATACGAAGACGCTTAATCTTCCTTCCGGTTTGGTTTTCAATCAAAATCTTCCAATGCTTAAATTTCTCAAACGCCTGACTCTTGTGCTTCATCATAAACACCCACGTCATCCTTGAGAAATCGTCGATGATTGAGAGAAAATACCGAGCACCACCGAGAGAAGGTACTCGAGAAGGCCCCTAACAATCAGCATGAAGATAATCGAGAGTACCCTTTGTTTGATGAATTGCTTTCGAAAAACATACATGCTTTTGTTTTCCCATAACACAATGCTCACAAAACTCCAAGTTAGCAACCTTATGGTTGTCAAGTAGTCCCCGCTTGCTCAATATGACCATGCCTTTCTCACTCATGTGACCAAGACGCATATGCCATAACTTTTTCAAATCTGAATTACTTTTCTCTGAACACGAGACGGAAGCAGAACCTATGATGGTTTCACCTTGTAAAGTGTAAAGAGAAGAAGTACCTTTGGTTGCTTTCATAACCACCAAAGCTCCTTTCGAAACACGAAGCACACCATTCTCACTAGTGTATTTAAAACCTTTCGATTTGAACACACATAGCGAGGTCAGATTTTTCTTAAGATCTAGGACATAGCGAACATCAGTGAGCATTCTAACAACTCCATCATGGATCCTGATTTTTATTGTTCCGATGCCAACGACTTTGCATGATGAATCATTACCCATAAAGACATTCCCATCATCAAACTCTTCATATGTCACAAACCAATCCCGATCGGGACTCATATGAAAAGAACAAGCAGAATCTATGATCCAAGAAAGTGGTGTACCTTTACATTCAACAACCGAAAATACCACATCGCGTTCCGAACCCGAGTCATATTTAGCAACCGCAGCAACTTGTCCTTTCTCCTTAAGCTTCGGGCAATTGTTCTTCCAGTGGTCTTACTATTATATCTACCTTTTCCTTTGCCTCTTTGTGTTTGATGTCTTCCTCTATCCTAATTACCTGAAATTGTTAAGCCAACGGGTTGAGATTCCAAAGTTCTCGATGCTTGATGGTGATGCTCTCGGGAATGCAAACCGGATAGAACTTCTTCTAATGTGATGGTTTCTTTACCAACTACAAAAGAATTCACAAAGTTCTCATACGAGGGAGGTAACGAAACAAGTAGAATAAGAGCGGCATCTTTACCATCAATCTTGACGTCAACATTTTTCAAATCCATCAAGATTGAGTTTAACGCATCAAGATAATCTTTTAAAGCTGAGCCCTCTTTGATTCTCAACGAAAATAAACGTTGTTTCAATAACATTTTATTCGTCAACGATTTGGTCATATAAAGCTTTTCTAGCTTCTTCCACACACCCGTAGCCGATTCCTCATCTGCAACCTCATAAAGAACCTCATCCGATAAAGATAGCAAAATAGTATAATGTGCCTTTTCATCTAGTGTATTGCATTTTGCATCGGCATATCAGCCGATTTGGGTCCGGCTAGAGGTGCCCAAATACCTTTTTATTTCAATAAGGTTCGAACTTTAACTCGCCACAAACTAAAATTGTTTTTTCCATTGAACTTCTAAAGCCTTTTCTAAAGTTATGATGTCTAACGAAAAACTCCAAACAAAACAAGTTTCACAAACTAATTATCCCACTTCCACACATCCCCCTTCAATTAAACAAACATGAGCAACAATTGAACAAAAGAAAATTCGAAAAATCATAAACCTGATATCTTTGATTTTTCGGGTCAGCAAGCTATCAAACACAAGACAAATTCCAATTATTGATTCTTGAAAGCAACCAACCAAAAGGAATGAATCCAACCTGAGTTTATTCAATAACCTGCAACAAAATCTTGCTTCAAATTGATCAACCAACCGGCTCTTGATACCGATTTGTTAGGAACAGGGATAAATAAGTGGCAGAAATTCAGCAAGAAACAACAAAGATCAGCAAATATATATCAGCAAATATATATCAGAAAAGTGTTACGGGGTGTTTGGGACGAAATGAACAAAACTACTACAATTTCTTATTTTTCCAGAATGTTATACAAAGTTACAGGATAAAAACTTATACACCGACATACTTTTCCTATATCTGAAGTTTACTACCAAATTACTAAAGTGCCCTTCAGACCAAAATTACAAAAATGCCTTAGAACTAAAAGTCAAACATTTCTAACATTAAGTATGGCTTAATCAAAGACTGGTGACTAATAATAGCCATACCACAACAATGTCATCAAAAACAAGTCTGAGGAGTTCTAGCAGAAATGGAAGCTCTAAGTATTTCACCAGTCGTCAAGTGGCATAAACAATATTTGCCCTGAACCATCAGCGACTAGGTACATGTCCCTGTCTGTGACCAAGGTGGGCCTCTAATATTACTCTATCACTTTTTTGATATCATGAAAGCAAACATTTTAATGTCTATTATGGTAGAGCCATTATATGCAGATACATTGTCAAACCAAGTAATTAGGGATAGTACTTAAGATTATAAATCACACTAATGTATTCTTTTCTGCCTAAAATTCCAATATAGAATTCATTTATTCCAAAACCTAAAAATGTGTTTTCAGGTTGTCCTACATAGGTTGGTGACAAAAATGAAAGTTTATTTATAGGTTGTACTCTTTTCTCGTTTTAAGCCTGAGTGAGATGATTTTGAAAGTTACATATTCAACTCTTTTTTCCAAAAACTCCCAAAGAGGACAACCTGTTAAAGTGATACTTCAATTATAACCATTTTTAGTTTTTTCTCAGCCACCAATATAGGACAATACTAACATTCGAATGTAACAATGGTAAAGAATTGAAGATGTAAAACATTATAAGCGGTTTCATCATGGTGAGCCTTGTTTGGGACGTTCAGTTAGTTACCTTGCCAACTCACGTTTCATAGGAAAAAATGTTGTGTTTTTATGTTGTCCCACAACGGTGACAATGAAAACTCATAATTTCACCATTTTTAAAAGCTGTGTTCGCTGAATCTTTTAAAAACTATGCATCCACTCTTATTTCGTGCAACCACAGTGCGAATAGAAAATTGTCGACTCACGTTTTGTTTTCAAACCCTTCCATGCAAGGCTTTTATGATTGGAACCTATTTGTCTTTGCAAGATCGAGATCGTAAATTCAAATCGGAATTGTAAGATTCTACCATAATGTCTTTTTTAATAGTCTTCGGAATATTATACAAATTTACATATTACTCTTATTTCTCACAGAGAACGACGCCCTTTGGCGGAAAGTTTTTCTATGGTTCAGATGGAGCTTTTTCGTCTCCTTTGGGTTCTATTAGTGGCCATGAAGTTTGGTGGGATATAATCAAGGCTGATCACACTATCGATTCGGTGGATGTTACTTATAAAAGTTCCTTCTCCCTTAAAGTTTCTAATGGCTTATCTACTTCCTTTTGGAAAGATGAATGGTGTCCAGGCGGTTCTCGTCTTATGGACTTATATCGAAGGTTGTTCGCGCTAGACACGTTTCAAGATTGCAAAGTTGGAGATAGATGAGTTTTTCTCAATGGTAGCTGGAAAGGTATGTGGTCATGGCGAATCCCTCCAAGAGGGTGAGCTTTGGATGACCTGGTCTCGTTGATATCTCAGATTGGAAAATTTTCCCTTTCTAATGGTGATGACAAATGGGCATGGAAGGACGACATTTATGGTAATTTTAAGGTTAGTTCCTTGAGTGAGCGTATTCAAAATTTTTTGTTTGCGGACAACTCTCTTGGTCCCCATCACTTCTGGAACTCTTGGATTCCAAGAAAAGTTAATATATGTGTTTGGAGAGCGTCAATTGATAGATTACCTACAAGGTCTAATTTGATTGCAAGAGGTGTTAATATTACTTCGGCTTCCTGCCCATTATGTGAGTTAGAAGATGAACGTATTTCCCATTGCCTTGTTTTATGTCCTCTTGTTATCCCCATTTTGTGCAAGGTTTGTACTTGGTGGGGGCTTGATCCTCTTGTTTCTTTCCTGTCTTTCTCCATTTCTGACATTTCAACGGGAAATTTTGGTTTACCTAACAACCCTCTTCTTTCCAAGGTTCTGGTTGGGGTGTTTCAGTGCGCATTGTGGGGTGTGTGGAAGTGGAGGAATAAGGTTGTAAATGCTTCTAATGAAGATTTGATCGATGCAAAAAATGAAGATATTTTTCCTTTTATTAAGAGGATATCAAAGCTTTGGATCTCTGCTAGATGCAAGAGTATGTCTCCGAATTGGACCTGCTGGAGTTCTAAGCCAAGAGCTTTGTTCGATAGAGGGTAATTTTAGTGACTTTGGCCTTTGTGTTTGGCCTTTTATTTGGTTTGCTTCTTTTCTTTTTTTTTCCTTGATTTGTACAGGTTTTTCGAGTTATTTTTTAATAATAACCAGCCTTTCAAAAAAAACATATTACTCTTATTATATATATATCCTAAACACAAATTTATATGAAGGTTTCATTTTTGTTGTCCTAATATATAATTATAAATAGTTTAAGAAAATTAACATGTTGATTATTAAATTCTACGAAACACAACCTAGTTTTTAAGTTTTGGTTCGAAAAAAATAAGATTGAATAGGAGTAAATCTTAATTTCGTATGATTAAGATCGAGATCATATAAAATCCTAAGTATGCAAATAGTTTATGTAGAATCCGAATCGTTTTTCTTTCTAGTATTAATTATAAAATCATAAGATTTTAAGATTAAGGGGGCGCTTGGTTAACCTGAAGGGAGTGGGAATGGGAAAGGGTAAGGAAATACAAAGGAATGCAATGAACATTCCTTAGTATTATCATTACCATTTTTGGTGCTTGGTTAATATAAGACGTAGTGGTGATTGGAGATGGTGGCAACAACTGTTAGGGTGATAGTTAGTGGTCGCGACGATAATGGTGTTGGTAGGGGTGATGCGTTACCATAGTGAGGTGGTAGTGTCTGGTGGCGGTGGTGATGGTGGTGGCATCAAAGAGTGGTGGTGTCGAGAGTCATGGTGGCGTTGGAAGGGTGGTGGTATAGAAAATAGTGGTTGTCAATGGTGGCGTTAGTAGGGTGGTGGTAGCGACAACGGTGGTGGTCAGTGGTGGTGGTGGCGTCGGAGAGTGGTGGTGTCGAGGGGTGGTGGTGGCGTTAGAAAGGTGGTGGTAGCGACAATGATGCTGGTCAATGGTGGTGGTGGCGTCGGAGAGTGGTGGTGTCGAAGGGTGATGGTGGCGTTAGGAGGAGGGTGGTGGTAGAGACAATGGTGGTGGTCAGTGATGGTAGTGGCGTCGAAGAGTGGTGGTTTCGGAGAGTGGTGGTGGCGTTAGAAGGGTGGTGGTGGCGTTAGGAAGGTGGTGGTAGCGACAATGGTGGTGGCGGTGGCATCGGATAGTGGTGGTGTCAAAAAGTGGTGGTGGCGTTAAGAGGGTGGTGGTAGCGACAATGGTGGTAGTGGTGGCGTTAGAGAGTGGTGGTGTTGGAGGGTGGTGGTGGCGTTAGGAGGGTGGTGGTAGCGACAATGGTGGTGGTCAGTGGTGGTGGTAGCGTCAGAGAGTGGTGGTGTCGGAGGATGGTGGTGGCGTTAGGAGGATGGTGGTAGCGACAATGATGGTGGTCAGTGGTGGTGGTGGCGTCAGAGAGTGGTGCTGGTGGCGTCAGAGAGTTGTGGTGTCGGAGAGTGGTGGTAGCGACAACGGTGGTGGTCAGTGGTGGTGGTGGCGTTAGGAGGATGGTGTAGCGACAATGGTGGTAGTGGTGATGGTGGTAGCTGAACACGCACATATACATGCGCCAATCTATTACCTTGAATCCATTATCCCCGATTTACAGGGGAACGGTTCATTACCCATTAGTGGGTAATGATTACCTATAATTTTATAAACCACGCATTATTAATCATTCTCATTCTCATTCTTTACCCCCTAATATCCTTAGCCAAGCATACCCTAAGATTCTAACAAACATGCTCATATGTAAGAGGATTGTGTCTGTCTCCCATTCGGCCGGTAACGATTTTTTAAAAAGTATGTGTTGGTTAATTTATAACCGGTAATTTCATGATTTTAACCACAATGAAAATTAAACAACTTATGACTCACTTTTCGCTACCATTAAACCGTTTTATGTAATTGGATCAAATATTATGTTTTGATATAGTCCACGTTGGATTGGTGATGATTTAAATTTATTTATAACTGATAATTTCATGATCCACAATTTATAACTATTTTTAAAGGAAATTCTGAAAATAATACATTCAAGGGTTCTTTCTTTCGAAAAACTCTTTATAATCTTACTTGTAGAAGTAGAAGTTCAATTATAAACACATTTAGGAGGCGTTTGGTTTGAACTCGGGTTTTATTTTGGGTGTGGGTTTATAAAGTTGAAGGTTTATGATTAGGTTTTGTTAAATGAAAAGTAATGTTTGGTTTGTCAAAGGTTTAAAAAGTTATGTTATTTTAATATTTAAATAATAATATTTAAATAACCAAATTATAAATTCAGGGTGAATACCAGTAAAATGTCCCACAAATAATTAGCAGGAAAAATAAAAAAATAAGATCAAGTATTGAAGTTAAAAAAATAAAAGGTTTAAAATGTTCCACGCCATATATTTGCATAAAACAAACGGTAATATTTTCAATTCCAACCACTGAGCCTCCTTTTGTATTAACCCTTTTATTTGGTTTCAGGTGGGCCCATCTCAATCTAAAGCTTTAACCAAACGGTGGTATTAAAGCTAAAGTCAAACTCTGGTGGTGAACCCTGCATACCAAACGACTCCTTAATTTCTCTAAGTTCACTATGTAGCAGACAATGCAACACACAAATGTGTTGATAAAGACATAGTAACATTTATAATAAAGACCACAATAGCAATTCAGTTTTGTATAAAAAATATGCACAAATATAAACTCTTAGTATTTCACTAGTCGCAAACTGCATAAACTCTTTGATATGGCTTGCTGCCATGCATTTAGCACAAAGCAAACTATTTTTCAGTTTAGAAATAGCTCATAAGTTTGTAGCCAAACCATACTATTTGAAATAGCCATCCTTGGGACTGAATCTGGTGGAATGCAATCATGTTAGCCTAGTCTTGAAAATGTACCTTGCTGCTTCTAATGCATTTAGAGGGCAACTCAGGTCTGACATTGTAGTTTGAAATCGATGGACCGCGCATGATTATGGACATGCAGTAATGGTGCACCATTACACCCCATATGAGAATGGAAGTATGGTCGTCTGAGCTAATATGTTGCCACCATGAAAAAGAGCATGGGTCAAGGTAGAAAAGCCCTTTGTAAGGTCAAGGACCATTGTCCGTTGGTAGAGGTTATTGAGATGCTAGCCGGGTAAATCATGTTGAAAGTTACTTCTGAAATCAAAGCAACTGATTATTAATGAAAAAATTCGAGCTCAAAATGACATGTGATAATTTTTGGGATGTGCAAACATGACCTTAACTCGAGATCCGCTTTGATCTAAACCTAAGGTTATTTGAAATCTTGAATGGCTACGTTGGATTAGCAAGGCTTGAAAACGATCCATATTTTATTTTGTAACTCGAACTTGTCCTTGTATGGATGCATGCTAGAAAAAAGTAGGAGTTAGGGGTTCAACTTAGGACACAGCTTCACTGGATACTGCCTTCTCAAGTATGTTAACAAGGCTTATAAAAATTAGGTCTCGATGGAGCCGAGAAACCCCTTATATTATATAGCCCCCTTTAGGGAGGACGAATCAAATGGCTCCCATGGCTTATCAAAGGGACCCCCTTTGAACCCACTTTAATGCCCCCCACTTGGGTCATGGATCCCCATGACTGAAACTAAAATTTACTTAACGTGGTGTTTTACTTCCTTTTTAATCTTAAATAATTATTTTACAATAACTAATCTCTCGGAAATAATGAAAATTAAGTGAAAAAGCAAACATGAAGATAAGACAAAGAGAAACAAACTTTTGAGTTATTTTCATGCCTGTTCGTTATATTAGCAAACAATCTAACTTTATAAACGTCTCCCAATTGTTACATTCCCCGATGTGGGAATCCTTTCATTATGTTTTGAAGATAATTATACGACTTGAAAAGTGACGATCAATTGGATGATGTTGCATTATAGTCTTAATACGAAATGGTTTTGGTGTTAATAGGTTATATTCCGGTTAAAAAAAAGCAATGGTATGGTTAATAGCTCGCAGTGAGAGGGCATGGAGTGGTCACATCACCACACAAAAAAATATTTCGCTACGTCAGCTTTTTCACTTCCACACTCAAACAAAAAACAACCATCTTATCATCACACCAATTTAACTATTTTTTCATTTTTTTACAAAAACCACCTTGAACAATTAAATTTATTCAAATCTTAATTTACTTTATTCATTTAAATAAAAAACTTTACAACCTAAATAAAAACATAACATATCAAATAAAAAAATACAAATGACATAAAATAAAAAGGCTAATCCTCCATTTCTTCGTCTTCATCTTCATCTTGTAGATGTCGTGCCCAAAGGTGTTCCATAAGGTTTCGTTGAAGTGAAAGATGTGTATTTTTATCTCGTAACTCTTTTGATTTGTTACGGTTCGTGTCATGCCTATCTATCCATCGACGTTGCATTCTTGTCGATGGATTAACAAAATTTTCATTAGAATCATCGACACGAAATTTGGCTTCATGTTCTTGACCAATCGCCATCTTTTGATCTTCTAAAATAATGTTATGCAATATGATGCAACTATACATGATTCTACTGATGGTGTTTACTGTGTATGATCGAGCCGGTTGACGTAATATTTTCCAACGACCTTGAAGAACACCAAAAGCACGTTTTACATTCTTTCGTGCTCCTTCTTGTTTTCTTTTAAAATGTATGTTTTTTTGTTGACTTGCAACCGAGAACGATTTCACAAAACTAGCCCACTGTGGGTAAATCCCGTCGGCTAAGTAATACCCGTTGTCAAACGTAACCCCATTTACTCTATACGGAGCAACAGGTGCTACGTCATTAAGAAGGTTGTCAAATAATGGAGAAACGTCTAAAACGTTTATATCATTATTGGCGCCTGCTACAACAAAAAAAGCATGCCAAATCCACAAATCCTGAGAAACAACTGCCTCAAGCATAATTATTGGGTATTTCTTATCACCCCTCCCGAATTGTCCCTGCTATGATACTGGACAATTTATCTATTCCCAGTGCATACAATCAATGCTACCAAGCATTCCCGGGAAACCATGAACATTCTTATGCCTCTCATAAATTTTATGAACGTCTTCAAGAGTTGGTTTTCTCAAATAGTGGTTCATGTACAAATCCATAATACACATATTAAAGTAAAACAAACTTTCAGTAACAGTACGTTCGGCTAATTGTAAGTATTCATCAAACTGGTCGGGCACGCTACCGTATGCCAGTTGGCGTATGGCGGTTGTGCATTTGAGAATAACACTTGCACTCATTCGACCGGTAGCATCGGGCCGAACTCTAAAGTAATCAAAGTGTTTTGAAAGAGAATCCGCCGAATAATTTTCAATATCATGAACAATTTTTAAAAATAATGTTCGACTCATACGATATCTTTTACGAAAAATGTGCAACGGATACTTACAAGGCTCGTCAAAGTAATCCGCCCTTAAACGAACTTCGACATTCTCACGATCACGTTCAATAACATTCCGGGTGAGTCGGGGTTTGTTTTCTTGTTCTTGCAAGTAATTATAATAATTATACGCGGTAACCAACATATCAATGTCGGATTTTTCATCAATGTCAAACGCGAAAGGTCGGTACGTCGATATTTTTGTGTGTGTATATTTGATTTGTAGCTTCTCTATAATTTTAATCTTTTAACATTCAAGAACAAAGATTATTTGATTTGTAGCTTCTCTATAATTTTAATCTTTTAACATTCAAGAACAAAGATGAATCTAAATTATGGACATAAATTTCTTACCGTTAGTCGTACTAAACGGAGGATTTATTTCAAGATAGACTACACAATTTCAGCATTGTTATAAAGACAGCATTTCGGCGATGTTAAAACGCTAAGCTAACGTTGCCTCAATGTTATATAATACGTCAAAGCCTCAAAATTTAGAAGAAAAAAAAAACATGCACGCAGCAGGATCGTGTAATTACTGTAATACCTAAAAGAAGATTAAGCCACAATGTACAAGAATCAAGACTAAAAAAACAAACTTGAAGATAAGACAAACAGCAAACAAGTTTTTGTCTTATTTCCCTTGTTGGTTATTACATTACCAAACAATCTAAGTTTATAAACGTCTCACTGTTGTTACATAGGGCCGATGTGGGAATGCAATCAATTATACTTTGTGATTGAAATTTTTTTATAGTGCAATACAAATTACTCCGTACTTTATTTGCATAAGATGGAACGCTTTATGTAATATCGTAAAGAGTATGGAGTATTGTGTAAGATCTATATTGTTAGTTGTTAGAACCTTTCTGTAAAGAATCTCTCCTTCGTTGAAGTAGATGATGTTAGATCACCATAATGGGTGGTGTGATGATATGCGGTTAAAGGGGTTATACTTCCACTCAATATTTTAAAATTTGGGTTTTTAGTTGATCCAGTCTGGTGATCGGTTCACGGATTAACCGGTTTAGCAGGTTGAACCACCAGGTTAACACGATCCTCTATATAGTTATGCAGTTTTTCATGTATTTAATATGTGGTGTTTTATAATTATAATTTACGTTACATTCTTTAACTGATGAAAGATATCGATTATTTACTAAATAGTTTCAGTTTTTTGGTTTTATATTTATAAAATTATAGACAATTAATTATAATTATAAGTCATAATAGACTATAATAACATAATATTAGTTGAAGTTTTAAATTATTTTGACTTTATTCTAAGTAACAATAGTCATAATCATTTCGATTTATCAATTAAACTAAAAAATATTTATCAAAAATATTTTTATTGTATTTTTTAATAAAAAATTGTGACCCAGTCGGGTTTATCGAACCGAATCAGCGAAAAACGGGCGAGTCAATCCGATTCTCAAACAAACGAAAACCTGATCACATCCAGACAGGTCTCCGAACTGGTTCACGGGTCAACCGGTTCAATCGATCACGTCAACCCGAGTTTTAAAAGATTGCCTCCGCTAACGATCTTTCAACACGGATCTCCATGTCACATACCGAACTAAAATAATGTCAAATAAACTGCTTTGATGGTTCACTTGATATTAATATTTAACCATATTATATCATCAGAGACAATTTGAAAGCATTTAATCATTCAATCCTTCCGTGTCATTTGTATTTAAGACACGATGAACATGAAGATTACAATTTATGTTCAAATATTATTTTTGCACCATTTTCACAAGCTAAAATTTAAAGGTAGCATGAAAATCCACTCCAACTAAATTAAGTTATGCTGTACGTGAAAAATGTGATGTAGATCATAAACAAGATAAAAAAAAAATTGGATTTGTTGATTCCAATGAATATCATAAACAGTTTCTTCCAACAATCGTTGATTTAAATGAATACCGATTATTAGGGTAAAAACTTGGCAAATAGTGGCCGATGGTTTAACTTTTATTAAATCAAAACTGTTTTGCTAGAGTTATAATAGATTGTTTAAATAAAGACACGAAACAAAGAAAAACCCTAAAACACCAATGGGCTCGATTGTGGTCCAAAGACAAAGTCCAATAGAAACTGAAAATAACACAAAATGCAAATAATTGATAGTAAAACGGACTTTTTAGCCTCGAAAACCCTTTAACCAACCTAAAGGTGGTTACAACGTCATTGCTATCACTTTTTCGGTTGTTTTGACATGTCATGGGCTGAAAACGGACTTGCGATGTTCAAGTTATGGCTGTTTTAAGAATGTCCTCTTCTTCACTCGATCTTGGGCTTCCAAAAATAAGTAAGCCCGTTCTTCAATACTTGGACTTCCATCATTCACCGTTGGATAGGAAAAATTCATCCTCAAATTCCCAGCAATATCATAATCAGAAAATTACTAGGGTAAGGAAACAAGTGCTTCACATTATAAACATCAGAACATAGAATATGGCTTGGTAACTTCAAACGATAAGCATTCGAGTTCATCTTCTCCACAATTTCCAATGGACTAATCTTCCTTGCAGATATCTTATTGTACTCACCCGCTGGAAAATGATCCTTAGTCAATATAGCCCACACAAAGTCTCCTACTTTAAAATCAACATGTCGCCTCTTTTGATTCGCATCATGCTTGTACGTCGAATTGGCGCGAAGCAAATTGTCACGAACAATTTTATGAATATCATGCAACCCCTCAACAAAATCCTGCACTTTCTTTGGAACAACCCTAGAACCCTGAGGAGTCATAAGATCAAGAGGAACACGTGGTTGAGCAGAATAAACCACCTGGAATAGACTAAACCCAGTGCTCCGATTAAGAGCATGATTATGAGCAAACTCAGCTTGACACAACTTCTAATCCCATGCCTTCACTATCACCCACCAAACACCTTAATAAATTACCAAGAGACCTGTTAACAACTTAATTTTGCCCATCAGTTTGAGGATGATAAGTACTACTATAATTGAGTATAGTATTCACCATCTTCCACAAACTATGCCAAAAATGTCTCAAAAACCTAGTGTCCCGATTAGAAACAATAGAGGAAGGTAAACCATGTAAACGGTACATATCCCTAAAGAAAATTTGGGCTACATTAACTGCATTTGTTGTCTTCTTGCAAGGAATAAAATGAACCATCTTAGAAAGACGATAAACAGAAAAAATATTGTATCATTACTGTAGAAAACTAGAAGGGGAGTTGAATAGTTTTTACCGAGTAAACCAACTGGCTTAGCTCAGTTGGCCACCAAAGTTCCACTAAGTGGTTTCTTTGGAGAGGTTTCCTGGAGGTCCTAAGTTCAAGACCTGCCAAGGGCCTTTCAGGCGAAGCGGATATGGAGTCTAACATAACTAGGCGAAGGTTTGAAGAAGACATTCTTCCGCTTGGATGTCATTGCACGACTCGACCCGCTAACCACTAACATTTGCCGTTCTAAAAAAATAGTTTTTACCGAGTAATTTTAATTACTTTGAAACTTTGTTTTGATTATTAATGGAAATAGATGAAGTGTGACTAGCAAAGTAGACGTGAAGTAAGAAATAAATAAACCACAATACGCAATGAGTTATAGTGGTTTGAACTCGTAAGATCTCACTTATCTTGCCCCTACTTCCACTTCTCTAATATCTACTCGAGATTTCTAAGAACATTAAACTTGTTAGTTAAAAAATGGAAGTGAGGGGTTGGGTCTAAGGGTAAGGGTCAGTCGGTGTTGGATTTATTCCACATCGTTTGAGTATGAAAGTTGAGAATGAGGAAGGTTGTATATATTGACCAAACTACATAAATTTAAAGCAATGAGCACAAAGCTTATTTACCTCTCTCGTATTTTTTATTAACTTGACCAATGGTTAAATTTTACTAGTAATTCCGAGTATAAAGTTTTGATATCTTTATCCCCATTTTGATATTTTTGGTATCTGAGTTGAAAACAAATACCTTGATGAATTTTAAACTTGAATCTATTGTGTACTTTGTGCTCCTTGTCACCAACAGAATAGTAAGGAAATGAAACCTTTAATCCGATTGCTAAAACAATTTCATGTATTGTATTATAAATTAACTTTAGTTCGATTGTGATACCAATTACCTGTATTGTATTTATACCTTTCGGAATATATGGAATAATTAACACACAATATTCTATAGCTAATTAGAGATAATATACATCTTAATAAGGAAGAGTATCGATCAAATAAAACCTTTTGTCAATCAACGACTGCTAACATATCTCATGCATGAGTTATAATTATTTCTCATCATTATCACCTTAATATTTCTTTTTATGAAGCTAATGTAGGTTGGTCGTAGTGGTAAAGTAGGTTGACCCATAAAAGATACTGCTATCTCAATTTTTTCTCTCTAATGATTTAATTCTTTAAAGACGATTTTTTATCACTACAGAAGAGATATACGCTACAAAGAAAATATCCCACAAAAATAATTTTCTATTACTTAACACACAAACAAAAAGTACATAGACCACTTGGTCCTCTTATCCAATTTAGTGTTCAAACGATCGACGACTTGGTCCTATGCTACAACGCGATCTTACTGGGGGTGAAACACTAGCCGACCGACTATTTTTAAAAGATCAAGAATATCAAATCAAGAGATGAGTCAAGACAATGATAGATTAAAGATCGAAAACAATCAATGTTAAAAGATGAAGGCTCAAAATCAAGATCACCAAAAGCATAAAAATAAAGCCATCACAAACAAGATTAAGACCAAGTCACCAGATCGAAGAAGGCAAAGCTTAAAGTCAAATGAAAATAACGTTCACAAGAGAATTCGGTCATAATAGATTGAAGGTTAGCCTTCAAAATATGAAAGTTATTTATTTATGTTGTAGAAAAAAAAAAGATGAATTTTGGACGAAAATTTTAACACACAAAAAATCACGAAATTATAGCAAAGTGCCAAACTATAAAAAGATAGAAATATTTTCGACCTAAGGATGTATTTTTTTCTTAGTTTAACGATTTAATGTTGTTTTAAGAAAAACGAAACATGAAGATTTCGTAGTTAATTTAATAAAAATACTATGTTTAAGATTCACCAAATTGAAAATGAGAATGGTCTATACTCGCCTCCAACTCAAAAACAAGTTTTTGGATGATTTTGAAAGTTAGATATTCAAATATATTTTCAAAATTCATCTTAAAACCAGTTAAAAACTTAAGGTGATGGTCCAATTATAAAACACCTTTTGTTTCTCACAGCCACCGATGTGGGACAATACACCACATAGTTTGTTAATAAAAAGTTATAGTGAAAACCATAAGCTCTAACATTAATGATCGCCACTTGTATATATCTTTAATCTAACATTAGGGAACTCATCAAGACTGAAACCTTTTAGGCGTTAAGGCGTACTCAAGGACTTAGGATTAACAACAGCTACAATAATGCTATCCGAAACAAAGAAGAAATATGCTTTAACTCCGAGAGGTGTTTTTAACATTATTCACCAGTCGCCAACTGGCATAAACATTATTCATCCTCTCGGCCACTAGGTAAATTTTCCCTGACCAAGGTGTCCTTGCAATATAACTTGATCACTCTTTTCTACCTAAAATGCCAAAATAGAATGCAAGCATAAATGATATTTCCTTTCCATAATAACCTAAGCGATTCAAACAACATTTTTAGCTAGAAAAAGTATACTGATAAATTGATATGTGTAGTGCTTGGAATTTAGCTATATGATATATATTAGAAGTTTACCAATATGAATGAGTCGTTCTTCTGTTATAGTTTGTAAGTATCACTCAAACATCTTATCGTTTGTGGGACGGTTTTTTCATTTGGAGCAAAATGCTTGGGAAGGTATCCATGAAATAAAGACTTCTCCTAATATTTGGCTAATTATAACCACAAAAAAGTCTAGTCACAAACAAACTGTTCTGAGCTGCAATGCAACCATGCTAGATTAAGTACACAAAAGACGGTTCCTTTGCTTGCCTTGAACTTCGAGTGGAGTTTTAGTAACAAAAACTACATTTAGCCCATCACTAATGCACATCTTTTCCCTCGGCTGTGGCTGTCCCTTGAAATTCTTGGACATTGTAATAATATTTTTGTGTCCCACATATGCTCGATGGCCCTTAAAAAACACAAAAAATAAAAACTCAAATCATGTGTGGCATAAGTTGTAAACTTGTGAAGATCCTGATAAAAGATACCTCCAAGGCTCAAACCATATGACCATCATAAGAAGGCAGGAAAACGTCACTACTTAGTGACACTATATAATCAATTACTGTCAAAATAGCACTTCTGATCTTGTATGGGTTGAGCTCATCATTTCGAGCCAACATCTCTTTTGTAACAATATTCACAAATTATGGCAGAATGACTCGATCAACCCCAAATGGCTCTCCACCAGCAATTATACTCGGCAATTCTCTGGTGCTGCTGATTATTTAAGTAGTCTGTATTTTTTTAATAGAACCTTAACCAATTTGGCGAAAATTTATTGTTCATAAGCACAAGAATGTCTAGAAAATGTACCTTGATGCTTCTAAAGCGTTTAGAGGGCCGCTTATGTTTGACATTGTAGTTTGAAATCGAAGGACCACTCACGATTGTGGACATGGTGTACTGGTGCACCATTACACCCCATATAAGAATGGAAGTATGGTCGTTTGAGCTAATATGTTTCCACCACGAAAAAGACATGGGTCAAGGAGGATAAGCCGCAGGGTCAAGGGGTATTGCTTGTTGTCAAAGGTTATTGAGATGCTATCCGGGTAAATCATATTGAAGGTTACTTATGAATGAGTTTCATGTTATGTGTTTTATTTCAAACTATCACGGTTATGGGCAAGTGAACGGGTTGAAAGTGACTAGAAGTCTATTTTTTTAATGTATTCTAAGATGTTCTATTAGAAGAGGAAAAATTTCAACATATACCCTTATTTTAGCATAGACTCAATCAACCAATCACAACCACCCATTTTTATCATGTAACATTTTTTAAAAATTTAATATCTCACAAACCGTTCATCGTTACGTAAACAAAACATATCATCACGACGAGAATTAAATCATCTATCTATCGAGGGCACATGTATATACTTTCGAAAAACTTTTTTTAGACTTTTTTTCCTAAGCCACGTCTGTGAGAATCTTATATGATTTGTTACGAAACATATATGATTTTCAGAAAATCATATATGATTCATATCTTGCAACATTTACTTACAATTTGATTTGTTTCTTTTTTATTTGTTGCTGGTTAAACGTACAAATAAAAAAAAGTACTGTAGTTAAAACTGCAATACTGTCGACTAAAGTGTATATTTAATGCATAATCCTATGATACATCATCGCATTCTGGTTAATCTGGATAATACATATTAGCATATGTCATATGTTCCATAGGACAATAGTGTTAAGGAACACAGATTGAAGATGAACTTCGAGCTCATTTCATTTCTTGATGGTGACACTAAGACAGCCATTCTGGGACTGTTTCTTATAAATGGGTTGATATGGCTTTCATTTTATCTCGAGTTGGTAAAATCAAAAGGTTTAGCTAAAAGGAGAATGGGTCTATTAGTTTAAACGGGTACAAAATATTCCAAATATTTGAATGACAGTATGGTTCTTGCAACAAGTTCGTAGAAATTGCTGTGTAAACCAAAGCAACAGATAATTAATGAACCAAGCTGAGCTCAAAATGATTTGTGGATGTGATAGTTTTTGGGACTTGGGCTTAACTCGATATTCTCTTTGATCTAAACCTAAGAGCATATACAATGCTCCAAGTCTTTCATGACTTGGAGCTTTTATGGCATTTAATGAATACTTATGTAATAGCTAAAGACTTATTTGAAAGGCTTGAAGTTCTCCAAGCTTTTCTAAAAAGCTTTTGGAAAAGCTCTTAATGCAATGCTAAAAATCACTACAAAAGACTTTTTAAAATCATAAAAAGCTATTGCCAACTTGAGGCATTGTGGATGCCCTAAGGTGATTTGAAATCTTGAATGCCTACATTAGATGATGATCGAGCTAGGCTTGAAAACGATCCATGCTTTATTTTGTAACTCGAACTTGTTCCTTGTATGGTTAAACTTAGGAGACAAGACACAACTAGCCACGGAAGCTGTTGTCGAAGCCATGGGCTTCAACTTTTGCTGCTCTGAGAATTCAGCTCATACAGCTTCTCAGAATGATGCCTTTTAAACTATTTAACAAGGCTTATAAATTAGGTCTCGATGGAGCCGCGACGCCCCTTATAGCCTGATAGCAATAATGTCTTCCCGGAATAATGCATGAGAGGAACATACGCCGTTTAATATGGTGTTTTTCTTTTATTTTTAATCTTAAAAGTATTTAACAAGAACTAATGTCTCACATAAATACTAAATACCTAAAAGATTTTTAGGTCATAATGAACAAGAATTAAACGAGAAACAAACTATATATTGTTTTATATACATTGCCAAACAATCTAACTTTATAAACGTCTCACAATCGTTACATCCTCCTGATGTGGGAATCCTTTCATTATGTTTTGAAGATAACAATACTGAAGGTTTATATAATTCATAACAATTATTTAAAACCCTAATATGGATCAAAGAACGCATAGCGGAAGCAATTAACAAGATCATTAATTTAACACGATTATATTAATCAATATTAGGGTTACATACTTTATCCTAGCAAGATTCACAAGACGACGGAACAAACGGCAACTAGGGTTTATCACGAACACCACCAAGAATATAGTCTAAAGCAAGACTATGTCACGCTCTTGTACACACGTAATATGGCGAGTTAACCGTGAGTCTAGCACGAACAAACCGAGCTTCAACGCTTATGGAATATATCTACCCAACAACCCTAGAGAGGGGCTAGGACTAGATAAAATAGACTTGATCGAAAACCAAACGAAACCCTAATGTGGGAGTGGGTGGCCGGCGATCAAAGCAAAGAAAAGAAAAAGAGGGATGAAATATTATGAGCTAGGATTTGTTTATATAGCCTTGACAAACCTTGGGCTCCAAGTCATAAACAAATTAGGAAACCAAAGTTCCCCTTTGCCCCTCCCTTTGTAGCCGACGGTTAACACCCCCCAATGGGTGTTTGTGTAATTTTTCCTTCTTTCTTTTTAGCTTCTATTTACTTCCATAACGGTCGTTAAAACTTAACTATTATTTATTAACGATCGTTAGTTAAGCTTTGGTTTGATTTAATAAATATATATAAAATATATTTAATAAATAAATTAACCCTTTACGTTATGTGTGCAATCTCGTGATCCCGAGTTCGATCCTATCTCACGACTATTAATTTTAAGTCCATAAACTTTCAGCTCCCACTTGGACAAAATTCTAATATCGTGATCACATTGACTAGCGTCTAGTTACACTAGCAATGTCACTAGTACAAACCGGGTAAGGTCTCCTGGACAAGAACCTTTTAATGATAATATCATTATTATTATCCTTTCATTTCAAATACATCGTTAATAAGGATATGGATCTCAGTCATTCCTTTCATTAACTATTATGTTTCTCGTTTACGGATATAGCAAGATTACCAAAACAAATTTGGGTGTGGCCACACAAACATCTTACTACTCCCCCGAGGGGCCCAGCTGTATTTATGCTTCAAAATAATTTGAAGGAAACAAATCCCATTTTGACTACAAGCAAAACACATGAACTTTGCAACACTTCTGAAAATAACCCTTATGACTACCAGTTACGTTTAGCGTTAGGTTATCTCACAGAAATGCACTATATTCAATGCAGTTTTCTCGTATCTCAGGTCTAAGGATAACTATTTATGATTTACTTAACGACAAAGATCCATAAAGTAAAATCATATAGTTGGGATAAGTCCAATATTTGATCCATCAAATATCATCCAAAATTGCCCAATATACTTTCAAGTATACTCTGTCACTATTTTGAATTGTCTTAGTTTAATAATATTCCCATATTATTAATCGACAACGGACATTTAGAAACATCATAATGCTCATGGATTAAAACATGTAAAATAGGATACAAAATCAAATAACAGAAAAATAAACGAAATCCAATCTTTATTTCATCAATTTAATAATGTCTTACATCCTTTATCTAAATACTAATCAACAGATTTATTGCATGAATTCGCTAGCTAGTTGCAGCCCAATTGCCTTGGCATGCTTAACTACCTTTGGCCTAGATAAAGTCTTAGTAAAAGGATCAGCTACGTTATCATCTGTGTGAACTTATATTAATTTTATTTCTCGAGCTTCCACTTGTTCTCGAACGTAGTGATATCTACGTTTAAAGTGTCTGGCGCCTTTCATAACTCCAGGGTCATTGGCGAATATTATTGCAGCAGAATTGTCGCAATATATATCAATAGGTTCTTTAATTGAAGGCATCACTTCAAGATCTCCAATAAACACTAATCCAAACAGCTTCCATTGCAGCTTCTGAAGCGGCCATGTACTCAGATTGAGTCGCATGCATAGCAATGGTTTTCTGCTTACTGCTCTTCCAGTCAACTGCTCCTCCATTGATGACAAACACGTAACCCGTCTGAGACTTCGTATCGTCTTTATCACATTGCCAGGACGCATCACAGAATCCTGTTACATTCAATTCTGTGTCTGGTTTACCCCCGAATACCAAAAACATATCTTTCGTACTTCTCAAATACTTTAGAATATGCTTAACAGCAGTCCAGTGGAACTTTCCTGAATTCTGTTGGTATCTATTGACCAAGTTCTGAGCAAACGCCACATCAGGCCTTGTGCATCTTACAGCATACATAATAGATCCTACTGCCGAAGGATAAGGCACCTTCTTTATGTAAGCCACCTCTTCAGGTGATGATGCATCTTTCTCATGACTTAACTCATGCTTAACCTCCATTGGTAAAAAACCTTTCTTAGAGTTATGCATGTTATACTTCTTCAATATCTTATCAATATAAGCATCTTGGCTTAGACCAATTAACTGTCTACTCCTATCTCGATAGAATTTTAATTCCCAGAATATATGCAGTATCTCCCAAATCCTTCATAGAAAAACATTTACCAAGATAATCCTTAACTTCCTTAAGTCTTGGAATGTTACTTCCCATGATCAATATGTCATCGACATATAGAATTAGGAACACTACATTACTCCCACTAGCTTTGCGGTATACATATGGCTCATCACGATTTTGAATAATCCAAACTTTTTGATTTCTTCATCAAATCGCTTATTCCATTGAGGTGATGCTTGCTTCAAACCATAAATAGATCTTTGAAGTTTGCACACGCGCTTTGGTTATTTAGGATCAATGTACCCTTCCGGTTGTTGCATATAGATGTCTTCATCTAAGCGAACGTTCAAGAAGGAAGTTTTAACATCCATTTGCCATATCTCTTAGTCATAGTATGCTGCTATAGCTATGAGAATCCTAATAGATCGTAAGTCTGCTACAGGAGAAAAGGTCTCCTCGTAGTCTATGCCAAAAGTTTGAGTAAAACCTTTAGCTACTAAACGTGCTTTATAGGATTGTACATCACCATCCATGTCGGTTTTCTTCTTATAGATCCACCTATTTTTCACTACTTTAGCATTTTTAGGCGCGTCTACAAGAATCCAAACATCATTGATTTCCATGGATTTCATTTCCACATTCATCGTAACTATCCATTTTAACTTTTCTGGATCAGACATTGCGGACCGATAGTTAGCAGGTTCACCAAGATCCCCTACTTCCTCCTCATCATCCACTATGTAAAGACATAGTTTGTCTGGTGCACGTATAGTCCTTTGAGACCTACGTGGAGGAATTAATTCCGGTGGAACACTCAGACTTTCTGGTTCTACAGGAATTTCTTCGCTAGTATTTTCAGAAGGCAATGTATCTTCTTGAATTTATTCAAGATCATAATTTCTCCCACCGAATTCTTGTTTTACAAGATCATTTTCAAGGAAGTCTCCATACCGAGCCACAACTATTTTGTTCTCAGCCGGATAATAAAAGTAGTAACCCATAGTTTCCTTAGGGTAACCTACAAAGATACATTTAACTGAGCGTTGTTGGAGTTTATCTCCAGAGTCACGTTTAACATACGCTTCACAACCCCAGACTTTTAAATAAGACAAATATGGCTTCTTGTCATGCCATAGTTCATATGGTGTCTTATCAACCTTCTTTGTAGGAACCATATTCAGAATACGAACAGCAGATTCAAGATCATAATCCCAAAAGGATAATGGTAAAGTTGTAAGATTAAACATAGATCGTACCATATCTAATAATGTACGATTTCTCCTTTCAGATACACCATTTTGTTGTGGAGTATACGGAGAAGTAAGTTTCTGAACAATTCCATTCTCACTTAAATAATCATTAAACTCTTGACTTAAATATTCACCACCGCGATCAGAACGAAGAGCTTTAATCTTCTTTCCTAGTTGTAACTCTACTTCTGTTTTAAACGTCTTGAATGTTTCAAATACCTCATGTTTATGCTTAAGTAAATAAACATAACCATAATGGCTATAATCATCCGTAAACGTTAAGAAGTAGCTAGCACCTTTCCTTGACACATGTCTAAGTGGTCCACACACATCAGTATGTATCAAACCAAGTTGTTCAGTAGCCCTTTCAATATTGCTATTAAAAGGTTTCTTGGTCATCTTTCCAGAGATACAAGATTCACATTTATCAAATGATTCATCATTGATACTTTCCAAAAGACCATCACGTTGAAGCTTTTGTATGCGAGTCTTCCCAATATGGGCAAGCCTACAATGCCAAAGATAAGAAGAGTTTTTGTCTAACTTACTCTTCTTATTCATGCTAAAAACAGAATTATTTTTCCTCTTGGAATTTTTATTATGCATGTTAATTTCAAAAACACCATTCATAGAAATTGCATCAAAATAGAATAAACCATCTTTGAAAACAGAAATTCTATTATTATCAATCGTGTGATTAAATCCAAGATCCAACATACAAGAAAAGGAAATGACACCCCTAACAATTGTAGGTGCATAATGACAATTATTTAAAAACAGTACTAAACCCGAAGGTAAAACTAATTTAAATATTCCTATAGCTTCAACCGCTGCTTGTGCGCCATTGCCCACTTGCAGAAATTGTTCCCCATATGTAAGTCTCCTCTTCAACTCAAATCCCTGTAGGGTATTACAAATATTAATACCACATCCCGTATCATATACCCAGGAGTTTGATTTGTATGAAAGATTAAATAACTCTATCATAAATAAGTTACCTGAAGATGGTGCTGCAGCAACTAGCTCAGCCTTCTTCTTATGTACTGCCATTTCATGGAGATAGAGAGAGCAATTCCTCTCCCAGTGTCCAGTCATCTTGCAGTAGTGACAAGTCTCATCTTTCTGAGATTTGTTAGCAAAGTTCTGCTTCGGTTTTGATGTAGTCGCAACTTGCTTGCTCTTATCAACCTTGCCTTTGTCTTTCTGCTTCTTATTCACTTGCGGTTTTCGTTTCGTCACTCTACCATTTTGTACATAAAGTACTTGAGGAGTAGCAGTGGATGCCTTATCTTTCAAACCCTTTTCGAAGTCAATGAGCATTGTATGCAAATCATTAACTGTCTTCCCCGTGCAATGCATATTATAGTTACGAACGAAATCATTAAAATCCTTATTAAGGGACCTATTGATCAAGGTAATATCCATATTATGATCAAAGGGTTGTCCTAGTGCGATGAGTTGTTCCATATAACCCCTCATCTCCATATAATGAGCACTTACGGACTTTCCAGGAGCTTGCTTGCAACTATGTAGAGCATCAACCAGATCATAGATCTCTACAGCTTGCGGCGTTTCATACACAGCCTTGAGTTCATCAAGCATTTGCTGCGGTGGAAATAGCTCATACTTCCTTTGAAGTGATGGAGCCATTCTCCCTAACATTACAGCAGCCACCTCATGGTGCTTCTTAACGTTAGCAGCGTGTTGAAGCCTTTCCGCATCAGATGCTCCTTCAGCAAGATCCTCTGGAAAAGGAGTTTCCAAGATATTGATAGTACCCGCTGCTCTCAGATACCAATCATTGAAATTAGGGCGAGTAAGTTCAGGCTGTTCAAAGAAAGCTTTGAACACCGAGCTTATTGTCAGATTGCTTTCGGGTTGAGCCATTTCCACATAAATAAGTTCAAACATTAGTATTTTTGATAATACAATTCAAGAAAATAAAAATTACCCCGGTAATAAAACCATAGTATTTTCCTTGAAACTAGAATCCATATTGACATAGATTTATCACATCAGTTGATCTGCTAGTGACAAATGTATTCAACACAGTAACTTGTCGAACAATAATTGACAAACAAATTTGCAATTTCTAGATATGTTAGGGATTTACATTGCTAAAATCATTTGCATTGTAAACATGTTTTATCCCTACTTTATGCCTTAAGTTTCCAGTTCTCACTGAGTAACTCAATTAAGTCGACTAATCTAAAGAACGTAAAACCTTCATGTGCAATCTTATTCAGTCATGAAGTTTTCTCTTCATTACAACATCGTCCGATATCTTATATGACGACAATTGTAACTTCAAGTGTTCGTCAATTAGAGGGCATATGACTTAAATTTTAGGGTATAGATTTTGGTGTCAAAATCTTGTATGGAGAAGCATGCATACATCTCCATAACATAAGTTTAATAGAACATTTATTAAAATTTTTGGTGAGACTAAAAGTTCATCATATACTTGCAAGTTGAGGTATTGGTTAAACCAAATAAAGATTTTACACACAACTAAATTCACACCGTACTTTTTCTAGAACTTAGCTATAGCACAAAGAAATAACCTTATTCATTGTGTTTCGGATGTAAATTAATGTAGTTAAATCAACCTTAAAGAATTGTACCAATAACAACCGTAGGTAATTCCAATTTTGACGCACAGGCGAGCCAGGAATTTGGTCAGTGCTGAAGCATAACACCTCCTTCCTTAACCGGGTACATGACCAGCGGTGCGTATACCCACTTTATAGTTTGCCAAAATTGAGTAGGCCGTTAAGTTGCCATTGCAATTCTAATCAACGCAAATCATATGTAATTTACATCTCAAAACAATTCATTAATTTTGATAAGATTTAGTCCATATTATTTTTCTTGGAAAAAATTACCCTTGTTTACAACATACAATATAAAAACGCATGAAAACAAGTAGTACAAAAAAAAACTAAATCAAATAGCCACATGCATAACAATTTATTCAAAGAACATCAAATCTAGGGTTTTTATAAACATAAAAGTCTTCCCTAATTTTAAAACATTGAATCAGATAAAGCAAAGAGCAATCAAAATTATATGATCCGTAAAAACATGCATGTTTATTACGGATATCCCACATTCTCTTAACAATTAAAAAACTACGGATCGTAACCACACATGATATAATAATTAATTCATGCAAAACATCTAAAGTTAATTACCATGTAATTTAGGGTTTACAATTCTATTTTATTTTAATAAAAAAAATTCGGCATAGCTGATTTTAAAAAACAATAAAAAACAAAACCCTATTTTATATAAAACCTAAAAAAACAACATGTAATTTTTAACACAAATCAATATTAGTTAAAAAAACTTTAGATCTTGATAATTATAATCATGTTAAAACGGCTCTCGATGCCACTGAAGGTTTATATAGTTCATAACAATTATTTAAAACCCTAATATGGATCAAAGAACGCATAGCGGAAGCAATTAACAAGATCATTAATTTAACACAATTATATTAATCAAGATTAGGGTTACATACCTTTATCTTAGCAAGATCCACAAGACGACGGAACAAACGGCAACTAGGGTTTATCACGAACACCACCAAGAATATAGTCTAAAGCAAGACTATGTCACGCTCTTGTACACACGTAATACGGCGAGTTAACCGTGAGTCTAGCACGAACAAACCGAGCTTCAACGCTTATGGAATATCTACCCAACAACCCTAGAGAGGGGCTAGGACTAGATAAAATAGACTTGATCGAAAACCAAACGAAACCCTAATGTGGTTTATTTGATTTGTTTGGTTTCTATTGCAAACGCACCTTAGGGTTTCGTTTTGTTTATTTGATTTGTTTGGTTTCTATTGCAAATCAACTCCAAAGGAAAAACACCTTTTTAGGGTTCCTTTTATCCTTTGATTTTGGTTTAGCAATAATCTAGTCCTAGCCCCTCTCTAGGGTTGTTGGGTTGATATTCCACAAGCGTAGAAGCTCGGTTTACACGTGCTAGAATCACGGTTAGCTCGTTGTATTACGTGTGTACAAGAACGTAATGTAGTCTTACTTTAGACTACATCTTGGTTATGTTTGTCATAAACCCTAATTGGTGATTCGATGGTGATCTTGTGGATCTTCACTATGATAAAGGTACGTAACCCTAATTCGATTAATTATAATTGTGTTATTATTATGATCTTGTTAAATCGCTTCCGCTATGTGTACTTTGATCCATATTAAGGTTTTTAATAATTGTTATGAACTTCATAAACTTTCAAGATCCTCGTGACTAAATCTAAAAATTATACGAAGAACTATATATGTGACAACTACTAATATCTAAAAGATTAGGCCATAATGAACAAAAATAAAGAGAAAAAGCAAACATGAAGATAAGACAACAAGAAACAAACTCTTGTTTTATCAACATTGACAGCTCATTACATCAACAAACAATCTAACTTTATAAACGTCTCACAGTTGTTACATTCCCCCGATGTGGGAATCCTTTCATTATGTTTTGAAGATAATAATACGACTTTGAAAGTGACGATCAATTGGGTGATGGTGCATTATAATCTTCGTATTGTTTAAAGGGTTTTGCTAACCAATGCCTAGTGGGCAGAGGTTAAGGTGTATTAAATGAACACAAACTTTTCAAATTAGCATTAAAATGCATTAAATACACATTAAATAAACTCATAAATTACTATATTTGAACCTGATTTTCAATACAATTAATGTCTATTTAATGCATTTTAATGCTAATTTGGAAACTTTGTGTTTATTTAATACACCTTAACCTCTGCCCACTGGGCATTGGTTAGCAAAACCCTTGTTTAAATTGTACTATCTTATTACGAATTTTTTTATTGTTAATAGCTCGCAGTGAAGTGAGGGCTATACACCCTCTTACATTACAAGAGACTTGAAAGAATAAGTATAATGTTCTTAGATGGCTGAAAAAAAGGGTGTAGCAAGATCAAGATATCGAACACAAGAAAAACCCAATGACAATGTAATGAACAACCGTAGTAGCGTTTGGATAGACAGGTATTTCAATCTGACTAAAAAAGACGTTGATTTATTTGATTATATTATTATCCAAAATAAAGAAATATATTTAGTTATTTCACATGGTTGATTGATATCAAGTTCAAAAATATTGAAAAGGGTGAAAGCTCATGGTCAACGCTAGTAGGCTTATCTATAGACTCTTGTTTTGCGTTCAATTTATATTAAAAAATTTATTTTGCGTGAATAAATAGTTTAAAACCGTTTATATTTGGCTACGTTTAAAAAGCTTGTTTTGCGTGAAAAAATAATTTTTTTTCTTTATTTTCAGTATAAACCTAATAATGTTTATCTCAAATTTATAATATATTATTACACACATATAAATAAGATAAACACACATGCAAGTGAACATGCATATAAACGATTATCGATTATTATCACATATGTAATGATATATTGTCAAGTAAGTACATATATATATCAAACACCCGTATAAACAATAAGATAAATATATTACTCCTATTTTTCTAAAAAACAAATATTAATTTATAATTTTGATATATTACGTATTTATTTGTATTATATTATATTTATATTTTTTTATATAATAAAGTGGTTCGGTTCGGTTCGGTTTTTGCAGTTCGGTTTTTAGATGAAAATCGAACCGAACCGAAATTTTTCGGTTTTTGAAAACGTAAAAACCAAACCACCGGTTTTTATATTCGGTCGGTTTTTTCGATTTGGTTTTTCCGATTTTTCGGTTCGGTTTCGGTTTTTTGGTTTTTTTTGCTCACCCTAAAAAGTATAATTGTTTTCCTTTAATACAAAGATGAATCTAAATTGTGGACATAAATTAGTCATACTAAACGGATGCTTTATTGGTGGTGATTTGCACATTTTAGATATTGATTGATACACTCAAGTTATGTGTATGTTGACATATATATCCTTACATTAATTAGTAATTAATTAGTGGAGTGTGTAAAGTTAAGGGTATAATAAGCATAACACAAACATTTAAAGTGTACAAATAAATTTGAAGAGTGTGCCAATCACCTCACTTTCACAATAGACTACACTTTTTTTATGTGTTTGGTCATATATCAGCAGTATTTAAAGACGGCATTTCGGCGATGTTAAAACGCTAAGTGTTGCCTCAAAGTGAATTGAAATGTGAAAAAGGGCGCAAAGACACAAGACGTGACGGGTTTTCGAAACATTTAGAGGATAACTTCAACACCATTGTGATAAGAAGAGTAAGATGTTACCTATAGCCATCAAGGTAATAAAGGACCATCTTTTGACCTTTCGCGGTACTCTCATTCGTGAATAATAACACGTCCATCAAAATTAAACAGTATTCAAAAATGTAGAAAAAAACCCTCCTACACGCGCGAGCATTAAACCTAGTTAATGCCTAAAAGATTAATCCATAACGAACAAAAAGTAAGCCTACAAAACAAACTTGAAGATAAGACAAAGTAAACACCTTTTGAAACAATCTAACTTTATAAACGTCTCACCATTGTTACATTACCCCGATGTGGGAATGTTATCAATTACTATAATTTGGTGATTGACAAAAAATTCTACTGCAATAACTTCACAAGCAATACAAATTAGTCCGTACTGTATTTGCATAAGATCAAACGCTTATGTAATATCGTAAACAGTACGGGGTATTGTGCAAGGTCTAATATATTGTTGTTGGAACCTTTCTGTAAAGAATCACTCCTTAGATCACCATAATGGGTGGTGTGATGATATGCGGTTAAAGGGTTATACCCAATAGCATAAAGAAGTTTGGTAGAATGCTAGCTTGATCCAATTGTGTTTTAGAAGAATAATTTGGAAGATGAATTGGAAGCAATATCAGGAAATGTAGTAGTCAAGTGGAATGTATCCTTGAATAACTCTTTGCCTATGAGAAATGCGATGTACATGGAAATGTAGCTCTTGGTATATAGACTCAATGGAATAGGAGTTCGCGTATGTCTTTGTGATGCCTGTGAAAGTTTATGGACGTTAAAATCGATAGTCGTGTCATAGGATCGAACTCGAGATCACGGGATTGCACACATTACGTGAAGAGTTAATTTATTTATTAAATATATTTATTATATTTATTAATTCAAACTGCAGCTAACGATCGTTAAGTAATTAAAAGTTAAGTATTAAACGGTCGTTATAGAATATTAAAGAAGCTAAAAGAAGGTGTCAGAAAGTTCTGGAAACCCCCTTTTAGCACATGTTATATCCGGCCTAAATAGAGGAGACAAGAAAGAAGGGAAAAGATTTTGTTGCTTTATCTTGTTTAACCTTGGAAGAGAAGTTTTCCAAGGTGTATATAAACAAACCTAAAGCCTCATAATTTTTCACTCCATTCTCTCTTTTCTTTGCTCTAACCGCCGGCCAAACACACCCTTATTAGGGTTCTTCTTTGATTTTCTATAAGCTATTTTAGATCTAGTCCTAGCCCCTCTCTGGGGTTGTTGGGTAGATCTTCCATAGACTTGGAAGGCTCGGTTCTGTTCGTGCTAGACTCACGATTAGCTCATCGTATCACGTGTGTACAAGATCGTGGTGTGATCTTATTTTAGATTACATCCTGATGGTGTTCTTGATCTATTTTTACCGGTGATCGTTCTGCTAAGGAAAAGGTATGTAACCCTAGCCTTGATTAATTATAATTGTGTTATTTAAAGATCTTGTTAATCTGCTTCCGCTGTATGCTCTTTGATCTATGTTAGGGTTTTTTGTAATTGTTATGATGATCTTAAACCATCAGTGGCATCGAGAGCCGTTTTAACATGATTATAATTATCAAGATCTAAAGTTTTTTAACTAATAATGATTTGTGTTAAAAATTACATGTTGTTTTTTAGGTTTTATGAAAATTAGGGTTTTGTTTTTTTTATTATTATTAAAATCGACTTATGTCGAATTTTTTATAAAAAAAAAAAAAAAAAAATTTTTGTAAACCCTAAAATTACATGGTAATTAACTTTAGATTTATGCATGAATTAATTGTTATGTCATGTGTGGTTACGATCCGTACTAGTTTTAATTGTTAAAGAATATGGAAGATCCGTAATAAACATGCATGTTTTTACGGATCATATAATTTTGATTGCTATTTGCTTCATTTGATTCAAAGTTTTAAAATTAGGGAAGACTTTTTATGTTCATAAAAACCCTAGATTTGATGTTCTTTGAATAAATTGTTTGCATGTGGTTTTTTGATTTAGTTTTTTTTTTGTACTACTTGTTTTCATGCGTTTTTTTGTATGTTGTAAACAAGGGTAATTTTTTTTAAGAAAAATAATATGGACTAAATCTTATCAAAATTAATGAATTGTTGTGAGACCTAAATTACATATGATTTGTGTTGATTAGAATTGCAATAGCAACTTAACGGCCTACTCAATTTTGACAAACTATAAAGTGGGTATAACGCACCGCTGGTCAAGTACCCGGTTAAGGAATGAGGTGCTATGCTTTTACGCTGACCAAATTCCCGGCTCGCCTGTGCGTCAAAATTGGAATTACCTACGGTTGTTATTGGTATAATTCTTTAAGGTTGTTTGGTTTAACCAATACCTCAACTTGCAAATATATGATGAACTTTTAGTCTCACCAAAAAGTTTACTAAACGTTTTTATTAAACTTATGCTATGGAGATGTATGCATGCTTCTCCATACATGATTTTGACACCAAAATCTATACCCTAAAATTTAAGTCATATGCCCTCTAATTGACGAACACTTGAAGTTACAATTGTCGTCATATAAGATATCGGACGATGTTGTAATGGAGAGAAAAACTTCATGACTGAATAAGATTGCACATGAAGGTTTTACGTTCTTTAGATTAGTCGACTTAATTGAGTTACTCAGTGAGAACTGGAAACTTAAGGCATAAAGAAGGGATAAAACATGTTTACAATGCAAAAGTTTTTGGCAATGTAAATCCCTGACATATCTAGAAATTGCAATATGATTTGGCAATTATTGTTCGACAAGTTACTGTGTTGAATACATTTGTCACTAGCAGATCAACTGATGTGATAAATCTATGTCAATATGGATTCTAATTTTTCAAGGAAAATACTATGGTTTTACTACCGGGGTAATTTTATTTTCTTGAATTTTATTATCGAAAATACTAATGTTTGAACTTATTTCTGTAGAAATGGCTCAACCCGAAAACAATCTGACAATAAGCTCGGCGTTCAAAGCATTTTTTGAACGACCTGAACTTACTGGCCCTAATTTCAATGATTGGTACCGCTCACTAAGAATTGTTCTGAGAGCAGCGGGTATCATCAATATCTTGGAAACTTCTTTTCCGGAGGATCTTGCTGAAGGAGCAACTGATGCGGAAAGGCTTCAACACGCTGCTAACGTTAAGAAGCACCATGAGGTGGCTGCTGTAATGTTAGGGAGAATGGCTCCATCACTTCAAAGGAAGTATGAGCTAGCTTCTCCTCAGCAAATGCTTGATGAACTCAAGGCTGTGTATGAAACGCCGCAAGCTGTAGAGATCTATGATCTGGTTGATGCTCTACATAGTTGCAAGCAAGCTCCTGGTAAGTCCGTAAGTGACCATTATATGGAGATGAGGGGTTATATGGAACAACTCATCGCACTAGGAAAACCCTTTGATAATAATATGGCTATTAACTTGATCAATAGGTCCCTTAATAAGGACTTCAATGATTTCGTTCGTAACTATAATATGCATTGCACGGGGAAGACAGTTAATGATTTGCATGCAAAGCTCATTGACTTTGAAAAGGGTTTGAAAGATAAGGCACCCACTGCTACTCCTCAAGTACTTTATGTACAAAAGGGTAGAGTGTCGAAACCAAAACCGCAAGGGAATAAGAAGCAGAAAGGCAAAGGCAAGGTTGATAAGAGCAAGCAAGTTGCGACTACATCAAAACCTAAGCAAAACTTTGCTAAGAAATCTCTGAAAGATGAGACTTGTCACCACTGCAAGATGACTGGACACTGGAAGAGGAATTGTTCTCTCTATCTCCATGAAATGGCAGAACACAAGAAGAAGGCTGAGCAAGCTGCTGCAGCACCATCTTCTGGTAACTTATTTATGATAGAGTTATTTAATCTTTCATACAAATCAAACTCCTGGGTATATGATACGGGATGTGGTATTAATATTTGTAATACCCTGCAGGGATTTGAGTTGAAGAGGAGACTTACCTATGGGGAACAATTTCTGCAAGTGGGCAATGGCGCACAAGCAGCAGTTGAAGCTATAGGAATATTTAAATTAGTTTTACCTTCGGGTTTAGTACTGTCTTTAAATAATTGTCATTATGCACCTACAATTGATAGGGGTGTTATTTCCTTTTCTAGTATGTTGGATCTTGGATTTACTCACACGATTGACAATAATAGAATTTCTGTTTTCAAAGATGGTTTATTCTATTTTGATGCAATTTCTGTGAATGGTGTTTTTGAAATTAACATGCATGATATAAATCCTAAGAGGAAAAATAATTCTGTTTTTAGCATGAATAAGAAGAGTAAGTTAGACAAGTACTCTTCTTATCTTTGGCATTGTAGACTTGCCCACATTGGGAAGACTCGCATACAAAAGCTGCAACGTGATGGGCTTTTGGAAAGTATCAATGATGAATCATTTGATAAATGTGAATCTTGTATCTCTGGAAAGATGACCAAGAAACCTTTTAATAGCAATATTGAAAGGGCTACTGAACTACTTGGTTTGATACATACTGATGTGTGTGGACCACTTAGACATGTGTCAAGGAAAGGTGCTAGCTACTTCTTGACGTTTACGGATGATTATAGCCGTTATGGTTATGTTTATTTACTTAAGCATAAACATGAGGTATTTGAAACATTCAAAACGTTTAAAGCCGAAGTAGAGTTACAACTAGGAAAGAAGATTAAAGCTCTTCGTTCTGATTGTGGTGGTGAATATTTAAGTCAAGAGTTTAAAGATTATTTAAGTAAGAATGGAATTGTTCAGAAACTTACTTCTCCATATACTCCACAACAAAATGGTGTATCTGAAAGGAGAAATCGTACATTATTGGATATGGTACGATCTATGTTTAATCTTACAACTTTACCATTATCTTTTTGGGATTATGCTCTTGAAACTGCTGTTCGTATTCTGTATATGGTTCCCATAAAGAAGGTTGATAAGACACCATATGAACTATGGCATGGCAAGAAGCCATATTTGTCTTATTTGAAAGTCTGGGGTTGTGAGGCGTATGTGAAACGTGACTCTGGAGATAAACTCCAACAACGCTCAGTAAAATGTATCTTTGTAGGTTACCCTAAGGAAACTATGGGTTACTACTTTTATTATCCGGCTGAGAACAAAATAGTTGTGGCTCGGTATGGAGACTTCCTTGAAAATGATCTTGTAAATCAAGAATTCAGTGGGAGAAATTATGATCTTGAAGAGATTCAAGAAGATACATTGCCTTCTGAAAATACTAGCGATGAAATTCCTGTAGAACCAGAAAGTCTGAGTGTTCCACCGGAATTAATTCCTCCACGTAGGTCACAAAGGACTATACGTGCGCCGGACAAACTATGTCTTTACATAGAGGATGATGAGGAGGAAGTAGGGGATCTTGGTGAACCTGCTAACTATCGATCCGCAATGTCTGATCCAGGAAAGTCAAAATGGATAGTTGCGATGAATGAGGAAATGAAATCCATGGAAATCAATGATGTTTGGATTCTTGTAGACACACCTAAAAATGCTAAAGTAGTGAAAAATAGGTGGATCTATAAGAAGAAAACTGACATGGATGGTGATGTACAATCCTATAAAGCACGTTTAGTGGCTAAAGGTTTTACTCAAACTTTTGGCATAGACTACGAGGAGACATTCTCTCCTGTAGCAGACTTACGAGCTATTAGGATTCTCATAGCTATAGCAGCATACTATGACTATGAGATATGGCAAATGGATGTTAAAACTGCCTTCTTGAACGGTCGCTTAGATGAAGACATCTATATGCAACAACCGGAAGGGTATGTTGATCCTAAATATCCAAAGCGCGTGTGCAAACTTCAAAGATCCATTTACGGTTTGAAGCAAGCGTCACGTCAATGGAATAAGCGATTTGATGAAGAAATCAAAAATTTTGGATTTATTCAAAATCGTGATGAGCCATGTGTATACCGCAAAGCTAGTGGGAGTAATGTAGTGTTCCTAATTCTATATGTCGATGACATATTGATCATGGGAAGTAACATTTCAAGACTTAAGGAAGTTAAGGATTATCTTGGTAAATGTTTTTCTATGAAAGATTTGGGAGATGCTGCATATATTCTGGGAATTAAGATCTATCGAGATAGGAGTAGACGGTTAATTGGTCTTAGCCAAGATGCTTATATTGATAAGATATTGAAGAATATAACATGCATAACTCTAAGAAAGGTTTCTTACCGATGGAGGTTAAGCATGAGTTAAGTCATGAGAAAGATGCATCATCACCTGAAGAGGTGGCTTACATGAAGAAGGTACCTTATGCTTCGGTTGTAGGATCTATTATGTATGCTGTAAGATGCACAAGGCCCGATGTGGCGTTTGCTCAGAACTTGGTCAGTAGATACCAACAGAATCCAAGAAAGTCCCACTGGACTGCTGTTAAGCATATTCTGAAGTATTTAAGAAGTACGAAAGATATGTTTTTGGTATTCGGGGGTAAACCAGACACAGAATTGAATGTAACAGGATCCTGTGATGCGTCCTGGCAATGTGATAAAGACGATACGAAGTCTCAGACGGGTTACGTGTTTGTCATCAATGGAGGAGCAGTTGACTGGAAGAGCAGTAAGCAGAAAACCATTGCTATGCATGCGACTCAATCTGAGTACATGGCCGCTTCAGAAGCTGCAATGGAAGCTGTTTGGATTAGGAAGTTTATTGGAGATCTTGGAGTGATGCCTTCAATTAAAGAACCTATTGATATTTATTGCGACAACTCTGCGGCAATAATATTCGCCAATGACCCTGGAGTCATGAAGGGCGCCAGACACTTTAAACGTAGATATCATTACGTTCGAGAACAAGTGGAAGCTCGAGAAATAAAATTAATAAAAGTTCACACAGATGATAACGTAGCTGATCCTTTTACTAAGGCTTTGTCTAGGCCAAAGGTAGTTAAGCATGCCAAGGCAATTGGGCTGCAACTAGCTAGCGAATTCATGCAATAAATCTGTTGATTAGTATTTGGATAAAGGATGTAAGACATTATTGAATTGATGAAATAAAGTTTGGATTTCGTTTATTTTTCTGTTATTTGATTTTGTATCCTATTTTACATGTTTTAATCCATGAGCATTATGATGTTTCTAAATGTCCATTGTCGATTAATAATATGGGAGTATTATTAAATTAAGACAATTCAAAATAGTGACAGAGTATACTTGAAAGTATATTGGTCAATTTTAGATGATATTTGATGGATCAAATATTGGACTTATCCCAACTATGTGATTTTACTTTATGGATCTTTGTCATTAAGTAAATCATAAATAGTTATCCTTAGACCTGAGATGCCAGAAAACTGCATTGAATATAGTGCATTTCTGTAAGGTAACCTTACGCTAAACGTAACTGGTAGTCATAAGGGTTATTTTCAGAGGTGTTGCAAAGTTCATGTGTTTTGCTTGTAGTCGAAATGGGATTCGTTTCCTTCAAATTTGAAGTATAAATACAACTGGGCCCCTCGGGGGAGTAGTAAGATGTTTGTGTGGCCACACCCAAATGTGTTTTGGTAATCTTGCTATATCCGTAAACGAGAAACAAAATAGTTAATGAAGGAATGACTAAGATCCATATCCTTATTAACAATGTATTTGAAATGAGAGGATAATAATAATGATTATATATCATTAAAAGGTTTTGTCCAGGAAGCCTTACTCGAGTTGTACTAGTGACATTGTTAGTGTAACTAGACGCTAATCAATGTGATCACGATATTCGAATTTTGTCCAAGTGGGAGCTGAAAGTTTATGGACGTTAAAATCGATAGTCGTGTCATAGGATCGAACTCGAGATCACGGGATTGCACACATTACGTGAAGAGTTAATTTATTTATTAAATATATTTATTATATTTATTAATTCAAACTGCAGCTAACGATCGTTAAGTAATTAAAAGTTAAGTATTAAACGGTCGTTATAGAATATTAAAGAAGCTAAAAGAAGGTGTCAGAAAGTTCTGGAAACCCCCTTTTAGCACATGTTATATCCGGCCTAAATAGAGGAGACAAGAAAGAAGGGAAAAGATTTTGTTGCTTTATCTTGTTTAACCTTGGAAGAGAAGTTTTCCAAGGTGTATATAAACAAACCTAAAGCCTCATAATTTTTCACTCCATTCTCTCTTTTCTTTGCTCTAACCGCCGGCCAAACACACCCTTATTAGGGTTCTTCTTTGATTTTCTATAAGCTATTTTAGATCTAGTCCTAGCCCCTCTCTGGGGTTGTTGGGTAGATCTTCCATAGACTTGGAAGGCTCGGTTCTGTTCGTGCTAGACTCACGATTAGCTCATCGTATCACGTGTGTACAAGATCGTGGTGTGATCTTATTTTAGATTACATCCTGGTGGTGTTCTTGATCTATTTTTACCGGTGATCGTTCTGCTAAGGAAAAGGTATGTAACCCTAGCCTTGATTAATTATAATTGTGTTATTTAAAGATCTTGTTAATCTGCTTCCGCTGTATGCTCTTTGATCTATGTTAGGGTTTTTTGTAATTGTTATGATGATCTTAAACCATCAGCCTGCTAACAAGAGTCTCCTTTGTGCTCGAGGAATGGGTTTCTCTCATTAAGATATTTGTTAGTGGGAAATGTAGCAAATCATAAGATTTCTCCATGGCCGCTCAATGCTAAGTATCCTCTTTAGGCTAGAAAAATGGTGATCAAATCATTGGTCTATGTGGCTGATGTTTAGTGTTGTCTTAGATGTCAGACGTATGATAGGATGTATCCGAGATAGCTGTTGTTTACGAGTCTACGAGTAATAATCTTCACTCTTCGAATTTCATGTATGGCGGTTTTACATATGTCACACAAATTACAAAAATGCATTGACAAAAAAAGAAGGTATTTGCATGATAAAGTAGTCAAAAGGCCCAAACTTTAATTTATTGTATAAAAAACTACACACTCAGTGGTATGAGTGAGATTTAAAAAAAAATAACAGTCTTTGTAGTAGCAGTTGTGACAAAAAGATTTTGATAAAAAATGGTGAAAACGAGAAAAATGAAAGTGGGAGTTTATCCCACGTCGGCTAAGTGGTAGAAATTGAGAGTGAGCAAAGCTATATATAATGACATCAAACTGCTTTTCCCAAACCAAAGAGAATGCCTCTTAGAGAGTTGAGATTCGTTGGCATCACTTTTTGGTGTCAAAGCTGCCACGTAAAATTTTGTAGTTTTGGCACCAGAATTCTGTTAGCACCACATTTTCAGGGGTAACTGTTGACACCAGATTTTCTGGTGCCAACGAAAATAATTATTTTTTTTTAAAACACAAAATTACTTAAATAAAAACTTTATTAATAAAAAACAATACATAAAAAAACATTACAATAAAAAAAACATAACAATAAAAAATACAAAACATAAAAATAAAGAAAATACATAACGAAAAGAAATAAACTAGTTCTCGTGAGGTGCATATGATGCGCGAATTGCATCTTTTTGCAATTCGATGATAGCCTGATCCGATGAACTCATCTTGGTTGTGTCGATTTGAAGAATCGCGAATTCTTGAGCCACCTTCTACATGTGAAAATACTCAATTTTTGCGTTTGACTCGTGCTCCATGATATCCAACTTAGCTTTTGTCTCACGCTCGTATTGATCTTTCATCATTGATAAGCTTTCGGGTTTGAACCGGAACTAGCTGATGAGTTGCTGGATCGTTGACTTTTAGCAACGCGATTCGTCCCGGGTGGCCTCGGGACGACGTCGAGATCGAAGAACTCGGGACCTTCTTCGGTAACACGGAGACGGTGTCGTCTTTCTTGATTCGAATCGGGGTTCCTCCACTTATGCTTGTCCTTCAAAAAATTCCAAGACGACTTGTGCTTAAAAATTATCTCCCTCGTCATCCGTTTATACGCTAGCTCAACCCGTACCATAAACCCCGCATCATTCTCCCCACTCATCATTTGCATCTAGTCATAAAGACTATTCCACTTCTTAACCGCACGATTCAACGTGGTCCATTTTACCGTTAACATGTTTTTGGAGCGTTTCGGGAATTTTTTTTTATTTTGCCACCTCATTGTATGCTTGTTCAACCCGCCACCAAAAAGTATCATTTGTTTGACTCACACCAACCTTAGGATCCTACGAAATCTCTATGTAGCATTGGGATAAAAGCAACTCCTCGTCATCGGTCCAAAAATGTCGAGCCGCATCATCTTCATCGCCGTCCTCCACATCAACCACCTCTTTCGCCTTCTTACTAGTCTTAGCCTTACTAGTCTTAGTCTTAGCCTTACGACGAACTTTTTTTGACGTTGGTGTCGGGACTTGTTCTTCGTCTTCGTCTTCGTCGATTAGGTGATGGGATTGTTGGTCGGTTTGTGGTGTAGGTTGTGGTTGTGATTGAGTTTGTGGTTGCGAACCCATTTGGGATTGTTGAAATTGTTGAAATTTCGCCCATTGATCTTGTTGGTATTTCATGTAAGCTTCATTTTGTTGTAGTGGGTAAAACGGGATATAGAAGTTTTGGGGTTGAGAAGACGCACCCGGATTCGAAGATGAACCAGAATTGTAGTTTTAGAATTGGTTGGAGGGATCGTTAAGCATGTTGTTAGTCCAATTTGGATCCATTTTTTTGTAAAGAAATTGAAAGAATTTAGGATTGAAGTAATATATTAGATTGTAAAAAATGGCTGAAATGAGGTATAATATATAGTGATTTTAGGAGTGTTTTTTGAAAGAAAAAAAAAATTAAAAAGCCAAACGGCTAGTTTTAAAAAAAAATAAAAAATTTAACAGTCTAGCCAACGGCTAGTATTTTTGAAAAATCAAAATTTTTTTTACCAAAACCCTCCAACCCAACGGCTAGAATACCCAAAAAGAAAAAAAAAAAAAAAAGAGATGGTTGGTGCGAGCTGTTAAGTTTGGCGTGAGGGTGGTTGGCGCGAGGCCCGGAGTGGTGCGTCGTTGGTGGCCTGGCGTCAAAGGCCTGCCAGCCATCCAACAGCCAACCGTTCCCCCCACTCTTAAAGTTCTTTTTAAAATAACCTTTTTGGGTTAAGTCCATATATTAGCAATATACTTTTCAATTTTTACGCATCTAGGTAATCAATTCAATATATTACTAATATGGTGATTCATGTTTTATAACTTTTTGAAATATAGATAAATTACCGGTGATCGCAGGTTGTAACTATAAAATTAACCGACACGTCATCATTATTATCATTATTTTGTGACATGGAAATTCCAAATAGGATATTTGACTTTTAGATATGGTTTATGAAATGTATCCAAACACCAAACATCAATATTCTTTCATCTTGTCTTCCCTAGTGACACTAGCAGATTTCGACGGAGCACTAACAGATTCCGGCGAGAGATAAACATAATCCATCTCTATCACTAAAGTGGTCCATAATGACCAGTTAGGGTCACACCATTTTTTCGGTAAATCTCATCCACATCTTTTCACACGAACAAGATCAGATCGTAAAGATCTTGATACTTTATCCATATGGTGTTTTTTTCAACCAGTGTACATTACTCGATTAGCAAACTCAGTGCAGTATACAGATCTGACATAAAAAATCTTGATAATCAACACAATTTATATGCAGTTTACTCCATTGTGATCAATGTTTAATCGATTAGTAGCTATCATGAAATCAGATGTGAAGATGATGATTGTATTTTAGGAATGAAAACCATTTGGGCCACTGAAAAGAATGAATCACTAATAGTGATAAAGTGGATATAATGATGAACCAAATGATGTTTCTTGACTTTCGGTTTGTTAAATTGTGATGGGAAGTCTATATATGGAATGGATTATATTTTTATCATAACGATGATGATGGAACAATAAATGATTCACTTGGTAAGAAAAAAAGTCCACGTGGATATTAAATTGATAATTAATCTTGTTGGAAAATTAGCAGGTAATAATACTTGGCAAATGCTAGAACCACAAAATGATTCATACAAAGAACTTTACAAAATGAGTTGTCATAAAGTGAATGACATTTCAATTTCACTTTTTTCTTCTCTCTCCCATATACATCCAATAATATGCATGACACATCATTATGTGGATAACTTTTTGTAAAAATTTTGTAGTTCTATCATTCCTCATAATACTTATATCTTGAAAATTTAGCCGGTTTAAATGATCATATTATTAATATATTGGGTTGGTCACATAAATGTGTAAAAGATAGAAAGTATTTTGCTAATATATGGATTTAACCCTAACCTTTTAGAGTTCTTTTTAAAATAAGAACTTCAACCATCAATTAGTTAAATTTTGAGTTTTTTTTAATTTAAACTAATAAATTAATTAATGGATACAATGATTTATATGAATTTTTAGTTATTTTTTTATTTACTTAGTTGTTTCTATATTTTCTTTGCTTGCTATTTAATTGGTTTTTATATTCTTTTCTTGCTATCTAATCGTCTTAATTTTTGAGCATTTTTTTAAATTAATTATTTTTATTTATTTTCTTTTGCTTATTAATCCAGTAAATTTCCATTTTTGAGTAGCTCCTATACTCCAAACTAAAATCCAAACACGGGCACGTAACCTTCCCTATACGGCTGCCCCCACAACTGACCTCGACGGTAACAGCACCATCGCAGTTGCATCCAAACTCACCAACCCGTCTTTATCATCACTAGTTTCCTCAAACACCGATGCCAACAAAGCTACAAAAATCGACGTGTAGGACGCCGAGTTATCAGTACGGGTAATTATTGGGCGTGTTTGAAAAGCGCGTGACTAACGTATAACATAGAACAGAAGTGAGGAAACCATAGTAATAAACTATTTCAAGCCTTTAAAAGTGAGAAACATGAAAGTGGGTTCATCCCACATCGACTGAATAGTAAAAGCTGAGAGTGTGGGAAGTTGTATATAAACACGAGCTGCATAGAAAACTAAGTTCTTTTTTCATGATTTGTCATTCGACTGTTTATGTTGAGTTTTTTCTTGAAATAAAGAACTTATAAATCTAATCCTAGTTAAAATTTTCAATTTTATTCTGTTTATATATGACATGTTTTATAATATAATAAAACTAATAATTTTTGCCTGGTTTACAACATAAAGTATGAGTTTCTTTTTATTACCTATCTTTTATATAATAAAAAAGTTATATTATTTGAGAATTTTAGTAAAAGGTGGAGGTTGTCAAAAAATAATTAAACTAATCAAATGACTTGATTTTGACAAATCTTTTATATAATAAATATATTAGATTTATTAAAAAATTTAATGGAAAGTGGAGGTTTTAGAAAAATCAGTTGGACCAATCAAATGAGTAATTTTGACATATAAGCAAAATCGCTATATGACTGGTGAAAAAATCAAAATTGAATTCAGTTTAGTCAAAATTAAAAACTTTGGTGGAGGAATTTGATGAAAACACACAAAGATATATGTGTCAAATTTATGAAAATAAAAACTTGATTCATAAAACTTTATTGGTTTAATTTTAAAATAAATTTGATGGACTTAAGAGTAACCTTAGAATTTCCATATTTTTTAGTAACTTTATAAAATAAAAAATTTAAACTTTATACTTTCTAGACTTTTTATTTTAAAAATAAAACATCTATGTTATATTAAACAATTAACAAATCACATGATTATAAATATTCAAATAAAAACATAAATTATTGTCTTTTTATTTTGACACTTAACAAAGTCAAGCAATGCAATCTACACAAATTAATATTAACATTAATATAAATATCAAAATGAGTGTCTGACCTCAGATATGGAGATGTGAGATGAAAATAAATAGACAAAATTCTATATATTAGAACAACATATATTTTTTCAAGGTCGTTATGTGTTACTAAACACATAATGTCTAAAAAAGATAGCGAATATTTCAGTTAAACAAATTCAAATACTTTGTGCAACAAATATTTATACAAAATATCAATTAATATTATCACATAATGAAAAATCATGTAAAACATGTGGGTCCATGGGCATTCTAACTATTTTTTAAGTATTAAAATTTTTATATTGTTTTATAGAGTAATACTAAGCATTACAAAATAATGAATTTGTAAATCGTGTAGGTGTAAGGTTGATGTAAATGAGTTGTTGATTAATAATTAAGATATAACTATTTAGAGTATAAATTTAGAAAGTAAAAAGAGTATGAGATTGAAAAAGTAAATTAAAATGAGTTTATATTAATTTACACGGTGCACAGTAAAGAATAACATAATGAACCATATAAACATAATCATACATATAAACGTTAGATGTTTTAAAAAATATATATAATATACATAAGATCCCAATAACAAAATTATTACTTAATTTATCCTTTGTATGCAAGTCCTGTGCGTGCACGGGCATTAAAACTAGTAAGCAAAGTCGAGCGATATGATTGGTCGAAAAAAGTCAAAATTGAATTCAATTAGTCAAAATTACAAAATTTGGTGGAAGAATTTGATGAAAACACAATAAAATGTGTCAAATTTATGAAAATAAAAACATATAAAAGGAAGAGGGGATTAATAATACTTTAGTGGTTAAAAAATAAATAAATTAGATGGACTTAATATAAACTTATAATTTCTCATATTTTTTAGTAACTTTAAAATTAAAAAAATATCCCCTTAAACTTTATACCAACTAGAATTTATATTCCAAAGTACAACATATATATTATATTAAAAAAATCAACAAATCACATGATTACAAAATATTCAAATAAAAACACAAATTATTATCTATTTTTATTTGGATACTTAACAAAGTCAATCAATATTAAATGAATGCAAGACTACAAACATCGACGTGACATGACAATAGATAGACGGGATACTATATATTACAAGAACATATATTTTTCAAGGTTGTTATGTGTTACTAAACACACGATATTTAGAAAAACAGTGAAACCCTTTATGCAATAAATACTTATACAAAATATCAATTAATATTATCACATAATAAAAAATCATGTAAAACTCCCGGATCCATGAGCATTATAACTATTTAAGTATTAAAATTTTAATATTGTTTTATAGAATAATATTAATCATTACGGAATCATGAATTTATAAATCGTGTACATGTAAAGTTGATGTAAATGGTTTATTGATTAATAATCAATATATAACTATCTAAAATAAAAATTGCGAAAACAAAAAGAGTATGTAATTCGAAAAATAAAATTTGAGGTGAGTTTATTTAAATTTACACGGTGCACAATAAAACAACAAAATAACCAAACAATAAACATTACATGTTTTTAAAACCATATATAATATAAAACATATCGCAGTAACGAAATTAATATTTAATTTATCGTTTATATTCAAGTCCTGATCCGTCAGCTGCAAAGCATTCATTTTAGGTTGGCACAATATTTATTGCTTAATTTTACAAAAAGAAAAGCATTTTGGTTACACATCCTCTCTAACTTCGTTGGCTTTAACTCCAAATGAAGTATTTACATCTACAACTACTCATATCTTATGATAGTCAAATGGTATAAACAAGCATCACCTTTTTATTGTTGGTTACTACAATATCGAAAAGACACCCAATCACACATTTTAAAGATGAGGAGTGTTTCTTTCACTTCGCCACTGGTGATAGTGTTTTTTGTTATAAAGAAATACTCTTACAGCCTTTAAATCTTGGCTCATTTAGATGCCATAAATTTTGGATCGATTAACAAAACGGTAAGGGGTTAATCATTGATCTGTGATAAACCCTAATTGGTGAATTATTCTTGTTCGTGGGAATTGCATTGCAAAATGTATATAACCGTAATTCGATTAATTATGAATATGTTATTATTATAATCTTGTTAAATCGTTTTGGCTGTTAACTGCTTTGATTTTTACTTTTGTTTCTATAATTGTTATGAACTTTTATAAACCTTCAACCCCACACGTACGTCCATACCATAAAAATCACGCAGTTGTTCCAGGTCATCTAAAATCTGAGTAGGCATGATAAAGACAGAGGGCCGATACGGGCGTGCATGGATGATAAAACATACATTATCAATTGAAGTTGTCCTAGAAACGATAAGGTCTTGTTTTTCCATTTTCCAACTCGATTTTGAACGCTGTCCACTAGAATGTTGCAATCTTTATAAAGTAAACGCGAACAAAATAAAGGAACAACAAGATACTTAATTGGACTTTGGTTAGACCCAATGATTGTGGTTATGAATAAAATGGGTAGGAGGCCGCAATAAGATTATAGTGTTTGACCAAGTTTACGATAGGGTAGTAGATAACTAGATACTATGGCTGATGAAATACATGGCACCACATTGGCACCCCACTCAGTGTGGCTGCTTCGTGAGCTCACTAAAACACATCTCGCGTGTTTATTGCCGGTCGTTGGAGTACGTTTAACCCAATAGTTGGGACTTTTTCTATGTATGCATTAATTAAGATCTTTAGGTCGACCTTTGGCTATATTGTGATATGGTTCGAGTTTGAGTCGTCTGTGTTAACAGGTCTTCAATGGGCGTTTTCCAGGATCGTTCATCATGATCAAACAACATCATGTATAATAATCATCATTATACACAAAATAAGAACACAGAAGATTGGGGTGAACCCTCTAAATAATCTGATATATAATAAGTGAAGGGTTACTTACAAATACAGAATTTGTACCCTATATATAATACATGAATCGTCATGTTGTGGAGGGTTGTGATGGTTCAACAGAACCAGCAAACGTGCCCTTTATACATAACCGTTCCCTAAACTAACTAATGGGTTTGGGCCTAGGGCTTCCAAAACGTGCAGCCTGTGAACAACAGGGCCTGCAAATACATACATACTAATTTACAGAAACCTATACCTAACAAAGATTAATAGATTATAGTTTCCAACAGTCTGCGGATGGGTTTAACAAGTTTATTTTGGTTTAGATTTTGTATTAAAAAAGAGTGTAATTAACTAATCTTGTAGATGTTTTGGGTCAATGATTTGTTTGGGTTGGGTTTATGTGTATCTATTATTCGATATACAGACTTTAATCTAGCTGATAGCTAGGGTTTGAATGGCAGAATCAGACGACATGGTTTTGTTAGATGTAACTGAGGAAGTGCTTTTAAGGTTGACTGACAAAGATCTTCTCCGATGTAAAAGTGTTTGTAAGTCATGGTGTTCTATTATCTCAAGTCCGTCTTTTGTTAACCTTCATCTTAAACATATTCGCAACAAAGAGTACAAGGATAATAAACAACTTGGAACCAGAAGAATTGCCATGACAAAGAGAGATGTTAAATGGACGGGATATTTCTATTTTCTACCTGAAAAGTGGGTTCCCTACCTTTTGTTGGGAATTCACGGTTCTTCTAATGGCCTTGTTTGCTTATCTTCATATACAAATCGACTTGCTATAACCAATCCTTCCACTCGTGAGCTTCGAAAACTGCATAAGCCCCCAAACCTTCCTAGAGATGACCTGCGTCCCCGGTGTTACGGCTTTGGTTAAGATTCTTCCACAGATGATTACAAACTTGTTTGTGTGATCGACCAAGGTTCTAATGGGACACTTGTTCAAATCTTATCTTTAAAATCAAATGTTTGGAAAAAATTTGGACATGTGAATTATAGGTTCTAGTTTAGCGCGCCTGCTGGCATCTTATTCAATGGGGCTCTTCACTGGATTATGCACTATGATATTAACAGGGATAAATGTTTCATTGTCTCTTTTGATTTAGCTACAGAGGAATTTAAAGAAATTTCCCAACTTGATAACACGAGATATTGTCCCCGTTCGTATAACAAAGTGGGGATTTTCAAAGACCACCTATGCATATTTAAAGTAGCCTGTGATCGTCGACTCGTCGTCCCTATTGCATTTCGGTTATGAAAAACTACAATGTCAAACAGTCTTCGGTAGTCTGTTGGGAACTGTTGCCAACTGAGTGTGAGATGAAGGATCGTGTACATTATATGATTAGGGATTCTTTTCATTCTAGGAAAATTCCAACCTACTTTTGTTGTCCTGATACAATTTTGTCTAGCAGTGGAGAACATATCTGGTCTCCTATTGAAAAAGCCCAAGATTTTTTTTAATACATAACATTTCTCATATCTGTATATATTAACCAAATAAGCGGAAGCGTATGTTTTACATGTAAACGGGCTTATACCAAACGCCCCGTTAAAATCAGACTATAAGAAGTACATTACATGTACTATAAAAACTTGCTACAAAAAAATGACTTGCTTTGGGCATTTCAAACTGATAACAAATAATGGAAATGAGAAGCTTGTTACCTATCCTGCGAGCTACACCACTTTAACCATTACACCAATCTAACACATAGGTGGTCTTATCCTGCATACCTACAAAACATAAAACTGAGAACGGTAAGTCTATAAGACTTGGTGAGATAACAGAAATGTATTAAACCCTCAACTGAAATATAAACCGAAACATAAGCACGATACTGACTAGGCGCATGAATAAACCACTGACTTGTAGTACCTGTGGTACTGTACTAGCTGAGTGCATGAAACAATACATTAGTTGAGTAGCTGAGTGAATAAAACACTAGCTAAATGCATAAGCACAACACTAGGCGTGTAAAGCATATACCGACCGAGTTTATATCTGACTCATTGGGTGCGTAAAGCACATACTTACTGAGTACTTAACTGATGAACTCAGTGCGTAAAGCGCATTCGGACCGACTCATTAGGTGCGTAAAGCACATACTGACTATGTACTAAAGTGATGACATAGTGCGTAAACCACATACTGACTGTGTACTTAACTAACTAACTTAGTGCATAAAGCGCATTCAGACCGACTCATTACGTGCGTAAAGCACATACTGACTAAGTACTTGACTGACGGACTTAGTGCGTAAAGTGCACACTAACTACATACTTACTGAGTACTTGTACAAACTGAGTGCATAAATCGCTCCGCATGCCTTATAAAATGCATAAGCATAATTTTGCCTAATTGGGACTAACTAAATGTGTATTAACACATCACATGTCTAACTAAGTGAACAAGCACTTTGTGCGCCTTACTGAATACATTAAACATTTATCCATATTTAGGAATGAAGAATCTGCATATAGACCCATTATTCCACACATGACTGAGACTAAGTTTATTACTATTAACTTGTTCGGAGTTCATAATTATTCACACATAATATTCATACATAAATCAAGACTGAGCACTTGAGCATGATTAAAATATGACACTAAGCAGCATTAGATACTAATCATATACTTAACGCAATGTCGAGGCTAAACTATAGCATAACCTTAAAACTGAGTCGAGTAACAAACTATGTTATAACATAATGTGAAGTCGAGCCGTAACATAATTCGACGGCCCACCATAATACTATATATGGCTCAACGCATTGCCATAATACTAAGTATAACTCAACGGGTCAACATGATAATGAAGATGACTACAAGGGTCAACATAATAGATATGACCACAAGGGTCTAACATGATACTAGGTTTGACTACTTGGGTTAACATGATACTAGGTCTGACTACTTAGGTCAACATGATACTAGATTTGACCATTTAGGTCGTCGTGATATTAGGTTTGACCATTAGGTCAACATGATACTATGTTTAACCTCTTGTGTCAACATGATACTAGTTTTGACCACTTGGGTCAACATGATACTAGTTTTGACCACTTGGGTCAACATGATACTAGATTTAACCACTTAGGTTAACATGATGTTGGGTTTAACCACTTAGGTTAACATGATACTCAATATGACCACTTGGGTCAACATGAAACTAGGTTTGACCACTTAGGTCACCATGATATTATATTTGACCATTTAGGTCATCGTGATAATAAGTTTGACCACTTAGGTCAACATGATGTTGGGTTTGACCACTTGGGTCAACATGATATTCAATATGACCACTTGGGTCAACATGATACTCAATATGACCACTTGGGTCAACATGAAACTAGGTTTGACCACTTGGGTCAACATGATACTATATTTGACCATTTAGGTCATCGTGATATTAGGTTTGACCACTTAGGTCAACATGATGTTGGGTTTGACCACTTGGGTCAACATGATACTCAATATGACCACTTGGGTCAACATGAAACTAGGTTTGACCACTTAGGTCAACATGATATTATATTTGACCATTTAGGTCATCGTGATATTAGGTTTGACCACTTAGGTCAACATGATGTTGGGTTTGACCACTTAGGTCAACATGATACTCAATATGAACAGTTGAGTCAATATGATACTTGACATGCATATTTGACCACTTGGTTACTTGAATATTTAACGTAAGTAACGAAATGATAAGGGATACATATATATTAAACACGTTTAATCTGACATACATGTTAACTGTAAACCCGTTACTCACCTGGGCTGTAAAATGCAAGCTGAATGGTCTCGATTATGCCTCGAGCACCTATATCATGATTGTTGCACATATATACTATTAACACATATCCAACACATAAACATGACGTGAACAACTATCTATTAACAACATAAATACGACTAAGAACTCATGAATTAGCTATGGAAAACGTCACGTCACGCCAAACATGCACCTTTATGCTCGCGAATAAGCTAAGCTAACCAAATCTTACAACTTGGTTCTATACTTGGATATCATAAATTGTACTCGCATAAGCTCGGAATAGAGCTATAACGGCATATAGGCATCTGTAACTTGCATAAATACTATATCATGTCAAAATCATCAAAGCTACTAACAAACTATTGTTGTCTTTCTGCAGCAGCCTGTAAACGGGCCTTATTCATCTACTTAACCAATGAAACAGACCATGAGCCTAATTTTACATGAAAGTATACTCTCTTGGCTTTCCGAAAAGGTATGGCACGCTCCCAACGGAGTTGCGGTTTATTTTATATGAATTTTTGAAAATCTGTTCGCTGCACTTTTCATGATCAGACCTGTTGTACTAAAACCCATATTTAAGCCACTTAACATCTGAATTCAGCCTAAACTTTCTGCATAACTGAACATTAAACACATATGGCTTTTCAGAAAGTCCGGCCACGATGCAATCCAAGCTTCTATCAATTTTATACGTTATTTCTAACACGACTAACCATTTTTAACTAACATCATATAAATCAGAATTTCATTAAGGGGGTGTTTGGATTAGCTTCTAGACATCATATAAACACCTTCTAATCTGATCCAAACATAATTCCATCAAAACCCCTAATTACCATTCACAAAATCATAAATCATAACCCTCGAATTCATCATATAATCATGTAGAACACTTAACAATCATAACCCCATAAACATGTAATCATGTTTAAACATATAATTATGAACATACCTTGATTTAAGGATAACCATATGAAACTATTGGAGCCTTTTGATTCTCGATATCATATTAAACCCTTGTAACTCTTGATTAATCTTCATAACTCTTGATATAAATTTGGTATGATTTTGAGAATTCTTCTAAGTGAAGAAACCATATGAACACCTCCTGCTCTCTCTTATAAAACGTGGCATACAGGAAAAGTTTACCTCTTAATATAAGCCTCAAGGGTATTTTAGTAAATTCCACTAAGTTTAACACTTTGTCGCATATAGTCCCTTGTAACAATATGCCTTGCAATCCTTGTACAGGCTTGTTATCTATTGTTACATAACAAGTCCCCACTAGCTATATTATTAGCTCCGTCAATGTGAGACTTTTCTATTTACAAAATAGATCATTTCACTATTATTTTCTGAAATATGAGGATGTTACACCTATCTTTGTGCAAACCCTTGTATCTCCTTACGTTAATAATCACACGAGACCAAGTGACTCAAAGAAGAACAAGAGAACTGTTGAAGTAGGGAGTTCTAAGGTAATTTCTGCTTATTATATTCTCTCGAGTACAATTTAGTACTTATATACTTTAGAAGTACCCTTTGCTCAATATGCATGACATTTGTCTTGTGTCCCTATAAATGGTTTATATATAATGACTTTTTACTCAATCAAAATTCTGCTAATGACGATCTCAACATCTAGATGTATAAGACGAAAAGTAGTGTTTCATTTATGTATTATGAAGAGTTGACTAGTTGGTGGCACGGGCGGAGCTAGTAGGGGGGCTAGCGGGTGGCTAATCAAACCTACTTCGTTCATTATTTATGTATATTACAAGCCGTTTTTCTACTAGTTTTTACATTAAGCCCCCCCTTATCACCATGATTTTTTGCCTTGAGTATGGCCGGACCCCCTTACCTAAAAATCCTGTCTCCACCCCTGCTATCTATCGGAATTGAGAACTGAACAGATCAAAACCGGATTTTAAGGCAGGTTCCGGCTATTATGTTCTTCTGAAGTACTTTATCCATACTAGTATTTATGCATTATAAGTAAATTGAACATTGATCTCAGTTTAGCTAATTATTTCCATTATTTATTACTTCTGGATAAGTACTTCTATAAGTAATTACGTCTTTTTCTTTATAAGTAGTGTAGATATGCGGTTTACCAAGGTTGCCGAACGAAATCGCCAATATTGGCTGCTTTTGAGGCGACTATGAGGAGCTTAATGAAGTTTCCTAACACATAGAAATAAGTCTGTTTATTGTTTTCTATCGTTTATTCTACACTTGCACCCTGTTTTGAATTGGTTATTGATTTATCATTTATAATTTTTAAATACACTTCTAGGAAAGGAGAGAGATTGAGGAAGTATATACTCTTAAAGATGGAGAGAAAAATGCATTTCATTTGGACGAAGATGTCGGTACCCGGAGGAAGAGAAAGCAAAAGAATTAAGAGCCTGAAAAAAAAACAGTTCTAAGGTACAAGTGAAGCTTATTTACTCTTCAAGTTTATCAAACTTCAGTTTTTTTTACATCCCCCTCTGTAATTTTTGGAAAACACATATTGCAGAAAGAAAGAGAAATTGATGTATCCTTATAAACGAATAAGACGCTGTGAATCAAGAAGTCTGAGGGAGAAGGACAAAAGAAGAAGAGAACGAGGATAAAAAAGATCTCGGTGCTAATTTTGTTGTTTTGATACTGTTTCCAAACTGTGATTGTTTTATTGGATAAATTTCAATAGATGTTTCATAAACCGCATGTATTCAACTCATTTCAGAAGGTGATTCAATCGACCGTTTAATTTGAATTTCTACAGCCATAGCGGCTTTATAAACTACCAAAATATAGAGAAGTTTATGATCCAAGATTATAAGAGCAACATATGGTGGAAGACCTATCCTCAAGTCCAATCGCACCATAACACACAGCTTACACAAAGTGGTGTTTTTACAACAAACTAGATCTGAACCACAGACTAGCTAGATCATGACCCTTACCAAGTAGTCGAACGACCAGACTTGAAAGAACACACAACTTACACAAAGGGGTGCTTTTACAAAGAAACCAAGGTTGTGTTAGTTTTTACTTGCAAATTCAAAGAATTTTTAGTTGTTTTTACTTTCAAATTCAAATGTTTGATCAACCTAGAGTATTTTACTGTATTAAATGTCTATACTTCGAGAAAATATTAATAGTATTGAATGTCTACCATAATCCTACGAGTGCCTTCTAAATCTGTGATCTCTCCTATTACGCCTACCCCCGTCTACCCCTCTCAAGCCAGAAGGACATGACCTCAGGTGACCCATCGCTATCTACGGCCTCTATCCTACACTTCAGCAAACAAAGGCAACAAAACAATATAAGAACCAGAGGCTAAAAATGCACACAAACAATAGATACCAAAAAGGAAAACAAAGCAAGTAAAGTAAGAATCTAAGACCAAGGATCAGATAGTAAGAAACTAAGAATGAGTGGAAACAAAATAAGTTGCAACTGAAGCCAATTTCAGCAAAAACCGAAAGATTCAAATGTGGAAGAAAACGCAGTCCATATGAACCTCTTGCATCACTGTATTTTGATCATTAGATAAGATTTGAAGATAATCTCAAATCACATCGCTATATTAGTTTGTAGAAGATGAAAGATCGTTTCAGATAAAACTGACTCAAACCTTTTTTAGCGTCTAAAGAACCAAACAAGTTCTGAGAGAACAAACAAAAAAGCATTAAAGTAATATAAGATCATTCAATTCCAACGAAAAAAATTACCGTTACTAAATACATGGTAACTTCACTCAAAACATTTGTCCGCCACACTCTCTTTTGTTACTCTAAAATAATTTCAGATAAAAATGAAACCCAAGTGAGTGGGCAGCGGTTTCTTCTATCTTCTGCTTTTGCTCTCCTCTTTGTCTCTTTCTTGTTTCTTACATAACTTCTCCAGAACATGTTTCGCTTCAGATTGGGGAAAGTTTTCAAGATCATAATAGTGTGGAGCGATATCAACAATCCTGAAAACAAAAACACACACACAAAATAAAAAGTTTAGTAATCGACAGAATGGAAGAGACGGGTCAGATGATTATAACTTTCGATTGATTAATATGCATATGGGTTGATCAGGCCCCTATACTTCCCAAACGAGTAGAACTTGGAATCCCGAGAAACCCAACTAAAATGGCAACTCGCCAAACATATCAACAACCAACAATACTGTTGAAACCCTTATAATCCGTTCCTAGAATATAACTTCAGTTACTAGTTTAGAAAAATAACGACCCATTCGGACCAGTTCAATTATTTGTAAATCACACATTTTGACCCACTACTAATCATGGTCTTGTCTTCATGAGAATGGAAATGCCCACCAGAGGTAGACAAACAAAGAAAAAAAGTTGAAAGTGATAAATGACAAACCATTCACCACGAACATCTGTAACAGTGCGTATAAAATTCCTGCTTGTTAACACATATTCGTTATAAATAACCCATTCCGGCTTGTGATCCAAACAGTTTGATGGGTGCAAATGAACGACCTGCAAATCCAAAATCCATGTAAGCTTTACCACACATGAAAATAATATGTTATATACAGCAGGTAAAGAAAAAGCAACGAACCTGATTGTCTTTCACAGTCAAATAGTGTCCAGTACGCTCCAAATGGGCAACCTGCATGAAGTACCCTGCTAACATAGCTTTTCTGATGTTGATATAGTAGTCACGGCTGTTAAAATCTGTGCTGACGAGCTTGAGGTTGAACCTCGCCATTATACGAGCCAGCTGGTCTCTCACATTATCTGCAGATTTGAGCGCCCTATGATTTACAAAGTTCTCGCTACACCATAATGGATCTTCATCTGCAAGCAAACACATATAAAGTATACACATTAATCAGGTGGTCCGATTAAAATTTCTATGCACAAAATAACAATTTTATATTAGAACATGAGCACTTACTATTTTGCTTGTAGGCGCGATATACGTTCAACAGCGTGAGTTGGTCGCCATCAATGTGTCCAAGGCGGGCTCTTGCCTCGTCAGCAGCCTTCTGAGCTTCTCTAGGCCGGACAAAGCAATTCGGTACTAAAGACAAAAGATGGGTTATCACAGAAGAGGCCCACGGTGGTTAGTCAGCAGATTCATAGAGGCGAGATCGCACCTTTGCTTCATGAGAGAGAATACTGAGAAATTTAAACCATCTACATGAGCCCTAGCTTACAAACTCTATGGTACATGCCAACCACAGGGGCTGGCATGGAACCCAAAAGACAACTGCTGATGACAACCTAAACCGACACATCTAGGGGGTGTTTCTATGTGCCTTTTGAGAGTTATTATCTAGTTTTTAGTTTTCACTAACCTACTTCTATTAACCAATATGCAACTGTGACCCTCTCCAACCGTCATTTTAAGATAGGTTAATGCCACACATGAAATGCAGAAAAGTAAATTGTACCTGATAGCATAGCCGATAGAGTAAGGATTTCGTTCGAGCAGTTGAACTCGGGACTTACAACAAGCATCTTCCCCATTTGAGGATCTAGCGGGAACTCGCTCATGATTTCACCCAACTTGGTCAAGTTTCCTTCATCATCTAACGCTCCCAAATAATTCAAAACCTCAAGCGCACGCATCAAAGTCTCAGGGGCAGGTGGGTCCATGAAATCAAAATGAACTAAATCATTGATACCTAGTTTCTTCAGAGTAAGAACAGTATTTGCAAGGTTCGATCTAAGAATCTCCGGGTAGGTTTGTGGCTGAAGATCGTTATTGAAACTTCTCGCTGTGTACAATCTGAAACATTTACCCGGTTGTGTTCTTCCAGCACGACCTGACCTCTGATGAGCACTTGCCTTTGATATTGGAGACACCAACAAAGACTCAACACGCACACGTGGATTGTACACTTTCTGCTTTGCAAAACCAGGGTCGATCACGTAAACTATTCCATCAATAGTTAACGATGTTTCAGCAACGTTTGTAGAAATTATGATCTTTCGACCAGCAGGACCACCCTCGGTAACAGGAAGTGGAGCGGGTTCAAAAATCTTTTGTTGCTTAGCTGGTGGGAGGGTCGAAAAAAGAGGAATAACTTTCACAGGCCCCACTAGGTCTCCCATATTACGGACTTCCTTTGTTATTTTCCGACAAGCATCTTCTATTTCCTCTTCTCCAGTCAGGAAAACGAGTATATCACCGGGAGGTTCACACATGTGTATTTGTAAAACTGTTCGGATTGCCGCTTCAAGATAGTCTCTTACAGGCTCTTGGGTATATAAGATTTCCACGAGATGACGTCTTCCTGGAACCATCATCAAAGGTGCACCGAGGAAATACCCCTGAAACCTTTCAGCTTCAAGCGTAGCACTCATGACAACTAACTTGAGATCGGGTCTGTTCTTTAGCACTTCCTTTAAGAGCCCAAACAAGATATCAGTAGCCAATGTTCTCTCGTGAGCCTCATCAAGAATAATCACCTTATACCTCTCGAGAAGTGGATCTGTCATGGCTTCTCTTAATAACATACCATCTGTCAAGTACCTACAGCAATAGCAATAATGAGTATCAACAAATGACAAGTTCTAAATGGGTTAAACTAGTCATATTTGCGAGACTTACTTCAAGACGGTTTTGGCACTGGTGAAATCTTCAAAACGGATGCTATAACCTACTTCTTGTCCAATAACAACATCCATCTCCTGGGCAACACGACGAGATACAGACATTGCAGCCACCCTACGAGGTTGGGTGCAACCGACCATGTATTTCTTGTGCCCGTCAGCACTCGATAGTTCGACAGCTTCCAACACAAATTGAGGAATCTGTTGGTCACAAATTAAATATTCAGAATTAGAAACTCAAATGAGTTGGTAACTAGTAATTCCATCCTAGACTTATTACTCTGTATAGCTTAAGATGTTCTGGATCACTTATTGAATACATAAGTGTTTGGACAACAGTAAACTGCTTATAATCATCTGCTCATTGAAAGGTAACTCTAAATAAGTTAATTATACTAAGGAAAAAAAAAAAAAAAAAAAAAAAAAAAAAAGCTAGACAGCATACCTGGGTGGTTTTGCCGCTCCCAGTTTCCCCAACGAGGATTAAAACCTGGTTCTCATTGAAAAGCTGTAAAAAGTCGTCCTTGTGTTCCCAAACAGGCAAAGTGATCCTGTTTACAAAAATGTCGAAATAGTTTTGAGAATAAGCTTTTCCATTCCAAGGGTTCATCATCGTTCCTAGTCCTACAACTCCTCCAAACTCCCACCCAATTGGTTTTTTTTTTTTTTTTTTGTTTTCTTTCAATTGAGGTCATAATTCGGGCTGATGGGTCTTTTTGAACCTTTGATTATTGACCCGTTCTTCACCTTTGGTGCGTTCAATTTGGTTGGTCCTTTGATTATTAGATTTGTGTTACCTTGAACCTTCTTTTTATCAGCCTTCCGACTCTTCTCTAACCCATCTTGACTCACTCACTGACCGACCGACTTAAAGTGATATACTGCCTCGTGTTTATAAATAGCGTGAAGCGTGACATGACGGCATGTCTAAATTACATGTTTTAACGGTTAAAACAAAAGCTTATTCAGCATAACATATAAAAAATACTTATTTGTTTTATTATATTTATATTGTGTTAATAAGTGTAATAATTAAAGTTAGAAAACTCTATTTACTTTATTTTTTCCGTAGCGTGAAAATCGTGCCTCAAAATTCAACGTATTTTAAAACGAGCCTTAGCGGACTATTTAAAACCATAAAAAAAATTTCATGAATAGTCCCTATCGTTTACACTGAAAACCAACTTTCATCCCTATTTCAAAATAAGTGCACCAGTCGTCCCTATCGTTTACAACCTGGATAAAAAATGGTCCCTATCTTGGATGGAAGTTAGTTTTTGCTGTTAAGTGCAATGATGACGGGGTATTTTGGTCTTTTACTAATTTTGACTTCATTAAATACAAACAAGTGGGGAAATATCCACACATATCTTATCCAAACAATTCTTTAGCAGGATTGATAGTCTTTAATGTTGCATATATTGTTTTAACAATTACAGTAACATTTAAGGAAGAATGATCGATTAAGAATTGCCTCAAAATTAAATGAAATATATCGAAACCGCAACAAGAATAAGAACGCTACAATAGAGGAGGCTCGATCGAACCCATAACCGAGACGTACACGCACAACCAGAATACCAATCGTGAAGCAGAATACTAGCCCCACACAGACTCGGATCGAACCAAACGCGAAACACAACCTGAACTAATTAGTCGCACCAGAACGAATGAAGCCAAAACCTGGAGATGTACTCGTGTAGATGACGATCCAAGCCATTGAGAACTCAGCTTATAAGGTCTCCAAACAGCACTGTTGCACATGAAACCAGACCCACAAGCTATTTGACACGCTCAATCTCCTTTCTTCATCCTCCCTTTAGCTTCTGAATACGCCAACTCATACCATGGTGAGCTACTTGAAGTGTTACCAAACCGGTTAAGTGTCATTCTTGATGGCTCCATATGCCAGTCCGTAAGCTGCAAATTCTTTTCAATTTCATCAAGAAAAGAACTGCTCTCCCACCAGCATGAATGCAAACAATTCTTTCTATCTCAAACAGAACCTCCACCGATGCATCATATAAACTCACTCTCATCTCTCATAAATCACATTCATAAACAAATCTCATCAAACCTCAAAACAGATCCAAAACATCACAAATGGAAGAACATCTACTATAACAAAAAATCGAATCTTCAATTAAAACAATTCATTTCTTTGGCCACAAGAAATGAACTCATTCTTTCTTCTATTCCATTATGGATTTCGATGATGTTAATTTTTTTGATGTGATGCTGTTCTTGTCGGTTGAGTGATTGTTTAAAGAATGGATTTGTGATTTCATTTTTTTTATGTAATAAGATATGGTGAAGTGACGGTGATTTGTTTGTTTTTTTATGGATGAAAAGATACTCTTTTAAACAATGAAAAGACAAATATATCTCTCTATTTCTAAAAGTTAACAGTCAAAACTAACTCCCATCCATGATCGAGACTATTTTTGTCCAAGTTGTAAACGATACCGACGATTGGTGCACTTATTTTGAAATAGGGACGAAAGTTTATTTTCAGTGTAAACTAACTCCCATCCATGATCGAGACTATTCATTCTTTCTGTAACTCTATTTTGTTGAGGTGTTCTTGCTATACTGTATTCCCTCTTAATTCCTTTGTTTATATAAAAAGTGTCCAGTTTCTTATTTCTAAATTCATCACCATTGTCTGATCTCATGGTCACTACCCTCATACTTTTGGAAAGTTCAATCTGATTGATGAACCCAATGAGTACATATGTTGTGTCACTCTTCTCAAACAGAAAGAATGTCCATGTGAATCTTGAAAAATCATCAGTAATCACCAGGCAGTACCATATCTTCATTATGCTTGCCACAAAAGTAGGACCAAAAAGATCCATATGCAGTAATTCCAACGGCTTGGTAGTGTACATACTTGTTTTTGACTTGCAAGAGGCTCTATGTTGTTTCCCTTTCAAACAAGCAGCACAAGTATGATCATTGGCAAATGACTTGGAAGGGAGACCATGAACCAGATTATATGTGACCAGTTTGTTCATGTTCTTGAAATTGAGATGACCAAGTCTTCTATGCCATTTCTTGCATTAATCAACTGAGGCTTTGGCAATGAAACAGGTTTCATTGTCTTGAAGAGAGATGTCCTTGAGATCAATTGTGTACATATTCTTTTGTCTTGGAGTTCTGAGCACAATTGGAGTGTTTGGTGGTAAAACAAACTCCTTTCCCAACACAAGACATTCAATATCTGTAAACAAGACAAAGTTCTTGTTATCAGTCATTTGGGACACACTGAAGAGATTGTACTTGAGTTCTTTCACCAAGTAAACATTGTCAAAGGTCATCCCATTGGTGACAATAGTTCCTTTTCCTATGATTGTTCCATGCCCATCTCAAAAAGAAACACTATCATTGTCATGTAGGGGAACAAAGTTAGACAGATAAGATTTATGTCCAGTCATGCTCCTTGAGCATCCACTATCCCAATAGGCTTTATCATTCCTGGTCTTCTTTGTTACCTGCAAAAAGAAAAATAATTTAGTTTCTCTTGGGGACCCAAGCCATTACAGACTTGGATCTACCTCGTGTATCAATATAAGATAGCTTGTCAAAGACTATAGATACACCATTGGACTGAGTACCCCTTTTGGGTACCCAAACCCAACGAGCTGAGGCTTTTACAACTTTTCCCCATCTGCCCATGTTTCTAGAGGGAAAAACTTTGCTAGCATGGGCTACCCTAGATTTAGCAGGGGAATCCCTATGCTTAGCAGAGGGAATTCATCTTTTGTTTTGGCCTCTATTGATGTGCTGGTAAGGTCTAGAGACAGATTTATATGTAGTATGAGGTGATGGTTTGGTCATGGAAGGGTTGGACTTGGGATATGCATCATTTACCTTTCTTAGAGCAAGAACTACATACTTATTAGATATCTTGTTTCTCAAAGCATGGACAACATACTTGGCAGGGGAAAAGGATTTTGCCCCTGCATTTAGAAGGATGGTTTTTGGTTGCATGTCCTTTAAAGGATTTGCAGCCACCACTTCCATTGGTGCTTGACAGTCTTGATAAGTGTGATCAAAACTGACACATGTGAAACAAGGTTTGGTGTTTATCACAAAGTCCTCTCCTAATTGATGAGACTTTTGGTCATTCCAATTTCTCTGATTATCTTTAACAGACCTATACATACCAGCATATTTAACAGTAGACTTAGATGACTTTGATCCTGATTTAGATTTGGGTGAACTACTCTTAGAACTTGAATCACTCCCAAAAAGTCCTTCTCTTGAAAAGAGAACAAGATTATCTATCTTCCACTGTTTTAAAGCAATTTGTTCCTTTTCAAAGTCCCTAACAGCACTGGTTTTCACTAGTGGTTCTTCTGTTTCTAGATTAATAGGTATGTAGGCACTTAAGTCAAATTCAATATCTTCCTGCTTCTTGAAACAAGAGAGACCAGTCCAAGACAATTCTTTTCTAGGAAATGGTGCATGAATATTAGTAGGTGGTGGTGGTATAGCAGCATGCTCATTTTTGACACCAAAACCTGTTTTGTCCTTAGGAGACTGTCCAATTTCAATTGATTTAGTTAAATCTTTAGAAGCTTTTCCTAATTTTTCAATAGTTTCTTCATCTATCCTTTTATTAGATCTAAATACTTCTAGTTCAGCAGTTAATTCCTTAATGGAATCATTATTTTCTCTAGCATCTCACTCTAAGACCACAATATGATCTCTATAATCACTTTCTCTTTGTTTGTATTCTCTTATGTGGACTCTAGCTGTTCTAAAGCACGTTTGTAGTTATCAAGGTCATTGTCACAATTAATGTAATCAACTTTTATCTTTCTTATTTGATCATTCAACGACTCAGTATTTTTTCTACAAGCTTTAGTACAATATGAATCGTCATATACCTCATTGTCTGAACTAGAGCTTGACATGGCCATAAGAGCAAAATCTTCCGCTTTTTCCTCAGCAACCAAGGCTTGATTTCTTTCAACACTCTCTGTCATGGCACTCCAATCCCATCCACCTATTCCATATATCCCCTGCATGGCTACCATATCCTTAGCACCAGAATCATCATCCATGCATTCCTTCCTATAGCTGCTCCCAGTCTTAGGAGGAAAATGACCTTTCTTGCCATAGTTGTAGCATTCTACCTTTGTTTTGTCAAATCCAGCTACATCAGAAGGATTTATAGAGATCTTTTTCCCATACTTCTTGTAAAACTTGTTGGCTCTCACGCTGAGTAGAGCCATGTTTCACTTGATGTCCATCTCCTCTAGTCCTTGCTTACTAATTTGACTCAGATATTCATGTAACACAGTAGATCCTTGTGGCCCTTGGGATGCTATGAAAGCACAAGCAGTGTCAAGGCTGAATGTTGCAGGCCTTTCTTCATCATAAGATGATCCAGATCTAGTAGCAGGGGAATGGGTAGCAGGGCCAACTTCGATTCCACTGCCTTTGGAGATTCCACTACTGTGGGATATGAAAGCCATGTTAGCAGGGGAATCAGCAGATCCGCTTGAATTGGTGGGCATGGTTCCTGATGACTTCATCTCATTGACCACTGGTTCAAAAACTTTCAAGTTATTGTATATGTCATCAATGTTCTTGTCATCTATGTCATCCCTATTCTGCCAAATAGCTTTATAGACGAACCATTCTTTCTGAAGACTGTTAAGAAACCTGGTATTCACCTGTTCTCTTGTCACTTCTATTTCAAAGAACTCTAACTGAGCAACCAGATCTTGAAGCCTATTGTAGATAGCACCAATTGCTTCATCACCAATTGCTATGAAAGAAGCAAATTGATCAAGCATTTGATTCTTCTTCTTCTTATTTGTGGCTTCATCCCTCCAAATGTTTTGCCTATTGCTTCCCAGAGTTCCTTAGCTGTCTTGTACTTTCTGAATCTTAGCTAATGTCTATCAGGTAGAGCCAACAGCAAGGAACTGTGAGCCCTGACATCATGCCTTCTTGCTAGTATCTCCTTGTCAGCAAGAGCAGCAGACTTCTTCTTGGCTTCACCTTTGGAGCTTTCACCTTTTTCTTCTCCCTTATCCTTATCTTCAACTTGTACAGTCTTTGGAAATTTATCACCAAATTCTATGATCTCCCATAGAACATAGTGTTCCATCTTAAGGTATTGTTGAATTCTGAACTCCCATAGTTCAAAAATTTTAGGATCCAGAATGGGTAGTTTGAGAGCATTGTTGTTGGTTGAGGATGAATGAGAATCTGAAGACATGGTTGATGTTGATTGTGAGAGATGTTTTGTTCTTGGTTTAATCAAATTTTCTCAACAAGCTCTGATACCACTTGTTGATCCCAAACTCAGATCTTAAACCTTAGCTTGTTTAAGGGTTGTGATAGAGAGATAGATTCAATCTAACACTAGAGAAACTTTGCAACAAAAAGTAACTAAACAAGATGCGGAATGTAGTGTTTAGCACAAGAACAAGTGTTTAAAGCAAACGTTAAACTTTAATATATCATAAATATACGAATACCCAATAGTGGTATTAGGGTTACAAAAAACCTTAAAGTATGAAATGAAAACTAACAGAGAAAGACACACTTTGCATGATAACCTAGTGAGTCCTTTTATAGTACAAGGACTCATGTACAAGATCACTACTAACAAACTAGGAAAGTATCTCGGAGTAGTAACTGAAACGCGTTATAATCTCTTCCAAGTTTATCATTAGCAGCAGGGTCTTTGACTTCAGTAGGGGAACCAATCCCCCTGCCTTTGTTATTTAACAGGGGGAACTTACTCTAGCAGGGGAAACTCTGACCAACTAGCAAGGGTAACTAATATACTTATGTTTATTCCCAACACTAAGTCCGATGTTGAGGCTGCCAAAGACCCTAGGTGGGTCGAGGCAATGAATGAGGAAATTGAGGCTCTTAATAGGAACAATACATGGGTTATTGTTGATTTACATCCAGGTAGAAAACCAGTTGCATGTAAATGGTTATGGAAAGTGAAATATAAGTCTAGTGGAGATGTTGAGAGATTTAAAGCCAGGGTTGTTGCTAAAGGCTTTAGTCAAAAAGAAGGAATTGACTATAAGGAAACTTTTTCACCAGTGGTGAAAATAGTTACTTTTAGATGTCTTCTTTCTATTGTTGTGCACAAAAGTTGGCATGTTTACCAACTAGATGTTAATAATGCTTTCCTTTATGGGGATTTAGATGAAAAAATTTATATGAATCTCCCTGAAGGTTATGGTTCTAACTCTGATAACAAGGTTTGGAAGTTGACTAAATCTTTATATGGCTTGAAACAAGCACCTAGAAAATAGAATGAAAAATTGACAAGTGTTCTTACTGAAAATGGATTTAGTCAAAGTAAAAGTGATGTTTCATTGTTTACTAAGTCTGAAAATGAATCATTTGTTGCCCTGTTAGTCTATGTAGATGATATTATTATCACATGGAACAATGATAGCACTATTAATGCCTTTAAAGAATATTTGAGTTCTAAATTTAAAATTAAAGATCTTGGTAAAATCAAATATTTCTTAGGTATTGAAGTGCTTGATAATAAGTCTGGTCTTTGTCTGAATCAGAGAAAATATTATTTAGAATTACTCTCTTAGTATGGAATGTTAGCTTGTAAACCAGCTAAATCTCCAATACCAGATCCTTCTAAGAAAAAGAAAGATCAAGCTAAAGATGATGTTGATATTATTCTTGATAATAAGACATGTTATCAAAAAATTGTTAGAAAATTGATTTATCTGACTTTGACTAGGCCTGATATTGCTTATGCAGTTCATTGTCTAGGTCAGCATATGCATACTCCATATAAATCACATCTTAAGCTTGCTTTTCATGTTCTTAGATATCTTAAAGGCTCTCCTGGAACTGGTATATCTTTTGAGAAACATAATAATCTGAGTCTTAATGCTTTTGTTGATTTAGATTGGGCAAAATGTAAAATTACTAGAAAATCTGTCACTGGATATACTGTATATCTGGGAAATAATCCGGTTTCTTGGAAAAGTAAGAAACAGTCTGTTATAGAAAAAGCTTCAGCTGAAGCTGAATATAGAGCTATGAACAGTGTGGCTTGTGAAATAATGTGGATTCTTAAAATCATGAAAGATCTTAAGGTTGAAGTTACTTTACATGTGCCTATTAGCTGTGATAGCAGTTCTGTAATTCAAATTGCAGCTAACCCTGTATTTCATGAGAGGACAAAACATTTTGAAATTGATTTGTACTTTCTAAGGGAAAAAGTGTCAGCAGGTTTGATTAAAACTTTTAAAATCAAATCTGAAGACAACATTGCAGATCTGTTTACCAAAGGATTATCTATCAAAGATCACAAATGGTTTTGTGATAAGTTGAAGCTTATTGACCTATATCAACATTTAACTTAAGTGGCGGCATTAAAAGTATAAGTTGAATGTGATATATTTCTATTCTTGAGGGCAAGAAAAGGTAAATATTTCCTTTATATATTTTATTTGTTTCTAGTTGTGTTACTTTTGACAGGTTTTGGAGAGTGGAAGGGCTTGGTTTGAAAAGTTGAGAAAGAGAGGAGTTGCTCTAGTTCTCAGCTATATATTCATCGCATTGTGTCATAGTTAGTTAGTTAGTATAGCTGTTATCATCTCTCTTGGTTAGTCCGCCATTGTTGGTTCTTAAGTTCAGTTATTATCTTGTTCAGATTGTTGGTGTATATTGATCTTGCTTGTAAGATCATTGATACACATTTGTTCTTTCATTCTTTCTGTTTGTAAGTACGATCAAAAAGTTAGGTATCACATTTGAAGTGATAGCCTAACGCAGTTTAATAAAAATAAAAGGGGAAGTTGGTTGAATCATTCTTGATTCCTGTTTTTTGTTAAAGATCTTATAAAATCGAATAATATGAAGCTAAAATGAGCCATTATTCAGCAATCAGAACACATTTAAATCACTGCCATGAATCAGTGAACCCTTAATCAACAAATAAGCCACCAGGCAGTGGCGGAGCCAGAAAATCATATCACAGGGGGCAAAAAAAAATTTAACGGTAGGAAAAGTTATATGATACCTCAAAAAAAAGTGTTACGACCTTCTAATGATCAATTAATTGAGTCAAAAATTCGAGACTGGAGCAAAAAATGCTACTTTTTCGTCGAATACAAATAGCAAAAAGGAAAAAAGGATTACGTACGTCAAGTATACACAGAGCCATATACTCGGTTGTCCATATTTCATTTCCAACAAAACATTACAGCTAAACCAAGCTTCAATTTTGGGTTCAATGGACTTTTGCTTTTCTAGATGGATTATATATGAAGGATTAATATTGTTTCACGTATTTCTAGAAATAATCAAACAATATGCTTCAGATTTTCACACGTATATAAAAGTAAGTTTATCTTATCCCACTATATCATCATCTACCTAATAAAACTCCACAAAACTAGTTGTCTTTTCCTTTTTCTTACACCCTATTTCTTCCGTCGAGGGCATTCTCAAATTTTAACTGAGGGCGCCACGATTATTGGGCAGTTGCCCCCATAATCTTGTACATGGCTCCGCCCCTGCCACCAGGGTATAGACAAATTCACCACTAGATTAATATATATGAAAAAAATTGGTTTTCTACAACTGCATCGATAAGGACTAAAACTAGTCATACCTTTCATCTCCATTGGGTCAAAACAAACGCAACTTCAAGAATCCTAACAATAACAACTGCATCAACAACGTGACTCATCGCAAACAACCCACCCGAAACCACAACAACCAAAAATCTCTTATACTCATTCGCAATCACACCCGACCGTCTTCTATACTCTAAAATAAAATCCAAACTCGTAACCTTCCCCGTTTGGTTGCTCCCAAAACTCACCCACCACCATTACAGTCGTATCCAAACTTACCAACCCCATCTATCTCCCTATTATCACCACTCCTGTCCTCAAACACCAATGCCAACAAAGCTATAAAAATTGGCGTGTAGGACGAAGGGTGGTTAATACAGGTGATTATCGAGATACTGGGCGTGTTTGAAAATAGATTACAGACGCAAAAGATAGAACCGAATCGAAGACGAATGTGAAGAATAAGAATGTGTGTGATGATGGTGGTTGAGGGTTTCAGTAATGGTTTTTGGCGGGAAACATGGTGAATAAAATATTTGGTTTAATTTTCACCATTGATGATTGAGCTGCTATTGTGTTGTTACTGTATTTATAGCTGTTTAAAAATGTGAAGATTTTGTCAATTTTGGCGCCAAGAGTATTAACAAACTCAAAAGATGTAACCTAATAATAAGGTATTAAGCTTCAAAATCGAAACCGAGCTTTTCTACTAGATTTACTTGTTCTAACCAATATTTTTGTATCTCAAAGATGTTCATTCATTGAGTTTGATCTAAAACCCAAAAAAACACATAAACCATATAACTTGAATTAGACAACCCGACACAAAACCGACCGAGACGAGTCACTCGTTCGGTTATCGATTCATTCGTGTAATGGCTTTTATGGTTACTCTTTTTTTTCTTCAGTTTATCACGAAAGCTCGTCAAGAGTGTTCAAATCAATAGGTTGGAAATAATGGTGAAAAATGAGAGACATGAATGTTGGGGTTTATCCCACATCGGTAGAGAAGTATAAGTTGAGAGCGAGGAAAACTGTATATAAACACGACAAACAATTCTTTTAATAAACCAGTTAGAAATAAGACCTTCAATTATGAATTCACATTTCTATTTTTGTAGAGGTTCTTTTGAAATAAAAACTCCAACCATTTGCTAGTTAAACTTTAAATTTGTTTTAAAATTAAAATTAGAGCTTAACTTGTTAATATAATGTTTCACACAAAATATTTAGTTATTTTTTATATTTACTTTTAGTATTGGTTATTTTATATTTACTTTTTCTCAAAGTATTTTTTAATCCAGCATAATTCACACGTAACACACCAACAAATAACAACAACAATACCCACTTCTGGAACGATGTACGAGAGAGGTAAGATGTGGACAGTGTAGAGGTGGTAAAATAGGCCGGGTTGGGTAACGGGTCTAGATGAGTTTGGGTCTAAACGAGTCTGTGTCTAGGTGTGTTTTGATCAAGTAATTTTTAATTTTCTAATTTTATATATAAAGACAAAAAGTGAAAAAGAGGTAAAAATCTTTTTTTACCTATTAGACCCGCCTATACCCGGTTGAGTAATTGTTATATAATTGAACTTTCTATAACCAGCTAGACTCTACTAGACTTTGGGAGATTTAACATAATTTGACCCAACTAGACCATGTTTAACCGATGGGTCTCACCATCTCATTTCTCTTTAGATTTATGTTCCTGAGATTAATTTTTGAGTGAAAGTGAAAGTTTTAGAAAGGTGAGAATAAAAAATTTCGTTCCTAATCTGTTCCCGAGTTTAGCGAGGAAAGAAGACAGAGTATTTGGAAGAATGGAAAATGGAGTGAAGAGGAAAGGATTGAAATTTTTGTGTTCCTGAGAGCTGAGGATGAAGATAAAGAGTATATAAAGTTTTTGTGTTTCTGAGTTGGAAAGAAAAGTGAAAAAAATAAAGAGTTTCATATAAATTAGAGAAGTCAACCACACTTTTTTTTGCTTTCTTTTCAAATCATCCCAAATTGGGAAGAAGATTAAGAATGAAATTCTGGGTTAATTTACACTCATTTACCTCCCTCTACTCTCTTAAAAAAATCTCAGGAACACACCTTATTTTTATTATCATCCCAAAACTTTATCTTTCACTCCAAAATTAAACTCAGGAAAAAGATTTTTTTAAGAAAGAAGAGGAGAGTAAATGAGAGTAAACTACTTCATAATTTCACTCATAATTTACTTCCCAATTTGGGATGATTTGGAATGAAAGTTAGAGGAAGTATGTTTCCTTTTCTTTATTTTTTACACTTCTTTCCAACTCAGGATTTCCAACTCAGGAACACAAAAAATCAACTCCCTTCCTCTTCACTCCACTCCTCATCTTCTCATATACTTTGTCTTCTTTCCTCATTAAACTCGAGAACGGAGTATAAAAACAATACTTTAACAATAACTTCATCATCTCTTCTCGCTGTTTGAAAACAAAACACGTACGATGGTCTAAATTAAACATATGCTTTCAGATGAAACGATTTAAAGTCTTTGAAAGATCGAAGAAAAAAGGAAATTCGACAAGCAATATGTACATCCAGTACTACTTTTATGGGATCGATGGTCACAACTCACAAGACATAAAACGCTACTTAACACTTTTAACAACGGATTAATATTTACAAATGTGTATCACGAAAAAATATAATCTAATGTATGTTTAAACAATGGATCATCGATTTGCAATATTTACAAAATTTGTACTAGTGCAACTTTTTTGAGCCATGACATTGGTTTAATATTGATTGATTTCAGCCCTACTGTCAAAATTGAGAATGTGTCCGAATCACTTCCCTTATTTAAACTAGACGAATATGTTACCTAACGCACAATAGAATGATACGTGTCTGCGCAAAACGAGTACTACTTGGTCTAACTAATGATCATATATGCATGAGATCTTCTCACACCGTTAACCGTTATAAACATTTTGGATTTGGCTCTGATTTATATACTATAGACAAATACATTAACACGAGTACATGACCCGCACTCTAAACTTAGATGATATTTTTTTCTTACAGTATAATCTGGTTAAATTATAGCCATCTAATGCTTATATTCATTAACGTTTTAGATGAGACTTTTTATGTAAAGATTTTCTCTCAAGTCACAAGTGAGCAATGCTTTGTTGATGCTAAAAAATATGTTTACGTATGCGCCAAACGAGTACTAACTCGTGATATCTAACTAATGATCAAATATCTTACGTAGTACTCCTATAACCCTATGCAAATAATCGTATTCCATCGTAACTCAAAACAATGTTAATCTCCAAATTTAATTATTATCATAGTAACAAAACGATTTTTGTAAAATTAATACAAGGTAGTGAAAAACTTTACTGCAAATAATCACTTCTTTTGATGTTCATGTTACTGGTAAATAATTTTGCAATATGAAAGTGTAAGTACATGAAACTTGTTAGTTAAAAAATGGAAATGGAGGTTGGGGCTAAAGGTCATTGGGTGTTGGATTTATCCCACACCGCTCGAGTATGAAAGTTGAGAATGAGGAAGGTTGTATATATTGACCAAGCTGCATAAGTTTCTAAGCAATGAGCACCCAGCTTATTTAGTTATTTACCACTCTAGTATGTTTTTTACCAACTCAACCAATGGTTGAGTTTTAATTAATCTTAAGTTGTAAGTATGATAATTTTTACTCATATTATCATGTTTTAGAACTTTTTGATTCTAAGTTGAAAACAACTGCTTGAGTTTTGAGATGTGAAACATAAATTTGCATCTATCATGTATATTGTTCTCCTCGTCACTAACAGAAAGGTAAGGAAGTGATGATTAAAACTGAAAGTGATTAAAACTGAAAGTGTCCAACCCCGTCTGCATCAAACCATGATCTAGCATAAAAATGGTACACTGAGATATTTAAGCATGACTATTCACAAAATTGGTATATAAAACAGAACAAGAAAGGTGTATTCATATATGTTTGTGGGTTCTAATAGAAAATGGACCTTTAAAGCACTCTCTTTGTGAACAATTATTGACGCAAGAGAGTCGATCCTCGGAAAGCAATTCCGCAAAGTGACAGAACAGTTTGATTTGTTATATACACAACACACGGAACTACATGCCTTTTGTCTAGCATTATCAAAATGTATCAACCTTACTCTATCAACCAAGTGGCTGTGGAATCAATGGGTGTGAGTTTGCTATGCAAAAAAATTAAATAAAAAGGTACATCATCTTTATGAATCGAGATATATCGTTAGACATTATACCGCGTTACACCTGTGTTGGATTAATCGTTTATGCGCTCACGCATGCATGGTCTAACTAGCTTAAGTTAATATGTCTGATGTATATATATCACGTATGCATGGCTAATAGTTTAGTTCAAAGAGGTATTTTGTGAGGTGTCATATGATTAGTGCATATGTATAAGAGAGAGAAACGAAAAGTGGATTTTATAAGCCACTAATCATATGACACCTCATTTTGTGAAAATCTCTTTGTGGTTGTAGCATTACTCTTTTGGTAGTAGGATAGTTGGTCATGCTTTGTACCTGGTCTTTAGCTAGTACTAGTAGTAGTGTGGTTCTATTTATTACGCTAAGCATTTTCCTGTAAAAGCTACAAATAGCTTTAGTTTGTGTTCGATAAAGGTGAGAATATCAGGAAAAACATTTGTGCAAGTTTATTTCTCCATATGAGATTTGTAACTTTGGAGGTTTGATATTCTACATTTGGTATCCAGAGCTTCGTTCGATTAAAGGCAGGTTGAGAGTCGGTTTCAATATAAGGCGTTTCCCTTCGGGGCGGACACAGCAGGAACCGAGCTTTGTCTTTAAGGGGCGTTGTGTATGCTACCCTTGAGCGTTCGTTCCGGAAAAGAGACTTACCGAGGTGCGAGAGAAACAAACTGGAAAGGTCCGTCAAAGCAGGTGGCTTTGGATTTGGTTTGTTTTGCAGGTTTAAGAGAACGATAAAGGAGGTAGATGATGGAAGACGGTAAAGGCGGCTTAAAGGTCCGTCAAAGCAGGCGGCTTTTTGACTCAGTTTGTTTTCTAGATGATGGAAGACGGTAAAGGCGGTTGTGTCCTTGTCTTCTTGATCGGTGGAAAAGTGCTCTCGGAACAAGGGTGGGCGATATTAGGGGCTGTGTTGTTATGATAACACGTTGAGGGAATAAGATACCATCCTTGGTCGACTTTGTGTGATTAACCAACGACGCGGAAAAGGACGAGCGGAAGGAAACCAAGGCGGTGGCTTTGAGTTCAGCTCGTGTTGCGGTTATTAGAAGACGATAAAGGTGATGGTCACCTTGTTTTTTGATTGGTGGAAGAATCGCACGGAATAGATTTGATCCGAAAAAGGTATGGTTTCCATAAAAAGAATGGAATGTGGAAAAGAACACGGTGTTAACATTATGTCGTTGGTACACTACAAGAAAAAGGTATTTTAGTGACACACAGTAAGTGTCTCAGAGAATGTCCAAAAGAGTGTCATTAAAAAACTTTTTTTCACCTACAGTTATAAAAAGTGAGTTAAAATTCTGCTGGTAAAAATATATAGTGACACCCTTTTCTGACACATGAAGAGTGTCAGGATAGGTTGAGACTATTTCTAACATACAAGTCACTATAAGTGCTATTATGTCCTGTTATAAAAATGTTATAAAAATACTATTCAAAATCACACATGAAAAACTAATAATTAATGACAAAAAACTGAGATTCAAACATGCATATTATTTCAACCATATTTGGATATATCCCAAGTATTTTCTGAACAATAAACAAGAAACGAAGTATGATTATCACAATTCAACCAAATACAATTGAGCTAAAAAGAAAAGAAGAAACTGGGCATGCTTGACTTCACAATCCTCATGTTGCTTAATTGGTTCCTGTATTGAACATACAAAAACCATGTGGGTAAGATTTTTATAATCATGGGTTGAAAACAATTACCGGGTGATAAGAGTACAATAACAGGGTATTTGGGTGAAAAAAATAACGTCAGTGGGTCAAATGGGTGTCCGAAGTTTCCATAGATCGGACATGTATGGTTAAAACATAAAACCTCCAACTCGAGTTGGCTTAGTTGAGGTACTTCAGACTTACTATAGTCGTGTCTCTGTAATGAACGAGGACGGTATGATCCATTGCCCTGCCACCAAAAAATCAAGAAACACAACACTAAAGGCATTATATGGAAAGAACATTTGCATGTTACTAAGCATGCAACATGCACGAAATCAGGGAGTATTAAGCTATACTTACCGTTTTGGCATCCAATAACAACGCCTATGAAATTATGGATTATCCTCGTTATATGCATAGTATCAATCCAAAGCTTCATCGTTTCAAACCTACAGAAAAAGGGTTGCAACATTGGTAAATATGGAAGTCTGCTGGAAATCATAGAGAAACCTCATTGCACTGCACTTAACGTGTTACTTACAGTGACGCAAGTATCAATATACTCTTGTTGCATATGTTGTATAAACTAGCTAGCTACTAGATGTTATCAATTATATTGTATAAACGTTACTTACAGTGACGCATGTATCAATTTACTCTCGATTCCCTACATCAGTCACATATCCATCGAGTCTGCTTTTTCTACATCAAGTGCATGCCTACATATGCAAACAGTTGAGGTTTTTTAAGCTTTTGGGAAACATTAATGTATTACTAGCCAATTGAAATATGTTTTGACAAAATCAGCATTTAGAGCAAGTAAATTAACCGAAAGCTTTGAGATACACAAGAGGTAATTTTCATCCCTCGATAAATACCGCCTCATCCCCTTCTTCACCGACTATAGTCAAACCCTTTCCCCTTAATAAATCAAGAGTCTCGCTAACGTAGAGATTATAAGAGCTTCTACCTTGAAAATATATGACGCAAAACTAAAAAACAATAAAAATAAAAGGTATATCCCTATTCCATACTTGACAGCATACAAACAGCAGGACCAATTGCATTTACCTCAATTGCATTTACCTCAGTGTCCAATGATCCACATCATAAATTCGTTTACGGAGCACAACAATCCAGAAATTGAGCATACGAACTATTTTTCATAGTTAAATGTAAGTTAACTCATATTTTTATTTGTGTTTAATTTTATTTTTTAAATGTAAGTTAAAATTTAGGATCGATTTCTAATATTTAAAAGAAAATGAAAAAAGTATATAAGTTGGACTGGTCTTTGGTGGAACTTTTTTCTCGTATTTTATCGTCGGTCTGATTTGATTTAATTTTACATAACACCAGCAATTATGTTTTAATTTAATTTTACATAATTTTACCCAATGTGTTTGGTACGGGTCAACTTTTTGATATGCTTGTCAAGACATGTGCGTAAGACTGAACTGATCAAACCAAATCGGACAGTTAATCAAACATGAACTAAAGTGTCGACCAAAGACCAACGAAAATAGAAATCAAATCTTAAAAATCGGATCGGGTTGAGAGCGATTTAGTCCAAAACCTCGACTTGAGAATTAAACCAAATGTTTTCGGTCTCTTTCAGTTGTTCAATCGATAGTGAGTAAGACCAGACTGTATCAAACTAGAAATCAAATATTAAGTAAAGTGTGAACAGAAGATCGGACTGAAATTCGTTAGGTCAAGTTCGAGCGCGAGGTGATTTATTTATTTGAGTCAGTCCGTGGTCCAAAATGTTTAACTCTAGTCAGTACTCACTTGTCAACTTACACTTAATACCCCCTCTTAAGTTGACTTGTGATACAGATTAACAAGGTTCAACTTATGACAAAGAAATTTGTGATCTTTGATTGACAAGCCCTTAGTAAACAAATCAGCCACATTGTCCTTAGATTTGATCTTAAGTGTTTTAATCAAACCTGCTGACACCTTTTCCCTAAGGAAATACAAATCAATTTCAAAATGTTTTGTCCTTTCATGAAATACAGGATTAGCAGCAATCTGGATAGCAGAGCTGCTATCACAATTGATAGGAACAGGTAAGCAAATATCAACTTTAAGATCTTTCCCGATCTTAAGTATCCATATTATCTCACAAGTAACACTATTCATAGCTCTATATTCAGCTTCTGTTGAAGACTTAGCTAAAACAGATTGCTTTTTTACTTTTACAGGAAACAAGATTATTTCCAAGATACACAGTATAACCTGTCACAGATCTTCTAGTGACCTTACACTTAGCCCAGTCAGAGTCAACAAATGCAGTAAGACTTAAATCATTGTTTTTCATAAATGAAATACCATTACCAGAGAACCTTTTAGATATCTTAGAACATGAAAAGCAAGTTTTAAGTGAGACTTATAAGGATCATGCATGAATTGACTAAGACTGTGAACATCATAAGCAATATCAGGTCTAGTTAAAGTGAGATAAATCAATTTTCCCACTATTTTTTGATAACATGTTTTATTATCAACAGGAACATCATGTTCTATAGCAATCTGTTCCTTTTTCTTCTTTGAAGAATCTGGAATAGGGGCTTTAGCTAGCTTACATGCCAACATACCATATTCAGCAAGTAACTCAGGACAATACTTCCTTTGATTAAGCACAAGAGCATTATTAGCATCAAGTACTTCAATTCCTAAGAAGTACTTAAGCTTTCCAAGGTCTTTAATTTTGAATTTAGAGCTCAAGTATTTCTTAAAGTCATTAATAACAGATTCATTGTTGTCGGTTATAATAATATCATCAACATACACCAACAAAGCAACAAAAGAATCATTCTCAGTTTTAGTGAAAAGAGAAACATCACTTTTACTTTGTATAAATCCATTTTCAACAAGCATACTTGTCAATTTTTCATTCCATTTTCTAGGTGCTTGTTTAAGACCATACAAGGATTTTATGAGTCTACAAACTTTGTTATCATTTGACCCATATCCCTCAGGAAGAGTCATGTAGATCTCTTCATCTAGTTCACCATATAATTGACATCTAATTGGTACACAGGCCAAGCGTAATTAACAACAACAGAAATAAGACATCTAACAGTAACAATTTTCACAACTGGTGAAAATGTTTCTTCATAGTCAATGCCCTCTTTCTGACTAAACCCTTTAGCAACAACTCTAGCCTTAAATCTTTCACCCTCACCACTAGATTTATACTTAACCTTCCACAACCACTTACAAGCAACAACTTTTCTACCTGGAGGTAGATCCACTATTACCCAAGTGTTGTTTCTGTTAAGAGCATCCATTTCTTCATTCATAGCTTCAATCGGATTTTTAACAGCTTCTGAATAAGATTTAGGCTCATGAATATTGTTCAGATTATTAGCAAAGACAAAATAGTGTATAGACAAATTAGCATAACTAATCACACTATTTATGTCATACTTGAACCTTTTATCCATCTCATAATTGTCAAACTTAGCAGGCAATCTAACTGGTCTACTAGACCTTCTTACCTCTGACCATTCTGGATTATTAGCATTTTCAGACTCAAACATTTGTTTAAATTCTACAAAGTCATCACCCTCAGTGTAAAACCCGCATGCTTTTACCATGAATAGTGCCCTTTAAGATCGTACGTCCTAGATTAAAACTTACCTTATTCAGTATTGATCACATTCATGTGCTATTAATCAAGTAAGTACATACGTGTATAACATGATAAGTATCGTTTACGTACGAACTCATGATAAGCAGTTAATAAGTATTTCACGGGAACATAATTAAATCACGAACACCAATAAACACGAATGTACACTTAACTAATTAAAACACGTAAAACACGAACACGAGAACACACTTATTATTTAGACACGAAAAACATTTGGGTTACCCCATGTGGGCCCCATGAACCACGAAATTAGGGATAAGAAAAGGGCCTAGCCCATCATTTTTACTAAACAAGGGGTTAAGGGAAAAAGTCATTCATTTATCACATTGTATTGAAAACAATTAAAACCCTAATTTTGTTCTTCCTCTCCTTTTGTGGCCGCCACCTATAACACACCAAGAGTGGGTGTTCTTGTTGATTTTGATCTTGAATATTGTACAAGTGTTCGTGTTTGTTCATCCTCTATTGATCCACACATTCGGTATATCTTTTTAACCTTTCTTTTTAATTCCTTCTTTTGATTTGATTTGGTAAAATTGATTAAGAACATGATTTTTTTAAAACCTATTTTAAAAACATAAAATAAACATGTATTTGGTTAAGAGGTAAAATCAAAAGGGTGTTTTACGGGTGTTTGGTTTAGCCGACGCCTAGACCGTGCCCCAAGGGGGTCACGGCTTGGCCTAGAAACCACCACCGAGACCATATGGTCCCGGTTTGGTGGTGTGGGTCCCACGGCAGCAAGGAACCAAGGGGAACCCTGATTTGGTTCGGGGTACGGTGTCGATTTCATGCCCGGTTCACGGTTCGTTGGTTAAATCATGATTTATGCTACATGTTAATTTTATGAATTATGAACTTAGGATATAAATTAATTAATAACATGAGATATTAATTAAACCATGACTTAGGTTATTTTTAATTATTAATTTAGCATGATATTAATTTAACCTAAGTATTTTATGTTATGAGTTATAATTAATTAATTATTTAAAACATGCTTATAATTAATTAATTTAGACATGACTTAGGTTATGTTATTAATACATAATAATACACATTTTAACCTAAGTAATTTATTCCATTTTAATTAAAACATGTTATACTTTAATTAAAATGCTTAACCTATAGTTTAATTAAAATACATGAAATAATAATTAAACTATACACTATATCATATGACTTAAGAAATAAGCTTATAAACACTTAGACTTATATGTTAGCTTATGTAACCAGCTTAATTCTAATTATGGAAACTTCTATTTATAGAAACTTAATTAAATAAGGCAACTAATCTATTAATGGAAACCTTCTATATATGGAAATCTATTTATTTCAGGCAGCTAAACTAATCATGGAAACCTTCTATACATGGAAACTTATTTAATTAAGGCAGCTCATCTATTTTTGGAAACTTTCTATTTTTAGAAACTAATCTATTTTTAGCAGTAAATTCTATTTTAGGAAACTTTCTATTTTTGGAAACTTTCTATTTTTGGAAACTTTCTATTTTTGGAAACTTCTATTTTGGTAACTTTCTATTTTTGGAAACTTTCTATTTTTGGAAACTTTCTATTTTTGGAAACTTTCTATTTTTGGAAACCTGCTATTTTTGGAAAGTTACTTATTATTACACAGTAAGTATGATAATACATGAAATACCAGTAATACTCAATCAGATTAATCAGAATACAAGATAAACACAGTTTAAGGCTTTAAACAGTAAACCATGACCTAAAACATACAAAGTAAGCTAAAATGAGACATAAAACCCAGTACGTAATCAGTGATTCGATACTTATACACGTGTGTATTCATGTAGCGTTAGTGATCCAGAAGTAGGAGTCTTTCTTCCGTTCATTCACTGGACTTGAGGTACGGATTCCCGTCCTTTCAGTATGGACATTCTTTCCTTATTAGGATTTCCCCATATGCAGCCAACTGTTTTCCCCAGTATTTGTTTTATTGTTTTGAACTGCTTATGTTTAATTAGCATAATCCATAGCCATATACAAGCATGACCAGTTTCACCTAGTTATGGAGGTACCATAACCATAACATTGGAGGCACCAATGTTATGACTTCCCCACGGCGGAGTGATTGCTCGTGGCGTCCCTTTCAGTTTTGGCCATATTATTATATCATGTGGGGCGTATGGGTGCATCCTAGTTACATGTTTATTTAGTATTTCATGGTGAATGTGGTGTGTGCCTTGCATCCTTCACAAGGAGTTGATCCCTCCTACCCAAACCAGTATATTAATTAGAGGCATCCCCTCTAATCAGCATGATGAGGTCACCCCTCCAAGTATTCATGCACGTGACCTTTTCATGACCTATATGGGCTATGGTATATTTATGTTAAAACAGTTTTCATAAGATAAACATAAGGCTTTTCAAACTATAAAACCAGTTTTCTTAATACTTAACCAGTCTACTCAGAACTTAGTCTTCCGCTGTTATATGTTACATGCTTATCCTATTTCATGCTATATTGTATATCCGTGCACTGAGCGTTTTGCTCAGCCGTTACTTTCATTTCCATGTCCCAAAACGGCAGGTACCCAAGACTCGAGCATTTGGAGGACATGCATAGGATGGAAGCTGCCATAGACTTCTTCTCCTGTTTCTTTCATATATGTATGCTTGTTTAGTCTTTCATTCAGTTCATTTACTTTGTTATGTTTTGGGCTTATGTTTGGGAACCGATGTTTGATTCCGGTTTTCCCTATGGTCATGTATATTTTACTACATATTACCTTGCATGCTTTGATGACACGCCATAATTACGCGTGACATTCCATATATCAAAATGGGGTGTTACAATTATGGTATCAGAGCCAAGGCTTCGACCTGTAGGCTCTAAAACTTGACCTGTGACTAGTGGGTAGTCACCAGGAGCTTCCTAAGTCAACGCTTGTTATTCCACGTATTGACGTTTTCAGCACCTTTCTGTTTTAACCATGATGTCTTCAGCACCTTGTTGTTTTAACCATGATGTTTTCACAAGTATTGTTTTACTAATATGGAATGAACAACCGTCATCCATACTTAGTTATGTGTAATTGTCTATGCATGACGTTCCTCGTGAACTGTGATTATGTGGACTGAACCCCAGTAGTTCACATTTTTCACATAAAAATTTTTCTGTTAAGTTTTGACAATGATTTTAATTATTTATGTTTCATGCATTCATGCATTTATATCATATGTCATCTGTTGCAGGAATTTTGACTAAGTAATGGTTGGTACAGGACTGGCCCTATTTAGTCGCATGTGCTTTTATCGAAACTTTTAACTTTGGGACCGACCCATAGGCGTCCCCTCGCCATGTCTTTTGTTTTGGAACCGACCCATAGGCGTTCCCTCGCACATATAAAGGTTTTATAAACTACATTACGCATTCATGCACTGTTTTTCTTGCATAAAATTTTTCTCATGATTTAAATTGGCATAAATTTTTTTCATGTCCCCTCATAAGCTATTATGTTTTTATGTCAAGTATGTTTTCATACTGTCATTGTTAACTTCAGTTTCATGCCGATTATGTTATACACTTCTTTGTGATAGATGGTTTCATGTTTCTTCATGATAATTCCGTCTTCATGTTGATTACGTCTTACGCCTCTTTTGTTATTTACGTTGTCCTGCAAGACATTGTTAGATTTCTTGAATCATGCTTTCATGATAGTCATGGTTGGTTTCTATTGATCATGCTGTCAGGCAAATCATCGTTGAATTTTGTGTAACCACACTTTAGCGTTTCTCTATGCAACCAGAATGATGTCTATGCTAATACTGCCAGGTTATCATGATGGTTTTCCTAACCGTTTAACCGGTTTACTTTCCTTAAATCATGATAAATGATCGAGCCCATACCGATCATTTCATGTGCATTCCATGTGTAATCCACGTACCGTATTTCATGTGTATTACATGTACCTTAATCCATGTGTATTCCACTTGCAATACTTCACGAGTATTCGCTAGTCGATTCTAAATCATCTCAGGCGTATGTTCACTTGCTGATATTCTACAAGGTTGTCGATGCCGCTCATAGCTTGGAGATGTTACTGAAGGTTGATGCTGCTGATGTTGGGAGACGCTACGAGATGCTGATGCTGATGCTGTTCACAACCTGGAGATCCTAAAAGACGAAGACAAAGGCGTCGGAGCAAAGCAATTGGACGAGAAGATGCTTCACCATCATACAATTCCCATCAATCATTGTCCCAAATTCATAGTTACATGTCACACGTCGTTCGGCTGTCATTTCAGCCATATGAGTGCAAACCAGTACCAGCCAGCCACTCAGCTAAATAGTTACATGAGTCACGGTCATGAGAATGACCGTCATGGAACCGACAGACAAGATGATAGTAACCACTACTATGACAACAACTATCCTAGAAATCGCAACCGAGGCTCCGGCCACGGACGTGATCAGACATACAAATGATCAGTAGTCCAACTGATCCGCCAATTCTGGTATATTAACCTAACATTTGTAGTTCTAATTGTTTCACATCTCGAGACACATGTCAAGACATCAGTCAAGACACATGTCTCACGTATACTTTCTGAGGACACATGTCAAGATACCAGTCAAGACATATGTCACGCTTACATTTCTCAAGACACGAGTCAAGACACATGACTCACGTCTAATTATGGAACATTTCTAAGAAATTCAGGGTACCCTCCAAGGGTATATCTATGTTGTTGTGCCATGTATTAATCAGGCCACAAGAATTTCAATACCATTATCGGCGTATCAGTGAGAACTGTCACGTTGCAGATGTCACTTTCATTTCTTTCACCATAGTTCATATATTCATAACCATGAAGGACGCCTTTCATATTCCCACGCATACGAAGGTTTTCCTTCAGCTTAATGATAAGATCCAAGCTGCTAACGCATTTCCTCAGACAGACACAAGTTGAATTTTATCCTAATTATGGACTATGAACAGCACACCATGCTATGATTCATAATTATGTACAGTAATGTTCAGGCTCCTGAATACATTCGGCTTGATTTTCCATCAGGAAAATCTGTACAAATTATCTATGCTTTTCAAGCACGTGCTTTGTTAGCCATAATTGCTAAAATTTTCTAGCTGTCAGTAACACACAACTACTAAGGTCCTTTTACGCATAGCCAGTTGATTATTCCAAAATCTTCCTATACATTCCAGGAGAACCTACAAGGAGAAGGATGGTACCATGAGATTATGTGTCGACTACTGTCGACTTAAACAAATCACCATTCATGACAGTTATTCTCCTCCACATATTGACAACATGTCCAATCAACCGTATGGTGTTAATCACTTTTCCAAGATCGAACTCACGATCATGCTGCCAACAGTGACGAGTGAAAAAGTAGGACATGTCCATGACTGCTATTCGTACACGACTCGGTCATGCTAGATTTATGATTTTGGATTAGTCTCATCAATGCTCCAACAGCATTATGGACTTAATAAATTGTGTTTCCATGAACTCCTAAACAAATTTCATCAGCATTTTCATTGAGGATAACCTGCTTTCATTTAAGCCTAGAGAAGAACAGGAAGACCATATCTGCACTATGTTGCAAATTCTATGACTAGAGAAATTTTACCCTGGAAATTTTTCCAATCTAACTTTTGGTTGATTACAGCGACATGTTGAATCATATGGATTCCCACGGTTAATCTTACCATGACTCAGCTTATGCGTAAAGGAGAGAACCCTACACTACATTAGGTGTTCTAGGAAATCCTACGCTAGGAGAAGTCTGATTCAAAGACTCAGAGTTTCGCAACCTTCTATGTATCAAGTTTCTACGAAGCAGGATACAGCTACGTCCATATCTATGTACCTGACATACCAACAGGCTAAGATAGGACACCAACAAACTGGGATGTTTCATCATCTGTAATTGTGAACTAAAATGGGACAAGATCTACACGGATTTTGGTTACCAGATTAATGCAAACTTAGTAGAAGCATGATGCTATCTGGGTTATTGCAAACAGTTTGATCAAGTCTGCAGAATCATTACATCCGCAAGGATTGTAGAACCGACAGATTGATCGGACATGTTCTAGCCAAGGCTCATCCGACCACTTGGTAATCCCGCAGCTATCGGGTCAGACAAAGATTCCCAATTGTACTCCTAAATTACTTCACGTCTTCATTCTAATTCCACGACTTGCTTTCGCGCTCATTTTCATGACACTATTCACGTTCATGATCGTATTTTGGTTTACGATTTTACGTTCATTTCTTTTCTCATTCTGGGAAGTTTGCAAGAACTTGTGAGACCAGACCCAAATTTAGTATAACTCTCCATCATCAGATAGACGTTTCACGTCATATTCCACGTCTCACCTTGTAGCGTTTGGCGTTACCGCCATTCTATTCTATGATCACGATATGTCTCACATGTCATTCCACGTTCCTCATATCATGAACAAGATATGTTACACGTATCATGGATCACGATATGTTTACTCATACTACACTCGCCATATCTCCACGTAGCACGTTCAAAATTTTTCACGTATCACGTTCAAAATTTTTCACATACTACGTTTCTTTATGTCTCGCGCATAGTTTCTAATTATCAGTTAAGTCAGATTGTCTTGCATCGTAACGTTTCAGCTACCCTTGCACGTTAACTCTTATTTATCCTCGATCGAATTTAGGGGATCTACCTTCCGTTGATAACCAAGAATTTCTTCGTATTCCAAGTCAAGGTCAGGAGGACCAAGATTTATCATTAGTGTCAGGATCTTCTGAAGGAACCGTTCCAAGAAGGAGGCCACTTGGAAACGGACAAGTTCATCCGGACTTCTTATCCATTTTTCTCTTATCGATTAGATATGTCCTTTCAGTCACGTCACGTTCCATGTCTTTTCAAGACATGTCACGTTCCACGTTCCCTTCTACCATGTCACCTTCATTTCCGTTATTTTGCATACCTTTCCAGTTTGATTCGGGTATGTTTCGCTTCCAGTTACTTTATCTATAATTCGGGGACGAATTATTCTTTTTAGGGGGGAAGAATTGTAAAACCCGCATGCTTTTACCATGAATAGTGCCCTTTAAGATCGTACGTCCTAGATTAAAACTTACCTTATTCAGTATTGATCACATTCATGTGTTATTAATCAAGTAAGTACATACGTGTATAACATGATAAGTATCATTTACGTACGAACTCATGATAAGCAGTTAATAAGTATTTCACGGGAACATAATTAAATCACGAACACCAATAAACACGAATGAACACTTAACTAATTAAAACACGTAAAACACGAACACGAGAACACACTTATTATTTAGACACGAAAAACATTTGGGTTACCCCATGTGGGCCCCATGAACCACGAAATTAGGGACAAGAAAAGGGCCTAGCCCATCATTTTTACTAAACAAGGGGTTAAGGGAAAAAGTCATTCATTTATCACATTGTATTGAAAACAATTAAAACCCTAATTTTGTTCTTCCTCTCCTTTTGTGGCCGCCACCTATAACACACCAAGAGGGGGTGTTCTTGTTGATTTTGATCTTGAATATTGTACAAGTGTTCGTGTTTGTTCATCCTCTATTGATCCACACATTCGGTATATCTTTTTAACCTTTCTTTTTAATTCCTTCTTTTGATTTGATTTGGTAAAATTGATTAAGAACATGATGTTTTTAAAACCTATTTTAAAAACATAAAATAAACATGTATTTGGTTAAGAGGTAAAATCAAAAGGGTGTTTTACGGGTGTTTGGTTTAGCCGACGCCTAGACCGTGCCCCAAGGGGGTCACGGCTTGGCCTAGAAACCACCACCGAGACCATATGGTCCCGGTTTGGTGGTGTGGGTCCCACGGCAGCAAGGAACCAAGGGAAACCCTGATTTGGTTCGGGGTACGGTGTCGATTTCATGCCCGGTTCACGGTTCGTTGGTTAAATCATGATTTATGCTACATGTTAATTTTATGAATTATGAACTTAGGATATAAATTAATTAATAACATGAGATATTAATTAAACCATGACTTAGGTTATTTTTAATTATTAATTTAGCATGATATTAATTTAACCTAAGTATTTTATGTTATGAGTTATAATTAATTAATTATTTAAAACATGCTTATAATTAATTAATTTAGACATGACTTAGGTTATGTTATTAATACATAATAATACACATTTTAACCTAAGTAATTTATTCCATTTTAATTAAAATATGTTATACTTTAATTAAAATGCTTAACCTATAGTTTAATTAAAATACATGAAATAATAATTAAACTATACACTATATCATATGACTTAAGAAATAAGCTTATAAACACTTAGACTTATATGTTAGCTTATGTAACCAGCTTAATTCTAATTATGGAAACTTCTATTTATAGAAACTTAATTAAATAAGGCAACTAATCTATTAATGGAAACCTTCTATATATGGAAATCTATTTATTTCAGGCAGCTAAACTAATCATGGAAACCTTCTATACATGGAAACTTATTTAATTAAGGCAGCTGATCTATTTTTGGAAACTTTCTATCTTTAGAAACTAATCTATTTTTAGCAGTAAATTCTATTTTAGGAAACTTTCTATTTTTGGAAACTTTCTATTTTTGGAAACTTTCTATTTTTGGAAACTTCTATTTTGGTAACTTTCTATTTTTGGAAACTTTCTATTTTTGGAAACTTTCTATTTTTGGAAACTTTCTATTTTTGGAAACCTGCTATTTTTGGAAAGTTACTTATTATTACACAGTAAGTATGATAATACATGAAATACCAGTAATACTTAATCAGATTAATCAGAATACAAGATAAACACAGTTTAAGGCTTTAAACAATAAACCATGACCTAAAACATACAAAGTAAGCTAAGATGAGACATAAAACCCAGTACGTAATCAGTGATTCGATACTTATACACGTGTGTATTCATGTAGCGTTAGTGATCCAGAAGTAGGAGTCTTTCTTCCGTTCATTCACTGGACTTGAGGTACGGATTCCCGTCCTTTCAGTATGGACATTCTTTCCTTATTAGGATTTCCCCGTATGCAGCCAACTGTTTTCCCCAGTATTTGTTTTATTGTTTTGAACTGCTTATGTTTAATTAGCATAATCCATAGCCATATACAAGCATGACCAGTTTCACCTAGTTATGGAGGTACCATAACCATAACATTGGAGGCACCAATGTTATGACTTCCCCACGGTGGAGTGATTGCTCGTGGCGTCCCTTTCAGTTTTGGCCATATTATTATATCATGTGGGGCGTATGGGTGCATCCTAGTTACATGTTTATTCAGTATTTCATGGTGAATGTGGTGTGTGCCTTGCATCCTTCACAAGGAGTTGATCCCTCCTACCCAAACCAGTATATTAATTAGAGGCATCCCCTATAATCAGCATGATGAGGTCACCCCTCCAAGTATTCATGCACGTGACCTTTTCATGACCTATATGGGCTATGGTATATTTATGTTAAAACAGTTTTCATAAGATAAACATAAGGCTTTTCAAACTATAAAACCAGTTTTCTTAATACTTAACCAGTCTACTCAGAACTTAGTCTTCCGCTGTTATATGTTACATGCTTATCCTATTTCATGTTATATTGTATATCCGTGCACTGAGCGTTTTGCTCAGCCGTTACTTTCCTTTCCATGTCCCAAAACGGCAGGTACCCAAGACTCGAGCATTTGGAGGACATGCATAGGATGGAAGGTGCCATAGACTTCTTCTCCTGTTTCCTTCATATATTTATGCTTGTTTAGTCTTTCATTCAGTTCATTTACTTTGTTATGTTTTGGGCTTATGTTTGGGAACCGATGTTTGATTCCGGTTTTCCCTATGGTCATGTATGTTTTACTACATATTACCTTGCATGCTTTGATGACACGCCATAATTACGCGTGACATTCCATATATCAAAATGGGGTGTTACACTCAGAATCATAATCATCATCATTATTGATAATGTCATCTCCCTTAGGACTTCCTATACTGCCACCTAGACCATTCTGGCTGTTGTCATCTTGGTCTATACTAGACTCTTTGACTACCCCCTAGAATGTTTGGATACATCTACTAAGTCAAGAGTCATACTATTATATATATCACCTTTGTTGTCTCTCTTATCATCATAGGTTTCACTTGACATTTGTTCTACTAGGTCAAAAAAGTTTTGACTATTAACACCATTTTCTTCAAAAACAAAATCTTTAGCTAACTCATCGTTTTAAAAAGGGTAAACAGTCTCATAGAATTTCACATCTCCAGAAAAGAAAAAAGTTATAGTTTCAAGATTATAAAGTTTATAACCTTTTTTAGTATTAGAATACCCCAAAAAACACAATTATCAGACCTAGCAGAAAATTTATTTGAATTATTTAAAATAGTTGCAAAACACAAACACCCAAAACTTTTTAGTAAAGAGAGACTAGGAGACACTTTGTAAATCATTTCATATGGACTTTTTCGAGATAGCACAGAGGTAGGAAGCATGTTAATAAGGTACACAACTGTTAAATGCATTCATACCACATGTTTAAAGGAATGCCCCCCCTGAACATGAGGGTTCATTAAGAAGATGCCTATGTTTTCTTTCAACTACACCATTTTGCTGTGGTGTACATACACAAGAGGTCTGATGAATGATACCTTTAGATATGAAAATTTTTTCAAACATATGATTGACAAATTCAGTGCCATTATCACTTCTAAACACTTTAATAGAAACATCAAATTAATTTTTAATAAGATTGTAAAATTCAACAACTTTTTCAAAAACCTCATCCCTCCCCTTAAGAAAATACAACCAAACAGCCCTAGTGTAGTCATCAACAATAGTAAAAAAAAATTAAACCCTTCCCTACTTTTAACCTTATAAGGTCCCCAAACATCCAAGTGAATAATATAACCTAAATGCTTAGTCTTATGGTCACTAAGTGGAAAAGGTTCTCTGGTCTGCTTAGCCTTGTGACACACATCACAAGGCTGAGTATCAACAAGACCATCAATCTTAAGTGTATCCTTTAACACACTCAAAACTTGATCAAATGGATGACCAAGTCTATTGTGCTAGATGCACTTAGATAACAAACAAAAAGTAATTTTACTATTAAAAATTTTCCTACCTGAATCAAACAAATACAAGCCATTATTCTCACTACCAGTCCCCAGGAAGGACTTTTGAAGAGAATCCTGAACAAAACACTTAGATTCAGTGAAAGAAACAACAAACTCGTTATCCTTAGCAAGCTTATGAACAAATATAAGACTGACTTTGTATTCAGGTACCACTAACACATTTTTCAAATTAATTTTATCTACAAGTTTATAATTCCCAGCAAATTTAACCAATTTAATGGTCCCATTTGGGTGAGACACAGTTATACTCAAATGAGAAACATTTATAACATCAGTTAAATGATCAACAGAAAAATTCATGTGTTGAGAGGCACCAGAATCAAAAATCCAACCAACATATGTACTATATGTACTAATATTAGAGTTGTAATTAAAAAACTTGCATGTAACAAAACTTATCACATGATTAGAGAAAGTTATAGTACCAGTAGCACCAGACTGCAACTCACTATTGTCAGGCTTAGAACCAATCAAAGCCATCAATCTGTTAATCTGATCTTGAGTAAAAGGCATAGAATTTCCTGTACTTAGATCATTCTTAACAGAAGCAGAAGTAGTATTAACACCACCAGAAGAAGAATTAGAATTAACTCCACCAGGAGTTCTTTTCTTGAATCCTGGTGGATATCCATTAAGCTCAAAACACCTATCAATGGTGTGACCAGTCATATTACAGTCAATGTTGTAAAACAAGGGCTAGGCGTCCACCTAGGCGGCGCCTAGGCGCTAGGCGCTCTTACTCCGCCTAGGTGGCGCCTAGGAGCTAGGCGGTCAAAAAAGTCAACAAAGTCAAGAAAAGTCAATATTTTTTCACGAAAAATTAAGGGTTTTCCTTCTAATATACAGGGTCCATATTTATTTTAATGTAACATCTTAAAATAAGATATAAACGAATGATTATAAACATAAAGTAATGAGCTTTTCGTATAAACTTGAAACCAATTGAATTATATGTTCATGTTTGAAGTTTTAAACATTTAAATTGTTATGTTTTATTTGTCTACTTTACAAAAACTTCGAATTATTTGAAATTAGAAGTATTTTTTATGTCATACATATTATTTATAATATTTATATACAGAAAATTCCAATCCGCCTGGATGTATTCCGCCTCGAAGGTCGTCGACTGCCTCACTACCGCCTAGCGACTTCTGCAACCTTGATTACAGTGCTTACAAACCAAATTATTATTTCTAGTAGATCCTCTCCCTTGAGAGGGTCTATTGCTGTTATTTTTATTGTTAGACTAATTATTATTATTGTTAGACCAATTAAATGGTCTAGCAACAAAAGTAGAAGAATTGGGTCTAACTGAAGAATTGTGAACCATGTTGTTCTTATGAGATTCAACCATAGATAGGGTAGCAAAAGCATACTTCACATCTGGTAAAGGATCAGAAGTCAGTAATTGACTTCTTACAACACTGTAAGTGTCATCCAATCCCATAAGGAACTGCATCAACCTCAACAAGCTATTATGACTCTTAAGTTGAGGAGCACCCTCACAAGTACAATTAGGCAAGTTAACCAGGGAGTCAAATTGCCTCCATAAACTATTGTAGTTGTGATAGTACTCAGACAAAGAAGATCCAAATTGAGTAAGAGAACATATTTTAAAGTGCAAATTATATGTCACAGAACCATCAATTTTATCATATGTTTCCTTAAACTCATCCCATACATCTTTAGCATTTTTAGAAAATATTTGCCCTTGATATAATTCAGATGAAATGCATCCAAGAATCCATGACAAAACAACAACATTACATCTATCCCATTGTTCCTGTAAAACTCATCTTCCTTATCTTTTTCACAAGAACCATCAATAAACCCAACTTATTTTTAGTATGCAAAGCAAGTTTGAGAGCAGCAGCCCAAACTTTATAATTTTCAGGACCAGAAAGTTTAGTTGTCACAATTGGGTGACCATTAGTATCAGATGGGTGCAAATAAAGAGGGTCATTAGGGTGAATGATATTAGCATTCTCATCATCAGTATCACTAACATCCTTATCACTTTTCTTATCACCAGACATGATGACAAAAACAAGAAAACAACAACAAGCAAAGAACAAAAACCCCTTGTAACTCCTCTACACAGAATTACCAAGAACCAAGCAAAAACTCAATCAATCCACCAAGAACAACTAGATCCCTTCGACACCTAATCGACCACTAAACAGCCTAAACAATCCTAAAGATCAAAGAGAAGAGAGGTATTACAACGCACGCGCAGCAACAAGCCACCAACAAAGATCAAAATCAATGAGATCAAGCAGATCTCACAAATCAATCAAGCACAGCGGAAAAACAACCTGAAAAATTAGTTATAACAACAAAAAATAACTAATTAATCAACACAATACCTTCAATCAAAGAAACCCTAATTTCTGATTTTTAGGGGTTTTTAATAAAACTTACCAAATAAGCAATTCAATCCAATTAATTGCTCAAGAACCCAAGAAAAACCCCACAGAACACCAAGAATCAGAAAACCCCCAATTTTTAGAAACCCTAAAAAATTTAATTGATTAACGAGCTAAATCAAAACATGATTAACCACTAGATTAATCAAGATCTTTAACAAAAACAACTTGGAGTTAAAAACAGATATCAAGAACCAATAGCTCTGATACCATATCCAATTTTATAAAACTTAGTAAATAAAGATCAACAATTATTCAACCAACCTCCCCTTTTATTTTATTAACTGCGTTAGACTATCACTTCAAATGTGATACCTAGCTTTGTGATTAGTACATACAAACAAAAGAAATAAGAACCAAACTAAGTGAATCAATAGTATACTAGATCAACCAATAATGGCAGATGAGAGAAACAAACAGAACGAAAAATGATGATATAACTAAAACAACTAAACGATTGCGATGAATATATAGAAGTTGACTAGGGCAGCTTAGCACTTTCCCAACTTGGCAAATAAAGCCCTCCATCTTCTAGTACCTGCACACAAAGAGAACACACAAAAACAAAAGAAATATAGAAAGGAAAATTTACCTTTCTTACCCTCCTAGTATTTATCACTTATCAACTTACACTTAATAACAATTTTTATAATATGGTAAAAATTTAATTTTTTGATTTATGCTTATAACATAAAGTATGAGTTTCCACTTATTACCTTCGGTCTAAGTATCTTATCTACTTTTAATATTTGAATTACTTGACTATATATAATCTTAGCTTAGTAACAAATGATTCGTTAGCTGCAACACAATCAATTTATGGTAGGCACAAAATAAGTTGCTTAATTTTACCAGAAAAAAGCATCGTAATTACACACATTCTCTCTATCTTTGTTGCCCTTAACTCCGAATGAAGTATCTACATCTATGGCTACTCATATCTTATGATATCTAAGTGGTACAAACTAGCATCATGCTTGCTTGTTAGTTACTACAATATCGAAAAGGCACCTAATCACAAATTATTAAAGATGAGCAATGTTTGTTCCACTTTGCGACCGATGACATGCCAAGACTAAGGTGTCATATGTTTTATATAAATACTCACAATGCCTTTTAATCTTGGCTCATTGAGACTCGATGACACATTTAGGTTATTAGTGCGTTTATTTTCTCGTTTAGAGGTTGTTTTGACGCTCAAACCTTTTAAGGCATTTGCAATGCTTAAATTTTCAAAAGCTTTTTGGCATTTAAATATTGAGTAAGAATAAACTTTTAATGCTCCCTTCTATTACTTATTTTTTTCAATTTAGTACGAGTTGATAAAAATAACCTTTAATAACTTTTTTTGTATAAATTGATAAGAAAATACTTTTGGTAACCCGTTATTATTTACATTTTTCACATTTAATTCAGTTAGCAAATGTGTATCAATTTTGTATTGGTACGAGGTTTTGAAACGACTTCTGCTAGTCTAATTTTTACATATTATACATGAACAAGGATAAAGAAATACATAATATCAACATGGAAAAAATTATCAACATCGCTAAAGGAAACCATAAAAATAAGTAGATTCTTTTAGTTTATACTAGAATGGTATCCGCGCAATGCAGCGACGGATACCCGATAATTATTTTTTGACAATCAAGTTAATGTTAAAAGTGTAAAAAAGTTAAATTAAAATAAATAAAATTAAAAATCAAGATTTTTTTTGTTTTTGTAAATATATTAAAATAGATGTTGAATTAAAGAGAAGAAATTTTTTAAAAATATAGCGAAAATTTTGAAAAAAAATAAACGAATTAAAATATATTTCAATTTTAAATTGATTGTGGTTTTTTAATAAGTTGTTACAAAAGAAATGGACGGTTAAGATTGTATCTTTGGCTTGAAGTTAACTTTCGATTAAAAATGATTTAATAGTTGAAATGTGATATGTTAAAATAAGAAACATGAAAAAGTGGGGTTTATCCCACATCGGCTGAGTTGTACAAGTTGTGAGTGAGGAAAGCTGTATATAACAGCAAAATATTCTTTTCCTAAACCATTAGAAATGCTTCCTACTTTCTACATTCAACCATTCCTAAGTTAAATTTTGAATTTTTTTAATTTTTAATTAAAATAAAATTTAAACTTTCGTTTAGGAGTATAGTTCTCGAGTTAACTTTTGAATATTTTTAAATAAATTTAAAATTCTACTTTGAGTATAATCTTTGAGTTAAATTTTTGAATTTAAATTTAAAATGCCACTTAAAAGTATAAATTGTGAGTTAGATTTTGAACTTTTTTAATATAAATTTAAAATTCCACTTAGATGTATAATGATTTGTACAAATTACTTACTTATTCTTTAATATGACTATTTTTTATATATTTTCTTTTGCTTACAATTTAATCGAGGACCTATAAATTTTTGAGTAGCAACCGGTGGATTGGTATTTCCTAAATCCGGTCCTAAATATTTCATATTTGTTAGATAAGAATATTTGAACGATGTGACCTGTACTTATCATTTGTGCCCTGTAACTATTGCAGTTGATGTCCCGGAGGAGATCAACAAACTAAAGAGTATGCCAGGGTTGGTAAATATTGATCTTCTCATCATTACACATGTATTCTCGAAATCCTAGGTGTATTTTCTAACTATTAGCTTATAGTTTCGGATTTGGGAAATTAAGTGACTTCTTTAATCATTTGATGTTTAAAAAACTTAATATCGGATATGGGGTTACCTGGATTTCAGATTTTGGCATATAACATAATTGGGCGTCTCCCAATGAATACCGGGATACGTCAGTCCTTAATCATGATTGATGGGAATCAAGTTACTACTTTTCCAGACCAAAGTATGATTCTTCTATTCTGATTAGGAAAACAAATTTACCCACCACGCGCATAAGAGTTTTGTACTTCGAGTTGTCGAGTGTATTGTTTTGCAGTGAATCTTCAGAAGCTTTTAGTGTAGAAGACTTTATAAGCAACATTTAAGTATTACTATCAACTCTTCTGTCTAAACATTTTTTCATGGAACCGCGTCAATATCGACTAAAACTAGTTATACCTTTCATCTCCATTTCAAAACGGGCATAACCAACGCAGCTTCAAGAATCCTATCAATAACAACCGCATCAACAATCTAATTCCAAATCTCAAGCAACCCACCCGAAACCACGACAACCAAAAACCTCTTCTTCTCATTCGTAATCATCACCCGACTGAATCCTAGTATACTCCAAACAGAAATCCAAACACGGTACGTAACCTTCTCCATGTGGCTGCTCCCAAAACTCACCGACAACCGACCTCGGCAGTAACGGAACCATTGCAGTCGTGTCCAGATTCACCAACGACCCATTATCACCACTCGGGTCCTCAAACACTGACGCCAACAATGCTACAAAAATCAGTGTGTAGGACGAAGGGAGATCAGTAGGGTTATTATCAAGATACTGGCGTGTTTGAAAAGTGGTTGGCTGACAGAACCGAAGCGAGGACGAGTGTGAACAAGAAGAATGCGTGTCTTGATGGTGGTTGAGGGTTTCTGTAACTGTTTTCGGGCGGGAAAGATGGGGAATAAATGATTTGGGTGAAGAGTTAAGGAGATTACTAACGAACTGAAAAGATGAAACCGTAAACAAGTAACTAGCCTGTCATCACCACCAAGTCGGAAAAGTTTAACAGTATGTATGCCTTTGTCGCTTTCCGTCAACGAACATCGAATAATATAATCTACACTCTTCGAATTTCATGCATTTTGCATATCCTACAAAATACCAAAATGCATTGAAAGGGGTATCAATCCAATGAAAATAAAGGACACACCAACTTGCCAAAATCTCTTTACCACACACCATCTGAGCTCGCCACTTTCGATTTTGTTACAAAACTGAGTCAAATACGACAAACGAACTTCTTAAAACTATCCGTTGGATTCATATATAGAGGAAGAAAAAGGGTAATGGGATTGGCGAGGCCAAAGTAGAGAGACGATGTTATGAGTAAACGAGTATTTTGAGGTTCGAGTGCTAATGGGTCCAAAACGGGGAGATTTCTCTAGAGCTCGCCACCACACCTATTCCACTTAGGAAAGTTGTAATGATGGAATCTGAGAAACATGGAAGTGGGGTTTATCCCACATCGACTGAGTGTTGGAAATAAAACTCATTCAAACTTAGTTTGTTTTGGTCAATAAGCTGGAGTATCCAGTCGTTACTTTTCTAGTTGTTAGTCAATTTGTATCCCTATTATTTAGCTAGACATGGCCTTGACTTTCAGGGTTATTAGGAAGTTAGTTTTCATATCTTTCCTTTATGTATTGCCTATATAAAGGCTCGTATTCTTAATCAATAACACAGAGAGTTCTACAATCTCATTTAGCATTGTTGTTTACTTTATGTACTGTTCTTTCTTCTTTCTCCAACAAAAGTGGTATCAGAGTTAGGTTTACTAATGGCATTGAATTCCAATTCACTCAATGTATCACAACCCCAGATACCAATCTTCAATGGAGACTCGTATGAGTTTTGGAGCATCAAGATGAAGACTTTGTTCAGGTCTCAAGAATTATGGGACATTGTGGAAACTGGTTTAACCAGTGGTGATGATGCTCAAAAGAAAGAAAACACTAAACGAGATGCAAAGGCTCTTTTTTTCATCCAACAGGCAGTGGATAACTCGATTTTCTCAAGGATAGCTGCAGCCTCCACCGCAAATCAAGCTTGGTCGATCCTGAAAACGGAGTACCAGGGATCCACAAAGGTCATCACTGTTAAGCTACAATCCCTTCATAGGGATTTTTAAACTGCAAGCATGAAGGGGAACGAGTCCTTACAGGAATACTTGGCAAAAGTTTCTTCTATAGTGAGTCAAATGAGGTCGTACGGAGAGAAGATTGTTGATGAAACTATCGTGGCCAAAGTACTCAGGAGTCTTCCTCCTAAATTTGACCATGTTGTGGCTGCAATTGAAGAGTCAAAGGATTTGTCAGTTTTTTCATTTGATGAGCTAATGGGTTCGTTACAAGCTCATGAAGCAAGAATCAATCGAAATAATGACAAAGCAGAAGAAAAGGCATTTCAAATCAGGGGGAACCTGAAACATCAAATCAACGCCTAAGAGGAAGAGGCAGATCAAGTTTTCGAGGTCGTGGCAGAGGTCGTGGTCGGAATAACACTTTTCATTGCACTAACTACAATAAAGACAACCACACCGAAAAGTTTTGTTGGTCGAAAAGCGACGAAGCCAACTATGCAGAAGGGGATGAAGAGCAAGAAGATTACTTATTCATGGTACAAACGAAGGCAAATAGTAGTTGTGTAGCAGACACATGGTACGTCGATAGTGCATGTTCGCATCATATTACAGGAGATAAGTCGAAGTTTAAAGATTTTGATGAAACAGTCAAGTCACATGTCACGCTTGGTGATGACAAACGGTTGTCGGTTGAAGGCAGAGGAACGGCTATAGTGAATGTAGGTGACAAGAAAAAGTTTATAAGGGATGTTAATTATGCTTCAGGCTTGGCTCACAACCTAGTGAGTGTTGGACAACTTCTCGAATCTGGTTATTCGGTTCTTTTTGATGATGCAAAATGTTTGATAAGAAACAAGGCTAAAGGTGAGATTCTTGCAAGTGCTCATATGACCTCAAACCGCATGTTCCCACTTGATTTTTCGGAGGACTCTATCATGATAAGCAAAACATCAGAAGAGAGTAAACTATGGCATCTTACATATGGACATCTAAATACTAAAGGGTTGCAGTTGCTGAAATCAAAGGAAATGATCTACAATCTACCTACCATCGCACCTTCAACACAAATCTGTGAAGGTTGTGTTCTAGGAAAACAAGCCAAGAAGTCCTTCCCGGTAGGAAAATCAAAGCGAGCCACTGATGTTTTGGAGCTTGTACATGCCGATCTATGTGGTCCTATGAGAGTTGCATCTTTGGCAAGGAGCATGTATCTTTTTTTACTCACCGATGATTATAGCAGAATGAGTTGGGTTTATTTTCTTCAATCCAAATCCGAAACATTTGAATTCTTTAAAAAGTTTAAGGCTATGGCTGAAAAACAAAGTGGGAATTACCTCAAAGTCTTGAGAACCGACCGTGGAGGTGAGTTCCTTTCTAAGGAATTTAGTGATTTTTGTGATGAGCACGGCATCAAACGAGAGTTGACGGCTCCGTATACTCCAGAGCAAAATGGAGTCGCAGAGCGGAAGAATCGTACGGTCGTTGAGATGGCTCGTTCAATGTTGAAGTCTAAGGGTTTGCCAAATAGCTTCTGGGCAGAAAGAGTTGCATCAGGAGTATATCTTCTCAACTTGTCACCAACTAAAGCCGTGTGGAACGTGACTCCCTATGAAGCATGGTCTGGAAACAAGCCTTCGGTAAGTCATTTACGAGTTTTCGGTTGTCTATGTTATGCCTTACAAACTACTAAAAAACATAAGCTTGCTAATACATGCATTTTCATTAGGTTCAATTTTCTCTCGATATCCTCTCGAATTGATCTCGGCCTTAAGTGGAATGATTGTTCTTGGTTATCAAATGAAAGGGTTTGGTTTTCTAATATACAAAAGGTTAAAACGTACTTAAAATTAAAACTTAAATCAAAGACAATTACTTTAATGACAATTAATAAAAACGTGGATTAAAATTGAAATTAAGATTAAAATTAAAATTGAAATCAAAGTTAAAATTACAGTTGAAATATAAATTGTGAAATAAACGTAAAGAAACAGTAGAACAGTAACACTAAAAGAAAATTGATTCGGAACTTTTTAACCTTGATTCGGAACTTTGCTCATGCGGAACTTTCGCTCGGAACTTTGGTTCATTCGGAACTTTGTGATTCATGCGGAACTTTGGCTCATTCGGAAGTTTTTGGTTCATCCGGAACTTTGCTCATTCGGAAGTTTTTGGTTCATCCGGAACTTTGCTCATTCGGAACTTTGTGGTTCATTCGGAAGTTTTACTCATTCGGAACTTTTGACTCATCCGGAACTTTGGTTCATTCGGAAGATTAGGTTCATCCGGAACTTTTGACTTCCGGAACTTTGGTTCATTCGGAAGATTAGGTTCATCCGGAACTTTCAGTTCGTTCGGAACTTTATACTGATTCAGAACTTTTTTAAACAAAAACTCACTCGGAACTATTTTATTCACCCGGAACTTTTAACCTAAGCAGTTCATTCGGAACTTTTGTGCTCATTCGGAAGTTTGGTGTTCATCCGGAAGTCTGGAAACACAGGTACAGTAACGAACCCCGAAGAACAAGGAAACTAGTTTTAATCCAAAATTCACCAAGTTTTTGATACAAATCTTAAATAAAACTAAACACAAAGCATCTACTAACCATAAACTACAAATCCCATCAACAAAAACACAAATCCCAACAACTTTTGAAGATCAAATCAAGAAAATAAAAAAAACTTAAGAACTTGAAGATAAAGATGATGATGAACAAGATGAAATGGAAAGATTAAACATAGAACTTGTATTGAATGATTAATGTTTTAACAAGATCAAACAAAGATTAAAATAACAAATTTAAAAATCAAAGATCAAGATCACCAATCACCCTAATGGTGTTGGTGATGGGACGAACTAGAAGGAGAAAAAGAAGGAGAGAAGAAAACTAAAACTAACTAACTGGCACTATGTGTGTGAGGGGACTCCTTTTATAAGCTTGTCTTTTGGTTGGTGAGTGGGCTTTCTCCCGTTCTTCTTGTCTTTTGCGTCTTTTCAGAAAAGTCTCCGTTTTCGATTCTGATTCGGGATTTGTCGTCGATTAAATTTAACTCGTCTTTCAATTTCTTCGTTTAATAGACTTGAGTTTCTTCGACTTGTGTAAATCTTCCATCTTTGGTCCTTTTCTTCGATAAATCTTCGAATAGGCCCAGTGACTTCAAATCTTTTGCATCTCTTGGACAATAGACTTTATCTTGAGTCCTTTTCTTCAGTAAAACCCGTGCAATCCCATGTTTTCTCCAATATTTATCCGGTTGGCTCTGCAAACACAATAAACACAAAAACCACGCATAATTCCAAACAAATGATATTAAATACGTGTTTTGGTCTTGTTTTAGCCAGAATTAAGTGGTAAAAGGATGGGTGCTTACACACCTATCAAATCCCCTACACTTAACCATTCCCATGCCCTCATGCAATGCTTAGTGATAAAGCAATTTTACACTTTTCTCATAATTAATCAACCCTGGCCTTATTTAAATACTACTAAACAAAATTAAAACACTAATAGAAATTAAAACTTTAAAGTAAACAAAAGGATGGAAATAACTTGCAAAGAAATTAAAGACTTACATTAGGGCTTTGGTGCTGCGAAGATTTATCACCCTCAAGTTTCACGTTCCCCAAACTAAGCTTAAAAACGAGATCATTGTTATTATAAGTTAGCAATTCAAACACTTACACACATGGCTTAATTAAATACTTAGACTCCCTTATTCCTAGGTGTATCTCTTATATTTTATTTTTGTCTTAGAATGATCATGAAGATGCATTTTTGGACTTATTTCGATAGTTTGTTTAGACCGAAAGCAAAGTAGGACGATTTGATCAATAGTTAGCTAAAGGACAAAATCTCTTAAAACTGCTTCTCGGGATATCAAAAAGTTCATATCTTGGCATAACTTGGTTCACGATTTGAGACCTTTCTCGGGCCGATATTTGGCATGTACTTCATACTTCATATCTTCGAGAGACGTTCTTGAGATAATGGTCTTCTCATCATAATAGAGTTTCTTCACTTGGAGACTTTTGAGGGGTACTCCAACTTTGTTGACCACGACTTCATGATTATTTCTTCAATCTCTATTTGGAATTTTGAGATACAACGATCCGCCTCCTTTTCGGACTTGGATCTATTTATCCTCATACCTTGTTAGGGTCTTTTCGGATAGACTTCTCCATGATCTTTATGGGAGTTGATTGCTTTTCGTCGTGAGTCTTGATCCTTCATATTGACTTTAGGAATAATGCTTTTCACATTACTTTGGATCTTCAGCAATAAAATGGAATCCTCATGCCTTGTTAGGGCCTTTTTGGACTCGCCAATCTTCGCACCCCGCTTCATAAGTTATGCCTTGGCTATGAACTCTTATCATTACCGAGCAACTTTTAAACGATCTTGGGCTAGAAGCTAAGTAACTTTTCAAATCGTACGACCTTACTTATTGCAGATAATTTATTAGCAAGTGATGGGAGAATAGGCAAATAATTACACCAAGTGAGCTTGTGCAAGAATACCGACTTATAATTGACTCTATCATTTCTCGTCCTCCACAATTTAAAATCTCAAGTAATGAGACTCGTGGACACTTAGCCTAATAAACCAATTAAGGTCTACATGGTTAAGGATACTAGCTAGAATAATCTTAGGTAAAGTCTATTCGGGTTGAGTCAAAATAAACGCAACGGGCCTAATATGTCAAAGATTTCTAAACTAGCTACACCACTTTATTAATATTTTTGACTTTTAAACAGGATATATACATATGAAAGCAACGATAAAAATTTAAAAAATTACGACAAAATGGCCAAAGTTAATAAAAAATTTGAAAAATGTAGAAAAATAGGATTTTCTGGTTAAATGAAGGCATTTTCATGGAAAAGTCCACTTAAAACTTCGAGAAGTCCCCCCTACACTTAAGATAAACATTGTCCTCAATGTTTAAGCATGTGAGAAAAGTTTCCCCTACACTTATGACATTGTGCACGTTGGTTAACTCAAGTTAAGGAAGAGACGACTAAAGTGATCAATTTCAAATGTGAGTATGAAGAAAATTGAATCACGATAGTTGAGAGATAGAACCGGATTTTTGGATAACACGGGAGCACGGTTCTTCAAAGATTCCAAGAGTGCACTTATCCCTGTAATCACATCACCACACAAATATAAACACGTATAGAAGTCCCCCTACACTTAGGAGGTTAAAACATAAAGGATAGATACTCGGGCTGCCTCCCGAGGAGCGCTTGTTTTTGATAACCGAGTCACGAGCCTGACTCGACCCAAAATTAGTTCATGGGGAACGTGGTGAGGGATGGAATCACCTCCTGAGAGGTGTCCTTACCAAAGTACAACTTCACTCGTTGGCCATTCACCTTAAAATTAGGTCCATTAGGTTGAGCGAGCTCGAGAGTACCATATGGAAAAATTTGGGCAATGGTGAATGGGCCAGACCAACGAGATTTGAGCTTTCCTGAAAAGATTTTTAACCGAGAGTTAAAAAGTAAGACTTTGTCTCCAACATGGAACTCTCGGTTTTTGATATTGGAGTCGTGAATGAGCTTAGTTCTTTCCTTATAGATCAAAGAATTTTCATAAGCCTCATTCCGAAGTTCATTGAGCTCATTGAGTTGGATCTTGCGTAGGTCACCGGCTTTGTTGATATCAAAATTAGCCCACTTCAAGGCCCAGTAAGCCTTGTGCTCCAACTCAATAGGGAGGTGGCACGCTTTCCCGTACACAAGACGATAAGGCGTACAGCCGATCGGGGTCTTGTAAGCAGTACGGAAAGCCCACAAAGCATCATCAAGTTTATCAGCCCATGAGGCACGATGCTCTCCCACGGTTCTTTCCAGAATTTGCTTAAGACCTCGGTTGGATATTTCAGCCTGGCCATTAGTTTGTGGGTGGTAGGCTGTGGAAAGACGATGATTTACACCGTACTTAGCCATGACTCGAGCAAATTGGTCATTGCAGAAATGAGTCCCACGATCACTAATAATGGCACGAGGCACACCAAATCTAGCGAAAAGAGCTTTCAAAAAGTTACAAACCACCCTTGCGTCATTAGTAGGTAAAGCTTTGGCTTCGACCCACTTTGAAACGTAGTCAACGACTACAAGGATGTATTTGTTTCCTTTAGAGGAAGGGAATGGCCCCATAAAGTCGATACCCCAAACATCAAAGATTTCACATTCTTGAATGAAATTCTGAGGCATCTCGTCTTTATGTGTGATCGTGCCTTGTTTCTGGCACACATCACATCGTTTAACCATATTGTGAGCGTCACGATATATGGAGGGCCAATAAAATCCCGAATCAAACACTTTTTTGGCGGTGTAGTTGGGACCAAAGTGACCACCGGTGGGTCCTTTGTGGCAAGCATCAAGGATTTCTGAAGCTGCCGGTCCATCAACACATCGGCGAATAATCAGGTCGGCACATTGTTTGAATAGGTAAGGGTCGTCCCAAAAGTAAGTCTTGATGTCGGTGAAGAACTTTTTCTTTTGTTGGGACGTCAACCCTTCCTTGAGAATTCCACCCGCCAAGTAGTTTGCAAAGTCCGCAAACCACGGGGTTTCATTCGGCTTCGAGTTTATAGACATTAAGGTCTCCAAGGGAAAAGAATCATTGATTTCTTTATTCGGATGATCCCCTTGGTAAGGATCCTCAAGTCTGCTGAGATGATCCGCGGCTAGGTTTTCAGCTCCTTTTTTATCGCGAATTTCGATTTTAAATTCTTGGAGCAGCAAAACCCAGCGAAGAAGTCTTGGTTTGGAATCTTGCTTTGTCAACAAGTACTTCAGCGCGGAATGATCGGTGTACACAATTGTGGTAGAAAGGACAAGATAGGGGCGAAATTTTTCAAAGGCATAGACAACAGCTAAAAGCTCTTTTTCGGTTGTCGTATAATGCAATTGTGCCCCAATCATTGTCTTGCTAGCGTAATGGATTGGTTGGAAATGTTTGTTCACTCTTTGTCCAAGAACCGCTCCAATAGCAAAATCACTAGCATCGCACATCAACTCAAAGGGCAGCTCCCAATTAGGGGTAACCAAGACGGGTGCCTTAGTTAGCTTATCCTTAAGCGAGTTGAAGGCTTCGAGACACTCTTTGGAAAAGATAAAAGGAGTATCTTTTTCCAAGAGGTGGGTCATCGGACGAGCGATTTGAGAAAAATCTTTTATGAATCGACGGTAGAAGCTCGCATGACCCAGGAAACTTCTCACACCCTTCACGGTTGAAGGTGGAGGCAACTTTGCGATAACATCGACTTTAGCACGGTCTACTTCAAGACCGGCTTTGGAAATTTTATGTCCCAGCACGATGCCTTCTTTTACCATAAAATGGCATGTTTCCCAATTCAGAACTAGGCGAGTGTCTTCGCACCGCTTGAGCATACGTTCCAAATTGGCAAGGCAAGAAGAGAAAGAATCCCCGAAGACCGAGAAATCATCCATGAAGACTTCCATGGTTTGTTCAACCATGTCATGGAAGATAGCTAACATGCACCTTTGGAAAGTCCCGGGCGCATTACATAAGCCAAAAGGCATTCTTTTGTAAGCAAATGTGCCATAGGGACAAGTGAATGTCGTCTTCTCTTGATCTTGGGGATCGATGGGTATTTGGAAATAACCCGAGAAACCATCAAGAAAGCAGTAATATTCATTACCGCCTAAACGTTCAAGCATTTGGTCCATAAAAGGTAGAGGGAAATGATCCTTTCTCGTGGCATCATTGAGTTTGCGGTAGTCTATACAAACTCTCCACCCAGTAACGAGACGAGTGGAAATCAACTCGTTGTGTTCATTGGGAACAACGGTTATTCCGCCCTTCTTGGGCACACAATGGATTGGACTAACCCATGGTGAATCCGAAATAGGGTAAATCATACCCGCATCAAGAAGTTTGATAACCTCTGTTTTGATGACTTCATGGATTTTTGGATTCACCCTTCGTTGGCTTTGAATTGTGGGTTTAAAGTCGTCCTCCATGAGAATTTTGTGTGTGCAGAAGTGAGGATCAATTCCACGAATATCCGAAATCTTCCAAGCAATAGCCTTCTTATGATCTTTCAACACGGCGACAAGTCGGGCTTTTTCTTCTTCTTTTAGGTCCTTTGCGATGATGACGGGCGACTTCTGCTCTTCTTCAAGGAATACATACTCGAGATGGGGCGACAACTCCTTAAGTTCTAAATCCGGAGGATTTTCGACGGGAGGTGTATTCGAATTCGAAGTATCGATAGCAATGACCGTGGGAGATGGAGGAGAAGGATTGTCTTCTTTGAGAAGGTTTGCAATGAAGCTGAGATCTTCATCCCAATTGGTAGTAGAATCGTCATTGTCTAAATTCACATCTCCCATGGTGGCTTCCAAATCTTTCCAAAGGAAATCACTTTCTCCAAATAGAGATAGTGATGAGTCGATAGAGGAAACGGTCTCAACATTGGGAAGAGAGGTAGGAATACTTTTACAAGCATCTTTGAAATGTTCTTCACAAGCCTCATCAAGAACGTCAATACAATTAACACTCTCGTAAGAATAAGGCTGTTTAGAAAGCTTTCCCATGTTGAAGACTACTTTATCGCCACCCACTCTCATGATAAGCTCACCAGCTTCAACATCGATGAGAGTGCGACCGGTCCTCAAGAATGGACGACCAACAATTAGTGGCACACGGGGGTCCATCTCGTAGTCGACGACAACGAAATCAGCAGGAAAGGTGAATTTGTCGACTCCTACAATGACGTCTTCGGCTATCCCCACTGGATAAGCAACCGTACGGTTAGCCAATTCCAAAGTCATTTTGGTGGGGACTAGCTCTGGGAGAGATAATTGCTTCCAAACACTTAGAGGCATGAGATTAATACTGGCACCTAGATCGGCTAGGGCCATGCAATTCTCTACTCCCAGGAAATTGCAAGGGATAAGAAAACGACCCGGATCACCAAGCTTAGTTGGCAATTTCCTTAAGAGTACTGCAGAGCAATTCTCATTAAGTTGGGTGTTGGTAATATCGAGGAGTTTTTCCTTATCGCTCAGAAGATCTTTAAACATTTTTGCATATTTAGGCATGTGAGCGAGAGCCTCAGCGAAGGAGATGTTAAAATTCAATTGTTTGAACATTTTAAGGAAGTTCGAAACCTGAATATCATCCTTGCTCTTTTGCTTCTCTTTCCTCAACCTAGATGGATAAGGTATATTGGAAGAAGAGGAAGGCTTTGGGAGAATAGGATCACTCACAACCACGGGTGGAGGAGAGGTAGAAGGAAGAGGTGGAGAAATTGGGGAAGGAGAAGGGTGAGGAATAGGAGCAGGCGACTCGTTCTCCTTAGTCACAACCACCGGTGGAGGTATAGGAAGCTCGGGTTCCTTGGTACCTTTACCACTTCGAGTGGTGATTGCTTTCATCTCCCCTCTTGGATTCGCAACGGTGTTACTCGGAAGAGTACCCGAAGAAGAGGGTTGATTACCTTGGATGAAACCAGCCATCATGTTTCTCAAGTCATTAGTTTGGCTATCCAACGTGTTTCTCATGTCGGCTCTCAAATCATTTCCTTGCTTTACCAAGTCTGCTTTCAAGTTTCGCACTTCCTGTTGGAGATTTTCCACGATCACATCATTGGTCCTCATGTAGGTTGCAACCTCTTGGTGTAATGCAGTGGTGGTTTGGTTGGGAGGGGCATTGTATGCAGGTGGTTGGTAAGCAGGTTGTTGGTAGACTTGATTGTTACGTTGAGGCGGTTGTTGCTGCTTGTGAGGAGGGATGTATGGTTGTCGAGGTTGTTGTTGTTGTTGAGGAGGGCGATTGAGGTTTTGTTGTTGGTTTGGGTTGTTTGGGGGAAAACCGGGTGGTGAGAGATAGTTGTTGGAGCGGTAGCTAAGCAAATTACGGTCACCTTGAGGTCTAGCTTGATAAGCAGGTTGAGGATAGGTGCCATATGCCGCATTCACATTCTCAGCAGGGTAGTCTTGGGTGGCAGTACAAGTTGTGTAAGAATGAGGACCACCGCATATCTCACAAGGTTGGCTGACAGCGTTAACTTGAGCGTTTTTAGCGTTGTTGCTGTTGTTGTTGCTGACGGTGTGGGTGACAAGCGATTCAAGAAGCACAGTGATTTTGTCAAGTCGCTTGTCGCTGTCATTAGTGCTAGCACTAGCGACATTGGTCCGAACACTCTTGGTTTGCACACGAGATTTGTTCTCAATGATATCCCAAGCAGCATTGGAAGTCTTAGCCAATAGATTACCCCCCGAGGCACTATTTAATGAATCTTGGTCACTCATGCTTAAACCATTGTAAAAAGTATTAATTTGATGTACTTTGGTAAAACCATGTTGTGGGCATTTTCTTAAAAGATCTTTAAAACGATCCCAAGATTCACTGAACGACTCATCGTACTTTTGTTCAAAATTTATGATTTCATTCCGCAAAGCGGTAGTACGAGAGGGTGGGAAAAAGTAATTGATAAACTTAGTCTCCAAATCCGTCCACGAGAGAATACTCTGTGGCGGTTCCTTAGCAAGCCAATGTCGGGCTTGTCCCTCTAAAGAAAAGGGAAAAAGTTGTAACCTGATAACCTCTTGTGGAACACCATTGAATTTGACCGTGTTAGTGAGTTGCAAGAATCTCTTGATGTGGTCATGTGGGTCATCAATGGTACGTCCCAAGAATGGTTGAGCGGAGACCATCTGGATAAAGCCTGATTTTAGCTCAAAGTTGTTGGCGGCAATTGGAGGTATGACAATTGGATCCGTGTTGCCATCTACATGAGCTTGCAGCAATTCAATCATCGGGCGATTATCCGGAAGGGGCTCATTGTTGTTGTTATTGTTCATGTTGTTGAAAGGCGGGTTGTTGTTGTTATTATTGTTGTTCGGAGGTGGTATGTTATTGTTGTTTTGTACACCAGCCATGTCTAAGTTATCGAGAGGCTCGGGCTCTTGATAAGACGTGGATTGAGTGCGCATACACCTGCAAAAGAACGAACAAAGAAAAACAAAGCAAAAATATTTTTGGTTTTTATGTTTTTTAATTTTTTTTTTTTTGTATTTTTGAAAATTTTATATTTTTTAGTGTTTTTGAAATTTTTTTTTTTATGAAAAAGTAACGTTCACGGGGAACGGATCCCAAAATCCAAGTTCTCACAAAAAACTTTTGATCTTAACGAGAAGAGCCGGCAGCAGCGCCATTTAATACATGCATTTTCATTAGGTTCAATTTTCTCTCGATATCCTCTCGAATTGATCTCGGCCTTAAGTGGAATGATTGTTCTTGGTTATCAAATGAAAGGGTTTGGTTTTCTAATATACTAAAGGTTAAAACGTACTTAAAATTAAAACTTAAATCAAAGACAATTACTTTAATGACAATTAATAAAAACGTGGATTAAAATTGAAATTAAGATTAAAATTAAAATTGAAATCAAAGTTAAAATTACAGTTGAAATAAAAATTGTGAAATAAACGTAAAGAAACAGTAGAACAGTAACACTAAAACAAAATTGATTCGGAACTTTTTAACCTTGATTCGGAACTTTGCTCATGCGGAACTTTCGCTCGGAACTTTGGTTCACTCGGAACTTTGTGATTCATGCGGAACTTTGGCTCATTCGGAAGTTTTTGGTTCATCCGGAACTTTGCTCATTCGGAAGTTTTTGGTTCATCCGGAACTTTGCTCATTCGGAACTTTGTGGTTCATTCGGAAGTTTTACTCATTCGGAACTTTTGACTCATCCGGAACTTTGGTTCATTCGGAAGATTAGGTTCATCCGGAACTTTTGACTTCCGGAACTTTGGTTCATTCGGAAGATTAGGTTCATCCGGAACTTTCAGTTCGTTCGGAACTTTATACTGATTCGGAACTTTTTTAAACAAAAACTCACTCGGAACTATTTTATTCACCCGGAACTTTTAACCTAAGCAGTTCATTCGGAACTTTTGTGCTCATTCGGAAGTTTGGTGTTCATCCGGAAGTCTGGAAACACAGGTACAGTAACGAACCCCGAAGAACAAGGAAACTAGTTTTAATCCAAAATTCACCAAGTTTTTGATACAAATCTTAAATAAAACTAAACACAAAGCATCTACTAACCATAAACTACAAATCCCATCAACAAAAACACAAATCCCAACAACTTTTGAAGATCAAATCAAGAAAATAAAAAAAACTTAAGAACTTAAAGATAAAGATGATGATGAACAAGATGAAATGGAAAGATTAAACATAGAACTTGTATTGAATGATTAATGTTTTAACAAGATCAAACAAAGATTAAAATAACAAATTTAAAAATCAAAGATCAAGATCGCCAATCACCCTAATGGTGTTGGTGATGGGACGAACTAGAAGGAGAAAAAGAAGGAGATAAGAAAACTAAAACTAACTAACTGGCACTATGTGTGTGAGGGGACTCCTTTTATAAGCTTGTCTTTTGGTTGGTGAGTGGGCTTTCTCCCGTTCTTCTTGTCTTTTGCGTCTTTTCAGAAAAGTCTCCGTTTTCGATTCTGATTCGGGATTTGTCGTCGATTAAATTTAACTCGTCTTTCAATTTCTTCGTTTAATAGACTTGAGTTTCTTCGACTTGTGTAAATCTTCCATCTTTGGTCCTTTTCTTCGATAAATCTTCGAATAGGCCCAGTGACTTCAAATCTTTTGCATCTCTTGGACAATAGACTTTATCTTGAGTCCTTTTCTTCAGTAAAACCCGTGCAATCCCATGTTTTCTCCAATATTTATCCGGTTGGCTCTGAAAACATAATAAACACAAAAACCACGCATAATTCCAAACAAATGATATTAAATACGTGTTTTGGTCTTGTTTTAGCCAGAATTAAGTGGTAAAAGGATGGGAGTTTACACACCTATCACTTGCTGATAAATCCAAAAAGTTCATATTTGTTGGATATTGCATACAATCTAAAGCATACAGGCTCTATGATCCTACAAGTGAGATGATTGTTGTTAGTAGGAATGTGGTGTTTGATGAGTTGGCAAGGTGGGAGTGGGAAAAAGATGACAGTGAACATAATACATATTTAGAAGAAGATGGATCAGCAAGGGTCCAAGAATTAGAACAAGATCAATTTAACCCAACCAATTACTCTCACAACCTAACATCAGAAAAATCAAAGTCAGCCTCTTCATCTAAAGTATCATCTCCATCACCAATAACTCAAAAATTAGCCTCTACTTCCAAAGAGTCATCTTCGACACCTTCTCAAAACACCCCAGTTCAGCTACTAAAAAAGTGCGAGGGGAAAAATTCCTAGACGTCGTTTCCCAATCGAGGGAGATGAAAGCGAGGGAGATGCAAGTGAGGGAGATGAGTACGAAAGAGACATTACATCACCAATGGTTCTCTTTGCAGGTGATCCTATTTCTGTTCAAGAAGCTTTAGTACGTGAAGAATGGAAGAATGCCATGGAAGAAGAATTGCGGTCCATTGAAAAGAACCAAACTTGGGAATTGTCTGATCTTCCAGAAGGCAAAACACCTATTGATCTAAAATGGATATTCAAAACAAAATATTTTACAAATGGAAGCGTTCAAAAGTATAAAGCAAGAGTTGTGGCGAGGGGCTTTGCACAACAGGCGGGAATAGACTATGAAGAAACATTCTCACCGGTTGCTCATTTTTAGACAGTAAGAATGATTCTCGCGTTAGCAGCACACAAAGGGTGGACCGTGTTCCAATTTGATGTCAACTCGGCATTCCTGAATGGAGAGTTGAAAGAAGAAGTGTACGTCTACCAACCTCCAGGTTTTGAAGATTCCAAAAATCCAAACAAAGTGCTCAAATTAAGAAAAGCACTTTACGGATTAAAACAAGCTCCTCGAGCTTGGTACAGCAAAATTGATGAGTTTTTTCACAAAGAAGGATTTGAAAGAAGTTGTCACGAACCCATACTATACGTAAAGAAACAAGGTACGACTGATTTTATGATAGTCAGTTTGTATGTTGATGATATGATATATACAGGTTCTTCTTTGCGACTTACATCTGAGTTTAAGAAGTCAATGATGAACACATTTGACATGACTGATTTAGGCAAATTGCACTATTTTTTGGGACTGAATATTGTGCAAGGAGAATCTGGAATTTTTTTGTCACAGGAGAAGTACGTGATAGATACTTTGGAGAAGTTCAACATGACAGTTTGTAATGCAGCTTGTACACCAATGAACATTGGTGAAAAACTTCAATATGAAGATGGTACTGAGGCTGCTGATGGCACTTTGTACAGAAGCTTAATTGGACGTTTAATATAATTGACTCACTCACGTCCCGACATAAGTTTTTCAGTTGGGTTGTTATCTCGCTTTATGCATAAACCGTCCAAGCATCATCTGGGGGCTGCTAAGCGAGTGCTTCGTTACTTGGCTGGTACGAAAGAATTTGACATTTGGTTTCAACGAACAAAATACTTCAAGCTTAAAGGATACACAGATAGCGATTGGGCTGGTTCCGTTGAAGATAGGAAAAGCACGTCTGGAAGTTGTTTCATTCTCGGTGAGGCGGCTATTTCATGGAGCTCTAAGAAGCAAGCTACAGTTGCATTGTCATCCACCGAGGCAGAGTATGTGGCAGCAAATGCAGCAGCTTGTCAAGCTGTATGGTTGAGAAGGATCTTAGGCGATATGTGTTCGAAACAGTTTGGACCTACTGGAATCTATTGTGACAACAAGTCAGCTGTATTACTATCCAGAAATCCTGTGTTTCATAACCGAACAAAACACATAGAGATTAAACATCACTATATTCGCGAGTTGTTGAATGATGGAGAAGTGGAGTTTGAAAGTTGCAGAACCGATGAGCAAATAGCTGATATTATGACTAAAAGCTTGGCCCAGACGAAACATGAAGCATTTCGGAAAAAACTTGGAGTTGTGAAGTTTGAATGAAGGGGGAATGTTGGAAATAAAACTCATTCAAACTTAGTTTGTTTTGGTCAATAAGTTGGAGTATCCAGCCGTTACTTTTCTAGTTGTTAGTCAATTTGTATCCCTATTATTTAGCTAGACATGGCCTTGACTTTCAGGGTTATTAGGAAGTTAGTTTTCATATCTTTCCTTTATGTATTGCCTATATAAAGGCTCGTATTCTTAATCAATAACATAGAGAGTTCTACAATCTCATTTAGCATTGTTGTTTACTTTATGTACTGTTCTTTCTTCTTTCTCCAACACCGAGTAGTAGAAGTTGAGACAGAAACAACGCACATCCTTGATGATTTGTGACTAAGTTAGCCTATCACTTCCGAATCACGCCATAGTAATGAAGATAATTGTTTGTGACACGTGTGGATTTGTGACACATGAAAATAATTGTTTGTTTATTTTCTCCAACACAAAATAATTGTCCACTTATAAAAATAGACAATTAAAAAAAACATTATTATTGCAACTTTTACTTTTGCTTTTTACAGAATAATTGTCTTACTCTTAACCAATTCATTTATAACTTCTTTGAACTTTGTTATAATAACCTCCAAAAATAAAAGATGAATAACTAATTTGGGATAACCAAAAAATCAAACTTAACAACTCGTTTAATCTAAATTTCCTATCTAGTTTTAGAATCAGACAATTGATTTGGAACTATGTAAATAATAATAAATCTTATTTATTTATGCTGTTAATAATAAAAATCGCGAAAATATATTAAATATGCTAAACTATAAAAAGATAAAAAAATATTTCGATGTAGTGATGTATTTTTCGTAGTTTGTCGATTTACTATTTGCAAAATATATTGTTTAAAGAAAGTGAAACATGAATATTTTCGTAGTTTATTTAAAACAAATCTCAGTAAGATTTCCAAAGTTATATATATCTTTAAAAACTTACCTAAATCCATTAACAAGTTAAAGTGAAAGTCCAATTATAAAACACCTTTTATTTCTCTGAGCCACCAATGTAGGACAATACACCACACAAGCTTGTTAATAAAAACTATAAGCTTTAACATTACTCATCTATACTAATATATAAAGCATTTGGGACCTTCTTAAAATATCAAAGCTGAAAATTCAGCCTTTTTTTCCAACTAAATAAAGCAAGTTGTTTATATTTTCATCAGCGTTAGATACTATAACTTTTTCTAATAATCTTTTGTAACAAACTTTTGTAACAACCTACTTAAATAACATTTTTTCTTTTAAATTGAAAAATCTTTTTATTAATTTGTTATTTTTATAATCTAATTTCACCATATTTTCTAAAATTGTATGCTCTTTAATTCAATATCCATTTTGCTATATTTTTATTAACTGATAATTTTTTAGAAATTTAGAGGGTTTTTTCGATTTTTTTTACAATTTTAACAATACAAACTTAATGGATAAGAGATTAATATTTGTTAGCCTCCTTTACCAAAAGATATTTGTTAGCCTCAAAAATGATTATTAGTACTCGCCGCCGCATTGCGCGGGTCCATGCTAGTTTATATATATTACTGTATCTAACTAACATTAGTGTACCATTGTCATCGGGAACTCATCAAGAATGAAACCTTCTATGCGTTAAGGCTTACTCAAGAGGAGTTTTTAACAGAAATGGAAGCTCTTAGGAATTTCACCAATCGCGTAGTGGCATAAACATTATTTGTTCATCGGCCGCTGGGTAGATTTTCCCTCACCAAGGTGGTCTGCAATATAACTCGATCACTATTTTCTACCTATATATAATACCGAAATAGAATGCACGCATACATGATATTTCCTCTCCATAAACATAAGCGATTCACACAACACATTTTAACCAGAAAACTTATACTAATAAATTGATACGTGCAGCGCTTGAAATAGAACTATATGATATATATCAGCAGTTTACCAACATGAATGAGTCGTTCTTCTGTTATAGTTGGTAAGTATCACTAAAAAATCTTATCGTTTGTGGAACACTTTTTTCGTTTGGAGCAACATGCTTGGGATGGAATCCACAACATAAAGTATTCTCCTAAGATTTCGTTGATTATAACCACAACAAAGCCTAGTCACAAATGAAATGTCCCGAGCTGCAATGTCTAACTAAAGTAAGTACACAAAAGATGGTTCCTTTGCTTTCCTTGCGTTGAACTTCGAGTGGAGTTTTAGTAACAAAAACTACATTCAGCCTATCACTACTACACATTTTTTCCATGCCCCTTGAAATTCTTCGACATTGTAACAATCTTTTTGTGTCCTATATATGCCCGATGAACCATCAAAAACACAAAGAATAAAAACTCAAATCATGTATGCCATAAGCTATAAACTTGTGAAGATCCTGATAAAAGATACTAGCAAGGCTTGACCATATGACCATCATAAGAAGACAGGAAAGCGTCCCTACTTAGTGATACTATCATTGCTGTCAAAATAGCAGAGTTCTGTTCTTGTATGGGTTGACCTCATCATTTCGAGCCAACATCTCTTATGTAACAATTTTAACAAATTCAGACTTTAATGGGAGAATGGCTCGATCAACCCCAAATGGATCTCCGCCAGCAATTATACTCGGGAGTTCTCAGGTGCGCCTGATTGTTTAAGAAGTCTGCATTTTTTTTAATAAAATCTTAAGTAATTTGGTGAAACTTTACTGTTCAAAAGCAAGAGAATGTCTGGAAAATGTACCTTGCTGCTGTTGGTTCAGCCCCTTTACCACCCGAAGACAAACTCAGTGAAACGCCAATCAAAACTGCTAAATGGGTGTTGCAATGTTTCTGTTTATTAATAAAGGAAAACTGAATACTTTCTATACAATGATATAGACCTTATTTATACTAAAACTTAACACAAGATAGACACCACTACTTCCTATTTAACAGGAAACACCCAACTAATCCTAACGTGTATGTCAGGTGCTGGAAACTCGGTCTTACCTATGACTTACTATCCCATGATCTTTTACCATTTATTTTTATTCAAATACTTAATATACTTAAAATACTAATTCAAGATTAAACCCAACATTCACCCCGTAATCTTGAATTCTTTCATGGTCTTGGCTCGAACTATCTTGGTCATGAACACGGTCTCGATCACATACTACTTGATCGGTCTCTTCGGCCTACGGTCTTACGGTCTCTTGCTAGCGTCGGCCTTTTCAGTCTTCGGTCTCACGCCGGAGCTTCCTCGGTCTTCTCTACGGCGTCGGTCATTTTTCGGTCTTCTCTACTTTCTCGGGCAACACGCGGTCACGGTCTCGGTCTTGGTTGCCTCGTTCGGTCTCCAGCTATAAAAGCTTCGGTCTAGACAACCGTCGGTCACGGTTATCTCTTTCGGTCTCGGTCTTCCTTTCTCGGTCTAGATGCCACCCGGTCCTTTTGCGGCTATCTCGGTCTTCTCGGTCTAGGTGCAAACCTCCGGTCTTGGTTTACAAGTTCTCGGTCTTTTCGTTCTTCGACGGAACTCACTTTCCAGTCACAATCTTCTTTGATGTAAGCTTTCGATCTCTAGCTTACACGGTCTAGGTCTCTTTCTTTCTTTTGAGACCTTTTTTCTTGCTTTCTTTCTTTCTTTCTTGTGGCCTGCTACTTTCTTTCTTTCTTGCAGAACCACCGGTCTCTTTCTTTCTTTCTTTCGAGGCCTTCTTTCTTACAAAGCGACACTGGCCTCTTTCATTCTTTCTTTCCTTTTGTGACGCCTCTTCTTCCTTTCTTGCTGATCTTGATCAACTTACTTTCTTGTTCTTTCTTTGTTGATTTTAATCAACACTTCTTTCTTCTCTTGTTGTTGCTTTCTTTCTTCCACTGCATTGGTACATAGAAGGCATTTTGTCCTTTCTTTCTTGACTACAATATGTGATCATAACATCACAACCCCTTCGACACTACACCCGGTTCCCTACTGCATCCGCCCCGCAGCGAAAGGCTACACCGTTTCTTGAACCGACTCTCAAACCCGTTGATCGAACTCCGCTCTGATACCAAATGTTGGTTCAGCCCCTTTACCACCCGAAGACAAACTCAGTGAAACGCCAATCAAAACTGCTAAATGGGTGTTGCAATGTTTCCGTTTATTAATAAAGGAAAACTGAATACTTTCTATACAATGATATAGACCCTATTTATACTAAAACTTAACACAAGATAGACACCACTACTTCCTATTTAACAGGAAACACCCAACTAATCCTAACGTGTATGTCAGGTGCTGGAAACTCGGTCTTACCTATGACTTACTATCCCATGATCTTTTACCATTTATTTTTATTCAAATACTTAATATACTTAAAATACTAATTCAAGATTAAACCCAACAGCTGCTTCTAAAGCATTTAAAGGGCAGCTTATGTTTGACATTGTAGTTTGAAATCGGACCACACACGATTGTGGACATGGTGTAATGGTGGATAAGCCCCGTGTAGGGTCAGGCGGCATTGCCTATTATTAGAGGTTATTGAGATGCTAGTCGGGCTAATCATGTTGAAAGTTACTTCTGAATTGTTTTATTTCGTGTGTTTCATTTCAAACTATTACGGTTTTCTATCGGCAAGTGAACGGGTTGAAGTGACTGGAAGTCTATATAATGAACGCAAACAACCTTCTAAGTTGTCTTATTTGAAGATTGTAGTATTATTGTTCTTAATCGTAAATAACAAGTTCATACCATATATATATATAAAATGGACAAGAGGGTTAAAAACTATCTTTACATAATGTGAATCAATTTGATGTGTGATCCAACCCAGCCTTCTTGATTGCAACCTATACTTGTTGTAGTCGGGTTGTTTTAGATATTATTGTCGTATACACCGTCATCTGATTGAAGGTATGAAATCAAACTGTAGGAACAACAAGAGTCTCAAAGAAGTCAAAGACAGTCTCGGGTTTGAAAATCTGTTTCTCTTAGACGATAAGTTGCAATATGAACGTCTCATTGTGTTTTCAGACCCGGGTGGCATCGGCCGGTTGACCCGGTTCCGGCCAGAAAACGGGTCATATTGACCCGGGTTTTATATTTTTGAAACCCGGTTAGACCTGTCGGGTTTGGGGTGACCCTGGTCAAACCGATTCTCGATACCCGACCGGGTTTTATTTTTTCGGGTTTTTTTTAAATATGTAAATTTTACGTGTTTGCGACGGAATTATATTTTTACATATTATATTGTTTGGTAAACAATTTATATCTTTAATATATGGAAGTTTTTATGGTTTTTATATAGTATAATTTTTGTTAATTATAAAAAAATAAAGAAAAAGAAATAGAAAACCGAGTTGACCTGGACCCGATCATTAGAGTCGATTTAAAAACAAGGTTTCAAAACATTGCTTTATAACAACTACTGTATATGTCACTACTCCACTGTATTGTAACACATAAACATTAAATTAAGCTTATACAAACGAGTATAGTAAATAATCTTTTCGTAATTTCGAATTAGTAGAACTATTTTATTTTAAGGAAATGCAAAAATGGCTTATTTTTTAATCGTGGGTTCAGTTTTTATCAAAAGAGATAAATAAAATTCTATGTCTAAGCTTGATCTTGTCACTTCCTAGATTTTTGTCAAGATGTCATTTTCCCGATGTTGAATTTTGTTGTTGTGTCTTTATCTTTTTTCCTTTTATATCATACATATATTTTTAAACGTTAGATTGTTGGTCTTTAATAAACAGGACAACAGGTAAAATTATGTATCATGATGAAGTTTTTCAAACCGAAACGCAACAAAATGTATATGTATAGTATAAGAAAAAAACTAATGTGACACGCTATAACTAAGTGTATGTCAGTGATTATGATTCAAAAGAAAAGTTTAGGATCAAGAGGACATGATCAAATGAAAACATTTACAAATGATCACAAGAAAAGTTTATAGATTATCACAATACAAGTTGGTGCTTCATGAAATGAAAAGCATCCTGTTTATGTTAAAATGTTAAAAATTTATTCATGATGGCTCAATAATTGAAACAGTCACTAAAGCTATGTTTTATTTCATGGTGTGATTCGAGCTAACAATCCATGATCAAATTCAGGTAATGGGATTCTCTTGAAGGATTCATCTTTATCAATAAGCTCCCACGTAAATCGTGTCACCAAGAGATGTATCATGGCTAAAGTTTCCATCTTCGCAAGTTCGATGCCAGGACACATTCTAGGGCCAGCACCAAATGGCACATAAGTATAACGTGGTGGTGATGGCGTGTGCTGTTCAAAACGAGTCGGATCAAACTTGGTTGGGTCTTCGAATATGTCATTGTCCATGTGAGTCATGAATGAATATAACAACACCTGAAATAATCATGTGAAATCAAATAAACCATTAGTTTTATATGATTAATATCTTCTCAGATTGATTAACCCTCTCATGATTAGAGTTTTTTTACATACCTGCCATCCTTTAGGAATTATAAATCCTTCATATTCGATATCTTTCCTAGCTCGTCGGAAGACCAAAGATGTTGGAGGGTGTATCCGCATCATCTCGGAAGCTACTCTCCATGTGTACTTCATCTTGCTAAGGTCTTCCCATGTTAAAGCTTCATATGATGCTTTACTCTTGGCAATTTCTTCGTGTTCTACGATATCAATAACAATATATCTTTATGCATGCCTAAACAAGATACAAAACACATGCATACATCTCAATTCGTATTACCTTGAATTATATCAGAGTAGATTGATTTGTTTTCAGCCATAAGTTTGACTAAGAAGGTAATAAGGATTGACGTTGTATCATATCCTCCAATCATCACAACTATTATGTTGTCAATGATCTCCTCAGCAGACATCACTGTCGAGCTATCTTCATCGTCACGGATACTAAGGAATGTAGTGATCAAATCTTTATGATGATTAGCACCTAGATGTTTTTGATTTTTAAGTGCCTCTCTTTTCTCATGTATAAGATCTATAAGCATTGGTTCCATTTTCTTCCTTGCCAAGATCCCGCGACTGAATTTAGTGAAAGGCAAATTGATTGGAATTGATAGCAAACCTTCTATCATATCCTTAAAAAGTGGAAGAAATTTCTCCCTTTTTGGTCCTCTTTCAATTCCAAAAACTAATGAACAAATTATGTTGAAGGTTAAGGTTTTGATCAAATGTTGCACCTAACAAGACATGTTAAAAATCAACATCCTTTCAAAAATATTATTATTATTACTAAAGTATATGTTCATTACATATTTGTAAGAGCAATGAAAAGGTATAACTAGTATTACCTGGACTTTGGTTTTACCATGCCAATGAATTTGAAGGTGATGTTTGATCTCTTCATCTATTTTTGCAACGTATTGCTTGAGCACATCAAGCTTCAAAAATGAAAGTAAAGCCGTTCTCACACGTTTGTGATCCTGACCAAACAACTCAAATATATTTTTGGAGCCCATGATCCTTTTGAATGATGGTGGTGATGTGTTGGTGAGTACGTTCACGTCGAATGTGAATATGAACTTGTTTGCAGCTGGACCATGTAAAACAACTGTCGGGTATCCCAAAATACTGGCTTTCCATATCGGACCATGTTTAGAAACTCCCTTTTGAACCCATTGGTCGACCTTGTCGGCTTTTAAAGCGTTCAGAAAACCAAGGGTTTGCCCGATTACGGGGAGTCCCAAAGAACCAGGTGGGACTCGAACGGAAGAGTGCTTTTTGTTTTTGAAGATATACAAAAGTGGAAGCAAGAATAATGAGAGTAAGAAGGTTAGAAGAACAATCAAGTCCATGAGTAACAGATAGTGGTTGGAAAGAAATGGTTGTAAATCTCTATATATAGACAGTCTTGAATTGATTGAAGTTATGTGACATGATGTGTACGTCATTTATAATTTATAATTTTAGGATTTTAAAGAAGTATCCGGCTGGTATAACCAGGAAAATTTGTTTATAACTTTAAAAAGAGTTTTGAAGAAATTCTGAAAGACAAAGCTAGAGCAAAATCAGGACATATTAGGTTAACCTGGAAATGAAATGGCTGTGGATTGAGGTTGCAGACATTATTTGCTCCGGGAAAGTTCTCTTGGGAAGTTGCATTGCCAACACATGGAAGAATATCATCTAAAGGTGTACGAGCCATCGGGTATTCAACCCACTCGTCTATCGCTACACACATGTCTCCCTTAATACTACCAGAATAAGCAATGAATTTAGTAAGTAATTTTGGCATTATGACCCTGATTATGATCGAGTTTGGTTTATATCTCAAATGGGTCAAATGATTAAAAAAAACTAAAAGGTTAAATGGGTCAAACAAGTAGTAATTGATTACATCAGATCTAATAAATTTATAAACTACTCTACAATCGTTAACAGATCAAGTAATCAACCAAAACACGACAATTCAATCAATCTAATCTAAGCCTTTTTTGGTGACTTTGAAGGAGACTTTGGCGTTGATTCTTTAGCAGCAGCAGTTTATTAGACAACAAAACTGGCTGCGTTAATCTGGGGCAAAACACCATCATGAGCAATAGTAACACCAGATAACAACTTTTCGAGTTCCTCGTCATTCCTAATCACCAACAAGACATGTCTGGGGATAATTCTGGTCTTCTTGTTGTCCCTAGCTGCATTTCCAGCCAATTCTACCAACTGCGAGGTATTCAAGAACGGCAGCGAGATAAATTGGAGCATCAGTACCAAGACCGGAGAGCATAACGACCTTTCTTCAAATAACTTCCATTTCTACCAGCTGGAAACTGAAGCCCGGCTTTAACAGATTGAGTAACTGACTTCTTTTGTGGCCCGCCTGCTTTCCTTCCTGCTGCTCTTCTCTGGATTTTATCGGTTCCCTCCATTTGTTTTTTATAAAAGTGAAAATTACGACATAGAGTCACTGTAATAAAAACCATATCCATCTGCAACAACTCATGTGAAATTACTGAACATTAAGAAATATAGACCGTTGTTGCTTAGTAGAACTAAACGGTTCATGCTGTACTTTTGACGTTATTGAAAAGAGTAAAATGCACAAATCATACTTGTGGTATGTCATTTTTATGAATTTAGTAACCGGTGTTTCGAAAGTGCAAGCGGCCTACCTGGTGTTCGCGTTTTGTGTCATTTTCATACTTTGACTTAACGACGGTTAAAAATTGACTGATACTAAAGGGACTATTTAGTCTTTTTCTTTATCTTCTTCCCTAAAACACCACAAACACCGTTTTCAGCCGCCAACAACGCCATCCCCATGAAAAAACTTGAATTTCATTTGTGTTCAACTTCCAGCCACCAACACGAACACAAATTAACCACCGCCAACACACAACCACCACTTTTAGCTGTCATCACCACCACCGCCACATTGAACCGTCATCACCTCCACTACCACTCTAGAAGGATAATTCGTTTAGTCAAAGTATCAGAATCTTTTGGGAATCTTTGTCGAATTCTTTCATCATTTCTTCCTTTGTTGTTTCCTTACTCCAAGTTAATTGCCTAAACTTGATATCCTGAAGAATTTATTGTTTCTGCCAGGTCTTGAATCATGTGATTTCCAGGATCGATATGATCATAGCAACATCATGTTTTCCAGCAATCAACATAAAGATAAAACAAGAACAAAAGTATTGGGTTGAACCCTTTCTGCAGAAAAAATTGCTTTGTTTCATAACCAATCACCATAAATCATCAAGAACAAAAGTATTGTTCTCCATGTGTCGATTTGCAGCCTCTATTCTCTTTTGGCGTCTAAGACATTAGACTGGTCCAACAGAATTTGTTTTAGTTCTGGAAATGATATGTAGCTATCGCTATTTTGATCAATCTTGGTAAATAAAATACAATTCGATTTTCCTTTATTTGTAGAAGTGCAATGCATAGCAGGTTGTTTGGTGAACCTTCTTCATTGAGTACTTGTTAGGAGGTTTGTTCTTGCAAATGTTTCAATATGTCCACACTAAATTCTCATGTTTTACGCATGATAATCTTTTTTTTTTGGATCGAAGGCTCAAACACTTACATTGGAGATATCTAAAAAGATAAGAACAAGTATTTTATAAATATTATAAGGGGAATTTGATGGCATAGTAGATACCTGCAGGTAAGTGAAGTAGACAATCAAGAACATAAACGAGATAAATATTTTGATAGTAAAGTCACTACGGATGATGTTTCTATTTGGGGAAGAAGACAAAAAAACGACAACATAGTCCTTTTAGTAATGGTCAATTTTTAACAACTGTTAAATCAAAGTATGAAAATGATACAATACACAAACACCAAGTAGCTCGTCTGTACTTTAGAAACACCAGTTACTAAATCTGCAAAAATGATATTGGTTTTTGCATTTTACTCTTATTGAAAATTTGCATTTTATACAATTTAAGCAACGAGGACCAATGTTCTGTGATATCCACTTGTATAGTATTTATCCCAATTCAAAAGTCTGTACAATAACAAAATTACATTAGAAGTCCGAAACAGGTTATAGAAGGATCCAACATTCAACCCGCAATTGCCTGCAGCTAATGTTTACACATGCATTCCGGGACTGGAAATGCTATAACATCTCTGTCTCTTCTCTTTCCCTCAACTGTGGCTGCCCCTCAAAATTCTTCGACATTGTGACAATCTTTCTGTGTCCCACATATGCCCGATGACCCTTCAAAAACACAAGCAATAAAAGCTCAAATCATGTTTGCCATAAGCTATAAACTTGTGAAGATCCTTATAAAAGATACCTGCAATGCTCGGACCATATGACCATCATATGAAAGCACGAAAACATCACTACTTAGTGAGACCATATAATCAATTGTTGTCAATATACCAGTTTTGTTCTTGTATGGGTTGAGCCCATCATTTCGAGGCAACATCTCCTTTGTAACAAGAGTAACAAAGTCTGACTTATACTCGAGAATTATCTGCCCCTGATTCTTTAAGAAGTCTGCATTATATAATAGAACCTTAAACAATTTGGCGCCAAGAGTATTAACGAACTCAAAAGATGTAGCCGAATAAAGTATTCACCTTCTAAAATGAAACTGAGCTTTTATGTCTCATGTATGCGTTCTAACCGGTATTTTTGTATCATACTTTATCTAAAAGATATTCACTCATCGAGAGATTGCATGAACATAGCTATATATGAAACACGACTACTAACTTCCGTGGGGAGCTAGAGGAATTCCTTTGTAATGAAAGTGGAGATTGCATGTGTTTTCTAGAGCTTAACAACGAAGACTCCCCTCGATAATAGATTTCTCCAAAAATATCGACACACATGATGTAATCTTGTTTGCTTTCAATGCTGAGAAGACTATAGTAACAATAACTACGTTTAGCACTGCCACGAGTCCCAAAAACGATAATAGTTCTTAATAATATAATTTTAAAAATAATAATTTAAATCATAATCTTTGTTGGAAAGACACTTTAAAAAGAAAGATTAAGTAAGAAGGGTGAAAAGTGAGAAACATGAAAGTTGGTTTATCCCACATCGGTTGACTGGTAGAAGTTGAGAGTGTGGGAAGTTGTATTTAAACACCAAAATGCATAAATAAAAGTCACACAGCCAAGCAACATGCTTATCCTTTTTTGGAGTATTTTCTTTAGATAAATTCTAACTACCAATCTTAGTTAATTTTTTGATTTTTATTATTTGTAAAGCATAGTTTTTATAATAGAATAAAAATTCAAAAATTAATAAGGATTATAATATTAAGTATGATTTTTTTTATAGATATACTTATGCTCGTTTTTGGGTAGCCAAATAAAAAAGATTATTCGTAGCAATGCAATTAGTTTAGGGTACGCATATAAAATAGGGTCGGGTTAGGGTTATATTTTTATACTTTATCGGGGTCGGGTTTAACCCGATAACCCCAATATTTGTTTGCATAAGACTAACTATACGTGAATTTATGAAAATGTTAGTTATGTGTAATACTCATATATATAAGTACGTTAAAGCCTAAACAGTTGAGTATTGTAACTGGACTTCATTCGGTTTTAACTTACGGTTAAAATCACATGTAAGATCCATTTTCGCCGTTAAGAATGTATATTAGTATCACCCGTGACCTTACCAAAGGAGCATTGCTCCAATGGTATCACTCTCCCACTGCAAACGTCCAGTTGACCGGTCAAAGGAGGGCTTTTGGAGAAATAGGTCATGGGTTCAATCCCAACTCCTGGCTAAAAGGTCACTGGAAAAGGTGCTCATTGCTTGGGGCTTGGTCCTTGGGGAAGGGTCAGTCGGCACCAAAAGGTGCACGCCGGTCAGGATTTCCCCGTCGATTTAAACCTTTTGAAGTATCACCCGTGACCTTTTTGTATCGACGAGCCAGAAAACTTATCAAACTTTCACCCGTGAATCATTAATAGAACAACTAAATTCCAATTGCACAATTAGAACAACTAAATGCATAAATTCTAACTAAATGCAACTAAATGTTAATCAGTGTGCTTTACTTTGTGACATCAACTAGCTAGAACTCGATAACAATCTAATAACCCAACCCGATTCAACCTGACCGACTCAATCCGAAACCCAATAACCTGATAGCCTTATAGGGTCAGGTTAAGGTCAATATTTAGGACACCAAAACCCGATTCAAACCGACATGTTCAACCCCCTAACCCGATGGTATTAATTTAATACCATCATCTAGCATAAAAATGGCACACTGAGATATTTAAGCATGACTAATCACAGAATGGGTACATAAAACAGAACAAGAAAGGTGTATTCATATATGTTTGTGGTTTCTAATAGTAAATGGACATTTAAAGCACTCTATTTGTCAACAACTATTGACGCGAGAGAGTCGATCCTAGGAAAAGTGACAAAACAGTTTGATTTGTTATATACACAACACACGAAACAACATGCCTTTTGTTTAGCATTATCGGTGTGTATCACACTTGCTCTATCAACCTAATGGTTGTGGAATCAATGGGTGTGTGACGGTGTGAGTTTGCTTTGCAAAAAACTAAAGAAAAGGTACATCATCTTTATGAACTGAGATACATCATTAGATATTAAACCACGTTCCACCTGAAAAAATGTCATTAGTATCTATGATGATTGTCGATCGCGGGAAAAATTCCATTGCATTTTGTATCAAAGAATCATTTGCTTGTTTTGTCAAAAAAAGTGATTATTATAGTAAAGTTCTGAATTGTAATATATTGTGTAATCTAAACATAAAAATTGACTATAACGATATGCATTTCCACTTGAAACAGTAATGGTGCATTAACGCTGGTTCGCCTACACACGTGCGTCATGGATACTTGATATTTGTTCTATAGCTTAACTTGCCTTTAACTTTCTCGAGGAGCTTTAGTAACAACTACGGAAGATAATTGTTCGTCTTAATTGGCAATTAATGATATACTAAAAGTTGTTTCCACAAAGACTCCCATCGATGTTAGATTTCTCCTAAAATATGGACACTTGGACACACATGATTTCAGTTCCGGGAAACCATAGTAAAAAACAGCTACTTTTAGCGTGTCACTACCACCGACCGAGTCCCAAAAATGATAGATGTCCTTAATAAGTGGGGATCAGATAATGATAAGTATCCCAATAATCACTTACTATGGATCGGAGGAGAAATATATGTGCCAAGGGGTTACTACTGATATGCTAAAACTCGTTATTCCATTTGCCCCGTTAGCTATTTTGAACAGGAGGCTGCACATTTAAGCTGTAAGAGCTTAAAAGTATATATGTGTTTGTTTCTCCCGCTAACCGACTACAACTAATAATCTTCACTTTTCGAATTCCATGTATTTTGCTTTTACATATACTAGACGATTACCCGCGCATAGCAGCGGAATTACCTAAAGACATATAATTAATGATATGCTAATTGATTCGATGGTCGAACTCGTGACCTAATAATTGCCTAGCGATAGATAGTTAATGATTTATTAATTGACCCGATGGTCGAATCGGTAACCCGGTGACTCGTCCGGGTTGAACCGGTAGGCGAGCCCGTTCCCATTGACTCGATCGGGTTGACTCGGTGGTCGAACCCGTGTCCCTGTGGTTGAGCCCGTGACCCGGTGACTCGATAGGATTGAACCGGTGGTCGAAGCCAGTGACCCGGTGGTTCGACAGGATTGACCTGACCTGGTTGTCGAACACGTTACCCGGTGACTCGATCGGGTTAACCTGATGGTCGAACCCGTGACTCGAAAAGATTGGCCCGATGGCCGAGCCTGTTACCCGGTGACTCAATCGGGTTGGTCCGATGGTCGATCCGTGACCCGATGACTCGACCGGGTTGACCCGTTGGAGGAACCCGTGACAAAGTTACTCGATCGAATTAATCCGGTTGTGAAACCCGTGACCCGGTAACTTATGCAATTGTTTATGGTTTAATTTTTCAAAATTTCTTATTTTATCCAACTTATGTGTATTTAATTTTCAACAATTCCATATCCAACTTCTATGAATTTAATTTTTCAACAATTCCATAATTAAGTCATTTTTCAACATTCAAGGTTTTGGGGTTTTTCCGTTATAAGTAGTAGTGATCAAACAGTTGTTATCATAGTTTTTGTTGAAAACTGACAAAAAAATTCGTAAAAAATGGTGAAAAATGAGAAAAATGAAAGGGGGGGGGGGGGGGGGGGGGTTTATCCCACATCGGTTGAGTTGTACAAGTTGTGAGGGAGGAAAGCTGTATATAATATGACAACAAAACATTCTTTTCCTAAACCATTAGCAATGCTTCTTGCATTCTACATATAACTATAGTTAAGTTAAATTTTGAATTTTTTAATTAAAAAATAATTCAAGATTTCGTTTAAGAATATAATTCTTGAGTTAATAATTGATTTTTTTAAATTTAAAAATTTAAAATTCCACCTAAAATTATAATTTGTGAGTTAGATTTTGAATTTTTTTAATTTAAATTTAAAATTCCACTTAAATGTATAATGATTTGTACAAATTATTACTTATTCTTTTAAATTGACTATTTTTTATATATATTTTCTTTTGCTTACAATTTAATCGAGGACCTATAAAATTTTGAGTAGCAACCGGTGGATTGGTATTTCCTAAATCCGGTCCTAAATATTTCATATTTGTTAGATAAAAATATTTGTACCCTGGGACCTGTACTTATCATTTGTGCCCTGTAACTATTTGTAGTTGATGTCCCCGAGGAGATCAGCAAACTAAAGAGTATGCCAGGGTTGGTAAATACTTATCTTCTCATCATTACACCTGTATTCTTGGAACATATCCTAGTGTATTATATAACTTTTAGCTTATAGTTTCGGATTTGGGATAATTAAGTGACTTCTTTAATCTTTTGATGTTTAAAAACTTAATATTGGATATGGCGTCACCTTGATTTCAAATTTTGGCATATAACATAATTGGGCGTCTCCCAATGAATACCGGGATACGTCAGTCCTTAAAGTCTATCATGATTGATGGGAATCAACTTACTATTTTGCCAAACTAAAGTATGATTCTTCTATTCTGATGAGGAAAACAAATTTACCGACACATACCCACGCGCATAAGAGTTTTGTACTAGAGATTTGACTAGCCCATTGTTTCAGTGGGTCAGTTTGTGAGACAAATGTGGTTATCCAACTCTGGCAACCTGTTAATTAACCAGCCTGCCTGAAACCATAGGAAGCTTGGGCAATGTAAGTGACTTCACTCTAATCAATTCTCTAACTACATATATATCACTTTGCATTAAAAGAAAAAAGCTAGCAAGATGTTAGAGTTACAGACACTAAACCAACATACTAGACATATAATACTTCCTCACAGATGGAATTCCTAACACCCCCAAACCAAGTGCAAAACCACACCCGATAAACCTAAGAAAACCGAAACACACCAACAAAAAACAACAATACCCACTCAGCCGTAGTAAGGTATGGGGGAGGTGTGATGTAGACAGTGTGTCATTTGATGGTTATCTAGAAACTGACCGATCACGATTTTCAATTTCTGTCGAACAGGCACGCCTTTACATATGTGATTAATGGATGATTGATTATCGAAAATATATTTCACAAAAGTTGTGAGATCTTAATGGAATCTGAATTTTGTAAACTGGAAATGAAATAACTTGAAGGTATATTAGTAAAAGACTAGCAATGAAGGGGTGTGTCTCAACTTCTTAAGGAAAGCATAGAAGTTGGGTTTATCCCACATTGCTTGAGAAGTGAAAGTTGAGAGTGAGAAAGGGTGAAAAACACGCAGCCAAGCAACTAGCCATGTTTTTTAGAGCTTTTCCTGAAAGAAAGAACTACAACCAATCTTTAGTTCAAAAAGTATTAAGCCCAATCGAAATCTATTCTTATATAAAGCTGAACTTGTATATGTATATTCAGGCGTAGTGGTTGGTGGTTGCCAAAGGACTGACAGCTGCCGAGATTCATTTACCTCATGTCTTTTCCGTCTTTGGAGATTCATTTACCTCATGTCTCACCAATCTAGAGAGAATGCTTAACCGTTGTGAGGAAACACGTTTAGTGCTTAATTGGGAGAAATGTCACTTTATGGTGAAAGAGGGAATTGTTTTAGGACACAAAATATCCAATAAGGGATTAGAAGTTGATCGCGCTAAAATTGATGTGATTGCTAAGCTTACCCCACCCACTACGGTTAAAGGTGTAAGGAGTTTCTTAGGTCATGCGGGGTTTTATAGGCGCTTTATACAAGATTTTTCTAAGATAGCTAGACCGATGACTCACCTCATGGAAAAAGAGGCTCCTTTCATTTTTAACCAGGATTGTTTGGAATCTTTTGAGACTCTTAAAGAGAAATTGACAAAGGCTCCCGTTTTGGTTTCTCCAAATTGGGAATTACCTTTTGAGCTTATGTGTGACGCTAGTGATTATGTGGTGGGGGCCGTCTTAGGACAAAGAGTGAATAAGCATTTTCAACCAATACACTATGCGAGTAAAACCATGACCGGTGCATAACTTCATTATACTACCACGGAAAAAGAGTTACTTGCTATAGTTTATGCTTTTGAGAAATTTAGGCCATACCTTGTGCTATCCAAACCCATAGTGTATACGGATCATTCCGCTCTCAAGTATCTCATGACAAAACAAGATGCTAAGCCTAGGATTTTGAGATGGGTTTTGTTGCTTCAAGAGTTTAAGATAGAAATTCGAGATAATAAAGGGGCTGCGAATTTAGCGGCGGATCACTTGAGTAGACATGAGCATCCTTTTCAAGGAGATTTTCCAAATCAAGAAATCAATGAATCCTTTCCATTAGAGGAGCTCATGTCTATCTCTTCCCAAGAGGATGCCACACCTTGGTTTGAGGATATAGCAAACTATCTTGTGGGGAATGTGCTTATTGAGGGTCTTACTTACCAACAAAAGAAGAAATTTCTTAAGGAAGTTAAGTACTACTTTTGGGATGATCCTTATCTTTTTAGGCAATGTGCTGACCAAATCATTAGACGGTGTGTAGATGGGCCCGAGGCATTTAAAATCTTAGAAGCATGTCATAAAGGACCTACGGGTGGACATTTTGGGCCCAACTATACCGCCAAGAAAGTCTTTGATTCGGGTTACTATTGGCCTTCTATTTACAAAGATGCCCAAGAGATGGTGAAATTTTGTGATGTGTGTCAAAGACAAGGAAAAATTACGCCACGTGATGAGATGCCACAAAATTTTATTGAAGAGTGTGAGATTTTTGATGTATGGGGCATAGATTTCATGGGACCTTTTCCATCTTCTAAGGGAAACAAGTATATACTTGTGGCGGTGGATTATGTGTCTAAATGGGTTGAGGCTAAAGCCTTACCTACCAATGATGCTAGAGTTTTTGTGAAGTTCTTAAAGCAATTGTTTGCTAGATTTGGTGTACCTCGGGCCATCATAAGTGATCGTGGTACGCACTTTTGTAATGATCAATTCATGAGAGTTATGAAGAAATATGGAGTTAATCATAGACTTTCTACCGCGTATCACCCTCAAACCAATGGTCAAACCGAGGTCACAAATCGTGGTTTAAAGAGAATTTTAGAGAGAACGGTGGGAGAGCATCGAGCTTCTTGGTCGGATAAGCTTGATGATGCTTTGTGGGCTTTTAGGACGGCTTTTAAGACACCAATTGGTTGTACTCCTTATAGGCTTGTCTATGGAAAAGCGTGCCACCTCCCATTTGAGTTAGAACATAAGGCATCTTGGGCTCTCAAGTGGGCTAACTTTGATTTAAACCAAGCCGGTTCACATAGGAAAGATCAAATTAATGAGATGGATGAATTGAGAGCCAATGCCTATGAGAATTCTTTGCTTTACAAGGAAAAGACTAAGAAATTGCATGATGCTAAGATCAAGAACCGTGAGTTTAAAGTTGGAGAGCCGGTTCTCCTCTTTAACTCAAGGTTGAAACTTTTTGCGGGCAAGCTTAAGTCGAGATGGTCTGGTCCATTCACTATTGCTCAAGTGTTTCCATATGGAACTATTGAGTTGTCACAACCCGATGGTCCAAACTTTAAAGTGAATGGTCACCGTGTGAAACATTATTTTGGGGAGGACATTTCCGTTGAAATGGTCCAAGAGACCCCCATTTTCCCCATGAATTAATTCATTGAGGGACGAGTCGAGCTAGAGACTCCTTAACTCAAGCATCGTATAACTAGGTTTAGAGTGTTGTAGGTTAGCAATAAGGGTATAGAATTGGAGATAAGCAAAGTCTATTCATTGTCATAAGTGTAGGGGAAGTTTTTATACTTCCATGCTCTTAAACATTAAGGACAATGTTTAGTTTAAGTGTAGGGGGTCTTGTATCGAAGTGACCTTACCTAGAACTTGTCATTGATCTTCATGGTAACATTGGAAAATTAATTTTTCAAACATTTTCAAATTTTTGATCTACTTTGGCCACCAAAAATATGCATTCATAATTTTTTCATTAATCATTTTTCATTTGCATATCACATTTGCATTGTATATATTTTTCTTTTGTTTTTCATCAAAAATCTAAAAGAGTAAAAAAATATAATAAAAACATGGTTTAACAAATTTAGACTTCTTTCACATATTAGGCCCGCCATTGATATTTTGACTCAACCCGAGTTTGCTTATCTTAGCATTTTCTAGCTAGTATCCTTAACCATGTAGTCCTTCATTGGTCTATTAGGCTAAGCATCTACCAGTCTCATTCTTTGAGATTTTAAATTTGTGGAGAATGGGAAATGATAGAGTTGAAGCAAGTATAAAAGGGCTAGATAAATTTCATGATAATTACTTGTGACTAAACCCTTCTCTTCTTTACCTCTATTTTCTTCGCATATATATATGTTAATAAATAATCAAGAACGGTTTTAATCGGTTTGTAGTCTCTTATGCATTTTTGTCTAATCATTCATGGTTGGTATAAGTACGTCTTAAGATTCTAAGTTAGAACGTTTTATGTATACTAAACTTATGCCATGCTTAATATTTAACGGGTGTTTTTCCTTTTATTCTTTTCAACTTTCTTTGTAAGGAATAAAGAAAAATAAGAGCGGCTTAAAAAAAATGAGTGGCTAAAAAAAAAAAAAATTATACAAAACTCCCAAGAGGGGCAGTGAAGTGTTAATTATAGTGACTATTGAGTTCCAATATTACCTTGACGGGTTGCGGGGATTCAATAGATTGCTCCTATCCAATATTACCTTGACGGGTTACGGGGTTGAAGATCCAAGGTCTCAAAAAGGCGGCGGATGTAAATTATTGCGTGAGTTTAATTTTTCTTTCCTTAGCGAGTGTGTAGCTACTTATGAAAGCATGACATGAGGATTTTACACATAAGGCGAATGACTTATTAGTCTTGAAACGGACTTATATTAATTGTGAGCGGTTTTTCAAGTAATGGATGAGAGGATTACTTAGGATTAAAACCGTGCTTCCTTATTTTTGGATTTTGCATTTCTTATACTTCACACTTGAAATAATGACAAATTTGCCCACAAGAAATTTGCTCAATTAATAACCGGTTCCACATTTAATTGTCATGAATAAGTTGATGCACTTTTTACTTGTGAATACAATGATCCCATTTTTAAGCTTGGTATGGGGAAAGTGAAACTTGAGGGTGATAAGTGTCCATGGTACCCAAGCCCTAATTAAAGTCATTGAATTCTTTATGAGTTATTTTCCATCAAATCATTTCAAGAAAATAAAAAAAGACATAAATAGAATTGTAACTTGAGAATTGCATATTCAAAATCAAAATCATGCATCATATAGTGTAGAGTAGTGTAGATGCATCCCATAATGGCCAAGGTGGATTAATTATGAGGGAGGATGTAAATTTGTGCTTTAAAATATAGCATTGCATGAGGACATGGCAATGTTCAAGTGTATGGGATTTGATATGAGCAAAAACTCATATCAATTAATCAACAAAATACCCTAAAACACAAGGAAATTACCTAACTTTTGTGCTATAAAAGCAGTATTATGTGGTATGTTCTTTGTTTTGCTCAAATAGGTAAGAAGGATACAATTTCAAGCAAACAAAGGAAAATCAAGCTTAATTGGATGAAAAAGACAAAGAAGGATCAAGAGTGACAACATTTCAAAGACAAAGGACCTATCTTGACAACATTTCAAAGATGAAGGACCAAAAGTGCAAATTTGTCAAAGTCAAGATTAAAGTCAAACATGGTCAACTTACAAGTCAACTCAGACAAGGGAGCTATTTGATCAAGTTTTCAAGTGAAAGGACTGAAATTGCCAAAGGAATGAAGACTAGAGCTCATTTTATAAAGCTGTCAACTTGAAGGGCTTAAACTGCCATAATTGGAAAGTATTTGAATACTCAATCCGTGTGAAAGGAAAAGGACCAATCAAAGGAGAGTATTTTGAGAAGGTGGATTGCCAGCTGTGTGTGGTAATTAATAAGAGAGATACTAAGTGGACGAATCACAACAGTGCCCACTCAGCCAATCATATTTCATTATTGGGATAATGATCCGTGTGACACTCCAACAACCAATATAAGCCTGCCACGTTGCATCTTCAACCTTCCAACAGCCTAGAATCGTTCTAGAGCTAGAGGCGATTTCAGCAAAATATCAAAACATCAAAAATGCTTACAAAAGGAAGACGAATCTATCCCACGTGCTCAATTATACTCAAAGTCAACCAAGAAGAAAGACCCAATTGTGTTCATAACCTGCAAATTCCAAATAACCAATTGAGGACACGTGGAAGCAAATGATTGGTTCAGACACGTCACTCTCCCCAACTACTTCACATTTCCATTCTATAAATAGGCATAGGAGTTCTCATTTGTAACACGTAGCTTAAGTGTGAAAACACACACACTTAATTTCTTTCTCTCATTCCTGTTAGAAAGATAGTTAGCAACAACTCTCAAGTGCTTGACACACACTTGAGAGTCTGTTAGGTAGTTATAACAGTCTTGTAACAACTTTTCCATTACAATTCAATAAAATTCCCAAATTCCTTCAATCTTCTTACTGTTCTGTTCTACTGTTCAATCTCTATTGATCTCTGTTGTTTTTAGTGATCATAACTTGATCACTAGGAGCTAATTTGAAGACTGTAGATGTTCTTTTCATTCAGAAGCCATAATTGCAGAGTTGAGTAGCTGTTTTGGTTGATATGATGATGATAATGGTTGTAGATGATTGTAGATGGTAAATGGTGGTGATTAGTGGTGGTATATAATTCTCTTAGCAGATTAAAGGAGGCTCAGCGTCTGCCTTCTCCTACAATGGAGGCCTAAGCTAGAAGGTGTTCAGTTTCTGAATTTTTTTTCCTCTAAAATGTTGATTGCATGCTCAATTCCTAGTGTAAATGTAATTTCCTGCATGATCAAGTGTGTTTAGCTGATATTGAGTTGATTTTGATAATTGTGTAGCTTAATTTTAGCATAGAACTTGATCTGTTGCTCAATCTCCATTCTGTTTAGCATACTAGCTGTCATTTTTAGCTTGATTTAGCATTTAGAGTATAAGTTTGTTTCATAGTTTGCAATTGGTTCCTTTTCATCACATTTGAGTCATAAAACTTGGTTTTCTATTTGTCCTTAATCAGTTAAGTCTTTAGCTAAAATTTCTTTCACAAAGTTTTAAAAAAGTTCAGTAAACTTGTGTTTGGGATTAGGATTTCAATTGTGTTCTAGTCTTGTTAGTTGGTTAATTATAGCTTTCATTCAGTCAGTAAGTCATAGCAAATTAGTTTACAAAGTTTTCAAGTCAGAATTTTAGTCAAAAAGGCAAATGGCATCATAAAAAGTTTGGGTCAGTTTTGATAATCTAGATTTCAGAAAAGTATCCATTTTCAAATCATTGCCAAAGCTTTGTTTCTTGATGAAAATCCTTGAAACCAGTTTCTAGTTATCACTTAACATCTGTAGTTTAAGCCCTTAATAGGAAATTATACAGTATTCAGAAATAAGCTATATATAAGCCTTTGTTTAAGCACTTGAGCATTTTCAATTCCCTGTGATAAATAGCTTGACTGTTTTCTCATACTGGCTTATCCACTTCAGAAACTTGCTTATTTTCTTTCACAAATCACTTCAAAAAGTGTTCCTGGATAAGTTTTGAGCTTTTCAGATTTTTGGATTTTTGGTCAACGAAAGTCAACATAAGCTCATTTTAGCTTTTTTCATTTTTTGAGCTTATTAATGAATCATTTTCTTTGAAACAAGATTTCCCCTTCTTCTAGTAGGCTGATTAACAGGTTTTTGCAATAAAATCAAGTTGTGCATGTGTAGCTTATTGGGTAGCTTATTTTGTGCTTAATAGATTTAGCTTATTTGAGTTCTAGCTAGTTTCAGCTTATTTCCTTTTACAAGCCTAGCTAAAATAGAATTTTAAGTCTTTCAAAATTGGTTTGAGCTTATTTGGTCAAGAAATAAGCTCAAACGAGCTTATTTTGTTCTTAAACCCGTTTTTGTTAAAAAAAACTTTTGGAAATTGCATTTAAGTCCCTAGTTTGTTAAACAGTTTCTATTTCAGGCTAAAATTCCACTTAATTAGGTTTTGCAAAAGTTAGGTCCTTAAATTTTCAAGTTTGTTAAAAAGTGGTTAGTCAGTTTTCAAAATAGTTAAAAGTTAGTTACTTTGTTAGATAAATTTTCACATTTAGTCCATTTGGCTAACTGTTTTTGCATATATAGTCCTTTGACTTTTTGACTTTGTATTTTTTGCATTTATTTTGCATTGAATTTACATTTTCAGTCCTTATATTTTGTAGAATTTACATTTGAGCATTTTAATTGAATAAATACTTGGTTTGTGCACTTTGTTTTACGTATAAGTAGACTTTATTTTTCATTTTAGCAAGGATTTGTTTGAATTAGATATAGAATATCCAAATACTTTACCAACCAAAAACAATTAAAAACTCGATCTTGTTAGGACTTTCAATTTGTTAAGAACTGAGAAAACGAACTTCATCTATACACATTTCACTAAGTATCCTACACATTAACGCATGTAACATGTATACAAGTTACTTTCCAGAAGACGTATTTGTGTGGCAACAAGGTACTAACAAAAGGCATGTACGGATGTCCCATTTTCACCCAATCTGTATGCATAGGCTACATCCATAGCACCACTCACTGGAGGTTTCTTGATGTCAGCCATCGCCTTTTTTTAACAATTTTTAAGGTCAATTGTAATCTTGAGCAGTAGCGAAAGCAATAGGGGACAAACGTACGGCTGCAACGAATCCCAAAGTTAGCAAATGTGTAGTCTTAGGTCCAACAGGACTTTCAAGGTATGCCCTGAAGAACGACATTATCGAAATTACAGTTATCAACGCGTCTACAAAAATAGCGTTCACAACTATGAAAGGCATACCAGTTTTGTAGTTCGAGTAGTCGAGTGTATTGTTTTGCAGTGAATCTTTAAAAGTTTTTAGTGTAGAAGACTTTATAAGAAACATTTAAGTAACAACTACGGAAGATAATTGTTTGTCTCTGGTGGCAATTAGTGATATGCTAAAAGTTGTCGTTGCCACAAAGAATCCCTCTGATTAGATTTCTCCAAAAAAATACAGACACACATGAATTATTTTGCTTGCTTTCAATCCCCAAGAAAACTAAAGTAACAATTACCGTACTACTTTTAGCCTGTCACCACCACCGAGTCCCACAAACGATACAAGTTCTTATTCAGTTTGCCCATTTGTACTTTCCGCCAACCAACTACCAAATAGGAAACATGAAAGTGAGGTTTATCCCACATTGGCTGAGTGGTATATTAAAAGTATACTTCTGTATACATTTTTATACCAACTCTTGTACACAGGGACTATAATTGCCAATTTCCATTCTTCAAGGTAAGTCAGGTAAGTTATTTATATACTTTCTATATTAGCAATATCTGTTGCTTTGTAGGGACTAGTTTGTGCAATATTAAAGGGACTAAAGTTGCATATTGGATGGGAAGCTAAGGACCAAGTGCTCAAGTTGTATATATAGACTTTTTTAGGTGTAACTGAGTCATTCAGTCTTGTTACTCTCTCTCGTTTCACACAGTTCACTTGTTTCTCTTGTTTATATCGTTCTTGATATTTGATCTCTGTCTGTGAGATCTAGTTTGTTTCTTTCAGTTGTATGTTTTGATCACAAACCCATATATTACATTTGAAGTAATAGTCTGAGGCTGTTAATAAGAAAAAGGGGAGGTTGGTTGTGTTATATCTTGATCTTTGTATAATTTTCCACATGGTATCAGAGCTAGGTTGGCTTTGATACAAGGATCTTGATCGGTCTTTTAAAAAATTGGTTTTAGGGTTTTTTAAAATTGGGGGGTTTTTCAATTAAGGCTGTTTTAAAGTAACTGTCGATAGAATCTGGTGATTCTTGGTGTTAATTGATCTTTTTCGTGATCAATTTGTTGTTTCTCAAAATTAAGGTTTGAACGATTTTTGGGGGTTTTTGGGTTTTCTTGTTATCTTGTTTAATTAATCAACATTATAGTTGATTAATTAAGTTTTCTTGGTAATCTTGGTTGAAAACCCCAAATATCAGAAGTTGGGGTGTTCTCATCTGGTAAGTTTTTTGTTTTGGATTTATTGTTTGTGTGTTTAATCTTGCAGGTTTAGCTTGGTTTTGTGTCTGATTTCCGCTGCGTTCTTGCTTATAGATCTTCTTGATCTATATTGGTTTTTTCTGGTTGCTGCGCGTGATAGTATCTTTTCACGCTTATCTCTCTTTTTATATTTGTTTAGTGGGATTAGGTGTCGAAGGGAGTTTTATTGATTGATCTTGGTGTTGTGGAGTTATAAGGTGGTGTTTGTTGTTGTCTCTTGTGTGATTGTTTGTTTAGTTTGTTTATTGTTGTGTTAATATGGCTCTTGATGCTAAAATAAAGAACAAGTGGGGGCTCAGATAATAATGAAATTGATGTGTTTGATCCACTTTATTTACACAGTAATGATACTAGTTGGGTTCCTCTAGTTGGGTTTAAACTAGAAGGAACATAAAACAATAAGATTTGGAAAGCTGCTATGACCAGAGCTATCCATACTAAAAATAAATTGGGATTTATAGATGGTAACATTGAAAGACCTGAAGCTGATATTTTTTTACAAAACCAGTGGGACAGGTGTAATGCAGTTGTGTTAAATTGGATCTTAGGTTGTGTTTCACAAGATGTTTACATGGGACAAGTTTTTTCTAATAATGCTAAAGATGTTTGGGATGAATTAGAAGAAACTTATAGTAAAAAAGATGCTTCTGTCATATTCAATTAACACTATAAAATACATTCATTGACTCGATCTGGAATGGTTTTATCTGAGTACTACCACAAGTTTAATGCTTTGTGGAGGCAATATGACTCTCTAGTCAATTTGCCAGAATGTACTTGTGATAATTCTGAAGAACTTGAAGCTCATAATCAGCTTATCAAGTTGATGCAGTTTCTTATGGGATTAGATGAGGTCTATGCTCCTATTAGGAGTATAATTCTTACTAGTGATCCTATTCCAGATGTTAAGGGTGCTTTTGCTACTTTGTCTAGAGATGAATCACATAGGGGATCTTATTCTCAAAGTGAATCTAGAGGAAGTGGGACTAGTACTGCTTTTGTTACTAGACCTAAAAATGCTAGACCTAATAATAATGGTTCTAATTGGAATAATAATAGGTCTGGTAATGCTAGATCTAATAACAATAATAGATCTTCTTTGGTTTGTAATCATTGTCATATGAGTGGTCACACGGTTAATAGATGTTTTGAACTTGTTGGGTATCCACAAAATTTTAGAAAGAATAATGGTGTTAACAGAGGTACTTCTAGTAACAATGTTGTTGCTGGAAACAGTGATCATTTGAATGTTTCATCTAAGACTTTTACAGATGAACAGTATAAGAAATTGATGGACTTGAATAATAATAAGACTGGGTCTGAAAGCATATCTGCAAATGTTACAGGTATTAATTGTGCTATTAGTTTTTGTTCATCTAGATTTTTTAATCATAATACTAATATAAGTACTTATCATGTTTACATTGGTTGGATAATGAATTCTGGTGCAAGTCAACATATGACTTTCACTATTATTGGTATGGTTAATGTTGTTGATGTGTCAAAGCTTAACATGACTGTTGGTCACCCCAATGGTACTAAAGCTTTGGTCACACATATTGGCAGTATTAGACTTACTGATACCATTATTCTCCATGATGTTCTAGTTGTTCCAGGATATCAAGTTAGTTTGTTATCTGTTCAAAGATTAAGCAAAGATAATAAGTGCAGAGTCATATTTGATGAAACTTCTTGTATGATTCAGGATTTTGTGCTAAGGACCCAACTGGGGACTGGTAGAGAACAAAATGATCTGTATTTTCTTAATACATGTAAAAGAATTGAGAATAATAATGTTCATTTTTGTTGTTTATCTAAATGCATATGGCATAATAGACTTGGTCATCCTTCAGACCAAGTTTTACAAGTTCTTAAACAAAAATTAAATATAGACGTGAGTAATAATAATAATGTTTGTGAGGTGTGCCATAAGGCAAAACAAACCAGAGAGCCTTTTCCACTTAGTGAACACAAGACTAAAGATCTTGGTCAGATTGTTCATTTGGATGTATGGGGACCATACAAGGTTTCTAGTAGAGAAGGTTTTAAATACTTCTTGACTCTGGTTGATGATTTTACAAGGGCTGTTTGGGTGTTTCTGTTGAGGGGGAAAATTATGTTTTTGAACGAATTGTTGGTTTTTGTAATTTGATTAAGAATCAATTTGATAAATCTGTTAAGATTTTTAGAAGTGATAATGGAACAGAGTTTGTGAATAATAATATGACTGTTTATTGTAAAAACAGTGGAATTATTCAACAAACTACATGTGCTTATACTCCTCAACAGAATGGTGTAGCTGAGAGAAAACATAGGCATTTATTAAATGTTGCTAGGTCTCTCATGTTCCAGGGGGGAATTCCTCTGAACATGTGGACTGAATGTGTTCTAACTGTTGTTTACCTTATTAATAGGACACCTAGCTCTGTTTTGTCTTAAAAAACACCATATGAAATGATATATAAGACTGAACCTAATCTCTCTCATCTGAAATGTTTTGGTTGCCTTTGTTTTTCAACTGTTTTGAATAATTCTGATAAGTGTTCCTCTAGGTCAGAAAAGTCTGTTTTCATGGGTTATGCTTTTGACAAAAAGGGTTATAAGTTGTTTAGTCTTGAGAGTAAGAAATTCTTTTTTTCCAGGGATGTGAAGTTTTATGAAACAGTTTATCCTTTCAAGATTAAATCTGAAAATAAGGATTTTCAATTTGAGTTTGAAAATGTTAATGGAATAAACTTTTTTAATAGTGATCTAGAGAGAAGTTTGTCAAATTATCCCTATGATGATAAGAGAGATAAAATAACTGAGAGAAGTGAGGGCACAGACCAGTTTTCACTTGGAGGCACTGAGAATACTATTAGTGCTAATAAGGATGAAGGTAAGCATCCTAATGATAGCATTATAGAAGAAGCCACCAGTGAAACTTTAGAAAGTGCAACACTTGATGAAAATGTAGATTCTAAGGGTGATGACACAAATTATCAAAACTTTAATGAGCAGTTTGTCAGCCCTGTTGAGAGTGTTGTTAGAAAATCTGTTAGAAAAACAAGTATGCCAGTCAAACTTAAAGATTTTCAAATTAACACAAAGGTTAAATATAATATAGATGATCATGTGAATTACTCTAAGTTGAGTGTTGAACACTTTAACTTTACTGTTAGTCTAGATAAGATTAAAGAGCCAAAAACTTATGCTGAAGCAGTTAAAGATAATAGATGGATAGAAGCTATGAACTTAGAAATGGAAGCTTTGAATAGAAATGGTACTTGGATAATTACAGATCTTCCAAAAGGAAGGAAAGCTATAGGACATAAATGGGTTTATAAAATTAAATATTTTTCTGATGGAAAATTGGAAAGATTCAAAGCTAGAGTAGTAGCAAAAGGTTTTAACCAAAAAGAAGGCATAGATTATGAGGAGACATTCTCTCCAGTTGTCAAAATTGTCACTGTTAGGTGTCTATTGACTTTGTCTATTAATCTTAATTGGCCATTGTATCAATTAGACATAAATAATGCCTTTCTTTATGGTGAATTAGAGGAAGATGTTTACATGACACTTCCAGAAGGTTATTTTGATAAGGATGATAAAAGAGTTTGCAAACTTGTTAAATCCTTATATGGATTAAAGCAGGCACCCAGAAAATGGAATGAGAAACTTACACCTGTTTTGATTGAAAATGGTTTTGTGCAAAGTAAGAATGATTTCTCATTATTCATTAAAAACAGTAATGGTGTGTTTCTTGCTTTACTTGTATATGTGGATGATATTGTTATCACTGGAAATAATGTTGCTGAAATTGATAATGTTAAGAAATTTCTTAGTTCTAAGTTCCTTATTAAGGATCTTGGTAAGCTAAAGTATTTCTTGGGAATTGAAGTGATAGATTCTAATAACAGCTTGTTTCTAACTCAAAGAAAGTATTGTTTAGAAGTGCTCTCAGAGTTTGGTATACTAGCATGCAAACCTTGTGGTACTCCTATAGAAACAAAAGTCACATCTGTTAAGAATAAACATGTTATAGACAAACCTTTGATTGGTGTTAACAATTATCAAAAGTTGGTGGGAAAACTGATTTACTTAACTCACACAAGACCAGATATCAGTTATGCTGTTCATGTTCTTAGTCAGTTTATGCATGCACCTTTAGAATCACATTTGAAGCTTGCTTTTAGAGTTCTTAGATATTTAAAGAATTCACCTGGTAAAGGTATTTCTTTTTCTAGAAGTAATCTTGAGCTGAGTGTTTATGTTGATTCTGACTGGGAAAAATGCAAGGCTACTAGAAGGTCTGTTACTGGATATTCTGTGTTCTTAGGTAGTTCTCTTGTATCTTGGAAAAGCAAGAAACAATCTATGCTTGCTAAGTCTTCTGCTGAGGCAGAATATAGAGCCATGAATACTGTAACTTGTGAAGTTATATGGATTCTTAAAATACTTACAGAATTGAATGTTGACATCTCTCTTCCAGTTCTTATACATTGTGATAACAGCTCAGCAATTCAAATTGCTGCTAATCCTGTTTTCCATGAGAAAACTAAACATTTTGAGATTGAGTTGTTTTTCTTAAGAGAAAAAGTTGTTGATGGTATTGTTAAAACATTGAAAGTGAAATCAGAAGATAATGTGGCAGATATCTTCACAAAAGGGCTGAGTGTTCAGGATCATAATAAGTTTTGTGAACAGCTTGGTTTATATGACATGTACAAGAGTTAGTCTAAGGGGGAATATTAAAAGTATACTTCTGTATATATTTTTATACCAACTCTTGTACACAGGGACTATAATTGCCAATTTCCATTCTTCAAGGTAAGTAAGGTAAGTTATTTATATACTTTCTATATTTGCAATATTTGTTGCTTTACAGGGACTAGTTTGTGCAATATTAAAGGGACTAAAGTTGCATATTGGATGGGAAGCTAAGGACCAAGTGCTCAAGTTGTATATATAGACTTTTTTAGGTGTAACTGAGTCATTCAGTCTTGTTACTCTCTCTCGTTTCACACAGTTGACTTGTTTCTCTTGTTTGTATCGTTCTTGATATTTGATCTCTGTCTGTGAGATCTAGTTTGTTTCTTTCAGTTGTATGTTTTGATCACAAACCCAGATATTATATTTAAAGTAATAGTCTGAGGCTGTTAATAAGAAAAAGGGGAGGTTGGTTGTGTTATATCTTGATCTTTGTATAATTTTCCACATGGTAGAAGTTGCGAGTGAAGAAAACTGTATATAAACACAACAAAATATTCCTTTACTAACTGTAGAATACTTTTACCCGTTTTGACTAATTTACCAAACAAGGTTAAATTACCACTAGTGTCAACAAAACGGAAGGGTTTGTTGTAGCTTTATCATGTTCATAAACATTTCAATAATTGTGTGTAATAACATTGCAGTAATGTGTCCAAACAAAGACTACGGAAGGGGTAAGGTAACATACTACTTAAGTCTGTTTGTGGACTGCAGCCAAGATTCAATAGCCCACTCCTAAATTTTTATCCGTTTTGACTAATTTACCAAACAAGGCCAAATTACCACTAGTGTCAACAAAACGCAAGGGTTGGTTGTAGCTTTATCATGTTCACAAACATTGCAATAATTCTATGTAATGACATTGCAGTATTGTGTTGAAACAAAGAGTACTTCGTATTTAGTAATAGAAAAACGCAAGTGGGAAGGCAATATCAGAAATTTATATCTTTTAAAGTTAATCACGAGACGGATTTTATAGACTTTTGGTTCTGAAATGTGTGTGTAACTGTAGAAATAACAACGGGTTTATTTTTTCAATAGTTTTGGTCCTCTTGAGCCTGTTTGTGACATGTAGCACGAATTTGGCTTTTTAGAGATGCTAGGTGTGGGATCAAAGATGCAAGTGAAGATGAAATCATCTGCTCTACCATTAATATCAGCTCCAAAAGTGTTTTGCTTGCAGAAACAAGCCTCATATATGCTAACTTCTTCCTGCCACCATCATTGACTATCTAGTATGTTTCGGAAACTAAACATGAGTACCTTTTTAGCGTCACTGAAATAACAACCATATCCATCTGGTCCCGACAACTTATGTGACATTACTGAACGTTAAGAAAGATATACACATTAAATGTGTGATACGGTTCCTGCAACATAGACCATTGTTGCTTAGTCGAACTAGACGGTTCAGGTTGTACTTTTGACATTATTGAAAATTTGCATTTTACTATTTAAGTACCGGGAACCCATGTTCTGTGATAGTTCACACTAAAAGCACAAAACTTTATATTTGTGAGACAAATGTTGTTAACATCTCTGGCAACCTGTCAATCAGCCTGCCTAAAACCATAGGAACCTTGGGCAATTCTCTAACTACATATATATCATGTGAAAATTGTGTTATTTTTGGCGCCAAGAGTATTAACGAACTCAAAAGATGTAACCTTTTCTTGAAATAAAGCATTTCTACGGATTCGTAAACTCTATAAAACCCAAGTACACAACTAAGTCGTGTGGTTTCTATTGCTCAACTCTCCTTTAACTTCGGTGAGGAGGCAGAGTAAGACGTATGATTGTTTTGTAATGAAAGCCGAAATTGCATTTGTTTTCCATAGCTCAACTTGCCTTAAACTTCCGCGAAAAGCTTAAGGAAAAACTAAGGAAGATAATCGTTTGTCTTTGTTGAAATTCTACTTTAAAAAGAAAGATTAGTAATAACGGCGAAAAGTGAGAAACATGAAAGTGGGTTCATCCCACATCGACTGAGTAGTAGAAGTTGCGAGTGTAGAAAGTTGTATATAAACACCAACTGCATATATGGAAAACTAAGTTTTTTTTTTGAAATAAAGAATTTTGACAACTAAGCTTAGTTTAAATTTTGATTTTTGTTATTTTTATATGATAATTTTTATTTTATAATATAATAAAAATCATTTTTTTATCTAGGTTTATAATATAAAGTATGAGTTTCCTTTTATTACCTGATGGTATCTTTGATATTGTTTTCATTTTTGAATTGCTTATTCTCAAACTATACATAATAATCTAGTCACAAATGATCCGTCAGCTGCAAAGCAACCATTTTAGGGTAGGCACAAATTTTTTTTGCTTAAATTTACAAAAACAAAAAAAAAGCATTGTGATTGCACACATTCTCTCTAGCTTTGTTGTCTTTAAATCTGTGGCTACGCGGGTCCTCAAGTGTGTGTTTTTTTTTCCGTTCAAATGCGGTGTAAGGATCAAGCCTCTTTCACAATAAGATGTCGATGTCTTATCATGGAGTTGGGGTGTAGTTTTTGCACGTATATTATTATGCAACTCAACCTTCTTCTTGTAGTACTTACTGAAGTCTGATTGTTTTGTTGTTCTATACATAGAACTTTGCAAAGGACCATATACATAAATGATTCACCAAACTAATATAAAAATTGGATTGCTATCCGGGAGCAGTTTTAAGTCACCTTGGCAAAAACACATCAGGTTGGGTTATATGATATTGACGACGGGTCAAGCAGTTTCAAAGGGTGCCAACGTATACTCAATATTCACTAATTATTGGATCAATAATACTTTATCAGTTTTGTTTTATGAAATCACCTGTACAAAAAAGGCGTAGCCTGGGCACTCCGTCCAATATTTGTATTCGTTTTGATAATTTTTACCGAACATTGCCATATGGCCACTAGTATTAACAAAACAATGAGTGTTGGTTGTATACTTGTAGCTTTCTCATGATGACAAACATTCCAATACTATGTTGAAGAATAATTAGTAAGTTGTACTTATTAGTTTTTGATAGTACAAAACGGAAAGGGAAGCCAACATACCAGTTAAGTCTGTTTGTACACTTCCTCCATCCTTGATTACTAAACATCAGACGTGTCATCTTCATGTTGTGTCAAAGGTTCAACCGTGAAATTTAAGCTCAAGAAATACTATTTGGAAAAACTTGCATCATCTAGGCCATAAGGCCATGAACCCTAGGAGGACCAAATTCTGAGTGTTAGCTCAATGCTCACAGAATGGACCCAACAACGATTAACCTATCCTTCACGATTATGTCATCAGTTACAAAGTTAAATACTTGTCAAATTTTTAGTCCTTTGGTTTCAAGCATCACCAGAAGCTCGCATATAAAAGGCATGCCAATCACAAATTATTGAGGATGACTTGTGTTTGTGCCACTTGGCCATCCGTTATAGGCTAAGACTAATAGTCACTGTACAAAGTGCTTTTAGAATTAGAGCCAAGGGAGACATGGAGTTGGTGTGTAGTTTTTGCACGTATATTATTATGAAACTGAACCTTCTTCTTGTACTTATTCATAGAGAGGCCTTCATGTCAACAATTAGTTCATTGTTAATGGATACTAATTACTAAGGACAGTGGTCCAAGTGGAAAAGACGTATCTGGTATTCACGTTAGGCTACTGCAGATTCAAGGTTGTTTAATATACTTCACTTTGCCAGGATAGGTAAAAGAAGATGGTTCAGTTGTACCATAATTACGAAAGAAAAAAGTACATATGTTCTCATTAACTTCATTGGCTTTAACTCCGATAGGACTTTTAGCAGAAGATTCCAGTGTTAGCATATCACCAGGCACCAGCTAGTCACACGGTGGGACAAACAATAAGCATTCTTAATAACCGCTAACCCGATAATGAAAAGTTACCCAATCACAAATTATTAAGGAAGAGAAATGTTTAAGCCACTTGGATCCTTGGTGATATGTTAAAAGTAAGTAGTTGTTACTGCTAAAACTCCTAAGCGGGTCAAAGCTAAGGAAGTTTTGGAAACATATGTATTTTCTGCATGCATAATTTGTAACGTTTGAGACTTTTTCTTTGAGCTTAACAAAGTCCAGTTGTGATTTTTGGATCAATAGAACTTTAATATATAGTTTTATAAATCTTACTCTCAGTTATCTATAAAATTCAATAGACCACTCCTAAATTTTACCCGTTTTGACTAATTTACCAAACAATGCCAAATTACCACTAGTGTCAACAAAATGCAAGGGTTGGTTGTAGCTTTACATGTGCACAAACATTGCAATAATTCTATGTAATGACATTGCAGTATTGTGTTGAAACAAAGAGTACTTCAGCTGTATCAGACTATCAGTTTTAGTTATAGAAAAAGGCAAGTGGGAAGGCAATATATGAAATTTATATCTTTTGAAGTTAATCACAAGAAAATTTCACAGTGGCAGAGAGTTTCAAGGGTCACCCGTAGCCAAGGGTTGAAGGGAGAGACAAATTTTATAGCCTTTTGGTTCTGAAATGTGTGTGTAAGTGTAGAAATAACAACGGGTTTATTTTTTCAATAGTTTTTGTTGATGCTAAAATCCTCTGGTAGGGCCTACGAGACTGAGAACCTTCTACGTAAGCTATAAGGAGATGGAGCACCTACACACAAGAGACATCATACGTTAACTCGCCCGGGTTTTATCCTAGGACCAAGCTCCGGTGTGAGAATGAGTAATGGTATATGGTATGTTATATGGTATTAATGGTGTTGTCAGAGCATTCAATGAGTGTTTTACAATAAATATGAGGACTGTATATAGGGTACTGTTGATACCTTTATATTGACGGTTCATACCTTGTCGCGTTTCCCGAAATGGGTCTGTGTACTCCATAGGTAGGTTCTGACACTCTACCTTTCTTCTTTGAGTATACGCCAAGGTCCTAGGTGGGATCTATGGCTAGGTGACGTCATTGATGATATCATAGTACTATTCATGCCACGTGGATTGGTGCTCCGACGCTCCTTTCCGGTCTTGGCTCCAGCGGGTGACATGTGTCCTGGTCTCCGGTCACTTTCCGGGACCACACACGAACAGTTTTGGTCCTCTTGAGCCGGTTTGGAACGTGTATCAAGATTTTGGCTTTCTAGAGATCCTAGTTGTGGGATCAATAGATGCAAGTGAAGATGAAATCATCTGCTCTACCATTAATATCAGCTCCAAAAGTGTTTTGCTTGCAGAAATAAGCCTCATATATGCTAACTTCTTCCTGCCACCATCATTGACTATCTAGTATGTTTCGGAAACTAAACATGTGTACCTTTTTAGCGTCACTGAAATAACAACCATATCCATCTGGTCCGGCAACTTATGTGACATTACTGAACGTTAAGAAAGATATACACATTAAATGTGTGATACGGTTCATGCAACATAGACCATTGTTGCTTAGTCGAACTAGACAGTTCATGTTGTACTTTTGACATTATTGAAAATTTGCATTTTATACTATTTAAGCACCGAGAACCCATGTTCTGTGATAGTTCACACTAAAAGAACAAAACTTTATATCATCTTGCATTTGTTTATCCCAATTCAAAAACTTAAACAATAACAAAATGTTATTACACCGGCAATCGCCTGCACCTAGTGTTTATACCTGCATTTCGGGACCGGAAAATGTTATTACATCTATGTCTCTCTTCTTTTCCCTCAGTGATGGAGGAGCATAAGAATAAACTTCTTAGTTAGTTTTGTTTTGTGGTATCTTTTATTTAGTTTTCTTATTTTGTGTTTCCTAAGAATAATATTGTTATCTTTTTTTCCAAGTTTAGTTTTCCTATAAAATTAGGAATTTGTTCATTGTATTGGATATTGAGTGTTAAATAAAAAAATGTCTTGTGTTAATTGACATAAACCAAGATTAGGGTTTATTGTTTGCTTTTCAACCTAATAATCAGTATTCGTTGAATCAACGATTGTTGGAAGAAATTGTCTCTAGTATTCTTAGGAATCAATAGATCCAATTTATCTATCTTTAATTGTTTCTGGTATTCTGTGGGAATCAACAGATTCAATTGGTCATTATCCTTGTTTCAAACTACATCAGTTGGTATTAGAGCCGAAGTTCCTGATTAAGATGTTAGCATATCCGTTTTTTGAGGATGATGGTTCTTCTGATGAATGGGACGATTATGATGTGGCTAGTGATGACTATGATGGACCTCCCATATTTGATGAATATGAAGAAGAAACGATGCTAGTTTATGATACAAATATTGAAGATGTCACTGAGAAAAAAGAAGGATTTACGGGGGGAAAAGAATTTGGTGGGGAAGAAGACAACATTGAAGACATTATATTTGTGGCTAATAATCTTTGTTCTACAACGATCCAAACTATCATGGTCGACAAGTTGGGTTTGAAGACAATCAAGACTCGAGGTCGATTCATTTTAAAGAAAGGAAATTTGATGCAAGGGATACAGATTTGGATGCTACGAATACAAGGGACGAGTGAGATAAACTCGAGGAAGAGTTTTTTGAAGTGAGGGAGAATGATGGAGGAGCATAAGAATAAACTTCTTAGTTAGTTTTGTTTTGTGGTATCTTTTATTTAGTTTTCTTATTTTGTGTTTCCTAAGAATAATATTGTTATCTTTTTTTCCAAGTTTAGTTTTCCTATAAAATTAGGAATTTGTTCATTGTATTGGATATTGAGTGTTAAATAAAAAAAATGTCTTGTGTTAATTGACATAAACCAAGATTAGGGTTTATTGTTTGCTTTTCAACCTAATAATCAGTATTCGTTGAATCAACAATTGTTGGAAGAAATTGTCTCTAGTATTCTTAGGAATCAATAGATCCAATTTATCTATCTTTAATTGTTTCTGGTATTCTGTGGGAATCAACAGATTCAATTGGTCATTATCCTTGTTTCAAACTACATCAGTTGGTATTAGAGCCGAAGTTCCTGATTAAGATGTTAGCATATCCGTTTTTTGAGGATGATGGTTCTTCTGATGAATGGGACGATTATGATGTGGCTAGTGATGACTATGATGGACCTCCCATATTTGATGAATATGAAGAAGAAACGATGCTAGTTTATGATACAAATATTGAAGATGTCACTGAGAAAAAAGAAGGATTTACGGGGGGAAAAGAATTTGGTGGGGAAGAAGACAACATTGAAGACATTATATTTGTGGCTAATAATCTTTGTTCTACAACGATCCAAACTATCATGGTCGACAAGTTGGGTTTGAAGACAATCAAGACTCGAGGTCGATTCATTTTAAAGAAAGGAAATTTGATGCAAGGGATACAGATTTGGATGCTACGAATACAAGGGACGAGTGAGATAAACTCGAGGAAGAGTTTTTTGAAGTGAGGGAGAATGATGGAGGAGCATAAGAATAAACTTCTTAGTTAGTTTTGTTTTGTGGTATCTTTTATTTAGTTTTCTTATTTTGTGTTTCCTAAGAATAATATTGTTATCTTTTTTTCCAAGTTTAGTTTTCCTATAAAATTAGGAATTTGTTCATTGTATTGGATATTGAGTGTTAAATAAAAAAAATGTCTTGTGTTAATTGACATAAACCAAGATTAGGGTTTATTGTTTGCTTTTCAACCTAATAATCAGTATTCGTTGAATCAACAATTGTTGGAAGAAATTGTCTCTAGTATTCTTAGGAATCAATAGATCCAATTTATCTATCTTTAATTGTTTCTGGTATTCTGTGGGAATCAACAGATTCAATTGGTCATTATCCTTGTTTCAAACTACATCAGTTGGTATTAGAGCCGAAGTTCCTGATTAAGATGTTAGCATATCCGTTTTTTGAGGATGATGGTTCTTCTGATGAATGGGACGATTATGATGTGGCTAGTGATGACTATGATGGACCTCCCATATTTGATGAATATGAAGAAGAAACGATGCTAGTTTATGATACAAATATTGAAGATGTCACTGAGAAAAAAGAAGGATTTACGGGGGGAAAAGAATTTGGTGGGGAAGAAGACAACATTGAAGACATTATATTTGTGGCTAATAATCTTTGTTCTACAACGATCCAAACTATCATGGTCGACAAGTTGGGTTTGAAGACAATCAACACTCGAGGTCGATTCATTTTAAAGAAAGGAAATTTGATGCAAGGGATACAGATTTGGATGCTACGAATACAAGGGACGAGTGAGATAAACTCGAGGAAGAGTTTTTTGAAGTGAGGGAGAATGATGGAGGAGCATAAGAATAAACTTCTTAGTTAGTTTTGTTTTGTGGTATCTTTTATTTAGTTTTCTTATTTTGTGTTTCCTAAGAATAATATTGTTATCTTTTTTTCCAAGTTTAGTTTTCCTATAAAATTAGGAATTTGTTCATTGTATTGGATATTGAGTGTTAAATAAAAAAATGTCTTGTGTTAATTGACATAAACCAAGATTAGGGTTTATTGTTTGATTTTCAACCTAATAATCGGTATTCGTTGAATCAACGATTGTTGGAAGAAATTGTCTCTAGTATTCTTCGGAATCAATAGATCCAATTTATTTATCTTTAATTGTTTCTGGTATTCTGTGGGAATCAACAGATTCAATTGGTCATTATCCTTGTTTCAAACTACATCACTCAGCTGTTGATGCCCCTTGAAATTCTTCGACACTGTGACAATTTTTCTGTGTCCCACATATTCCCGATGACCGTTTAAAAACACAAACAATAAAAACTCAAATCATGTTTGCCATAAGCTATAAAGTTGTGAAGATTCTGATAAAAGATACCTGCAAGGCTTGGACCATATGAACATCATATGAAAGCAGGAAAATGTCACTACTTTGTTAGACTATATAATCAATTGCTCTCAAAATGTCACACATGATGTAATCTTGCTTGCTTTCAGTTCCGGGAAACCATAATAACAACAACTATGTTGGTTTAGACCCACTTTACCCACACACAGCACACACCTTTTATATGGATAAAAGTTAAAAGGACTTTTGTAAATGGAAAAGTTGTTGTGTTTATTGAATAAAATAGATGGCTATATATAGCATATAGCCTACAAGCTGTGAAACAATCAAAGAATAACCAATTCTACCCCACTCTCTCCTAAATGCTAGCAACTCTCCAACGTTCCTATTTCTCCACCAAACTTGGTCTACCATCTGACTCTCTATCATTATTCAATTCCTAAACAGAAATAAACTAAAAATCACAATTAATAAAAACTAAATAATAAGTATAAGTCAAGATGAAATTCCAACAAGCTACTTAATAAGCGGGGATCAGATAATGAAAAGTTGCCCAATAATCACTTACTATGGATCGGAGGAGAAATATTTGTGCCACGGGGTTACTACTGATATGCTAAAAGTCGTTATTCCATTTGTCCCATTAGTTATTTCGAACAGGCGGCTGCACATTTAAGCTGTAAGAGCTTAAAAGTATATATGTGTTTGTTCTCCTGCTAACCGACTACAACTAATAATCTTCACTCTTCGAATTCCATGTATTTTGCTTTTACATATATCAAAAAGTCGTTATCATAGTTTGTGTTGAAAACTGACAAAAAAAATTCGTAAAAAATGGTGAAAAATGAGAAACATGAAAAAGTGGGGTTTATCCCACATCGGCTGAGTTGTACAAGTTGTGAGTGAGAAAATTTTGAGTTTTTTTAATTTAAATTCAAAGTTTTAATTATGAGTATAATGATTTGTACAAATTATTAGTTATTCTTTAAATTAACTATTTTTATATATTTTCTTTTGCTTACAAATTGATCCAGACCTTTCAATTTTTGAGTAGCAACCGGTGGATTGGTATTTCCTAAGCTAAATCCGGTCGTAAATATTTCATACTTGTTAGATAAGAATATTTGTTTGTTGTGACCAGTACTTATCGTTTGTGCCCTGTTACTATGGAAGTTGATGTCTCGCAGGAGATCAGCAAACTAAAGAGTATGCCAGGGATGGTAAATACTACTTTTATTATAGTTTCGGATTTGGGAAAAATAAGTGACTTCTTTAATCTTTTGATGTTTAAAAACTTAATATCGGATATGGCGTTACCTTGATTTCAGATTTTGGCATATAACATAACTGGGCGTTTTCCAATGAATACCGGGATACTTCAGTCCTTAAAGGTTATCATGCTTGATGGGAATCAACTTACTACTTTAGCATACCAAAGTATGATTCTTCTATTCTGATTAGGAAAACAAATTTACCCACTCATACCCACGCACATATCTGCAACACAGACACATAAATACATATACAGACATGTATATGCATAATAGAGATTTGACTAGCCCATTGTTTCAGTGGGTCAGTTTGAGAGACAAATGTGGTTATCCATCTCTGGTTACCTGTTAACCAGCCTGCCTGAAACCATAGGAAGCTTGGGCAATGTAAGTGACTTCACATGGCTCTAATCAATTCTCTAACTACATATATGGCACTTTGCATTAAAAGAAAAAAGGTAGCAAGATGTTAGAGTTACAGACACTAAACCAACATACAAGACATATAATACTTCCTTATATACAGATGGAATTCCTAACACCCCCAAACCAAGTGCAAAGCCACACCCGATAAACCTAAGAAACCAAAACGTAAAATGGTCTACACGGAACATATTCTTTCAGATGAAAGGATTTAAAGAGTTTGAAGATCGAAGGAAAACGGAAATTCAACAAGCAAATAAATTCAAACGTGATGATCAGTTCCAAAGAACTTGACAAGGGTGTTGATGTAAAATCGTTTTATCTGTTGTCAACAAGGAAAAAGGACACAATGTATACTCAATTTTCACAAATCATTGAAATTCAGAAGACCTAGACAAAAGAAGTGTAGCCAGGTCAAACATAACTGTTCTCACCACTCCTATTTTTTTTCCGTTTGGACAAACTTACCAAACAAGGCCAAATTGCCACTAGTGTCAACAAAACACCAAGGGTTGGTTGTCGCTTTATCATGTTCAGAAACATTTCAATATTAGTATGTAATAACATTGCACTACTGTCTTGAAACAAAGAGTGATTAATCTGTATCGGTTTTAGTAATAGAAAATGGGAAGTGGTACGCAATATCTGAAATTTTTATCTTTCGAAGTTATACTAATCTTTATTGTTTATAGTAAACTCGTACCTTACAATCAGGTTTTAGAAAAGCAATCACCGCCCAAAAGAAGTAACCTGAAAATGAGAAGTGGAGACAAGCGGGTGTTGGGTTTATCCTACATCGCTCGGGTAGTGGAAGCTGAGACTGTGGAAGGTTGTATATAAGAAACAAGCTACAAACGCGCAAAGGCAGGCAGCCAAGCAATGAGCACAAAGCGAACTAATCTTTCCTTTTTACTAAGGAATACTGTTTGGAGAGCTTTTTCCCAAAAGGAAGAACTCCAGCCAATCTTTAGTTCAAAATCTCAGAAGCTCCAAACTAAAGATCTCTAACTAACTTTGGTTCAAAAATTTCGGAAGTAATGCCAAGAGTTTTTGTACAAATTATGTATACCAAATTTGCCAGAAATGAACGCATCATCTAAAAACGGATGTAATTGAACCGGATACCATATGGTTAAAAGAAGCGATATGTGCTACGGTATGACATAATTTTGTAAATGTTTCAAATCGATGGTCCATCTATTGAAGAACCACCTTATAACATTATTTGTAAATACATCTACTGAAAGATGTATTTAGAATCTTTATGGAAAACAAGCCTATGGTTTTATGTAATAAAAATTGTATTTTCAGGTTGTCCCACATTGGTTATTGACGAAAATGAAAGTTTGGAAGATTTTGAAAAACATATTCAAATCTTTTTTCCAAAAGCTCCTAAAAGAGGACTTGTTGAAGTTATACTCCAATTATAAAAACCTTTTGTTTTTCTATGCCACCAAAACAATTTGGATCACTAGTCGAGGAACATACCTAAATCATCTATGGAAAAAAACAAGTGACGACATGTAATTCCCTTACTCGTCTTCTCTTTGTGGTGGAAGTCCACAATGCGATAACATCTTCTGCATGAAGTTTTAACGTTTCCTTCCTATGGACTCATTCTCGGCAATAGCAAAGCAGCTGAGCATCAGATAATGGCCAACATGCGATGTCTCGTTGAATACTAATGGGCCATTCAAATCTGTTGATATCAACATGTCCAGTTCCAGCATACTTGGCATGAAGATGCTAGAGTTGGGAATTTATTTTCAACGTGTCGTTTGCTTAACGTTAAAAAATATACTATGGTGAATAAAAAAGATTAAGGATACATGTAATTCAAGTAATCAAGTTGATGATCTTTGATGTAGATTTTAAAATTTCTTTTACATATGGTCGTTACTTTAAAAATCACATATGGATATGTGAGGTCACACGTGAATATGTAAAAATTGAAATCACATAATCACACACATGAATTTTAAAACAACAAATTAAATCGTAAGTAATTTTACCAATCGCGTGTAATTTATTTTTTGTGCCAAAATTTCAATATTAAAAACCGTCAGAAGTATATGAAACTAACCGTCTACTGATTTAAATTTCCGAGTGTGATACCTTTATTTTCCTTGAATCTGAGACAATATGATAAAAGTTATTTATTATTCACTCATTTACGAAATAATATTCACCGACAAAAAACACATAATTTAAAAAAAAATCATCATTGCAACTTTCTCTCTTACTTTTTACAAAACGACAATTTTACTTTTAACAAATTCATTTGTAAATTCTTTAAAGTTTGTATAATCATCTTAATTGAGGCAATATGGTAAATTTAATCTAAATTCCCTACTTAGTTTTGAAAGTGAAAAATTAATCCAGGACAACAAAAAATGTGGAAAATATAAATAGGACGGAGAGAGTACTTTGCAACTAATAATAAAAGTTGCTAATTTATGGTGTAGAAAAACAAAAAAAAAAACCTGGGCAGAAATTTAACAGGGAAAAATCGTCAAAAATAAATTAAAGTGTTAGTTGAGTGAAACACAAAATCTTCTTGTCGCGAGAGTATATTTTTGTAGTTCAACGATTAACCGTTTGCATGATACGTTGTTTTTCTTAAAAGTGAAAAATGGGGTTTTTGTTGAAAAGTGAATGATTAGTATTTATAAGAATTTCACTCACCTCAAATGAAAAATAAAAAACTTGAGTTGGGAGGATTTAGAAAGTTATATATCTAAATATATTCTTCCAAACCCTTCAACGACAAGTCTAAAAGTTAAAGTGAAGCTTCAATTATAAACATCTTTTATTTCTCTCACCCACCAATATGGGACAACACAGTACGTGTATATATCGTCACTCATATAACATTGCTTCATTAGTTGCACCAATGTCATTGGGAACTCGTCAATAAATGAAACCTTCTAGTCCTTAAGGCTTACTCAAGGCCTTTGGATTAACAATAGTTACCGCGTCATCCGAAACAAGTTTTTCTTGACCAACAATACAGCCAAAATATAGATCAAGTAACACTTTCTAACGAAAATTTATAATAACTTGATACGTGTAGCGCTTGGAGTGTAACTATATGATATATATTAGAATTTTTTTTTTGGTAACCGTGATTTCCGACTCATTGGTCGACTAATCCACGGGATTTGAGCCCACCGCCATATATATTAGAAATTTACCAACATGAATTACTCGTTCTTCTCTTATAGTTGGTAAGTATCACTAAAAAAATTGTTTGTGCCACATATGGATTAATGATATGATAAAAGTAGCAGTGGGTATGATTGATGAGGAAAATCAAAACAATGACTAGTATATATCCTAAACTAAAAACTACCGAATGGGATCGTAGACTATAGATGACTATGGACCACCTATGCTTCTCGTGTACGTATGTTATATCTGGAAAATGCACATGTTTTAGTTCAACGTTCAAAGCTGAAAGTTGAGATGGGTCGATAACTCTGAATTGGTTGCAGGCTAAGCTAGCTTGCAGCCATGCATTTAGACCAATGCAAATTATTTTTCTGTTTAGAAAACTATATCTATTAATAGCTTATAGTTCCTAGCCAAATCATATCATTTGAAACAGCCATCCTTGGGATCTGCTGCGATACAGTCATGCCTAAGTACAATAAATATTGTTCAAACTAGCAAAAATACGGTTTCAGAAACTACACACATTCTCCATATCTTCATTGGCTTTAACTCAAGTGGAGTTTGTACAAGTACAACGATTCTTTATCAATAACACATCACCAGTCAGTCGTCAAGTTGCACAAACAAAAGTCGTCGATAATAAATGGTGACTGGATACCTAAAATGCACGCAAATCACAGGTTATTCTGGATGAGTAGTGTTTGTGTCACTTGGTCGTCGGTTATATGCTAAGACTAACGGCTGCTGCAAAAAATCCTTTTAGAGTTAGAGGCAAGGAAGACATGGAGTTGGTGTGTAGTTTTTGCAAAAGGAAGAACTCCACCCAATCTTTATTTCAAACGTTAAGCAAACATTTTTGTACACTATTCACCAGATTCGAAATTTGGTGATAGTATAAAACCAAGCTGAGCACTAAACCTGAACAAACCTTTTTCGGTTTTGTAGGTTTATGAACTAATAGTTCCTACAGTCACAAGAAGTACAATTCATCTCACTTTACATATGATGGACCCAACCACGTGCATTATTTGTTGAATGCATTTGCGCTCTGCATTTCTGCTTCATTTACTGGAAATTTCGATTCGTTATTCTTGCAGACACCAGTACTTTTCTCTTCTTCCAATGCCTGAAAGTAAGAACTTACTGGAGTGGTTTGCAAGAAAAATGCAGGATGGAATTGTTTTAAGCATATTGAGGTGAGATTTTGGTGCAGTTATTATTTTATTTCACCGTAACTGCTTTACCATATATCTTTTGCTCCGTTAATCTGTATGTTTGAATACAGGCTCTCCATCGAGTATGAAGACAAAGATGAGATGATGGTGGCTCATATGATAGATAGAGTTGATGCTTTCATTTAGGTACCACAAGGGTGGCCGATTGCTAATTCTGCATTGAAGTTCTTATCTTTAAAAGGTTTGTTAGCCTCAGAATATTTAGTCAAACAAGAATGCTCGGTCATATGTTTATTATGTATCGTATATTAGAACGTTGTAATAGGTAGTATATTAGTCGTGTATTCACTACAACAATTTTCAACCCTAGGGACGACTTATTCGTCCCTAGGGACGCCATTATTCGACCCTAAACTCCTAGGGACGACTAAGTCGACCCTAGGAGGTAGTGCCTAAAAAATCGTCTCTAGGATCCTAGGGACGAACTCTCCTTTGTAACCTAGGGACGACTTAGTGGGTCCCGCAACCCACTACGTTGAAAAAATTGACTAACCTAGGGACGACTCTCTTTGAAACCTAGGGTCGACAAAGTCGTCCCTAGGTTATTAATAAAAATAATCTTTTTCAAATTTTTTCTTAAAAATTCTTTTTTTTATTATTTTTAATAAAATCTTTTTTATAAATATTAAGAAAAACATTTTCAGAAAATAAAAAAAAATATTATTTATTAACCTAGGGACGACTTAGTCGTCCCTAGGTTTCAAAAATGCCCAGGTTGTCAAAACCTAGGGACGACTAAGTCGTCCCCAGGTTTTGACACCTGGGCATTTTGAAACCTAGGGACGACTAAGTCGTCCCTAGGTTTATAACCTGGAGGATATTTAATAACCTAGGGACGACTAAGTCGTCCCTAGGTGTACCTGGGGGCTAAAAAAAACTGGGCTATTTTGCAGTTTCCAGATTTTTTCCGGAACTTTTTCCGGACAAAATCCACAATTCAAAATGGCAGAATTCGACAAATACAGAATAATAACAAATCAATAAACGTTACAATACCATATTACGATAAATTATCCAACGTCACGATACAATATTCATCAAATACACTTATTCAATCCTAAATCAAATGTTTCAAACGCTACAAGTCTCAAACTTTATTAAACATGCATAATAAGAAAAATACTACCACAACCTCTACTCCGCATCCTCGTTAGGTGAAAAGTCACCTTCCCCATCGTCACCCTCCTCGTCACCCCCTCGTCACTCCCCTCGTCATTCCCCTCGACATCGCCTGATAAGTCGTCACCACTGTTTTGTACATTCCTATCTCGACCCAACTCGTCAACGGACCGATAATCGTGCTGATGGGGATTTATGATTACACGAGAACCTTCGGGTACAGATTGTGAAGTAGAGCCGATCTCATGAGTCGAGTGTGTGGTGGGACGATAACAATGGTTAAATGTGTTATTGTTGGTGACGGGAGCAATAGGATAAGTGCCGGTATAGGGAGGTTGGAGTGGTTGGAGATTGTCGGGCAAAGATGGTCGGTATGGGTCGATGGAAGGAGGTTGCACTGGTTGTGCCCAAGGATAGGGGGTTGGATTAAATGAGCCCAATCAGGAGCTAGGGTGGGCATAACAAAGGGTCGGGGCGGGGGTACAAAAGTAGGAGGTCTAATTGGGTGATCAGTATTTGAGTTGTAGTTCTGGAAAAACTCACCCAATTGACTCTGATATCGCGCCATATGCTGGTATGACGTCTGAGTATATTCTTGCGCCGCATCCGCCTTTAACGCTGCCAAGTAAGCCCGATGTTGCGCCTCCTGATTCTCTTTCCTCAGCAGCTCCATCTGTCGCTCATTTCGTTCTATCAATTCCTGAAATTCACTACGAGAGGGAACATCTGGTCGACGTGGAGCACCCCGCCTGCGATAAGTTACAACAACAATGTTTCATTATATACAACAAGACATAAATATGAACAATTGATTTACATTTTGTTTTATTGAGGATATATAACCTGCGAGTTGTGTTATTGGCACCACCCGGTAACTTTCTGCCTTGTCCCGACACATTTTGCTTATTTTGACTTGGCATGATTTGAGCCACTATTTCTTTATCAGACATGGGCGGGATGACCTTGGCTCTCACTTGGTCACTGAGGGCTTTCATCTTTTGTTGGGAAAAAAAACGATTTAAAACAAATGAAATTAGTTACTAAGGCATGTAAAGAGTTATATATTACTTACATATCTTTCCTCGTTTTCTTTACTTTTAAACGTGCCACCACTTGAGTGCCCCTTCCTCCATGTTTCAACCAGGTCCTCGTAAACCCCTTCCTTGACTTTCTGTAAAATCTCAAATAAATTAATAACGAGCTATAATAAATAAACAATATAAACGCTTTTAAATAAATCACAAAAATTATAAAGAGTCTTACGTATTCATTCCTTCCTCGGGCGAATGGTTTTTTGCCTTGAGTGGTCGGTACCATGTTTTTGGAACGATTAATAGTATTAACCTGACTTCTTGCCACCCTCTTTGGCTCTGACCACCACTCAACCAATTCAGCCCAATCACCTTCGGTTCTATTGTCCCACACACTCGCCGGCGGTACATGTTCTTGTGCCAATGCGGGCGTCTCATATTTCGAATAAAAATCTTTCTTGATCCTGTTCTTGTATTTTCTATACAGCAACCTCAGTTGGAGTTCCAACGCAAGCCTAACCCGAGTACACACCTCATACAAACCACTGCCACACACCACCTCAGTACGATCATTGTACCATGGCTCGAGGTCGAAATATGTCTACATAAAAACATATGAATTTAAATAAACAAACAAATTTAACATAACACACATATCTAAATGTCGATAACAATAACAATATAAGTAAAATAAACAATTTTGACCTTAATTGTAGGATAAATATGAGCTTTATCAGATTCTGGAATTTCGTCCCATTCACAGTTCAGGGGAAGTCTCCGGACTAATTCCCCCATAAGATGAGACAACAGAGATGCGTAATCGCCCAGAAAATGGAAGGTTTGCAGATCTTTAAATTCAAAGCCAATTGTCAAAGGTCTTTCGTGATTATCTCTGAACGCCTTCCTTAATTTTCCTAGGTTGGTCTCAAAGCATTGATTTGAACCTACAAATGATATGTTATTTACTCGTAAAAATTCAAGTGACATAAATTATAAATACCACTGTTATAAAAAAATATAATGATTTCTTACGCTGACACTCGGCCAGTACATGACGTGTGGGCCGTCTGGGTGGACTACCACCAGCATCCCCACCGTGTGACCTAGGAGCTACACATGCCATCTGTAAAATAACAAGTTCATATCAGTATACACATTTTATCAATATACACATTTTAACATATAAAAACATTTTCATTAAAAAACAAAATTACACAATTTAATTAACCAATTAATACAAATACACAAATTCATATCAATATACACATTTTAACATATAAAAACGTTTTCATTAAAATACAAAATTACACATTTAAACAAATAAAAACAACTCATCATCATTTAAGCGTATAACAATTGTTTCATTCAAACTACAACTTAAGCATATAACAATCGTATACAAATAAAAAAATTACACATTAAAGCATATAACAACTGTTTCATTCAAAATACATATCAATTGTCATCATCTTCAGAATCATCGCTAGATAAAACTTCTTGAACATCATTATTAGGGTTCACTTCATCATCATCCGACACTAAATCATCATCATCAACATCACCAATGACGTGTGCAACTACCTCATCATCTTCAATATTAATAATATCATCATCAACCGGCGGGGCGTCCACTTCCGTTGGTTGAGTATTTACACTCAAATCCGTAATACCCAAATTAGGCAAAGCAACAGACAGTGTAACATCTGATGAACTTCTACCATGTATAACATCTTCATCGGACTCTACCACATCTCGATGATAAACCTGTTCGACGACCTTCCAATGAAGCGGTCGTCTAGCAAGGTCTTCAAGGTAAAATACTTGTGTTGCTTGTGTCGGGAAAATGTATGGGTTATTTTGGTGAAATAGCCTATCGGTCAAAATATGATGTATGCCTTGCTCAGTGTAAGAACGTCTGTTGCGTTTGGTGCAATTGGTAGGGTTAATTGTGTCAAACCATTTACATCGAAACAACAAAACCTTGCGGTTGCCGATATAAGTGAGCTCCAGAATTTCTTCGAGTTGACCATAATACATCTCTCCATCAACCCCGGGTGTTAAAACTCCGCTGCATTGAGTGGTACGAAGTATATCGCGTTCACGTACCACAAACTTCACACCGTTCACTATGCAAGAGGGGTATGTACATGAACTAATAGGTCCACATGCCAAAGAGAATAACTCGTCACTACAGCCCACACTCACTTTTTTTTCACGAGTCTACAAAAATGAGATACAAAAAGGTTTATTAGATGAGGAATAACTCCAAGGTAATATATCTAATGTATTTACCATGTTATTAACGCAGGAAAACTCGTTTCCACATTATCAGGCGCCTCTCTGCAAAGGTTCATGATATTAGCAGAAGTCATCGAGAAAGAAGAATTTCCAAAATTATAAAAAAATAGGAAGAAACATACTCGCTGTAAGCTGAGATGTCGGCTTCGACTTCAGGACTGTTGTTAAGTATAAACCACGTAACTGCCTGCATGTCGTCATTAGTCATACGAGTTGGTTTGATTCCACCCGTCGGTGTGCATACGGTCCGGAACACCTCAAATTTATCTGGTTGTCTAGGCAAATCGTCTTCATTTCTGCCAAGGCGGTTAAATCTCGTCTCGACATCCTTAAGGTAACGCGAACAAAAAGTTAATGCCTCTTCTGCAACATAACCCTCAGCAATGGAACCTTCAGGCTTAGCTTTATTTCGTACATAATTCTTTAGCTTTTTCATGTATCTTTCAAATCGATACATCCACCTGCCGCGAGTAACGGAACCTAGAATAGCCTCATCGGGTAGATGTATAACCAAATGAGTCATTATGTCGAAAAAAGCAGGAGGAAAGATTTGCTCTAAATTAACCATCATAATGATCAATTTGTTTTTAGCTTCTTTCATGTCCTGCACAGTCAAACTTCGAGCACAAAGCTGCTTAAAGAATAAGCAAATGTCGATTATAGGTTTTGCAACGTCTTTGGGCAAGTATTGTTGCACTCCATAAGGAAGTAACCGATGCATCATTATATGACAGTCATGAGATTTCAAGTTCGTTATATTGTCATCATCAGCGGTCACTTTTTTCTTGAAGTTAGATCCAAAGCCATCAGGTAGTCTGACTCCTTTAATGAATTTACAAAAAAGTTTTCTTTTTTCTGGAGTGAAAGAGAACTTTGGATGAGGCTTATCGAACTTCCCGTTATCTTTTTTAACTAACCACAACTCCTTTCGAACTCCCATTTTTTCTAAGTCTAACCTTGCCTTTGGCGTGTCTTTGGATTTGTCGTTCTGTAACAGGGTATTCAGTAAAGCCTCAAGGAAATTCTTTTCGATGTGCATGACATCGTAACAGTGTTTTAGTAGAAGAAAGGGCCAATACTCAAGATCCCAAAAGATAGAACGCTTACTCCAGTTCAATTCAACATCTCGATTATGGGGGCGGTTGTCTTTGAGAATTGGTTTATGTTTCCCCGGTTTACGTTTAAAGACTTTACTAATCTGCAATTGAATATCAAGTTCTGAAAACTTTCTTGGTTTAGGCTTATTTTCGGGAAAACCGTAGAATTCCTTGGATTTTTTCCGATCTGGATGATTTGTTCTTAACCATCTTCTGTAACCAACATAAACGATTTTGCTGTTGATACGCATCGATGGAGTGTCAACATTACAAGTAGGGCATGCGAGGTACCCTTGCCCAGTCCACCCAGACAAACTACCTCGAGCTGGAAAATCATTGATGGTCCATAAAACCGCCGCTTTCATTTTGAAATGAGTACCCGTAGCAGCGTCTTTCATCCAGACTCCCTCCCATAAATCTTTGAGTTCTTTAATTAGAGGCTGCAAGTAAACATCAATGTCCTTTGCAGCTGATTTAAGGCCGGGAATTAACATCGTCAACATTAAAGAAGTTTCTTTCAAACACATCCACGGTGGTGTGTTGTATGTTGTCAATATAACCGGCCACATGCTGTAAGTTTGGCTCATCATGCCATAAGGATTAAAACCATCAGCAGCCAACCCTAATCGAACGTTTCTAGGGTCACAAGAGAACTCAGGTTTCATCATGTCAAAATATTTCCATGCTTTGCCGTCACAGGGGTGATTCATTTTACCGTCTTCTTTAGACTGTCCGGTCGCATGCCAAGTCATCCACTTTGCTATGTCTTTTGTGTTGAACATACGTTGTAGTCTAGGTGTTATCGGAAAGTAACGCACCACCTTGTTGGCAACTAATTGCGTCCCCTTTTTCTTCTTTGGGTTTTTCCATCTACTCGCGTTACAGATTGGATAAGTGTGCCTCGCCTTGTTTTCCGGTGATCCCCAATATAAAAAACAATCATTTATACAAGCATGGATCGATTCGTATCCTAACCCGATCTTTTTGTATGTCTTTTTTATTTCATAGTATGAAGACGGGAAATTGTATCCTTTACTAGGGGAACATGCCTTTTGGAGAAGAGCTAGAATTTTGTTAAACCCGGCATCAGTTATTTTGTGTAAAGCCTTGATGTACGAAATCTCTGATGTAAATTCCAATGTGGTCATATCACAACCCGGGTACAACTTTTGGACAGACCTAGCGAGTAACTCTTCAAACTCGTTACTAGGACCCGATGTTTGGGTTGGTTGAGGACCGGTTGTTTGAGTTGGTGGAGTTTGAGAGGGTGGAGTTTCAGATGGTGGATTTGGAATATTATTTGCAGAAATATCTTCGAAGAACGCATCCATGTGAATTCGATCAGGTGAATGTGGTAATAGTGGAGGTAACGGAAGAATTGGTTCACCGTGATATATCCAAGTGGTGTAATGTTTGTCAAACCCGAATTTGGATATGTGTGCCTCAAGTTGGCCGAGGGTAACCAACGTTTCACGGTTACAACAATGACTACATGGGCAACGGAGCTTTTGTGAGATGGGGTGCAAAAATTTCTCACAATCCTGGATGAATCTAAAAAGACCATCTAAAAACTCATTGGAATTACGATTGTTTACAGTGGTCCAACTCTTATCAATTGTCATAACTGCGTTGCAAATAAACATACTCAGATAAATTATTTTTTTTATACGTAAAATGTCATACTAACAAAATGAATATGAACTCTTTTTTTTCTTCCTAATGCAACTATGGAAGGCAATCCTAACCCACATTTTGAATGTTTCGTCCCATATATGAATGCGTATAACCGGTTTACTATTTGAGTAAATTTCGGCAGCATTTCCCCTCTACTCCCCAAATATGTGTTTAAAGACATATTCGTAGGAGTAAAGGAGAAACACTGTCGAAATCATCTCAAATAATAAACCAGTTATACGCATTCATATCCTAAATGAGACGAAACATCAAAAAGCAGTCCCAAACAGGGGACTTTCCGAAATTAATTCCTAATAAATTAATTTCGGACGGGTTTTCTATAGGTTGATTAACTTCGGACGGGAATTTTCCGAAATTAATCGATAAAATCCTAAAATATTCCTAAAATTATTTACTACAAAAGACTAACAATCGTATATCATATATATATATATAATATAATAAACATATGCATAATATTAATTACACACCTCGGTCACGACTGGAATAAGCAAAGATAGAAAGATAGAAAAAGAGATCCGGATGAGGAAGTTGTCCCGACTGTCCTGGTGCTAACCAAACACAAACATAAAATAAAGAAAACCTAAATTAGTTGGTTTCCAAAAAAATTTCTAATTTGAAACAAACAACACTACAACAATTTAAAAAAAATATTACCTTTTTTCGGCTGTGACACGGGTCTCAGTTCTTAGCTGTGACTCGGTTCCCTTCGACTGTGACTCGGGTCTCGGCTACGAGAAACATATAAAAAAAAATTAAACTCATGCCTATTTCATATTAAGCCTAAATATTAACCCGAAATCCCTATATAAATATTAACCCATATATAACCCGAATTCTATTAAGCCTAAATCAATTAAGCCGAAATCATCTATATATATATTAAGCACTACATACAACGGAAATCAACTAATGCTAAATCAATTAAGCCGAAATCAATTATATATATATATATATATATATATATATATATATTAAGCCAAAATCAACTAAGCCTAAATCAATTAAGCTTAAATATAATCTGAAATCATAAGCCAAAATAACCTTTGGTGGTGGTGGTGGCTACTGCTGCCGGTGGTGGTGGCTACGGCTGCCGGTGTTGGTGGCTACTGCTGCCGCGACGGCAGTGGTGGTGGTGGTGATGGCAGTGCTAGGAAATAAAACATAAACATTAATAATAATTAAACATAAACAAATTTAAACAAAATTAATAGATTAAAAAAAATCATTTACCTTTATATTTATTTAAAAAACAAAATTAAACAAAATGTGGTGGTGCGGTGGTTGATGCTGCCGTGACTGCTGCCGTGACTGGTGGTGGTCCGGTGGTTGACTGGTGGTGGTCCGGTGGTTAAACTAAAAAAAACAAACACCTTTTAACAATTAAACTAACAATTAATCAATTAATCATACTAACAATTAAACTACAAAAATTAATCAAAATTAAAAATATATATAATTCAAAATCAAATACCTTAACTGGGAAATATATATAAATTCATGATGGTGGTGTCGAATTGGTGGTGAAATCAAGTGGTGGGTCGAATTGGTGTGCTCGTGTGCAAGTGATGATGGTGGGTCGAATTGGTGGTGGGTTGGTGAAGATGATGAAGATGATGGTGGTGGGTTGGTGAAGATGATGAAGATGATGGTGGTCTGTCGGAAGAAGATGATGGTGGTGTTTGCAATTCGTCCGGTTTTTTTTTATTTAACTCGCAAGAATGAGATAGATGAGATAAGGTGAGTTACTGTAAATGAAGCCTAGGGACGACTTTCTGTTTGAAACCTAGGGACGACTTAGTCGTCCCTAGGATAATAATAAATACTTTTTTTTTCGTTTATTAATAATACTTAGGGACGACATAGGCAACCTAGGGACGACTAAGTCGTCCCTAGGTGTACCCCGGGAAAACTTAAACCCAAAGAGGGTTTTTTAAAATTTCACAAAAAATTTCAACTTTTCCCAAAAAATTTGCTAAGTGTTGGAGGTTTTTTTAGGGACTACTTTGTTTGATATTTAGGGACGACTAAGTCGTCCCTAGGTATTTTTCATACATTTAATATACATTTTACCTTCTATGTAATAAAATTAATAATATAAATTAATAATAAAAATCAAAATAAATTATTATAATTAATATTAAAATATACGTTATACTTAGTTTGTAATAATTAATAACCGACGAGTCCATATGCTAGGGTTATACGTTATAGGTTCAACCGACGAGTCCATATGCTAGGGTTATACGTTATAGGTTCAACCGGTGAGTCCATATGTTAGGGTTATACGTTATAGGTTCAACCGATGAGTCCATATGCTACGGTTATACGTTATAGGTTCAACCGATGAGTCCATATGCTACGGTTATACGTTATAGGTTCAACCGACGAGTCCATATGTTACGGTTATACGTTATAGGTTCAACCGATGAGTCCATATGTTACGGTTATACGTTATAGGTTCAACCGACGAGTCCATATGCTAGGGTTATACGTTATAGGTTCAACCGATGATTCCATATGTTACGGTTATACGTTATAGGTTCAACCGATGAGTCCATATGCTACAGTTATACGTTATAGGTTCAACCGACGAGTCCATATGTTACGGTTATACGTTATAGGTTCAACCGATGAGTCCATATGTTACGGTTATACGTTATAGGTTCAACCGGTGAGTCCATATGTTAGGGTTATACGTTATAGGTTCAACCGACGAGTCCATATGTTACGGTTATACGTTATAGGTTAAACCGATGAGTCCATATGCTACGGTTATACGTTATAGGTTCAACCGATGAGTCCATATGTTACGGTTATACGTTATAGGTTCAACCGACGAGTCCATATGTTACGGTTATACGTTATAGGTTCAACCGATGAGTCCATATGCTACGGCTATACGTTATAGGTTCAACCGATGAGTCCATATGTTACGGTTATACGTTATAGGTTCAACCGGTGAGTCCATATGTTAGGGTTATACGTTATAGGTTCAACCGACGAGTCCATATGTTACGGTTATACGTTATAGGTTAAACCGATGAGTCCATATGTTATGGTTATACGTTATAGGTTCAACCGGTGAGTCCATATGTTAGGGTTATACGTTATAGGTTCAACCGATGATTCCATATGTTACGGTTATACGTTATAGGTTCAACCGAGGAGTCCATATGCTACGGTTATACGTTATAGGTTCAACCGACGAGTCCATATGTTACGATTATACGTTATAGGTTCAACCGACGAGTCCATATGCTAGGGTTATACGTTATAGGTTCAACCGATGATTCTATATGTTACGGTTATACGTTATAGGTTCAACCGATGAGTCCATATGCTACGGTTATACGTTATAGGTTCAACCGATGATTCCATATGTTACGGTTATACGTTAAGCATGTTTAAGTGATCAAATATTGGCGGGAAATGTTGGCGGGAAATGCTGGCGGGAAAATGTTAGCGGGAAAGCTAGGATCGACTAAGTCGTCCCTAAATGTGTCGACCCTAAATTTTTATCTTTATTTATGGTAGCTCTTATCCTCACAAACTCTTATCCTCTCATACCAAACTCACCACCACCACCACCCGATTTTGCATAATATGGATCCGCTTGAAGCTTATAAGTGTACATGTAGAAAGGGATATATTGTGTTGAGACAGTCACATCAACCTCATAGCTTTGGTAAACTTTACTATGCATGTCCTCTTTCGAAGGTAAACAATCAAATGTTTTAGTTATGTAATACGTGTGATTATTAAAATGACATGTCATGTTATTTGTTTACTTTGTAACAGCCAAAAACAGATGATTATGGATGTAAATATTTTAAATGGAAGGATGATTTTGATCTCGAACTCGGTATAAGATCTTCCCCTGGATCTTCAACACCTCAAGGTTCACATCCAAGTTCTTCTACAGGTCCTTCTCAATCTGCACCAACTGAGTGCTCTAATTGCAAGATCAAAGATCTAAAGATAAAGATGCTAGAGACAAGACTAGAAATGGAAAGGCATCCTGAAGACCACGCATGTCAATCGGCTGCAATACTTCATGAGTTTTTAAATGATATGGAAAATCTTAGCTTTGAGTAGTAATCTATTTGTTATTTTAATGTGTTAATTTGTATTTTATTATTATGTGTTAATCTGTACGTTTAGTTTTAACTAGTTTGTGATGTGTTTTTTTTCTTATTTATGAATCTATTATCGTTGTAATATATATTTTTAATTAAGCGCGTGTTTAAGTGTTAAATATATATCTAAAGTTTTTTTAAATACATATAAGTTTTTTTTAAATAAATATAAAGTTTTTTAAAATATGTATAAAGTTTTTTTAAAATATGTATAAAGTTTTTTTTTAAATATGTATAAAGTTATTTTTAAATATGTATAATTTATTTTCTAAATATGTATAAATTTTTTTTAAATATGTATAAAGTTTTTTTAATATGTATAAAGTTATTTTTAAATATGTATAATTTTTTTTCTAAATATATAAAAATTTTTTAAATATATATAAAGTTTTTTTAAATATGTATAAAGTTATTTTTAACTAAATATATATACTTTTTTAAATATGTATAAAGTAATTTTAAATAATTTTAAATAAATAAAGTAATTTTACTTAACCTAGGGACGACTTAGTCGTCCCTAAGTTAAGTGGGTCCACTTTCATTTTAAACTTTTTAAATAAAAAATATTTATATTAATTTTAAATATATAAAAAAGATTTAAAATCGGGAAAAATAAGTTTATTTAACCTAGGGACGACTAAGTCGTCCCTAGGATTTGTGGTCCCCACTTTCATTTTAAACTTTTTAAATAAAAAATATTTATATTAATTTTAAATATATAAAAAAGATTTAAAAACGGGAATAATAAGTTTATTTAACCTAGGGACGACTTAGTCGTCCCTAGGTTTTGTGGTCCCCACTTTGTCCCCTCAGCCCTTTTGACCAAGATTTTGTTGTAAAAGTGGTGGATCCCCCCTTAATCTAGGGACGACTAAGTCGACCCTAGAAAAAGGGCGACCCTAAACTCATTATTGTTGTAGTGATTACGGGCTTAACTTTAGGCTAAAGTTCATTGATAAGTAACTAAAGCCCAAAAGGAAAGCCCGGCCCAAACCATATAGTCCATAAAGAAGCCCGCATGTGGGTGAACTATATATACCCTTCCTAGCATGTTAGGAAGGGTGTTGGTTCATTTTATTCTCACTTCTCAATCTAACATTCACCTAGTTCCAACCATTTTCTCTCTACTTTCTCTCTCTAAAATTCATCTCATATCTACCTTTCTTTCTTCATAAATTCGTATTATATCATCTAAATATAAGGGACAACAATTGGTATCAATCGTCATGGGGTAGTTTTGTGATTGGTTGTTGTGTTTTCATTTGATTTATTTGATTTGAACCTTATTTCTTCCACGAATTCAAGAATTTTTTTTGTTTGTTTGTAATTTCAAGTCGTATACCTTCTTCAATAGTGTTGTAGTGATTTTGGTATCTTGGTTTTGGTTAAAAACACAAACTTTCTTAGATCAAACGTTCAAAAATTCTTGGGTTTTCATCATTTCGAAATTCTAGCAAAGGTATCCATCGAAAAGTACAAGTGTTTCTGGATTGATCGCAATAACCTTTTGGTTCTACTTTGCGATCACTGGATTACAATACCTTATTCCGACGCGACATTCCGATCGTGATTTGCGATCTGGGATTCTGACGGTTTTTATGGAATTTTGAGTCGTTACTCTGCCAAATTTGTTTCAGCCATATTCCGATTTGAACATTCCGACGGTACATTGCGATCTGGGATTCCAACAGGTATACATTACGATCTAAGCATTCAGACAGAAGGACATTCCGATCTAAACATTTATTCCGATTTGAACATTCCGACGGTACATTGCGATCTGGGATTCCAACAGGTATACATTACGATCTAAGCATTCAGACAGAAGGACATTCCGATCTAAGCATTCCAACAGTGCATTGCGATCTAAGCCATATTCCGATCTAAACATTCCGACAGTGCATTGCGATCTAAGAATTTCGACAGCCAACATTCCGATGGACATTCCGATGGCACATTCCGATGGAAATTCCGATGACATGTTTAGCTAAATTTTGTTTGAGTATATTTTAGACTTAACCACCATCTAGACTAGTTTCGTAATATCGTTTACACGAAGATTAAAAAAAAGAAAAAAAAGAGTTAAACTTTTTCCGTCAAGTAAATTCAAATTTTTTCCACACTAGTTTTAGGACATTTCTAGCTCGATTTCAAATTTTGGCGATTACAAAATTTTTTGGTCTACCGTTTTGTCGGACTGGGGAATTTATTGTCGGACTGAAGAAAAATTGCAAATTTCGGAATTTTAACCACAACAACAATCACAACAAATCTACTTAAGATCCATATTCACTTCATCATTTCAGAGAATATTGAGATGGATTCTACTGCCTAATATCGTGTGACGAACAACAACATAATGGTGGCAGGTAACAAAGAAAGACCACTGATGCTTGTATCAGGTCGATATGATCAATGGCAATCCTGTTTTCTACGTTATCTTGACACAAAACCTAACGGTGATGCTTTAAGGCAATGTATTTTGAATGGACCCTATAAACTCTCAAGGATTCAAGTTCCTGCAGTACCAGCCACAAACACAAGTGACGCACAACCCGCATATGAACGTGATGAAAAGAGGACCGACCTCACCCCAGAGAACCGTGCGTGGTTTGATGCAGAGAAAGAAACAATCTACTTAATTCTCAGTGGCATTGGAGATGATATTTACTCTACGGTTGATGCATGCCCTACTGCTCAAGAAATGTGGACGGCTATTGAAAGATTGCAACAAGGTGATTCACTTAACAAACAAGATGTGAAAACTAATATGTTTTGGAACTTTGGCAAGTTTACATCAATGGATGGGGAATCAATTGATTCTTATTACTCCCGATTCTACAAGATGATGAATGATATGACCCGAAACAACTTGCAAGTTTCCACCATGCAAGTCAATGTCCAATTTCTACAGCAACTTCAACCAGAGTGGACACGGTTTGTCACCTTGGTGAAACAACAACAAAAGTTAGACGAAGTTTCATATCACAAGCTCTTTGACATCTTGAAACAATTTCAAAATGAGGCAAATGAACTTCGAGCTGAACGAGTTGCAAAGATTTCCAATCCACTTGCTTTGGTGTCTACCACTCAACATTACCCAGATTATCACTCTCGTACTTCAAAGACCTACTCTACTCAATCATCATCACCACGATCATCCACTGTCTCCAAGTCACATGCTCCAAAACGATCCCGAGGCAAAGAAGTTGCAAGAGCACCATCACCCACACGTGAGCAATTATCCGAAGAAGACAGTGATGAAGAAGTAGCTCAAAAGGATAGGGAATTCAAGCAACAAATGGCTTTCATTATGAAGCAATATAAGAAAATCTACAAACCCACCAACAACAACCTTCTAACATCTTCAAACCCGAGGAACACCCATGCACAGAGTCCTCCAAGGTATGACACACGAAGACGTACTGAGAGTCCTCCAAAGTATGATCGACAACCTAAGTATGATAATCAAAGGGTGGCTACTGTTGTTGGAAATAGGGAAACTGTTGGTACTCAAGTTGTGCAACAAAGTGGGATTCAGTGTTTTAACTGCAGAGGTTTTGGGCATTTGGCTAGGGAATGCAGGCAGCCAAAGAGGGTTAAAGATTATGGTTATCATAAGGAAAAGATGCTGCTGTGCAAGAAAATGGAAGCTGGAATCAAGCTATCAGCTGAGGAAGGAGAAATGCTTGACGACACAGATGATGAACTCTCCAACCAAGAACTCGAGGCACATTATTCATACATGGCAAAGATTCATGAGGTCCTTAACGTCAATGAAGATGACAATGGTCATATCTTTGATACCGAGCCAATTGATAAGGTACAACATGATGATGAATATAATGTGTTTGGTGATACACATGAGCATAGTGATCTACCAACAACAATTAATGACACGTGTATGATGGAAACGGTTGATAGCAATACCACACCCGATTCATCAGACATGTGCAATAATGAGTTTGAGGATGATCAACATGCAAATGAGTATGATGACGAGGAGCGTGTCGCGCTTGCTAATTTAATTGCTAGTTTACAAAAAGATGTCAATGAAAACAGAAAGAGTCAAAAGCAATTAAAGAAGGCAAACGCAACGCTCACTCAAAACTTTGAAGAATGCAAAGCCGCTCTTATAGAATCTAGTGAGACTATTGATAGTTATAGGGCTGAGCTTCTTCAAAAGACCAACGAGCTTGAGGGGTACAAAAGTCGTGTCATCAACGTTAAAAAGGACGATTTTAAAAATAAATACAATGAAGCTCTTGCTTTGTTAACTAAAGAAAAACGTCAATTTAATGTTTTATTAAGTGATGAACGTCAAAAAACGTACCTTGCCACAACAAAAGTTAATGAACTTGAACAGAGGCTTTCTATGTATACCACCGACTCTGCTAAAATTCTTGACGAAAAGAAACAAGAGGTTGAAACAATAAAACAAGATTTCAAAAATAGACAAAGCAAAGATACCGAAAAGGTAAAGGATCTCGAAGAACAAGTCGATTTTTTGAAAAAAGTTGTTTATAATACACATGACTCTATTCAAACCGTAAGAATGATAGCACCCCGGTCATTTTTCAAGGGTCAACCTAGCTTTGCCACCCCAAGTACCTCGAACAAGCTCAAGCTGCGAACCCTCACTTATATCTTGATGAGTCCGAATGGACTGATAATGACTGCCCAGTAGCTAACCTCGATAGTGAAGAGACGTCCCTTTGGGATGAGGAGAGTAGATCACCAGTCAATAAAGATATTGTGAAACCATATAACTATGCTTATCTAAACAGTCTTTATGGTCTTTTCACTCCACAAAAACAGAAGTCTCGTGAGGAATTCTTTTTAGAATGCAAACAAAGAAGAATTCAATGGAAAAATGCTTTTGCCGCTAAGAGGAAAACTAATGTTTTTAAATATATTAACTATTTGCCTCTAAATGCTTCTAAAAGCAAAAGTAGAAAAACTCTTGGTTTTCTTAAACACCACGTTGATAATATTCAATCAATTGTTGAAAGCGACTAGGAAAAACGTCAAAAGGATAAGTGGAAAACCGAGATTCCTCACGACATAACTGTGCTTGTGAAAGAACTTTTAATACCAAATACGAAGATAATAAAAGAACATGTTCTTGAGTTTGAAAATCTGATTCGATCTGAAATGTTTGATTATTTGAAATATGTTGAGTCTCTTGAAAAAGAAATTGATGAACTTCAAAATGACAAATCAGAATTTTCAAACGAATATGATCTACTCTTAGAAGAATGTCTCTCCAAAGATATTTTGTGTGTTACTCTTCAATCTTGTGCTAATATCGATGAATATTCTGATGTTGCATGCAAATATCTTGATAAAATCAAAGAATGTGAGCGTCTTGAACTTGAGCTTTCGAAACATAAAGAAAATGTTGATAAAAAGGCTTTTGAGTTACTTCAACACAAAACTGATTTCCTTCAAAAACATTATCATTCTCTTGAACTTGCTTTGCAAAAAGACGTTGGTAGTTTTCCACATGATAATAAATTGCAAGAAAAATTTCCCAAACGTTTCGAGAAATGAATGAACAGAATTTGGAAATTAAAGGGTTGAAATCCCAGTTACAAGACAGGGACAGAGCGATAGCAGAGTTGCAGAAACTCGTTGCTAAAATGGGAGGGAAAATTGTGGAACCTAGTGTTAAGAAACCTGTTGTAAGACAACCCAATGCGCAAAAAGTGACTAGACCCTCTGTCTTGGGAAAACCATCTGTTTTCTCTAATTCTGCATTTGTAAAACCTGCGTTTGCCCCCAAGCGGATGGGAAGGATAGATTACCACAAAACACTCCCAAAACATATATTTGATCACAAAGCATTAAGAACACAAATGTGGTTAAACCAGGGATGTATAGATTGGCCACTAAACCCACACAAAACAAAGAAAGTCAATCACCTCAGACTTCTAGAAACACTAATAGACGTGTGTCTTTTACTACATGAGTAGTCCCCACTGCTAGTGTTAGCCGGCCCCAGCTTAAGGGCACTCGCATGAATGAAAAGGTCTGGCAAAACAAAAGTCAAGGGAAGATGAAGGAAGTAGAAGACCACCCTAGGATTTTCAATGTTTCTAAGAATAAAACGTCTGTAATCGCGTGTAATGACGATTTGAATGATTCGACTTTGAATGCTATGAATGTTAAGTTTGTTTGTGTGAAATGTGGAAAGTGTGCTAATGCTAATCATGCTATGTGTGTTTCAAATAATGTCAAAGGCGTAGAAACTAGAACTAAGAAGCAAACTGTGATGCCTATTAGTGCTAGAAAACCCAAACGCAAAGTGAACCATTCTGGTGCAACCCCCCCCCCCCCCCCCCCAAGAAAAGTATTGCATCAGACTCCACCACTAAGAACCCTAGAAGCAGAATTAGGGAATTATATGAGTCTGCTAGCAAGCCTTGAAATGGTGGTTTGCTAATCAATGTCCTCCAGGATATAAATGGATGTCTAAGGTTAGAACAGAAAATATGACTACATGCGTTAGTGTGACTCTAAGTGATGAAACTAGGGAAACTAATGAATCGGAAATCACAACTAACATGGAACCCAACTTAGCAAATGCTCCATCGTGTTCTAATTCTTCTGCAGGTGATCGAAATAATTCTCGTCATACTGGACTCCGGATGCACGAAGCACATGACGGGGAATCTCAAGCTTCTAATTAACTTCGTGGAGAAATTCCTGGGTACGGTCCGATTCGGATATGATCAGTTTGCACCGATCCTAGGATATGGAGACTTGGTTCAGGGGAATATCACTATCAAAAGGGTTTACTACGTCGAAGGGCTCAATCACAACCTTTTCTCGGTTGGTCAATTCTGTGATGCGGATTTGGAGGTTGCTTTTAGAAAAAAGACATGTTTTGTTCGTGATTATGATGGGAATGACTTACTTACCGGAACACGGGGTACTGATCTCTACACTATTTCACTACAAGACTCCACATCTTCAACTCCAATCTGTTTCATGGCTAAAGCTTCAACGACTCAAGCTTGGTTATGGCATCAACGTTTATCTCATCTTAACATTGATACCATCAACTTACTTTCCAAGAAAGATGTTGTGCGAGGCCTTCCTAACTTGAAATTCATCAAAGATCATCTTTGTTCTTCTTGTGAGCTTTGTAAAGCTAAACGGAGTAGTTTCAAGACACAGACTACACCAAGCTCTAAAGGACGGTTAGATCTTCTTCATATAGATTTGTGTGGTCCCATGCGTGTTCAAAGTATCAATGGGAAGAAATACGTTATGGTAATTGTCGATGACTACTCAAGGTACACATGGACTCACTTCTTGAGGTCCAAGGATGAAACACCCGATGTTCTCATCAGCTTCCTTAAAGTGATACAACGTGGTCTTCAAGCTCAAGTTAAAGTGGTTCGTACTTACAGAGGTACAAAATTTTTGAATTCAAAACTGTGAAACTATTTTGAAGCCGAGGGAATTGAACATGAAACATCTATTGCTCGAACACCCGAACAAAACGGCGTTTTTGAAAGACGAAACCGTACTTTAGTTGAGGCTGCTCGAACATTATTATCCACTTCAAAACTTCCACTATACTTTTGGGCCGAAGCTGTGTCAACCGCATGCTACACACAAAATCGCTCCTTAATTATCCCAAGACACGAAAAGACACCATATCACATAATTAATGATCGCAAAACTTCACTCAAACACCTTCATGATTTTGGATGTACGTGTTACATTATTCGAGATGGTGAAAATCTGGACAAGATGAAAGAGAAAGGTGATGCATGCATTTTAGTGGGATATGCAACTCAGTCTAGGGGATACAGAGTATACAACAAGAGAACAAAATTGATAGTCGAGACTATTCATATCAGATTTGATGAATTACAAGAAATGGCACTTGAAGTGTGAAAACACTTATCCTTTTACCACTTATTTCCAATAATAACAAGACCAAAACGTGTGATTTATGTCGAAAAAGTCGGAATTATGCGTGGTTTGTGTTTTTATTGTGTTTTAGGACCAAAAGATGAAAAAGGAAGAAAACACGGGCTTTCACGGGCTTTTATCGAAGAAAACGGGAAAAGACGAAGTCAAAAGATCAAGAGTGCTTAAAGAACGGATGTCCAAGACCTATTCTGGAGATTTATCGAAGAACAAGTTTAAAGACGGAAGTTTAATGAAGTCGAAGAACTTAAGTCTAATAGAAGAAGAAAATTAAAAGACAAGTTCAAATCCCGAGACTACAAAGACGAAGAATTAAAATCGAGTCGAGAAGAAAAAGAAAGAAGAAAGCACCACACATGCCTCCCACTTCCCTATAAATACCCTCCTAATCACATTAGGAGGGGGTGAGCTAGTTTTTATTTTTCTTTAGTTTCTTTCTAGTTTTTAGAGAGAGAAAGTCTTGAACTTTCTCTCACTAGTTCATCTTTTTCTTTTAATCTTTCAAGATTAAACACTTTTTGTATTGCTTATTTCATTAATCAAAGTTCTAGTTTAAGCTTTATATCCTTATTCTCATTCGTCATTTCTTGATTTATTTTACTTTTGATCCGAATATCATACTTCATTCGTATGATTTTATGATTTCGTGGTTAAAGGTTTGATCTTTTGGTTTACACACAAGCTTTTACACGTTTAGGTCATAAGCTCATAATGCTTATTGGCTTATTCGAATCTTAGCTTATTGATTCTCGGATTTTGCAAAAGGATTTAGTAAGTTTAAAGTTCATTTCATAAAGTTCTTGATTTTAAGTTTTGATAAGTCATTGAATTTGAGCTTTTTGGGATCGTTTAAGATTCGTTAGAGTAGCTTATTGCAACTGCTTATTAAGTTTCACTCTTCCACAAATTTCGGAAATTGTTATATCCCATCGCAATCTTAGGGTTTTGACAAACATTCCGACGGTCGACTACACATTCCGATACCTTTGGCTTTTGATCGCAATAACCCATTAGGGTTTTACTTTGCGATCAGTTGGTTAACCCCCTTATTCCGATCTGGGTTGCGATCGCACATTGCGATCGCGTATTCCGACGGGTCTTAAGGTCTTGGTTAAGACGAAGTGCTGCCTGTTTTTCGATAGAGTCATTGCGATAGAGGCATTCCGATAGGTGTGCCTATTGCGACAGAAGTGCTCCTTAAGTATTCCGATCTGAACTTAATTTTTCCGATGGTTAATTTTAGTGATTATTCCGATGGTTGCTATTTTGGTGTATTCCGATGGACATGAGTTGTTTTATTACGATTGATTAAGTTTTTAAGTTTTTATTAGTTTTTCAAGCTTTAAGTTTCAAGAATTTCCATAAGTATAATTTAAGTTTAATTTTGTCAAGGCTTTAAATTACTCAACGACACTTTAATTACTTGCTAGTAGTCTAGAACAAACAAATCCAACCGAACCTTTGATCCACCAAAAGACGATTGAGTCGCACTTTAGATCGGTTTTCAATTCGAAAAGATTCGGAACTATAACGAACTTGAACTTTGATACTTTTGGTTGCAAAATCATAAGTATTAAATGGCGCCGCTGCCGGCTCTTTTCGTTAAGATAAACGGTTTCTAGTGAGAGACGCATTGAATTTTGGGATCCGTTCTTTGAACGTTATTTTCCTCGCTTCAAAAATTTTCAAAAATCCATAAAAATTATAAAACTTTTCAAAAATACAAAAACATTAAAAAACCTATAAAAACCAAAAATATTATATAGATATTCTCTTTGTGTATATTTTTCTTCTTGCAGGTGCATGCGTACTAGATCTACAAACTATTCTGAGCCCGAGAATCGTGAAGATTTAGATATGGCTGGTGTTAACAACAACAATAATCACCCACCTCAAAATAATTTGAATAACAACCACAACAATAACAACAACAACAATGTCCTTCTACCTGATTTACGAACCATGGAGGAATTGTGCCAACCCACCATGAACGGACGCGGAGGCCCGATTGCGCCAATGCACGTCACGGCTCAGGAGTTTTCGTTGAAGCATCACATGATACAACAAGTGCAAACGAACCCGTTTCGTGGAATTCCGGATGATGATGCCAACAAACACCTCGACAAATTCATTACCGTTACCCAAAGCATGAAGTGCCCCGGTGTTTCTATGGATGACCTTCGCCTCCAACTTTTTCCACACTCGCTTTCTCACCATGCCGAAAAATGGTTTGACCGTCTTCCTAAGAATTCTATTCATACATGGAACGACATGACTCAACGCTTTTTGTCGCGCTACTTTCCCCCATCCATGGTCACTAGCCTTCGTAACCAAATCAGTGGATTTATGCAAGAGAATGATGAATCGCTTTTCGATGCTTGGGAACGTTACAATGATTTGATCGACCGCTGTCCTAATCACAATATGCTCCCCGTCACTCTCATTGACACCTTCTACAATGGTCTCACTTTTCGTGATCGTGACACGATCAATGCCGCCGCCGGTGGTACTTTTATGAAAAGGAGACCGGAGGAGTGTCGAGAGTTGATTGAAAACATGACTACTCACCACAACAATTGGGATTCTTCCGCATCCTCAAGATCTAATCAGAGAGTCAATGTTTCATCTACTTCTTCCACCACCAACTCGTCTGTTTTGGAACGTGCTCTTCTTGATATCAACAAAAGTCTCCAAATTTTGACCTCTAACCAAACTCAACAAGCTAAAGCCGTTGCTCTTTCTTGTGACACATGTGGTGGTCCTCATTCCTACAATGAGTGTCCTTCTACTCACGGCAATTATTCTGAAGACGTTAACGCAGCGTATGGTACTTATTCCACGGGAGGCTATCAAGCTCGCCCTCAAGGAGACCGTAACTTGCTAAGTTATCGCTCCAACAATTATCTTGCTCCTCCCGGTTTCCCTCCTGCAAACCACAACCAACAACAAAGCTACAACCGAAACAACCAATCCCAACCTCGTGCTCAAAATCAATATCAATCCCAAAGAAACCCATACCCAACTCAAGGAAATTCTCAAGCTCCACCTCTCAATCAACCGATGGCCGTAAGTCAAGACGTCGAGACATTCATGAAGACTAATCGTGAGATGGTGACGAATCTTCAGAGCCAATTTGTCAACTTGAAGAATGACATGGTGAAACAAGGGAGTGATATTAGAGCCGAGCTAAGGAATGATATGGCCAAACACAGCAATGATATTAATGCCAACATGCAAAACTCTTTCAACAATCAAGCTCTTCACCTTCGTGATATGATTGGTTCGCTCATCCAAAGTAATCAATCCTCTTCTTCGGGTACTCTTCCGAGTAACACCGTTGCGAATCCAAGAGGGGAGATGAAAGCAATCACCACTCGTAGTGGAAAAGGTTATATGGAACCCGAGCTTCCTACACCTCCACCGGTGATTGTGAACAAGGAAAAAGAGCAACTTTCCCCACCTCCTTCACCTTCTATCCCCATTTCCCCACCACCCGTGGTTGTGAGTGATCCTACTCCCTTAAAGCCTTCTTCTTCATCCAATATACCTTATCCTTCAAGGTTGAGGAAAGAGAAGCAAAAGAGCAAGGATGATATTCAGGTTTCGAACTTCCTTAAAATGTTCAAACAATTGAATTTTAACATCTCCTTTGCCGAGGCTCTCGCTCATATGCCAAAATACGCTAAGATGTTTAAAGATCTTTTAAGTGATAAAGAAAAGCTTCTTGACATTGCTCAAACCCACCTTAATGAGAATTGCTCTGCAGTGCTCTTAAGGAAATTGCCCACCAAACTTGGTGATCCGGGTCGCTTCTTGATTCCTTGCAACTTCCCGGGAGTAGAGAATTGCATGGCCCTAGCTGATCTAGGTGCCAGTATAAACTTAATGCCTTTAAGTGTTTGGAAGCAATTATCTCTCCCCGAGCTAGTCCCCACACGAATGACTTTGGAATTAGCCAACCGAACGGTTGCTTATCCAGTGGGGATAGCCGAAGATGTCTTTGTTGGCGTTGATAAATTCACCTTCCCGGCGGATTTTGTTGTCGTTGACTACGAGATGGATCCCCGTGTTCCATTAATCGTTGGACGTCCCTTTCTGAGGACCGGTCGCACTCTTATTGATGTAGCCGCAGGCGAAATAATCATGAGAGTTGGTGACGATCAAATTGTCTTCAACATGGGTAAGATTTCTAAGCAGCCTTATTCATATGAGAGTGTTAATGCTATTGATGTTCTCGATGAGGCTTGTGAAGAACATTTTCATGATGCTTGCAAAAGTACTCTTTCCTCTCTACCCAATGTTGAGACCGTTGCCTCAATTGCTCCAGCATTGACTCCTTTCGGAGAAAGTGACTTGGATGACTTCGAAGCTAGCTTGGGTCCTCTCGATATTAAGTATGATAATTTGTCCACAAATTGGGATGAAGACATTAGTACTATTGAGAGACTTCTCAATGAGGACCCGTTGTCTCCTCCTGCTCCTAAAGAGGTGACTAATGATGATCCATCGTTAGTTCCACCATCTACTGAGGATCCTCCTACTCTCGCGCTTAAGGACCTACCGCCTCATCTTGAGTACGTTTTTCTGGAAGACGACGAGAAGCTACCGGTCATCATCGCCAAGGATCTGAAAGAAGACGAAAAAGCCCGACTTGTCGCTGTGTTGAAGAAGCATAAACGCGCTATCGCTTGGAAAATCTCCGACATCCGTGGAATTGATCCTCACTTCTGCACACATAAAATTCTCATGGAGGACGACTTTAAGCCCACAATTCAAAGCCAAAGAAGGGTGAATCCTAAAATCCATGAAGTCATCAAAAAAGAGGTTATCAAACTTCTTGATGCGGGTATGATTTACCCTATTTCGGATTCACCATGGGTTAGTCCAGTCCATTGTGTGCCTAAGAAAGGCGGAATCACCGTTGTGCCAAATGCAAACAACGAGTTAATTCCTACCCGTCTCGTTACTGGGTGGAGAGTTTGTATAGACTACCGCAAACTCAATGATGCCACGAGAAAGGATCATTTCCCTCTACCTTTTATGGACCAAATGCTTGAACGCTTAGCTGGTAATGAATATTACTGCTTTTTGGATGGTTTCTCGGGTTATTTTCAAATACCCATCGATCCCCAAGATCAAGAGAAAACAACATTCACTTGTCCCTATGGCACCTTTGCTTATAAACGAATGCCTTTTGGCTTATGCAATGCCCCCGGGACTTTCCAAAGGTGCATGTTGGCTATCTTCCATGACATGGTTGAGCAAACCATGGAAGTCTTCATGGATGATTTCTCGGTCTTCGGGGATTCCTTCTCTTCTTGCCTTGCCAATTTGGAACGCATGCTTAAGCGGTGCGAAGACACTCGCCTTGTTCTGAATTGGGAAAAATGCCATTTTATGGTAAAAGAAGGCATTGTGCTAGGACACAAAATCTCTAAGGCCGGTCTGGAAGTCGACCGTGCTAAAGTTGATGTCATAGCCAAATTACCTCCACCTTCAACTGTGAAGGGTGTGAGAAGCTTTCTGGGTCATGCGGGCTTCTATCGTAGATTCATTCAAGATTTCTCTAAAATCGCTCGCCCGATGACCCACCTCTTGGAAAAAGATACTCCCTTTATCTTTTCTAAAGAGTGTCTCGAAGCCTTCAATCTTCTCAAGGATAAGCTAACTAAGGCACCGGTCTTGGTTACCCCTAACTGGGAGCTGCCTTTTGAATTGATGTGCGATGCTAGCGACTTTGCTATTGGTGCGGTTTTGGGCCAAAGAGTGAATAAACACTTCCAACCAATCCACTATGCTAGCAAAACAATGACAGGGGCTCAATTGCATTATACGACAACCGAAAAAGAGCTTTTAGCTGTTGTCTATGCTTTTGAGAAATTTCGCCCCTATCTTGTTTTATCCACCACTGTCGTTTACACGGACCATTCCGCGTTGAAGTACTTGATGACAAAGAACGATTCTAAGCCAAGACTTCTTCGCTGGGTTTTGCTCCTTCAAGAATTCAACATTGAAATTCGTGATAAGAAGGGAGCCGAAAACCTGGCCGCGGATCATTTGAGTCGACTTGAGGATCCATATCAGGGGGATCATCCGAATAAAGAGATCAATGACTCTTTCCCCCTGGAGACTCTAATGTCTATAAATCTCAATCTTGATGGCACCCCGTGGTTTGCGGACATCGCAAACTACTTAGCGGGTGGTATTCTCATCCAAGGGTTAACATCCCAACAAAAGAAGAAGTTCTTGAATGATGTTAAGACTTACTTTTGGGATGACCCTTATCTATTCAAACAGTGTGCTGATCTGATTATTCGTCGATGTGTTGACGGACCGGCAGCTTTTGACATTCTCCAAGCTTGCCACAAAGGACCCACCGGTGGTCACTTTGGTCCCAACTACACCGCTAAGAAAGTGTTTGATTCTGGATTCTACTGGCCTACCATTTATCGTGACGCTCACGAAATGGTTAAGCATTGTGATGCTTGCCAACGTCAAGGCAAGATCACACATAAAGATGAGATGCCTCAAAATTTCATACAAGAATGTGAAATCTTTGATGTATGGGGCATCGACTTTTTGGGGCCATTTCCATCATCCAAAGGGAACAAGTACATCCTCGTCGCCGTCGACTACGTCTCTAAATGGGTTGAAGCTAAGGCTCTTCCCACGAATGATGCGCGGGTGGTTGTGAACTTTTTGAAGCAGCTTTTCGCTCGATTTGGCGTTCCTCGTGCTATCATCAGTGACCGCGGGACTCATTTTTGCAACGATCAATTTGCACGAGTCATGGCAAAGTATGGTGTCAATCACCGTCTTTCCACCGCCTATCATCCCCAAACCAATGGGCAAGCCGAAATTTCCAATCGTGGCTTGAAGAGAATTTTGGAGCGTACTGTGGGAGAGCATCGTGCCGCGTGGGCCGATAAGTTAGATGATGCTCTGTGGGCTTTCCGTACTGCTTACAAGACCCCGATCGGTTGTACACCCTATCGTCTTGTGTACGGGAAAGCCTGCCACCTACCCATCGAGCTGGAACACAAGGCGCACTGGGCCTTGAAGTGGGCAAACTTCGACATCATCAAAGCCGGTGATCATCGCAAGGTTCAACTCAACGAGCTACATGAACTAAGGAATGAAGCTTATGAGAACTCGCTGATCTACAAGGAGAAGACGAAGATGATCCACGATGCTAAAATCAAGAACCGAGAGTTCCACGTTGGAGATCACGTTCTACTCTTTAACTCTCGGTTGAAGATCTTCTCTGGCAAGTTGAAGAGCCGCTGGACTGGTCCATTCACCGTCGCCAAAGTTTTTCCGTATGGGACCATTGAGCTTTCTCAGCCGAATGGGCCAAATTTCAAGGTGAATGGCCAGCGTTTGAAGCTGTACTTTGGTGAGGACATCTCTCAAGAGATGATTCCATCCCTCACCACGTTCCCCATGAACTAAAATTGGGTCGAGTCAGGCTCATGACTCGGTGAACAAAAACAAGCGCTTCTCGGGAGGCAACCCGTGTTCTATCCTTTACTGCCTTCATAATAAGTGTAGGGGGAGCCCGCATATGTTTGTTGTCTTGTTTCTTGTGCTGTGCAGGGATTTAAGCTTCAGAGAGCATCTTGATGACTTTTGATGAACCGTGATACCGTGTTTTCCATCTTCCCGGTTCTATCCTAAACTCTTGTGATTCAATATTTCATATTCCATATGTTCACATTGAATTCACTTTAGTTGTCCTTTCCTTAGCAAGCTTTAAACAAAGTGCACAATGTCATAAGTGTAAGGGAGTTTACTCCCACATGCTTAAACATTGAGGACAATGTTTATCTCAAGTGTAGGGGGGACTTCTATCGAAGTAAGTGGTCTTTTCCATGAATTTGCCCTCATTTTAACCGGAAAATTTGATTTTTCGACATTTTTCAAAATTTTTAATCTATGTTGGCCTAGTTGTATAGTTGTATTTGCCTTTGTTATGTTTCCTTTGCTAGAATAAATTTTCAAATAAGTGGTTTTAGATTTTTCTTTGTCATGAACATTTTGACTCAACCCGAGTTTACTTGCCTAAGTTTACTCTAGCTAGTATCCTTAACGTGTTTAAGTCAAGTTTTGCTAGGCTTTTATATAGGGAGCTATAAAACGCGAAAGTCTTAACTCTCACGGGTTAAGAACAAGAACTTTTCGCAAGTTCCTATAACTGATCCTAGAGAGCCGTTTATCAAGGGAACTTTAAAATGCGATTTCTAAACTTGAAAAAGTCTAAGAATTTGCAAGGTCCTATAGGCGACTCGAAAACCCAAAACTTTGATTTAATAGGCTAAGCATCCACGAGTCTCATTACTTGAGATTTTAAACTGTGGAGAACGAGAGATGATAGAGTCAATTATAAGTTCTGTATTCTTTCGTGAATTTATGTGAGTTAATTATGAGCCTATTCTCCCTCCGCTTGTTAATAAATTAATCTGCTAATAAGTAAGGTTGTACGATTTGAAAAGTTACTTAGCTTCTAGCCCCAGATCGTTTAAAAGTTGCTCGGTAATGACGAGAGTTCATAGCCAAGGCATAACTTATGAAGCGGGGCGCGAAGGTTGGCGAGTCCGAAAAGGCCCTAACAAGGCATGAGGGCTACAGTTTGTTGCTAAAGATCCAAAAGTGATGTGAAGAACCATTTATCGAAAATCAATATGAAGGATCAAGACACACGACGAAAAGCAAGAACTCCCCAAAAGTCATGGAGAAGTCTATCCGAAAAGACCCTAACAAGGTATGAGGATAAATAGATCCAAGTCCTAAAAGGAGGCGGATCGTTGTATATCAAAGTACAAAATAAAGATTGGAGAAAAATGAAGAAGTCGTGGTCCAAAGATGAAGAATCTCTCAAAAACTTCAAGTGAAGAAATTCCTATTATGAAGAGAAGACCATAATTTCAAGAACGTCTCTCGAAGATTCGAAGTATGAAGTCGCTGCCAAATATCGGCCCGAGAAAGGTCTCAAATCGCGAACCAAGTTATGCCAAGATATGAACTTTCTGATATCCCGAGAAGCAGTTTTAAAAGATTTGGTCCTTTAGCTAACTATTGATTAAATCGTTCACCTTATTTTCGGACTAAATAACTATCGAAATAAGTCAAACAATGCATCCTCGTGATCATTTAAGACAAAAATAAAATATAAGAGATACACCTAGGAATAAGGGAGTCTAAGTGAATAATTGGCCCACATGAGTTCGTGATAGTTTGCTAACTTATAATAACAATGATCTCGTTTTTAAGCTTGGTATGGGGAACGTGAAACTTGAGGATGATAAATGTTCATGGCCGCCAAAACCCAATGTAAGTTTTTAATTTCTTTACTTATTTCTATCTTTTATGTTTAGTATTTAATAAAGGCCAAGATGGGTTATTTATGATGGAGAATGTAAACCGTGCTTAAAATTAATGCATTGCATGAGGGCATTGCAATGGTCAAGTGTAGGGGATTTAATAAGTGTGAAAACACTTATCCTTTTACCACTTATTTCCAATAATAACAAGACCAAAACGTGTGATTTATGTCGAAAAAGTCGGAATTATGCGTGGTTTGTGTTTTTATTGTGTTTTAGGACCAAAAGATGAAAAAGGAAGAAAACACGGGCTTTCACGGGCTTTTATCGAAGAAAACGGGAAAAGACGAAGTCAAAAGATCAAGAGTGCTTAAAGAACGGATGTCCAAGACCTATTCTGGAGATTTATCGAAGAACAAGTTTAAAGACGGAAGTTTAATGAAGTCGAAGAACTTAAGTCTAATAGAAGAAGAAAATTAAAAGACAAGTTCAAATCCCGAGACTACAAAGACGAAGAATTAAAATCGAGTCGAGAAGAAAAAGAAAGAAGAAAGCACCACACATGCCTCCCACTTCCCTATAAATACCCTCCTAATCACATTAGGAGGGGGTGAGCTAGTTTTTATTTTTCTTTAGTTTCTTTCTAGTTTTTAGAGAGAGAAAGTCTTGAACTTTCTCTCACTAGTTCATCTTTTTCTTTTAATCTTTCAAGATTAAACACTTTTTGTATTGCTTATTTCATTAATCAAAGTTCTAGTTTAAGCTTTATATCCTTATTCTCATTCGTCATTTCTTGATTTATTTTACTTTTGATCCGAATATCATACTTCATTCGTATGATTTTATGATTTCGTGGTTAAAGGTTTGATCTTTTGGTTTACACACAAGCTTTTACACGTTTAGGTCATAAGCTCATAATGCTTATTGGCTTATTCGAATCTTAGCTTATTGATTCTCGGATTTTGCAAAAGGATTTAGTAAGTTTAAAGTTCATTTCATAAAGTTCTTGATTTTAAGTTTTGATAAGTCATTGAATTTGAGCTTTTTGGGATCGTTTAAGATTCGTTAGAGTAGCTTATTGCAACTGCTTATTAAGTTTCACTCTTCCACAAATTTCGGAAATTGTTATATCCCATCGCAATCTTAGGGTTTTGACAAACATTCCGACGGTCGACTACACATTCCGATACCTTTGGCTTTTGATCGCAATAACCCATTAGGGTTTTACTTTGCGATCAGTTGGTTAACCCCCTTATTCCGATCTGGGTTGCGATCGCACATTGCGATCGCGTATTCCGACGGGTCTTAAGGTCTTGGTTAAGACGAAGTGCTGCCTGTTTTTCGATAGAGTCATTGCGATAGAGGCATTCCGATAGGTGTGCCTATTGCGACAGAAGTGCTCCTTAAGTATTCCGATCTGAACTTAATTTTTCCGATGGTTAATTTTAGTGATTATTCCGATGGTTGCTATTTTGGTGTATTCCGATGGACATGAGTTGTTTTATTACGATTGATTAAGTTTTTAAGTTTTTATTAGTTTTTCAAGCTTTAAGTTTTAAGAATTTCCATAAGTATAATTTAAGTTTAATTTTGTCAAGGCTTTAAATTACTCAACGACACTTTAATTACTTGCTAGTAGTCTAGAACAAACAAATCCAACCGAACCTTTGATCCACCAAAAGACGATTGAGTCGCACTTTAGATCGGTTTTCAATTCGAAAAGATTCGGAACTATAACGAACTTGAACTTTGATACTTTTGGTTGCAAAATCATAAGTATTAATCAAAACAGTTTAAGTCCCGATCCACAACGACAAACGACTTCCGTTCACAAACGCACGGAACTCGGAACTCAAGACCACCGCAATGAACCGTCAAGTTCAAAGCTGGTTCCTGAACATGTTCCTAGAGCAGATATGACAGTGGACACGACACTTGAAGAGTTGGAAATGTTATATGGACCAATGTTTGATGAATATTTCACGGGGGAGAAACATGTTGTATCAAAGTCTTCCGCTGTCACTCATGATAAGAATGATGATATCGATCATCGTCAACAAGAGGATACAACTTCATCTACTTCAACACGAGTTGCTGCAGATTTACCTCCTCAGAATATCACTTCAACAATCGATCCTACAACATCACAACTACTGTCATTGCTCTAGAGAACACAAATCAAGCAGACGGTGCATTAAATGACGATTACGATTTTTACAACCCATCTGGTACACCGGTACACGAAACTGGAGAGTCCTCTACTCGCCATGTTGATCCGTCAAATATGCATACGTTTTATCAACGACATCCTTCAACACATCATTGGACCCGAGATCATCCTTTGGTTCACGTAATTGGAAACCCTTCACAGCCCGTTCGTACAAGACGACAACTAGCCATCGATGGCGATGTTTGTATGTTCGCACTCGCCGTGAGTACTGCTGAACCGAAAAACATCAAAGAAGCCATGGCTGATCATGCTTGGATTGAATCGATGACGGATGAACTTCAACAATTTGAAAGACTTAAAGTCTGGGAACTTGTTGGCAGACCATACGATGTGATTCCTTTAAATCTTCGTTGAATCTGGAAAAACAAGATGGATGAAGAAAACACGATCATCAAAAACAAAGCTAGGCTAGTGGCTAAGGGGTATGGCCAGAAAGAGGGAATTGATTTTGACGAATCATTTGCACCAGTAGCTCGTATGGAAGCGGTCAGGATTTTTCTTGCTTATGCTGCACATAAGGGATTCACTGTCTATCAAATGGACGTAAAGACGGTGTTTCTTAACGGTCCTTTGAAGGAAGAAGTCTATGTCACGCAGCCGGAAGGATTCGTCAATCCTCACTATCCTGACAAGGTGTATCGTCTCCACAAGGCACTATATGGACTCAAGCAAGCTCCAAGGGCACTCAAAATTTCTGGTATCCAAAGGTTTCTCAGAAGGTTCCATTGATCTAACTTTGTTCACTTATAAATATAGGGATGACATTTTGCTTGTGCAAATTTATGTTGATGACATTATTTTTGGGTCTACAAACCCAAAACTTTCAAAATGGTTTGAAAAAGTAATGCACAACAAATTTGAAATGTCAATGATGGGCGAACTAAAATTCTTTCTAAGAATTCTAGTTCACCAATCCCAAAGTGGTATCTTTATAAACCAAGCTAAGTATTGTCAAGAGATAATCAAAAAGCATGGTATGACCTCATGTGACCGCATTGGGACACCTTTATCAACCACATCGCTAGATGCTGACTTGGAGGGATTACCCATAGATCAAACGAGATATCGTTCCATGATCAGGTCCCTCATGTATTTGACAGCAAGCAGACCTGATATTTCACATGCTACGTGTTATTGTGCACGTTATCAAGCACGACCCACTAAAAAGCACCTCAAGGAGGTTAAACGGATCTTTAGGTACCTCATGAATACCATTCATTTGGGACTCTGGTATCCGAGGGAAACCGGTTTCTTTCTAACGGCCTATTCAGATTCTGATCATGCAGGGTGTCTTGATACACGAAAAAGTACTTCTGGTGGTGCACAATTTCTAGGTCAAGATAAGCTTGTGGGATGTTCTTCCAAGAAGCAGGACTGCACGTCACTTTCATCAGTCGAAGCGGAGTATGTGTCTCTATCTGCGTGTTGTGCTCATGTTCTTTGGATGAGAACACAACTCACGGATTATGGCTTCCACTTTGATAAAGTACCCATGTACTGTGACTCAAAGTCGGCCATAGCCATCTCCTGCAATCCGGTACAACATTCCCGCACGAAGCACATTGATGTCCGATATCACTTCATAAAGGAACAAGTTGAAAAAGGTACTATACTTTGTTGGAACGGATTACCAATTAGCCGACTTGTTTACGAAAGCTCTGTCGAAAGATAGGTTTGAGTACCTCGTTAGGCAAATTGGTATGAGATATTTGACTCCAGCAGACCTGGAGATTCTGGCAAAGGTGCCTGCTTGATTTATCTATCAAACATCTACTTGTAAATATCTATGAAAAAGCAAAATACAAAAATATAAAACATATAAAAACAAAACACAAAATTAAAAATCTTTCAAAATCCAAAAATATTCTTCTCGACATGTCTTTCAGTATAGATAATATGGACGTGCCTAGAAATGTCGCTCAATAATGACACGGGTGTGTACATAAAGCTCGAATGAAAGTTGTAAATATTTTTCAAAACATGTCATTTCTTCTTTTAATAAAGGAAATTGTCTATTTTGGACAATATTTCCAAACAACGGGCAGAGCAATCTATCACGGGTTGAGCTAGTCACAAAACATTCAACGTTTTGAGCTCAACACAATGGCTTGTAATCACTTTCAGATTGCAACCCGGTTCGATATTCACGGGGGAGTGTACGATTTGGTGCTCTTACCCTCAGCAAAAGAAGAGAAATCTTCTTACACTTGAGTGGATTCGTCCAGACATTCAAAGTTAATGAACTCAAGTTTATGCTTTAGAAAAACCTCTTTAACAAAAAGAAATAGGATTTTTCAAAAAGCGTTGAACACAATTTTTTCAAGAATTTTTCAATGATTATTCAAAATCTTTCAAAAATTGTGTGTTCAATAACTCCCATCCTCAAAAAGAGAAATGTGGATCACATCCTCACACTGACAAATCAATTGGATCAATTTTTGAGGGGGAGCATTTTAACTTCATGCAAAGATTGACACGTCTTTCTCCCAGAAATTTTCAAGACTATTTTCAAAATATATTTTAATCAAATTTGGTATTCTAATATCAAAAGATTTTATATATTAGAGATAGGGGAGAAAATGTGATTAAAATGTGATCTAATATAAGACTCAAGCACTTTAACTCTTACCTACATGTGCGAAACACTTTCGACTATCGATGCACATGTGAAGGGGGAGCATTTCTAAAACGTCAAAACTAGCAAGGTGTTAAATGTTTTTCAAACACTTTGTTAGAATTTAAAGTGGTTTTCATGGTTACGATCAAATACCCACAACATATTTAATCCACGACGTTATTGGTGTCAAAAGGGTGGTTAGGTTTAAGTCCTATGATCCAACAAGAACCGGAGGGATCTTCCCAGGGACAATCCAATAGATTATTAGAAGTCCTTAGGAAAGATGGAGTAGAATGTGAACGTAGCTGAATGCCGACTAAGTACTGATGCTAGCACTGGAACAATCACAACAAGGTGCTAGTAATGATGTCTTGGTAAGCATTGAAGGGGTTGAAGAATGAAAAAGAAATGTAAGGATAAAGGGTGTAAAGAAAGAAGCCCTCCATACAACTTAGGCAGAAACCGGGTCAACTCACCATGAAGACAAACTCATCATGGACCCAGTGATGTATGCATAACCCTTTCCTAGCTACTCAGGCTTCTCTCAAAAGAAGTTTGTTTTATTGTCACGGAGAACAACATGACTTCTATTGACTTTATCACTTCGAGATAGTTGATATTGAATAGGTGGCATCTGCTCCAGCCTCCGACCACTAAAAGTGCACAAATCGAGTCTAGAGCCAAGAGATCAATCAAATCTCGTTAGGACACACGGATGAAGATCAAGAGAGTCCTACATTATATCCTTGTGATATTGCTAGAACACTCAGAGTGATACTACCTAGTATTCACAATGATGAGTGGAAATCCTTCTAGTGTTAACATCAAACAGCACTGTGGTAGGTCATATGCAAGATTCTTTATGAATTGAACATGTGCAAAACAGAAAAGCAACAGTGGTTTGGTTCTGAATTGATTCAAACTCGTTTCAGGTTTCTACGCAATATCTTTATGGTCTTGCCAGAACATTCAGAGTGATATTCATTAATATTCACAGTGACGAATGGAAATCCTTCTAGCGTCAACCTCAAACAGCGCTACGGTAGGTGACTTGTGAGATTCTTATGAATCAAACTTGTGTCAACTAGAAAGCAACAATGGTAAGATTCTTTACGAATCACACTTGTTCCAGGAATTTGAATTGACGACTTTAATCAAGCGGATATCTATCCAATTGATTAACTGTTTATGTTCGGAGTCTTGCTTTGAGACGGTCGAGTAAAGAGAACGGCTAGTACAGCCGCGAAACCCTGTCAAGGAGATTCTTAATTGAATCTACCTATCACAGGTATGGTATTTAATATCGTATAACGGTCTTCACCGACCGGAGGTAAAACGCTACCGATTTAGGACGAATGTCAAAGCCATTCAGTCCGTGTCTATGTTTTGTCTTGAGAAGGTGGCGTCACGGTGTACACAACAAATTCAATGATTCAAAAACCATATACTCATGCCTAAAGACATATTCAACAATTAATAGTGTGAGCATGTGGATGAAGACACAAGATCGCAAGATGGCAAATACAAGTCAAGGATGATTTGAAGATCTCAAGCTTAAAGACAAAGTCGAAAGACAACGACAAAGGCTCAAAGATCACATCATGAAGGAACAAGACTACGATTACACGTTCAAGACTCATTTATGGCAAGATTAGTAATCTCTACAAATTTCCTAAATGACCAAGGTTTATGACCTCTCATTGGGGGAGATTGTTAGCCTCAAAATATTGAGTCAAAAAAGAATGCTCGGTCATATGTTTATTATGTATCGTATATTAGAACGTTGTAATAGGTAATATATTAGTCGTGTATTACGGGCTTAACTTTAGGCTAAAGTTCATTGATAAGTAACTAAAGCCCAAAAGGAAAGCCTGACCCAAACCATATAGTCCATAAAGAAGCCCGCATGTGGGTGGACTATATATACCCTTCCTAGCATGTTAGGAAGGGTGTTGGTTCATTTTATTCTCACTTCTCAATCTAACATTCACCTAGTTCCAACCATTTTCTCTCTACTTTCTCTCACTACTTTCTCTCTCTAAAATTCATCTCATATCTACCTTTCTTTCTTCATAAATTCGTATTATATCATCTAAATATAAGGGACAACAAGGTTCAAGCCACACTTCAAAGGAGGTTACTCTCAGCTTTATTTGCAAAGTTGAGGTTAGTGAGTCATTTCTAATTATGTGCTTCGTTTTTGCTCTTACAAGTATTTCCTTTTACTAACAGCTTATATGTTCTTTCTAACTTATGTTGCCTCTTATTCAAGGAATTGTATAGTAGTAAAGTTGATCGTTTCTACCCTTTTGACGGGTACATTGGCTTATAACTGAAACGGCTCAAACGGGTTATAGCTTTCCCAAATAGTATTCTAATGTTTACAACCTCCTGAATCACTTCTTTTTTCGAAAATAATTTTTTTTCGAAAAAAAAACTTTTTTTTAAAAAAACTAGTTATGATAAGGTTCACCATACATCCCTAAAAAAAAGACAAGAATACCCTCTCTTTTAAACCTTGTTAATTCTTAACGAGAAAAACATTTGCACCGTCAATCCATGAGGGATGTATTGTGCCCCGCGCACTAACGGAGGGATGGCTATTATCCAAAAAAACTAACGAATGATGTAATTCGATTCTTCAGGAATGATTTTTGCACGTCCCTCAAGGAATAATTTAAAATGTTTTAAAATTATTAATTTAGGAAAATACAAATATGTTTTTAAATAATTTAAATTTTTTTATTTTTTAAAGAAAATCATGTGAGTTATTCATAACTTTAGAAAAATAAAAAATTAAATTTTTTCGAAAAAAATAATTTTTTTTCAAATATATTTGGAAAAACTATAATTTTTTTAAGTTCAATATTTTTTCTGAAAAAACGATCGTTAGTTGAAGGACTAACCATACAAAATTTGGCATGGGGCTGAAGGGTAAAATAGGTAGAAAAATGTTTGAGGTACCACCATATCAACATGTAAACCAGAAGTTCAAGTATTATCTTGGCAATTTTATGAGTACAAGTATGATATGGATATATTTGAGAAAGTACGTAGTTATTAAATACCTTAATCCCTTTTTGTAACGGTTTAGGGCAGGAATGATGATGAATAAATAATATGTGTTAAGTGTTAAGAAGATTGAGTTCTTGGATGGTTTCGTTTTCGCCATTGATGGTGATGTGATGATTGAGTTGTTATTCTGTGTTTTTTAAGTGTGAAAATTCTTGAAATAAAACATTTCTACGGATTCGTAAACTATAAACACAAGTACACAACTAAGTCGTATGTTTTCTATTGCTTAACTTGCCATTAAATTCAGTGAGGAGCTTAGCAACAACTAAGGAAGTTAAGTCGTGTGTTTTCTATACCTCAACTCGCCTTTAACTCCCAATCTTTGTTGAAAATGGACTTTAAAAAGAAGATTAGTAAAAATATTTGTGAAAAGTAAGATTAGTAAAAATATTTGAAAATCCACGAGCCAGCAACTACTTCTTGGTATGTCAATGGTTCATGAGTATCTTCTTCCTCTGCTGCAGCAAACGCATAAGCAACCATATTACTCTCATCTCGAAACCTCACCGGCTTCGTTCTTGTCCTTGGTTCTCTATCCCGAACCAATTGATAATTTGTGAGATCAGATGGATGATCAATTTCTTGAACCCATGCATCTTCAACATAGCCATCTTCCTGATCTGACAGATCTTCTTGATCTGTCTAGTCTTCCTGATATGTCTGATCTTCCTAACGTGTCTGATCATCCTCAAGCGTATGATTATGGATGTAACTTTTTTTATGGAAAGACGAACGTGTCAGACTACTAGTCAGTTTACTTGGAGCTTCAATGACTCCAAGTTATTCTCCAAGCTCTTCTCCGAGACCTTCAGCGACTCTGGTTTCTTCTCCAAGCTCTTCTTTGAGACCTTCAACGACTCCAGTTTCTTCTCCAAGATCTTCAGCGTGTGCAAACTACGCGCCCTTGATTGGAAAGATAAATGTACTTAAGAAAACAATAGAAGTTTATAGGCATCCCGAGATGCACACAATGGATTCAGTTGTACTACTAAACGACCTTTACGATAACATGTGGAACATTAGTTTGAACTAGTTTGCGATGTGTCCGTTGTCGTGTGTATGGGTCTATTAGCGTTGTAATATGCATGTTTATGTGTCCGTGTCGAATAAAATTATGTTTAGGCTTGTCTGTTTGTAAGTCTCAAGTGTTTCCACAAGGGGTATGTATAATATTTCGAATAAATAAATGTTTTTGTTACGAAAGTCTCATTTTGTAGTATATAAACATCGGGAGAGTAACGCGAAAATTAATTGACACATCAGTCGCCGAGTTAACAAAAATCAAATTGTGTTTAAATTTTATATATATTATATAAATAATAATTATATAGTTACACTTTATCATATAAACAATAATTATATACTTTTTTAAAATTTTCAAAACAAAAAAATCTTTTTCACGAAACTTATTGGGACGACATGTGGTCTCGACAAATTGGGTGCCTAATATTCCCAACACCAAGATTTAAAAAATATAGACTATGATTAAAAAAAAATTGTGACGGAACCAATAGGGACTACCTGTGGTCCCAAAAGGATGGACGCCTGAAATTCCCGCCACTAAGACTTAAAAAATTTAGACTATGGCTAAATTATTTTGTGACAAAACCTATAGGGACTACATGTGGTCGTAAAAAGTTGGGCGCCTAAACTTCCCGCCACTAAGACTTGAAAAATTTAGAATATGGTTGCAAAAATTTTGTGACGAAACCTATAGGGACTACATGTAGTCTCAAAAAATTCGGCGCTCATATTTTTTTTTACTTTGACTATAATATTTTCGTCATTAACTTATAGGGACTACGAGTAGTCCCGATAAATATTAGTCAAACTTTAAAATTTTTATGACTCCTATTTTGTCGTGTAGCAAACTTTTAGGGACTACATGTAGTCCCTAGAGATAAATATGTAGTCTCTAAAAATTTTAGTCAAAGATAAAGCAAAAAAATAGAAGTTTTGTTTTCTAGCGGGCTTGTAGAAACTACTTTCTGTAGTCCCTATAAGCCATTTTTCTTGTAGTTTAAGCACATGGTTGGTTGTACGTTTGAGTTATTTTTTTTATTTTTGAAAATTAAGCCTAGTTAAAATTTTGATTTTTATATTTATATTTGTTGATGATACATTAAAAATTGGTCTTTTGATTTAGGTTTATAATGAGTTTTTTTTTCTTAAATTAAGCGTAGTTAAAATTTTGATTTGATTTTTATACTTAGTATTATATTTGTTGATGACAATTTTTATAACATTAAAAATCGATTTTCCAATATAGGTCTATAAGATAAAGTATGAGTTTCGTCTTATTATCTTCATCTAAAGTATCTTATCTACTTTTAATTGCAACGCAATCATTTTAGGGTTGGCACAAAAAAAGTTGTTTAATTTTACCAGAAAAAAAAACATCGTTATTACACGCATTCTCTTTAGTTTCTTTTATCTGATTTCCATTACAAAAAGGGTGGAAATTAAATTGCAAAGGATTAAATGCTCAAGAATTGGGATATATTTTTTTTCTCTTTTCTTTTATGTACCAAACAAGAGAATTTACTTCATTTCCAATTCTCAAATGCCATTTCTTGCTACCAAACACACCTTAAATGAATTATCTACATCTAGGGCTACTCATATCTAATGATAATAACCAAGAGGTACAAACATGCATAATCCTTACTTGTTGGTTACTACAATATCGAAAAGCCACCTAATAGCAAATTATAAGATGAGCAATGTTTGTTCCACTTTGCGACCGAGGACATGCCAAGACTAAGGTAAGTGGCGGACGTAGAAATATGGAAAGTGGGGGGCAATTTTTTTTTTTTGGACAATAACATCAAAATAAGGAAAAAAAACTAGTATAAAATGATAAATCGGGTATTTTTACATAATAATGAGGGACTTATAAGGTGTTGGAGAGTTGAATATTAGGTTTTAATAAGCAGGTGGGGGGCAATTTGTTTTATGAGTGGGGGCATGTTCGAAAAACGCTCAAAATCGTAAAAAATTTACATTAAAATCTCATTTCATCAGCCTAGCCATGGGGGGCGCCGCCCCCCGAACCATGCATGTATAAGGTGTCATATGTTTTAAATAAATACTCACAAAGCCTTTTAATATTGGCTCATTGAGACTCGATAACACATTTATGTTATTAGTGCGTTTCTTTTCTCATTTGGAGGTTGTTTCGAGGCTCAAACCTTTTAGGGTATTTGCAATGCTTAATTTTTGAATAGTTTTTTGACATTTAAATATTGAGTAAGAATAAATTTTTAGTGTTTCCACCGTCGCGGATTTTTGAATCTTCCTCAAATAATTGTTGCCACAAAGACTCCCTCCGATATTCGATTTGTGTCACAGGCTCTAAAAGTTATTCAGTTTGCCCAAGTTATTTTGAACCGACGATTGGACATTTAAGTCGTAAGAGTTTAAAAATGTGCATGTGTTCCACCAACTACGAGCAATAATTTTCACTATGTATACTACATATAAAGCATTTAGGTATCTCTCTCCTCATTAATTTTTAAGTAGTACACATTTTTAAGCATATTGTACAAGTTAATTAAACATTCCAACCATTTTTTAAAATATTAAGCATTACAAATTATATAGCTTATGGTACAAATTTCTAATTCACTCTTAAAATTAATTTTAATTAATACAAGTTATAAAACATATATTACAAGTACGCATTAATTAATGTATTAAAAGGCTAATTAATATACTATTTTTTAAAATACCCCTAAAATAAAATATACATGTTATTATACATTTGTACTAAGTAGAACACACAAAATTTCATATAATTTACATGTTGGTGGTACATATGCATTTAAAACCGCACAAGACCAATAGCTTTAACCGAAAACCGGAATAGCTATCTGTTCGGTTTGCTAATACAAGCCATGAGAAATCAGAACGGAGATAACCACGAAAGCTCGATACAAACAGATGAACCAAGTCAGACTATGATCATTTTCTTATTATTCTTCAATTAACCAGTTTGTTATTTTTAATTTGTGATGCCTAAACTTTAATTACAAGTACCCGCAGCCGCATCGCGCGGGTACCCTGCTAGTTCATATTTAAGTATTTTGGTTTTAGAGATTATCCTACAAAAGGCCCAAAATGAGAAACGTTAAAGCGGATTTATCCCACATCGACTGAAAAGTAAAAGTTGAAAGTCGGAAAAACTTATAAACACACCAAGTGAGCAAACCATTTTATTCTACAACGGTTAGAATTCCTTGTGCTTTTTGCATGAAACATGTCTATTTTTGTAGAGTTTCTTTTCACATAAGAACTTTGACCATTATAATGTTTGACACAAAGTATTTATAAATAAATCACAACTTTTAAGTATAATAAGTATTAGTTATTTCATGTATTTGCTTCTAAAAAAACATCTAACTCATATTAGTGTTTAATTAAAACTTAGTTAATCTTTCCAAAGATTACAAAAGACATAAGATACAAAATGATTAACAACACTAAAGTAAAACCTAAACTAAAAACTAACAGGAGGATTGTAAAAGTATCATCGATTCTTTCAACGTATTGTTGCGTTTCATGCAATCACTTTATTTATAAGTCTCATTAGAGGTGAGCATTTAGACCGTCGATCCGGACCGGACCGGAAAATCGAACCGGACAAGACCGATCTGAACCGAATCAGAAAATTTCGGTCCGGGGTTTTGGACCATATTTTGGTCCTCAGTCCGGTCCGGTTCGGTCTTACCAAAAGATCCTTCTATTATAAGTAATAGGACGGATCGGACAAGACCGGATTGACGGCCGGACCGTTTCGGTCCGGTCTCGTTTCGGGGTTTTGGACCATTTCGATCCTTGGTTCGGTTCAATTTTGATCAGTCTGGTCCGGTCTGGGTCTATTGCTCACCCCTAAGTCTCATGCAATCACTTTATTTATAAACTTTTTACGTGAGGTCCTACTTATCTATATAATCTATATCTATAATCAAATTACAAAGCATTTGAGACTTTCTAAAATAGCAAGACTGAATTTTCTGACAAATTTTTTTAAATATAACAAGTTGTTTGTGTTTTTCTCACATTGTATCTATACTATCTATACTACTTTATAATGTTCTCATCTCATCTAAAAAAGTTAAAAAAATGTTGAATTTTCAACATTTCCTAATTTAGGTTATTAACAAAACTCTGAAATGTTAAAATTGTAAAATAAAAAAAACAGTATACATTTTTATTTTGCCAGTAATGTGTATGAAATATTAAAATTGAAAAACAAAAGAAAAGTATACATTTTTAAACCTTTATAATTACTTATTTTTGGAATTGTTGAAAAATACATTATTTTTGGAATTGTTGAAATCATGGCTGAAATCTATTCACGGTAACACAATAATTGTTGGTGATTTGGAAGATAAACAATTGATATTTACAAATTACGATTAATGAAAACGCGCTAATAATGTTGACAGGCTTGAATAACTCAAAGTATATAAATACCCTACCTAACCCAAAACTAACACACCACACTTTCAGTTCTCTCTCTCAAACCTAAATGACCAACCACATCAAATATCAGTTGCCAACGGTGACTAATTCTACCGCCACCACTTCCAACAGCATGCGTCGTCACCACTATCGTTTTATAAACTTTAGGTAGTTTTGGCCGGCTGGTTTAGGTTAGGTGGTTTTGGCTGGTAGTTTTGGCTTCTGTGGTTGCGTTCACGGTTTTGGTGCATGAGATCTGACCGAAACTAATTGTTTTATATGATGGTGTTTCATGGTTTTACACGAATCTGATGAGATTCAGATGAATTTGTTTAAGATCTTTATAGAACCGGTGCCTTTTTAACATGGCTTGAGCCGATGATGAATATCATCCGAGTCTCGAAAATGATACTTTTTAAAGGTCTTTTTTTTAGATATTTTTAACATAAGAAGCCAATAATATTGATATTTGATCAAACACATACTTTGGTGTAATTAAGAAAAGATGCAATGATTGATTTTCTTTGAGGCGTTTCCAGGTTTGAGGCGTATTTATGAATTTGGGTGTGGTCCTTTGTGAGATATGGTTCTTGTTGAGTTTGTTTTGAGATTTCAGAAAATATTTTCAATTTGTTTTAGTTGTCATACTAGTTATAAGGCCCGTGCACGCACGGGGTTCACATATGTATTTTTTTAGTTAATTCGTAGTTAACGTAAATTCCAAGGTTGTCAAGATCCCGATCTTGATCTTAGGATCTTACGATTTTACGATATTGCAAAGCAAAAACGATCCGGATCTTACGTAGGATCTTTTCATGCTTAAGATCTTATAAGATCCCGATCTTGATCATAGGATCTTAGGATCTACTACGATCCGATCCAACTTTTTCTCGAACGAAAAACTAAAAAACTACAAATTTGTAGGTTCTATTTTGTATAATCTATAAAACAACATGTAAATCTTCTTATACATTTCATAATCATAATTTAGGACTATATTTTATGAAATATACGTATAATCTTGTGTTTACGATGTATATTAATTTGTAAATTTGTAAAATATTGCAAATAATACTAAGATAATTACATTATAGTAGGATCTTACGATCTCGATCCTACTCTACGATCTCGATCTTACAAAGATGAAAACGATCCTAGGTAAGATCCCGATCTTGAAAACCTTGGTAAATTCACCTCGATTTCTAGTGGGATAAAATGTGCCTTAATTATGGCCATATGATATCATTGTCATTTCTTATAATCTCAAACTTTAGAGTAATATTTGTTATAAACTCATTAGTTTAAGAATGTTTTACTCTCATTGATACCATCTTGTTTCCAAAGGTTCGCATAGAATAAAGAACTAACAAAAACAAAAGTTAAAGTGTTCAAAACAATGTAGAAATCTTGTATCACCACATCACAGTTGTTCCTATATGATAATTATACAAATCAATTATAACTATCTATAGTTATATATACAACACATACCTAAAACGAATATCAAGTGAACCAACTTAATATCTAAATCCCTAGTCACAGGAAACAACATTAAAATACTCCAAATTTTGGTCCTTGGGTTTAGACTACAACAACTGCAATCTAATTCTTTGGCAGCTTGTTAAGAGCTTGTAACGTACTCCAATGTATCACGATCAATCCTTTTATAGATTTCATCACTGAAGATGCACCCATTTACCATCTCAATTCTTTAGCAGCAGCTTCAGGATTGTTAAAAGCTTCTGCCTTCAAGTTAACGGATAAGAAATACATGGATCACCATAGATGGCCATGATATCAACTTGAGCAGTTTGTGCCATGTATTTAACCTTCAATGGCAGTGTCTAAAATTCACGTTGGAAATTAGATCTCATAAACACTATTATTTAATATTATACACTAAAAATCAAACAACTTAAAATGACCAAATTTATTTTATTTGTTGGATTAGAAATAATATACCTTTATGTGTGTATCTTTTTTTTTTTACTTTCAGAAAATACTTCTAGATTGAGAATTATCTTTCAGAGTAGGAACAATGTTAATTATTGAGATTTTACCAATGTTAGGAATAACTAAAAATTGTGCCTAAATTTATGCCTACTCTATTCTACAGTTGACACGTTTTATACAAAATTTATCTCTCAAGTTTGAGTGTTGAAACCATCATATCATAAACCATCTACAGGGATTTAACAAACCTTGCTCAGCTGCTCACAGGCAATATTCAAATATATGTATTTTGTGACATTTTGAAGCTTTGACAATCGATACAAACTACTTTAGTTCACATGAGCCTAATTTGTTGTTGTTAGCACACTAAAAGCAGATATATAAAAAGAACTTAAAATGTGCATCGAATTACACAACCAGTTTGGTCACTGAAATCATGTTTTAGGCTAACAACTGATTTAACTTGTGGTTACATTAACTGAACAGTAAACATAAACTTAAACTGCTTCAAGAACATATACTTTACTGTAGTTTCATATGAAAGAGATTTTGTTGCTTACCACAAATATTGTATTGGATCCTTGTTTTCATCCAACCTGAATTCGGCAAGCGTTACTTCAACTATACAATGGAAGGAGCCACTGAACCAGGCTTGACACCAGTTGAGGTTGAGAAGATGAGCTATCAATTACTGTAGGAACCAAGGGATTATTATCAGGATCCTTTGTTGGCTCCACAACAAACTTGACCCCCAAGTGAGTTTTGTAAAAAGTTTGTCGACATGGGGTGCATTATGTGTGAAGAACTCTTTAAATTTACATATGCATATGAGGAAGCAACACCAATTATACTTGTAGATGTTTTCTTCTATGCTTCTGCAAAGACTTTTTTTTGCATTGTCACACATAATGCTGCCATGCCGACATATATTTCTATGAGTTAACTTACATGACAACTGTGTATAAAGAATTTTGACTCATTTATCCATGTCAATCCTTGTTTACCATTTGAAAAATATTTACTGAAATACTTTGTTAACTGTGATGTGCATACATGTATCGTCACCTACTTCGTGTCAATGCTCCATCACCCCCACCCAACCGAACCAACACACGTTAGCAATTGTTCCCAAAACCTGTGATTTTCTCTCATCATGAACCTTTCGACTACAACTTTACGCCATCGCTATCAAAGTCTCCTTTGCTAGTGAACCCTTCACATCCTCTGGATTCGTGCATTTTTTAATCTAAAACTCATCTCCCAAACAACACCAATAAAATTTTCCATTTATACTTCCGAAAGACGCAGTATTCGATTAATCATCCACTTCAACAATCTTTGCTTCCATTTGGCGGTTGCGATCTACAAAGATGATATCATCTAGTTTCTTTTGTTCGTAGCATTTATTCAAGGCACGAAAACATGCATGTTACGATCATCACTATATACAAAATAGTCTCCCATGCAGTACACATGAAAGAAAGTTAACCAATATAAAGTTAAATCTACGCGCGAAACCTTTGGCTACAGGTCAAAATCAACCCACGAAATTACCCATATTAACCATTGTCCTGACCCACCCTGAGTCCCGGCTACTATTATGTATGAAGATTACAAAGTCAAGAATAGAATTTTACCTTCAAATAAGAGTCCCCTACATCATCCGCTGCAAATGCATTTCCTAAAACAGGATTTCAAGTAAAGTCCGGATCGCTCAGTGTTATAGTGAACCATATATGATGAATCCTTAACCGGTATTTATTTCTAAACTCAACATGGTTGTACTTCCTGTTGGCTTTTTGATAGACCAACTTGACCTTGAAAATGTGGTCAAGTGGCGATTACCCCTTTTCAAATTTTTATCTATGATCTTAGTAAAAGTATTCTCCTCTAATAAGCTCCAAGTAGCAGGGCCAGACACAACATCTAAATCGGCACTACCACCGCTGAGTGCCATTTAACTACACAAATTGTCTAAGATTTTATAGCAAGAAGCTCAAACAGATACGGGCAAGTTGTAATCATTTTTGTAAAATCACATTCCATCGCCTAAAGCGTGTTCATGAAGTTGACATAAGATTGTTGGTCAAGTGGCCTTCCACTGCTTGAGATTAAGCTTATGCTTATATAAAACAACTTATTTTACTAAAATATGAACATGTATTTTTAGAGTAAAAGCTAAAGAAAGATTCATATATCTATTAAACAGGATATAGAGCCAAAGCAACATAGTTTGCAAATAGTGCATTTGAAGGACTGCAGTTGTTGTGAAACATTTGTGTGTCGAATGAGCACTAAGGGAAATGCTTAATACGTTCAGAAAATTTGAAATAAAGAATCTAACGACATCATGATCAGCTTAAATGAATCAAGTATGTGATCTCACCTATGGTATCAAATTGTTCACACAGAACCATTTCACAATTTGCGTATGCTTTCTAGACTGCTTATTAGTTGTATGCTCAACTAACACACTTCACATTTTAATATCAAGATTATTCCTAAATCCACCAGTTATCTGTTGAGCATTCTATTTAACTACAACATAACATTGCAGCATACAACTTGGCATGGTATGCCACTCGGTTTCTAGCTTCATCAATAAAAGAGCAACTGAAATCAACTAAAGTATATGGCCCTTATATATTCTCAATCAGTTTGTCTACATAAAACTAAAGAGTTTTTACATCTAAATCTTACAACCACAAATTATTCAAGATACATGCCAAAATGAGAGGTGTTGTTACATTTGCGAACAAAGAACAACAATTTAGTAAGCAACATAAATCAGCACAAATGGTACTAAAAACATGTATAACTAACAGAGAACGCCCAATAAAATGTTTACAGGTCAATCAAACGTGTTTTGACCCATACTCTATTTTACACATATAGAGACACAATTTACAATATTCTAGAGTTGTAAAGGGTTTACCCTCAATTCTCTTTTAGGATCCTTCAACATCAAAGGTAGATTAATTGGACTTTAGTGTAAGGGGATAAGATAAGATTAAGGATTTGGTCGGAGGTGTTGGTGTTTAGATCTGGTGGTAATGTGGAGGTGTTTAAAGGTTTAGATGTGTGTGTTTCGTAAGGTTAAGCGAAGGATTTGGAGTTTTTTTGCTCAAACTTTCGTTTATAACCCTCAAGTTATTTGCTATTCATTCCGTTTTGTTAATGTTTCTTTAGTTATAATTTCGACACCGATATTTTTTTTCACAATTTATTCGTAAAACGTGAATACAAACGTTTTTTTGTTCAATTTAAGAAATAATTAACCTTTTTAATTAAAAAAATTAAAAACAAAGGGAATAAATTAAATGATTATTTCCTATTAAGGAAAGAATCATTTAAAAAAGTCCCTACTTTAGGTTTTGCTTTACAAAAAAAAAAGATGTTAGTTTGCTTTGTTATGAGAATTGTGGGTTTTGAACTGATGATATTATTATTGTTTGCCGAATATCAATATACGTGTAGGTGGTTGTATGTTTGGAAATTATATTTTTCAACGATTGCATTGCTGTTAGTTGTTATGTGTGCTGAAAAAGTTAATATCTTTGGAAATTTAGCTGTCAATGTTAGTTTTAGACATATGCTAAAAGTCACAAAAGCAAAAGTTTTAAATTATTTTGATGAAATCAAAAGAAAGATCTTGATATATTGGCTCGAGCATGACTTAACACAAAAGCAAACACATATCAAGGTAACCTTGAATATACAAGACAACAATAACAATACATAACAAAAAGGATTAGTAACTATTGATCTAAACAATAATCATTGGACTTAAAAAAAATCATTGAAAAAAGTTATTATCATAAAACTTCTCTTGCTTTATTTACACTGCCTCTTATTTTTCCATGCGCCTCGGAGTGTCCCGTGATACCTTCTACAACTATATTACTGTCTAAAACTTCATACCCCCACCATTATACTAATGATCGAATTATCCTAACTTTTTAGTGGATGAATATGTTATTTATGTAGTTACTATTCGTGTACAATGCTTGCATCTATTTACAACAATCAATCATTGGAAAAGACATTGTTACACGTGAAAATCAACGTTACGAAAAAACAATTTACAATTGTTCTTTTAAATATTTACACATGATTGATCTGATAGTAAGTATTTGTAATGTTTGTGTCATGATCATAGCAACCCAAATGTAGTCAAATTTTTACGATATTATAAGAAAGATAAAGAGTGATTTTGAATTGTATCTTTCGTTATCAAACGTTATTAAAATGAACATTTTAAATTTGATATGCAACCTGTTCGTGTATATGTCCGGAACACATGACACGATCCGGAACATGCTAAGCGATCCGGAACGCCCACACCCTTCTAGAAGAAGTCAACGCTAGTCAACAAGGAACTCAGCAGACACACTTCCTATAAAATAGGGAGTGTGTCCCCAATCGGGCCAACCAAGGCCCATCATCATTCCCGGCCTTTTAGGAATCAAACTAGTATAAATACCCCCTTTGGGTTTAAGGTTTAGGTTAACTCTTTTACCCTTATCACTTTTTACTTATATTATTTTACTCTCATATTTCCTCTTCGGATTTTTATCCTTTACTTACTTTCACGCCGGAGCTTGGTCTGGGTTCTCACACCCGGACGAGGCTAACGCGTTGCTTTGGTTTCAGGTTATCCGAAGCATATATCACACCAGATCCGAACCGGTCTTACCATTCGGATCCTTGCAAGAAATTGCACGAACATTTGGCGCCATCCGTGGGACTTGATATTCTATCTACCAGTTGTTTAGAATGGCAGGTCCTACTCCTCCTGTCACTCCGACAGGTCCTAACCTTCCTATTGACTTGACCTCTCCGAACAATCAGAATCTCACAAAGGAACAACTCGAACAGCACATCTCTACCTTGCAGCTACTAGTCAAGGAGCATAACCGGAACGCTGTGGAACCTGTCCGTCTAAGTTTCAACGAAGAATACGAAAGAAGCAGCAACACTAAGATAGTAGGAGGCAAGGTCGTATCCGATGCGGATTTAAAGAAACCTTTCAAGGAAGCAGTCAAATCTCCACTCACCCAAAGAATCATTGACTTCTCCGGACCCGAGTACAAGATGCCTGCCACTGTCAAGACATATGACGGAACGGGAGATTCGGAGGATCATTTGAACCGCTTTACCGGAGCAGCCAATTCTGGCGAATGGCCAATGCCGGTTTGGTGCAGGATGTTCCAACAAACATTAGAAGGGGGAGCTAGGGGATGGCTTGAAAGCTTGGATACCGACAGCATTGATGAATGGGCAGAGCCAAGAAAGGCATTCGTCAAGAAATACTCGATCCGAAAGCTATGTCATAAAGGCCCGCATGAGATAACCAAGATTGTAAGAAAAACGAATGAGTCATTAACAGATTTTAAAGAACGATGGACAATCGAAGTAGGTCTTATCCATGGAGTTCTGAAAGTCATGAAGATTTTGGCATTTATGGATTCGGTTAAATGTCCAGAGCTGGCAAAAAGGTATTCGGACAAAGTTCCTGAATCGGTGGACGAAATGATGGAGAGGTTGGATGACTTTGTTTGATCCGAAGAAGCATTCGCCAACACTGAGCTGCCAAAAGGGGAAGGAACGTAGCCATACCGAAAGCCCAACCCTCCCACCCAAAGAAGGGATGATCGCAACCAAAAATACCACGGCTAGAACAACAATAGAAGAAATGATGGGCGAGATGTATATAAGGGAAGAGATTTCTTCAACAACAGAAACAGGGATAGAGACAACAGGGCACCATACCCACCACCTCGAAATGACAATTATCACAGGAATGATTACAACTGAAACAATTATCATGACCGAAACAGGGTGGCTCCGGTCCTAAGTGTTAATTCCTTGACAAAGAATCTAAAAGAAATCCTAGCAACCGAAACACAGCTTCGTCTACCTCCTCCCCGTCCAATGAACAACCAGGCAAGAGGTGGAAACATGGATCGCTATTGTGACTATCATCAGGACAAGGGGCACTTTACCAATGACTGCATCCAGCTAAGAAAGCAAATTGAGCTAGCCCTAGAATCTGGAAAGCTGAATCACCTTGTCTGGGACGTACGCCAGAGAGGACGAGACAATCGAAGAGACGAAGCTCCAAGGCAAGACAATATTATAAACATGGTTTGAACAATGCCGGAAAGGGAGAAAGGGAAGGCTAGAGAGGAAACCGAAAGCTGGATGAGAGCACCAATCACTTTTCCACCATTGGAAGAAGATGAGATGTTTGACGATCCAATCATCATAGAGGCCGAATTGGGAGGTTACTTGGTAAGAAGAGTATATGTTGATGAGGGAGCGTCGGTGGAGATTATGTTCGAACACTGCTTCGAGAAGCTGCCAACAAGCATCAAGTCAAAACTGAGAAACACGCAAACTGATCTTGTCGGATTCGCTGGAGAAGTGGTTAAGCCGATAGGGAAGATTGAGTTGGAAGTCAGTTTCGGATCAGATGGTTTAGTTCGAAGAACTCACATGAAATTTGTGGTAATTAGCGTCCCGTCACCATACAATGTGATCCTAGGGAGAACAGGCATCCGGATCCTCCGGGCTATACCGTCAACTATTCATGACATGATGAAGTTTCCCACTCCAAGAGGGGTAGCCTCGCTAGTCTCTCGATCAGTCATCGTCTCGGAATGTAGACAAATAGCAAAAAGGCAAGCGCCAATGCCTAAAACCAAAGATAAGGCCGTGACGGCGGAGTTACCATCCGGTACGGAAAGCATAATGATTAACCCTGCTTATCCGGAACAGCTTACCACCATCGGTGGCGGATTAACTAAAGCTTGCCAAACAGCACTAAAGAATCTTCTAAAAGACAACTTGGATGTCTTCGCATGGGAACCATCAGACATGACAGGAGTGCCAAGACGAATCATGCAGCATAATTTGAATGTTAATGAGAGTTTAGACCCGGTATGTGAGAAGAGGCGAATGCTAGGGTCCGAAAAGAGCAAGGCCGTAACCAAAGAAGTGGAAGAACTAGTGGCAGCAGGAATAGTCAGACCAGTAAAGTACCCAACATACATTTCCAATCCGGTCATGGTCAAAAAGAGTGATGGGTCATGGAGGATGTGCGTGGATTTCAAAAATCTTAATTCAGCATGTCCGAAGGACTACTACTCACCATCGGACATTGATGAAAAGATTGAATCCGTAGTAGAATCTCGCTTTAAGTGTTTCTTGGACACATACAAGGGTTACCATCAAATTCAAATGGCCCCGGAAGATGAAGAGAAAACAGCTTTTTATACGGATCAAGGCACGTTTTGCTACACCAAGATGCCCTTCGGATTAAAAAATGCCGGAGCAACATATCAAAGGCTAGTTGACTCAGCCTTTCAAAGTCAGATACGGCGAAATATGGAGGCATACATTGATGATATGGTGATAAATAGTAAGGATGAAAGGAGCATGTTAGCAGACGTGGCAGAAACCTTTGACAACACAAATCAACATGAAGTTAAATCCGGTTAAGTGCTCGTTTTGGCTAGAAGAAGGCAAATTCCTGGGATACATCATCACTCCGGAAGGTATACAAGCCAATCCGAAGAAAACCAGGGCCATTGTCGACATCCAATCACCAAAGACATGGAAGGAAATGCAATTGTTGAGTGGCAAGTTAGCAGCTTTGAACCGATTCTTATCACGATCTGCCGAAAGGGCACTCCCATTCTTTAACACACTAAAGAACATCACAAAAGAGAACAAGCATGAGTAAAAATGGACCGCGGAGGCGGAAGAGGCGTTCCAGCAAATAAAGAAGTTGATCATGAACCTGCCAACCCTTACCACCCCAAGACCAAAGGAACCCCTATGCATGTACTTGGCAGCATCACAAGAATCAATCAGTGCAGTACTGCTTACTGAAAGGAATGGAAGACAATGTCCGATTCATTATATTGGCCAAACACTCAATGATGCGGAAAAGAACTATTCTCCTATGGAAAAACTGGCTTTAGCCTTGCTAAAAGCGTCAAGGAGACTTAGAAGATATTTCGAAGGCCATGAGATAAACGTAATCACAGACCAACCAATCAAGCAAATATTAATCAAGGCAGATGCATCCAGAAAACTAGCTAAGTACACAATTGAGTTGGGGGCTTACAAAATAGAATACAAACCAAGGAACGCAATCAAGGGGCAAGTTCTGGCAGACTTCCTAACCGAAGCACCTATAGGTTAGGCAGCAGAAGAATTTTTCCAGATGCCCGTTTCGAAACCAGGAAAGGACGAAACAGAAATATGGACCCTCTTTACATACGGAGCATCCAGTGCCCAAGGTGCAGGAGCCGGATTGGTTCTCATCAGCCCAACCGGAACCGAATTCACCTACGCTCTCCGGCTGAATTTTGAAACCACCAACAATGAGGCAGAATACGAAGCCCTTCTGGCAGGTCTGAGAATTGCAATACAAATGAAGGTAGGAAAGATCGAGGTCCAAGTAGACTCAAAGTTGGTAGCAAACCAGATCAACGGAACATACGAAGCAAGCTGTGATAGAATGATAAAATACCTAGCCAAAGCAAAGTCCTTAATGCCAAAGTTTTCCCATTTTGCAATCATAAACATACCAAGGAGTAAGAATCAGAAGGCCGACGTCCTAAGCAAACTGGCAACGTTGGCATTCGACCACTTAACAAAAGAAGTATTGGTGGAGGTATTGAACGAAAGGTCTACCGACCGAAACGAAGTAAACACCATAGTGGAAGAAGTGGGCGACAATTGGATGAATCCCATTATTAAATGCCTCCGGGATGGAATCTGGCCAACTGATAAGAACGAAGGACGATGTTTAAGGTTGAAGCTACACCAATATGAAATGGTTGATGGGGTCTTATTCAAAAAAGGATACCTAGAACCAATGCTTCGATACGTGGGTCCGTTGCAAGCCAATTATGTCCTTCGAGAGATACACATGGGCTCGTGTAGCATGGATTTAAAGCCAAGATCGATAATAGCACAAGCTTTAAGATCGGGGTATTACTGGCCAACCATGCACACAGATGCAAGGGAGGAACTAGAGAAATGTGATTCATGCCAAATTCATGCACCAGTAGCAAGATTGCCAAAGACATTGATGAAATCTATCATGGCACCATGGCCATTTTACCAATGGGGAATGGACATCTTGGGTCCATTACCAGCCTCATCCGGAAATGTGAAATACATAATTGTCGCCATTGATTATTTCACCAAGTGGATGGAGGATAAGCCTTTGGTGAAAATATTTGGAAAGGAAGTTATCAAATTCTTCTGGGACAATGTTGTTTGTCGATTCCGAATCCCAAAGATAATAGTCACAGACAATGCTAAACAATTCATCAATGAACCATTCAAGAGCTGGTGTTCGGATTTGGAGATTAAGCAAATCAATACGGCCGTAGCCTATCCCCAAGCGAATGGTTTAGTTGAAAGGGCAACAAGACCCTCATGGAAGGCATTAAGACAAGACTTGGCCGAGTCAGGAATGGATGGGCAGAAGAGTTACCACACATATTATGGGCCCACCGGACGTCGCTAAAGCAAAGTAATGGTGAAACTCCTTTCAGCCTCACATATGGTTCCGAAGCAGTCATCCCGGCTGAGATAGGAATGCCCACCTATCGGACAATGATGATCAATGAAAAGGATAATGATGATGCCATGCGCATAAACTTGGACCTACTACAAGAAAAAAGAGAGATGGCAGCTATCCGGGAAGCAAAGTACAAGACGAAGGTGCAACAGTACTACAACAAGCGATTTCGTCCAGTCGCATTCCGCCCGGGAGATTTTTTTCCGAAAGAATGAAGCAAGCAGGGTCCAAAAAGAAGGAAAACTTGCTCCCACATGGGAAGTCCCATACCGTGTCAAGGAAGCATACCAGAATGGCTCATACAAGCTCCTTACCATGAAAGACAAGGAAGTCCCAAGGGTGTGGCATGCAATGAACCTTAGGAAATGTTACTTGTAATTTCATTTCTATCCTGTAACGGCTCTTTCTCCCTTCAGCAAGGGAAGAGTCCAGTTTATCACTTTATCTAGATTTTATTTCGAAATGTATCAACCTTTACTCCCTCCAAAAGGGAAAGGTCATGTCTTTTATTTTGAATGAAAAAAGCTTCTCCTCTCGTTACTAAAGGAGGAAGCACCTTTGCAGTAATTATGAGTAACATGAATAATATGGCATTGCACTTAGATTACACCCTAGAAATGGAAGCACAATTCTTTCTCCCTTCGGCAAGGGAAGAATTTGGCTATTTTAAGTAAGTCCTATCCGAAAAGGAAGGCATACACACCCAATTCTTTCTCCCTTCGGCAAGGGAAGAATTTGGCTATTTTAAGTAAGTCCCATCCAAAAAGGAAGGCATACGCACCCAATTCTTTCTCCCTTCGGCAAGGGAAGAATTTGGCCATTTTAAGTAGTCCTACCCGAAAAGGAAGGCATACGCACCCAATTCTTTCTCCCTTCGGTAAGGGAAGAATTTGGCCATTTTAAGTAAGTCCTATCCGAAAAGGAAGGCATACGCACCCAATTCTTTCTCCCTTCGGCAAGGGAAGAATTTGGCCATTTTAAATAAGTCCTATCCGAAAATCAAGGCATACGCACCCAATTCTTTCTCCCTTCGGCAAGGGAAGAATTTGGCTATTTTAAATAAGCCTTATCCGAAATAGAAGGCATACGCACCCAATTTTTTCTCCCTTCGGCAAAGGAAGCATTTGGCTATTTTAAATAAGTCCTATCCGAAATGGAAGGCTTATCTATAATCTTGCCTTAAGTCCTAAGCCGAAAGGTGATGTCTAGTCGTATGCAATTATTTTTTCAAGCAAACAAGAACCATAAAAGAGACATATATTTACAAAATATAAAGGTCAACGTACGAAAGCACAATGTAATCATTACAATCATCCGAATCAAAAGAGGCATAAAAAGAACAACAAGTAAAAATAGTCTGCAAATGTTACATTCATCCAAATAAAGTTAAGATTAAGAACAACTGATCACAAACAAATTAGGCCGCAGGGGTGTCCTTGCTTCCAGAGGCATCGACATCATCATGAGGGGACACTATGTCTTCCTCATTAGGGATCTCGGCCGAGGGGTCCACAACCTTTGGAGGAGCCGGAGCAAGTTCAATTTCCATCAAACGCTCAATAGGCAGGTAAAAGTTGGTGGCGACCTCTTGAATATAAGGGTACTTAGCAGGCGGAAGGGCATCAACCATCTACCCCATCTTCTTCTCACAATATAAGTCAAAGCCCAGAGTGGCAGCAACGATGGCCAACTGCTCCTCAACAGGTCTCCAAACCTTAATACCCTCGGCCCAGCCCGCCTCAATAGCTTTGTTAAAGCAGTCTGTTATGTTCATCTTATGCTCGTGGCTGTTCAGAAGTTTAGAGACAACAGCAGGAAGTAGCGTCCGGACAGCATTGTACCTTCCCATCTCAGAAGTGTTGCACTTGCTTTGCAGCTCATCCCTCTCGGCCTTCAACACTTTGACCTCCTCGGTATACCTATCCTTATCAGCATTCACCACATGCAAAGTCGCCTCGAGATCAGCGATCCGGGCATCACGACCTTTAAGCCTTTCGGACAAATCCCATTTCTCACCAACGATAGCAGCAAGCTCTGAATCCTGGGCAGCACAAATCTTCTCGGAATTTTGAAGTTGGGACGAAAGGTGAGAATTGGCTTGAGTCTGCTTCGACAGTTTCAGCTCCGTCTCCTGAAGAAGAACTTTGTATTGCTCACATGATGCCAAAAGGTCACCTTGTTCCTTCGGCTCTTCTTCTAAGCGACAAAGTGAATCGACCATCCCCATCGTACATCGAGCAAGCTGATACCAGCCCCGACTCACAGCAAGCAAAGGGGGGGGGGGGGGTATGAACTTAACTGCCGTTGCACAGCAGGACGGGTCACATGCATCATCCAATCTCGGCATTCAGCAGGAGTAGCCACTCGGCTAGCAACATTTATACCCCAAACTGGAACGTACCTAGTACTAGGGCCAGACATCTCCTCATCGATAGTGAACACACCTGTTTCAAAGAAGCAAGGAAGGTTAAGAGACCGAATGGAAAAGAAGACACAAGTAAAGGACGAAAGGAAAACACATACGATTGGAACGAAGATGATTCGGACTAGCTTCCTTTTTACCATCCCTTTGCTTAACAGACTCCTCACCGTCATCGGAAAACACACCTTTAGAACTCCCACCATCCAAATAAGAGTGACCAAGGGGAGAAAACTCAGGAGGAGGACTTTTATCCTTGTGAAGTTCTGAAGTAGTATCATTGACCTTCCTAGATTCTGGTTCAAGAATTTCCTTCACTTGATCGTCAGTAGGTCCGGAAGAACCATCATCAGCATGAGCAGAAACATTCACAGATCGAAGTGGTAGGGGACTCAAGATGGTGCTATCATCAAAGATATCATCTCCCCCGTCAGCCTCACCTTCGGACACTTGAACACGTCTCTTTTTAGCATGGCCACCAGAGGTAGCAGGCTTCTCAACGGTCATACGTTTCATACTGCGATGAAGATCACTAACTGCTTTGCTTATCTTGGGAGGAGCCCCGGAAGAACCACCCCTCTCGAAAACTTTCTTCTTCCCTCTAGTCTTCTCAACCTCATCACCTTCCCCCTCCTTCTTCTTTTTCTCCTCAGCAGCACGGAGAGAAGCTACCCGTTTCTTCTCACGAGCAGCCTTAACGCCTTCACTCTCGTTCATGGCTAGAATTTGTTCTGTCGTAGGAGCGCTCAACTGCTCTCCGGCAGCTAAAGCATGAGCAACGTGAGGAGTGATCCGATTAGCGTCAGTTAAACGATCACCCTTGGAGATTTTACCGGGAGCGGTGATGGGGAACCAAAGGTACTCCGACATGCTGATATCTGCAAAAAAGGAAAAGAGTACAACAACGATACAAACTTATAACCATTAAAACAAAAGGACGAGATATAAAAAAAGAGAGGTAGCAGTAATAGGGGTCAATACCATTCCCTTCCGGATCTAGAAAACGAGGCAGAAACTTCGGACACTCCCAAGTCAATGACACCCCGACCATGTACAAAACACTCTCCGGAATATAAGACAAATCTACGACATGTTCTTCAAGACGTCGAGCGTCCGATTCGCTGAACCCATCCTGAGGAATATAGTCATTCAATTCTGAATCGACGTGTCTCCAAGACATAAAATCCGGAATGGCCTGGCGGTCTATAACAAAGAATTCCCACTTTCATTTCTTCAAACAAGTCAGGGTGTCATGAAAAATTTGTTTCCGAGAACCCTTTCCGGACCTTTTTTCAAAAGAAAACCAGTGGCCTTGCTTACTAAGTCTGTAATAAAGACGAAATAGGACCGTAGTGGGATCAATAGAGAGGCTCCGTCAATAAACTTCAAAAGTGCTCACCCGATTCAGTCCAAGTGGAACCATTTGAGAGATATAGACGACAATGTCCTTCCAAACGGCTAAGAGGAAGGAGGAAAAGGGGACTCGCACCCCGGACAGCTTAAAAAACTGTTCGTATAGACCTATGAAATGCGCCGGAAGCTTATCCATTGTCATTCCTTCCAGAGCAGCATGGGGATTAAAACTCTTAGGAATGTGATAAGTCTTGACCAAGTACTTAACATAATCGTCACCAAGGGTAGAAGTGTACTTGGGCATGTCAAACTTGGGAGCGTAACTAATAGATCCGGAAGGTCCAGGAAGCTCTTCATCTGCCATTTCGTTTGTAAGGAGATCCGGAAAGGAGGAAGTTAAGAAAGAGAACGTACCTGAAAAACCTAGAAGAGCCGGATTGGTAGAGAGAAGGAAAATCTGAGAGAGAAGTAAAAAACACACACAAACAAGTGACGAAGGGGTAGGTATTTATAGGCTCGGTAAAAACATGGGAAAACGTGAAAGGTACAGTAAAAACACACGTGTCATCAATCCAAGCAAGCTGACGCCACGTGTCGATCATCGCAAGGAATTAGGGTAAAAGTGGTTGGGCCTTGATGGGCCTCAGCTGGAAAACGGGCTGGAAAGTTTGTTCGGCCCACACCAATTACGAAAGAGACGGGTTTTAAGTATTGATTTGACTAAACCTTTTCAAACAAGTTAGCCCAATCAACACTTGGGGGGGGACTTGTTCGTGTATGTGTCCGGAACACATGACACGATCCAGAACATGCTAAACGATCCGGAACGCCCACACCCTTCTAGAAGAAGTCAACGCTAGTCAACAAGGAACTCAGCAGACACACTTCCTATAAAATAGGGGGTGTGTCCCCAATCGGGCCAACCAAGGCCCATCATCATTCCCGGCCTTTTAGGAATCAAACTAGTATAAATACCCCCTTTGGGTTCAAGGTTTAGGTTAACTCTTTTACCCTTATCACTTTTTACTTATATTATTTTACTCTCATATTTCCTCTTCGGATTTTTACCCTTTACTTACTTTCACGCTGGAGCTTGGTCTGGGTTCCCACACCCGGACGAGGCTAACGCGTTGCTTTGGTTTCAGGTTATCCGAAGCATATATCACACCAGATCCGAACCGGTCTTACCATTCGGATCCTTGCAAGAAATTGCACGAACACAACCAATATATATTATTTGTATTATTATATTTTTTTTACTTGAGCACCATTTTTAAATCTTTTGATTAAGACATGTCCTGCTTTTTTATAAGTACAAAAGAAAAACATAGGTCATGATGATTATTTTAATGCACCTAAATACTCCATTTTAATAATCGGGGTATCTTAAGTAAAGAAATAAAACATAAAATAAAGATAAACATTACTTTAATAATAAATTATATTACTTCCTCCGTCCCATAATAATAGTCCACCGACCAAAAACACGTAAATTAATAAAAACATCATTTTTTCAGCTTTCTCTCTTACTTTTCTATAATGACAATTTTACCCTTAACCAATTAATTTATAACTTCTTTATTGTATTTTAATATACCCTCAAGTGAGGGTGATATGGTAAACTTAATATGCATTTCTTATCTATTTTTAGACTTGACTATCAATATGAGACGTCCAAAAATAGTATACTTGACTATTAATATAGGACGGAGAGAGTAAAAAAATAGTATTTGGCGGAACTATCATTTTAAGTCCGTGTACCTTTTTTTACCAAATCCTCCACCAATCAAGGATGTCATATCCCGATAAATATAATAAATTATATTAAAACCTACATATAACACCACTTTCGGTTGATAGCGTATTAAAACTTAAAAGATATTTTAATTCTATTTTATGCAACCATGCCAATATGAGAACATTGCACTTAAGACGACGTTATCATATAAACAATAACAATACCGATTGAAAAACATTGCAACAATGCAATCACCCCATCGAATTCCTCTAAAAAATGGTCGAATTTAGACAACGATGCCACTATATGTTACATAAAGTGCATTGTTATATTTTATCTCATAATTAATATATTATGTTTCATTATTTCATTAAATGTTTATATATGTTATTTTGATACATGTTAAAAATTTATCGTATATTGCGAGTTTTTTCTGTTGATTTTAATATTTTCACGTATTATTTTGAACGTTACTCTAAACACTTACTAAAATATCATATATCGTTAATTATCCGTCGCTAGGAATTTTCGCCGCTATGCGCGGGTATTCATCTAGTACCATATTAACCTTTTTAACAACTTTTTATAACAAACTTTTTAACAACTTATTAAAATAATTTTTTATTTAAAGTGAGATATCTTTTATCTATTTATTATTTTCATAATCTAAGTTCACCACATTTTTTCAAATTTTATTTTCTTTAGTTCAATATCAAATTCGATACATTTTATTAAATGACATTTTTTATTTTTAACGGATTTATTTTAAATTCACTTTTTTAATCTTTCAACATTAATGTAAATGTTACTATCTTGTCTATAATCAGCAAATACTCGTCGCAACATTGCGCGGACATAAAACTAAAAGTATTTGCATTATTGTTGTCAAACGCCACATAAAATAGCAAGTCGATATGGGCAAGGTTATATAGACCCCCTAAAACCCTATACATACCCCTTGAATCTTGAATTTTTTTAATTTTTTTTAATTTCTTTTTTATTTCTTTTTTATTTTTATAATTTTGGTTTTGTTATAAAACTGTGAAACGGAAAATACGGCATGAAAAAAATAAAGTTTAACATGTTAAAACTGTTAAACTGACAAAAATACGAAAAAAACAGATAAAAACATTGTCTAGAAAATGACAAGGAACACAAACAGTGTACTTTTTATCCTTTTTTAGTGGGCCAAAAGGGATATGGATAGTAGGACCCATTAATCAACTTATAAAAGTCACTCTTCAACTTTCAAATAATTTGCAATTTTGTTTTGCTTATACAGAGACAGGGACGACCTCGAAACACAAATAAGACTTTATGATACAAATCATTTGCAATCTTGGATATCTATCACTGCCACACTGCTAACATTGTTATGTAACTAATTATTAATAGTATTATAGAGATGTGACGTTTAGCTTATCACAAAGAGTTCTAATTTTTGCACCAAGCCATCCCCAAGACTACCTGGAATTAAAAGAACAGTTTAACTAGTGTCTGGATTCTTGAATTTGGATAAAGCTATCATATTATGGCTATACTTATAAGCATACCAAAGACCATCTGTATTCGTTACTAACTATGTAGTAAGTAGTAACGAATACAATCAAAACAATGGCCGTGGGTATGATTGACAAAACAATATGATGATAGGCGTGGGTATAATGATCGACGAAAGTAATCAAATGTTCAAAACAATGACCAGTACCCTAAACTAAAAACTAACAAATGGAATGGTAGACTATAGATGACCATGGACTGCCCTATGCTTCTCATGTAGTCACCTTTAATTTTCATAAGTAGAAACATTCAACGGATGTTCCCATGTCTTATATGAAGCCCTTAGAACTGTTTAACATGTTCGGATGTTCCTAAGTGGAACTATGTCTTATACGAATTCCTTAGAACTATGTTTAACGATTTTTAAAAGGTATGTTCGCAGAACCTTTTGAAAGTCCTATATCCATAATTTTGTCTTAAACAACTGTCGACTCACTTTTCGCTTTCATCAAAACGTTTTATGTAATAGGATCGAAAATTGTGTTTTGATATAGTCTTGCGTTGGGTTGGTGATAATGAAAATTTATTTATAACTGACAATTTAAGGATTTTCAGAAAGTACAAGGCTGGTGACAATGAAAATTTATTTATAATTGATAATTTCACCATCTACAATTTATAATTGTAAAAAGATTTTTGAAGAAATTTTGAAAGTCATATATTCAAGATCTTTTTTCTTTCAAAATTCCACTAAAACCTTTCTTGTGAAATTAGAAGTTTAATTATAAATCAATTTAAAATATCTCACTCCACCTATGTGGGACAATGAAACAAACAAATTTGTTAACAAAAAACAAAAACTCTAACAGTACTGGGAGTAATAACCGGGCAGAACATAAAAACCATAATAACCAAACAGATTAATGTCAAATATAGTAGAGATCGACCCTACGGGCATTTCTCTCCATAAACCAAAGTGAGTCGTCGTTCTTCTGTATCACTAAAAAAATCTTACCGTTTGGGCGACACTTTTTTCAATTGGAGCAAATGTTTGGGATGAAATCCATAACATACTCCTAAGACTTCACTTATTATAGCCACCACAGAGTACGTACATAGAAGACGTTCCTTTGCATCAAATGTGAATGCAGAAAATGTACATGCCTTGAACCTCGAGAGGACTACTCCACCAAGATACATAAACAATGCACGTCCTTGATGATTGGTGACTAACTTAGCCTGTAACTACCAAATCAAGATATGTGGATTAGTGATATAATATAAGTAGTTGTTGCTGCAAAACCTATTTTACTTTTAATGATGAATTAGTAGCGGGTATGATTGATGAACAAAATCAAAACAATGGCTAGTATCCTTAGCTAAAAACTACCTAATGGGATCGTAGACTATGGTTGAAAGGAACGCAACCAAGGCATGAGCATAAAGTGAACTATTCTTTCACCTTTTACTAAAGAATATCGTGAACCCTACCAAAAAGAACCCTACCAATTTTTAGTTCAACGTTAAAAGCTGAAAGTTGAGATGGGTCGATAATGCTAATTGGTTGTATCCATGCATTTAGCAAAATTCAAATTATTTTTCTGTTTAGAAAACTATCTGCTCATAGCTTATAAGTTTGTAGCCAAACCATACTATTTGAAACATCCATCCTTAGGACTCAATCTGCTGCGATACATTCATGCCTAAGTACAATAAATATTGATCAAATTCGTAAAAATATGGTTGCACAAACACCACACATTCTCCATATATTCATTGGCTTTAACTCCAAGTGGTGTTTGTACAACTACAACTATTCTTTATCATAACATATCACGAGTCAGTCGTCAAGTTGCACAAATAAAAATCGTCCATGAAAAATGGTGACTGGATACCTAAAAGGCACGCCGATCACAAATTGTTATTGATGAGTAGTGTTTGTGCCACTTAGCCATCGGTGATATGCCAAGACTAATGGCTGTTGAAAAAACTCCTTTTAGAGTTAGAGGCAAGGAAGCAAGACATGGAGTTGGTGTGACACCCTAGAATCGAGGTCATTAACGATACCCTAAATTACGCTAAATTTTAAAATTTTTGATAAATTTTAATTTCTATAATTATAAGTATTTTGGTTAAAACCGATGTTTGAGGTTATAATTTTTACGGTTGACGTTTTGAGAAGGACGATGACGATTACGATCCCGAGAGATGCCCAATTTTATATAATTTTTGACGATTTATCGATAATGTAATTTTTCGAGAATTTTATTTACGGTACGTGTAAGTCGAGTCGTGTGAGTTTTATAGCCTTCCAAGTACATTTAAAGTATCCCAAAAATATTTTGGAGCATTCGGGAAGATTTCCGACTCCCGTAAAATTTTCAAAATTGACAAATGGGTCAAACCCGCAAAGTTTTGAGGTTGTTTTCTATTTAAGGACAAAAGAAGCCCAATATTGCACTTAGGTCCCTCCTAACTAACAAAAAGGGGCAAAGTGGACAAACACACAAACACATACAACATTTCACAAGAAAAATCAAACACTCCCTCCCTTGTCTCTCTCTAAACTCACGGCACACCCAAGAACACACAAAAATCCACCAAAAATCTTTTCTACTTGATTTTTCAAAAATCCAAGGTTAGACCACGCTTAGTTTGGTCATTACCCACCTATTCATGTAATCAAATCCAACATGCATTGATAAAAAATTTTCAAGATTTTTCATATGATCCAAAATTCGTTTTTGTGGCTATTTGAGCTAATGCATGTTAATTTTGAGTGTTATGGAAGTATAAACACCATGAAAACCCACCAAAATTAATTTGGTTGTGGTGATTTGGTCACCCAAACCCCACGGCAAAGGGGGTGTTTGGGGAGCCATGGTGGTTGTTGATCATGCATGTTATTATTGTGTTTGGTTATTTGTTTTATGATGATTTACATAGGTGTTCCTACTTGCATGTGTATTTTTCTTTGATTTTGATATTGAGGTTGGTTGATCAATAGGGGTAGGATGGAAGTTTGATGCTAGGATATGTTTGGGAAGTCTTAGGATGATGTTTAGTGTTGGTTAGAAGTCTTGGAATCGAGTCTAAGCATGTTTTTGGTATAGTCATTTTTAGGCAGAAACATTTGGTCTATTTTGGAAAAATGATTTTTGTTTCAAGTCTTGAAAACTAAATATAGTGATAGAGGGTTTTTCTAGCTTTAATTTGGTATAAGGTAGAGCCCGTGACTCAAAACGAGCTAAAAGTTATGACATTTTAAAGATCGGGTACCGGGAGACGAGGACTTTCACAATCCGGATTTGTGTAAAGTTTTAGTCAAATCCCGAGGGTCACAAGTATAATTTGGTGAATGATCAAGGGTCAAAACTTGGTCCCTAACCTGTACAAATGAGTCTATATGTTGACTTATGAGTCAAGAAAGTCAAAGGTATTTTTCATATAGGTCAAAGTGGTCAAAATTGGTCGAAGCGCAATTTCAGCCCGTAAAATGTAGTCGTGGAAATGAGTTGCGTGACGGGTCGTAAAAGTGAAAACTTTTGTTGGACTTAAAAACATGTTATCTACAGGTCATATAGGATTTTTGGAAATTTTATCAAATTTTATAAGCATGGTTTAATAAGGTAAAACAGCCCGTACTTTGGTCAAGTACCGGCGAGAATGAGTAAAAATGGACAACGTAGGTTATAAGAACGAATGGTATAAAATGAATGATACTTGTTGTTTTTGTTTTTGGCGTGAGTTATATTGGTCTTAAGTGACTTATATATATGTATTTTATACAGTACCGTAAGTATTTAAATGAGATTACTCATTACGCGTTATTTGTGATAGGTGTTGAATTACCCGGGCATCCGTAACATCGTCAGTGAACACTCCTCGAACTACCGACTACTTAATATCTAAGGTGTGAATTTATAGCCTCGCTTATATTATTTCAAATTGTTTTACCCGCGAGGGAAATGCATGCTAGTTTTTTAAAAGGAACGTATATCATGAATGATTGTTAGACCCGAAAGTTGCCTTAGAAATTGTGTTGAGTACCAAAGTTGCAAAAGTCCCTAAATTCATGAACTATTAACTATTGTCTTGCCCTTGCGAAGGGGGAAATAGCCGCTTATGCAATTTGTAGTACTACGGGGTTAACGACCCAATGCTAGCCGAGAAGCTGTACTTATAGTAAGTTCTGCGGTAGATTATTTTGTATGAGAAATAAGGTATAATTGCAACTGATGCCTTTAGAGGGGCACTGGTTTCATCTGAATCATGCCGGTATATTTACGCGGGTGATTGAGTTAACGGATTAGTGTCATGAGCTTAAACACAATTGTCAGTATCCTGATTATAGTTTGTTTGATCGACAAGACTATAAATGATCACGAATGGTTTTTATTATATATACGTTCAAATGGATTGAAAAACCTATGAATTCCACTCAACGTTTTCGTTGACCAATTTTTGGCATGTATTTCAGGTAACCGCTGAGCAGTAGGATGGAGCATGCATGGGATGGATGTTGTGTGATCGGCTTGGTGTCCGCTTGTTTTTCCCTCCTTTTCTACTTAAACAATTTTTATGTTTAATGTCATGTGGTTGTAAAACTGAAGTTTTTGGGGTTGAGATTCATGGGGACCGAAACGCTAAACTCTGTGCACTATTTGGGGTTGGAAAAACTGTGGACATGTATTATTTAACACTTTTAAATTTCAATTTTTATGATGACGTCTTTTTAGCGTCGTTTGATATCTCTTGTGTGCAATGAATACTGTGTAGCACCCATTGTTGTAGTTCCGCTGCGCATAACAATTGTGGGGGTGTTACAGATTGGTAATCAGAGCCACGAGTTATAGAGAACTAGGTCGTTTTTGAAAATCCTAAACTATAACTTTTGGTGTCGTAAGAAAGGGTCCAAGCACACACAACTATCCTGCATGGCTCCGGTAAGATTTATTGTTGTATTTATGGCATTTGACGTATACTTTTGAGTAAAGTATATATGTGGGTAATTATTATATAAGTATGGAATTACTATATGTAGACGTTAAATTTTACGTGAAATATCCGACATCGTAATTTTCATATTAATCATGCATGAGCATCATATTATTACATTTCGGGCATATGTACCACCTTTGCATTGCATTTGCATGCATATATTTATAACTATTGTATAATTACTTATGTACCCTCCGAAATTCGCTGTTATTGCAGGAATGGCCGAGGTACCGCCCAACGATAACGGTAACGATGTACGAGCCCAGGACCCCGACTCAAGGAGAACTACTTGTCCCACGCCTATGCGTACTTCCCATCTGGTTGGTGTACCAGATATTCCCAGAAGAGCCGAAGGTGCAATGAGCGCAAATTCTCTTCATCAAGGCATCCCAAGAATTTGCTGTCCCGGACCGAGGAATTATCATGACGTGCGACGGACTGTGAGAGGTTTGGAAGGATCGATGTGCATGAGGTATGTAGTGGAATCAAGAGTGGTCAGTAGATTCGACGAGAATGTCAAGGCGGACGAAAGATTGTTGGAAAGGACTTCAAGGATTGCGTATGATGGGATGATGAACACAAGTGCCATCAACAGTTTGAAATCAATGGTTGCAAATTTGAGTGCTAGTCTTGATCGTGTGAGGGAAGATCAGATGAGGTTGTCGAGGATGCAGAGTTGGGAGCATCGTGTGAGGGATTCATTGCCCCCGGATTGGAGATTCGTGGACGATGTGGAGATGGAGGCGAATGACTTCATGGTTCAGCCGCCTACTGGAGATGCTTGTATTTCGGTGGGAAATCAAGTAGCGATTGAGCATGGATCCACATCAGGGACGAGAAAGGAAACAGAATGTGGGCCAGATGAGAAAGGAAAGGGAAAAGTGGATGATGTGGACGAGGACGTGAGTGATGAGGAAACCGAGGACGACGACGAGCCGCCATCCAAGAGGCCGTGTGGATCACCACATGCCTAGTTACTTGTTTTGTATTTTTCTTTGATCATTGTAATAGAACTATTTTAGACCTTTGTATGATGGTATTATGACGAGAAACTCAAGTACTTGATGTTTTGTGGTGAATGATTGTAGTGGCATTACTTGTCACGATTTTGGTTAACTATCAATACAATCTATGTTACCTTTCATGATCTGTGATATGTCTTAAATTTGATCTTTTGTGGTGTGAATTGATGAATATTAGTAACTCCGTAGTGATGTGTCGTTGTATGTATTTTATGTCTGGGAAACTTGATATGAATACTTACATTGTTTTTCTATTTTTCTTGTCTTACAGAAAGAGATATTCGATAAAACAATGCCTCCAAAGTTGACTGCCGATCGTGTTAACAACATGATTCAGGAAGCGATAGCTAATGCGTTGGAAGCAGACCGAGCTGGGAGAAATCAGGATCCAGGAAGGAACGCGGGGAGACAACCAGTCCCGAGAGTGTGTACCTATTCAAGCTTTATGAAGTGCGGTCCTACGCAGTTCCGTGGATCGGGTGGAGCCCTAGAACTTAGGCGATGGTTGGAAAAAGTTGAGAGTACGTTTGAAATCAGTGGTTGTGCAGAGGCGGATAAAGTAAAGTTTGCAGCAGCTACATTTCTGGATGATGCGTTAAGCTGGTGGAATACCCAGGTAGCTACGGTGGGATTGGCTGTGGCAAATGCGAGAACATGGAATGCGACCAAAGCTTTGTTGACAAAGAAGTTCTGCCCAGAGGAGGAATTGGGGCAATTGGAGGACGAATTGAGACATTTGACCTTAAGGAACAACGATATAGCTGCTTACACCAGGAGATTCAATGAGTTAAGTCTTTTGTGTCCGGACATATTTGCCAATGACGCCAAGAAAATGAAGCAGTATATTAAGGGTTTATCTAGCAACATCAAGGGTGAAACAACTTCGTCGAAACCTGGAACGTTTGACGAAGCGGTTCAAATGGCTCACGCTTTGATGGACGTTAAGCTTCAGGATAAGCAGAATTACATTGCTGAGGGTAACAAAAGAAAATGGGAGGCAGCACAAGGTAATCAATCCCAAGGCCAGAACCGAGGAGGAAATCGAAACAACCAAGGGCCGAACCGTAATCAACAGTTTAATCAGAGAAGGAACGAAGGGATGAGGGCCGTGACGAACCCTAGAGGTGTGAAAGTGAACCCCCATTGTGGAAAGTGCAACTTGTATCATGTTGGAAACTGCCCGCAGGCATGCGGCAAGTGTGGAAAGGCAGGTCATAGGACTGCTAGTTGTCGAACGGGAGGAGTAGCCACTGGGGCTAATGCTATCAGGATGAGAGGATGTTATAGCTGTGGAGAAAGGGGGCATGTGCAAGCAAATTGCCCGAAGACAAGGAACAGACGGGGAGGAAATAATGCGGCAGCTGTGTATCAAGTGGGAACTGCTGATAAACCACAAGGTCCCAATGTGGTTACCGGTACGTTTTTGCTAGACGCTTGTTATGCTAGTATTTTATTTGATTCTGGCTCCGACAAGAGTTTTGTAGACGTTAGATTTAGTCGTCATATCGATAGAGAACCGGTATTGTTAACGACTAGTTATAATGTTGAATTAGCCGATGGAAAAATTGTTAGTACGAATTCTATACTGAAAGGGTGTACCTTGAAGTTAGGAAACTACGCTTTTAAAATCGACTTGATGCCTATAGAGCTAGGATCGTTTGACGTGATTGTGGGAATGGATTGGCTAATGGCGCATAGTGCTACAATCGTCTGTGGTGAGAGATTGGTGCAGATTCCGCTGAGGAATAGGGTTTTGACGGTAAAGGGAGACGAATGCACTTCTCGTTTGAAGGTGATTTCGTGTTTGAAGATGATGAAGTACGTAGAGAGCGGATGCGATGTGTTTTTGGCACAGGTTTCGAGCGATGGTGATGTAGAGGCGAGGATTGAAGAGGTACCAATTATTCGCGAGTATCCGGACGTTTTTCCAGACGAGTTGCCAGGTTTACCGCCTAATCGTGAGGTCGAGTTTCGAATTGATTTAGTGCCAGGAGCTGCACCGGTTGCACGTGCACCTTATCGTTTAGCACCATCTGAGTTAAAGGAGTTATCGGATCAATTGAAGGAGTTGATGGACAAAGGATTTATTAGGCCGAGCTCATCACCTTGGGGAGCGCCAGTGTTGTTCGTAAAGAAGAAGGATGGTTCGTTTAGGATGTGTATTGACTATAGAGAACTCAATAAGCTGACGGTTAAGAATCGGTACCCATTACCGAGGATTGATGATTTGTTCGATCAATTACAAGGGTCCAGTGTATACTCAAAGATCGATTTAAGATCAGGGTATCATCAACTGCGTGTAAGAGAGGAGGATATTCCTGTAACTGCCTTTCGTACGCGGTATGGACACTTTGAATTTCGAGTGATGCCGTTTGGGTTGACTAACGCGCCTGCTGTATTCATGGATCTTATGAATCGCGTGTGCAAGCCGTATCTAGATAAGTTTGTTATTGTTTTCATCGACGACATACTTATTTACTCTAAGAGTAAGGAGGAGCACGAGAAGCACCTGAGAAAGATTTTGGAGTTGTTAAGAAAGGAGAAGCTGTATGCAAAATTCTCTAAGTGTGAGTTTTGGTTGGAATCAGTGCAGTTTCTAGGTCATGTGATTGATAAGGAAGGAGTTCGTGTAGATCCTGCTAAGATCGTAGCAATCAGGGAATGGTCAGCACCGACGACGCCGACTGAAGTTCGACAATTTTTGGGTTTAGCTGGGTACTATAGAAGGTTTATTGAAGGATTTTCGTTGATTGCGAAACCATTGACGCGGCTTACCGAGAAGAATAGGGTGTATGAATGGGGAATTGAGGAAGAGCTTGCTTTCGAAACGCTCAAGGATAAGTTATGTTCCGCGCCGATTTTATCATTGCCTGAAGGAACCGAAGACTTCGTGGTGTATTGTGATGCGTCTCGTAAGGGTTACGGAGCAGTATTAATGCAACGTGAAAAGGTGATAGCTTACGCGTCGAGGCAATTAAGGAAGAACGAGGAGAACTACACGACGCACGATTTGGAATTAGGAGCGGTAGTTTTTGCGTTGAAGCTGTGGAGACACTATCTGTATGGGACAAAGTGTGTTGTATTCACTGATCACAAGAGTTTGCAGCACATTTTAGATCAAAAGGAGTTGAATATGCGACAAAGACGATGGGTTGAACTATTGAGTGATTACGACTGTGAAATTCGCTATCACCCTGGGAAGGCGAATGTTGTAGCGGATGCATTGAGTAGGAAGGAGCGGGAGAAACCTTTGAGGGTTAGAGCTTTAGTGATGAGTGAGAGCGTTGACTTAACCGAAACCATACTGAAGGCTCAGGAGAGAGGATTGATGAAAGGGAATGTTGAAGCCGAGAATTTGGGACGAATGTTGAAACCTCTTTTCGTGATTAGGTCTGACGGACTAAGATATTTTGAGAATCGGATTTGGTTACCACTGTGTCCATCTGAGGAAGGAAAGCCTGGAGTTCGAGAATTGGTTATGAATGAGTCGCATAAGTCGAAGTATTCGATACATCCTGGATCGGATAAGATGTACCACGACCTGAAGAAAGTTTATTGGTGGCCGAATATGAAGGCAGATATTGCTCGTTACGTCAGTAAGTGTTTGACTTGCGCGAAGGTTCAGGCAGAACATAAGAAACCATCTGGATTGTTGGTACAACCGGAAATCCCAGAATGGAAATGGGAGAAAATCGCAATGGATTTTGTGACGGGTTTACCTAGGACTCCTAGTGGATGCGATATGATATGGGTAATTGTGGACAGGTTGACGAAATCTGCTCATTTCTTACCTATGAAGAAGACGGACAGCATGGAAAGACTCGCCAGCGTGTACGTGAAGGAGATCGTCTGTAGACATGGAGTGCCGTTATCGATCATTTCGGATCGCGACAGTAGATTTACGTCGGAATTTTGGAGATCGCTTCAACGTGCGATGGGCACTGAACTGAGTTTAAGCACGGCTTATCACCCGGAAACTGACGGCCAGAGTGAACGAACGATTCAAACGATGGAGGACATGCTCCGAGCGTGCGTGATTGATTTTGGAGGAAGTTGGGAACGCCACTTGCCTCTAGTGGAATTTTCGTACAATAATAGTTATCATGCGAGTATCAAAGCAGCACCGTTCGAAGCGTTGTATGGAAGGAAGTGTAGATCGCCCGTGTGTTGGAGTGAAGTAGGGGAAAGTCAATTGACTGGACCCGAAATGGTTTTAGAAACGACAGAGAAGATCGTGCAGATCAAGAACCGACTACTTGCTGCGAGAAGCCGACAGAAAAGTTATGCTGATAACCGAAGGAAACCGTTGGAGTTTGAAGTTGGAGATATGGTTATGCTCAAGGTATCGCCATGGAAGGGTGTAATTCGTTTTGGAAAGAAAGGAAAGTTGAGTCCGAGGTATATTGGACCGTTTAAGATCGTTGAACGAATTGGACCAGTAGCGTACAAGTTAGAATTGCCGACCGAGCTTAGTGCTATTCATGACACGTTTCACGTATCGAACCTGAAGAAGAGTTTGGCGGACAAGGAATTGGTGATTCCTTTGGACGAGATTCGACTAGACGACAAAATGCACTTTGTGGAAGAACCTGTGGAAATTATGGACCGGGAGGTCAAGCGGTTGAAGCATAGTAGGATTCCCATTGTGAAGGTCCGATGGAATTCTAAGCGTGGACCGGAATACACCTGGGAACGTGAGGACTTTTTCAAGGAAAGGTATCCTCATCTGTTCAAATAGACGAAATGTGAGCCCAAGAAGAGGCGAGCGCCGGGACGTCGCTCTCTTTAAGGAGGGGTGGATGTGACACCCTAGAATCGAGGTCATTAACGATACCCTAAATTACGCTAAATTTTGAAATTTTTGATAAATTTTAATTTCTATAATTATAAGTATTTTGGTTAAAACCGATGTTTGAGGTTATAATTTTTACGGTTGACGTTTTGAGAAGGACGATGACGATTACGATCCCGAGGGATGCCCAATTTTATATAATTTTTGACGATTTATCGATAATGTAATTTTTCGAGAATTTTATTTACGGTACGTGTAAGTCGAGTCGTGTGAGTTTTATAGCCTTCCAAGTACATTTAAAGTATCCCAAAAATATTTTGGAGCATTCGGGAAGATTTCCGACTCCCGTAAAATTTTCAAAATTGACAAATGGGTCAAACCCGCAAAGTTTTGAGGTTGTTTTCTATTTAAGGACAAAAGAAGCCCAATATTGCACTTAGGTCCCTCCTAACTAACAAAAAGGGGCAAAGTGGACAAACACACAAACACATACAACATTTCACAAGAAAAATCAAACACTCCCTCCCTTGTCTCTCTCTAAACTCACGGCACACCCAAGAACACACAAAAATCCACCAAAAATCTTTTCTACTTGATTTTTCAAAAATCCAAGGTTAGACCACGCTTAGTTTGGTCATTACCCACCTATTCATGTAATCAAATCCAACATGCATTGATAAAAAATTTTCAAGATTTTTCATATGATCCAAAATTCGTTTTTGTGGCTATTTGAGCTAATGCATGTTAATTTTGAGTGTTATGGAAGTATAAACACCATGAAAACCCACCAAAATTAATTTGGTTGTGGTGATTTGGTCACCCAAACCCCACGGCAAAGGGGGTGTTTGGGGAGCCATGGTGGTTGTTGATCATGCATGTTATTATTGTGTTTGGTTATTTGTTTTATGATGATTTACATAGGTGTTCCTACTTGCATGTGTATTTTTCTTTGATTTTGATATTGAGGTTGGTTGATCAATAGGGGTAGGATGGAAGTTTGATGCTAGGATATGTTTGGGAAGTCTTAGGATGATGTTTAGTGTTGGTTAGAAGTCTTGGAATCGAGTCTAAGCATGTTTTTGGTATAGTCATTTTTAGGCAGAAACATTTGGTCTATTTTGGAAAAATGATTTTTGTTTCAAGTCTTGAAAACTAAATATAGTGATAGAGGGTTTTTCTAGCTTTAATTTGGTATAAGGTAGAGCCCGTGACTCAAAACGAGCTAAAAGTTATGACATTTTAAAGATCGGGTACCGGGAGACGAGGACTTTCACAATCCGGATTTGTGTAAAGTTTTAGTCAAATCCCGAGGGTCACAAGTATAATTTGGTGAATGATCAAGGGTCAAAACTTGGTCCCTAACCTGTACAAATGAGTCTATATGTTGACTTATGAGTCAAGAAAGTCAAAGGTATTTTTCATATAGGTCAAAGTGGTCAAAATTGGTCGAAGCGCAATTTCAGCCCGTAAAATGTAGTCGTGGAAATGAGTTGCGTGACGGGTCGTAAAAGTGAAAACTTTTGTTGGACTTAAAAACATGTTATCTACAGGTCATATAGGATTTTTGGAAATTTTATCAAATTTTATAAGCATGGTTTAATAAGGTAAAACAGCCCGTACTTTGGTCAAGTACCGGCGAGAATGAGTAAAAATGGACAACGTAGGTTATAAGAACGAATGGTATAAAATGAATGATACTTGTTGTTTTTGTTTTTGGCGTGAGTTATATTGGTCTTAAGTGACTTATATATATGTATTTTATACAGTACCGTAAGTATTTAAATGAGATTACTCATTACGCGTTATTTGTGATAGGTGTTGAATTACCCGGGCATCCGTAACATCGTCAGTGAACACTCCTCGAACTACCGACTACTTAATATCTAAGGTGTGAATTTATAGCCTCGCTTATATTATTTCAAATTGTTTTACCCGCGAGGGAAATGCATGCTAGTTTTTTAAAAGGAACGTATATCATGAATGATTGTTAGACCCGAAAGTTGCCTTAGAAATTGTGTTGAGTACCAAAGTTGCAAAAGTCCCTAAATTCATGAACTATTAACTATTGTCTTGCCCTTGCGAAGGGGGAAATAGCCGCTTATGCAATTTGTAGTACTACGGGGTTAACGACCCAATGCTAGCCGAGAAGCTGTACTTATAGTAAGTTCTGCGGTAGATTATTTTGTATGAGAAATAAGGTATAATTGCAACTGATGCCTTTAGAGGGGCACTGGTTTCATCTGAATCATGCCGGTATATTTACGCGGGTGATTGAGTTAACGGATTAGTGTCATGAGCTTAAACACAATTGTCAGTATCCTGATTATAGTTTGTTTGATCGACAAGACTATAAATGATCACGAATGGTTTTTATTATATATACGTTCAAATGGATTGAAAAACCTATGAATTCCACTCAACGTTTTCGTTGACCAATTTTTGGCATGTATTTCAGGTAACCGCTGAGCAGTAGGATGGAGCATGCATGGGATGGATGTTGTGTGATCGGCTTGGTGTCCGCTTGTTTTTCCCTCCTTTTCTACTTAAACAATTTTTATGTTTAATGTCATGTGGTTGTAAAACTGAAGTTTTTGGGGTTGAGATTCATGGGGACCGAAACGCTAAACTCTGTGCACTATTTGGGGTTGGAAAAACTGTGGACATGTATTATTTAACACTTTTAAATTTCAATTTTTATGATGACGTCTTTTTAGCGTCGTTTGATATCTCTTGTGTGCAATGAATACTGTGTAGCACCCATTGTTGTAGTTCCGCTGCGCATAACAATTGTGGGGGTGTTACAGTTGGTGTGTAGTTTTTGCACGTATATTATTATGCAATATCAATTGATAATGCAAATCTGGTGATATGCTAAAACATTGTAGTACTACGTCGAAGAATAATTAAGTTGTATCAGCATTTAGTTCAAAATGGAAAGTGAGAAGAAACATACCAGTTCAGTCTGTTTGTGGATCTCCTCACAATCCTTGTTAATTTGGATAATTCATATTTATACGTATGTCGTATGTTCCATAGGACAATAGGTTTACGGATCACATATTGAAGATGAACTTCGAGCTCATTTCATTTCCTGATGGTGACACTGAGACAGTCATTCAGGTACCATTTCTTATAAATGGGTTGATATGGCTTCGTTTTATCTCAGTTGGGTCAAATCAAAAAGTTTAGCTAGAAGGATAATGGGTCTATTAGTTTAAACGGGTAAAAAATATTCCCAATTCTGATGTTTAATTATACAAACCACTTTTGCCTCGTTATTTTCTATTTTGCCATCTCTAGCGGAAGACATAAATCTTGCATTTACAGGTTATTGCACATTTTTTTTAATAATATATGCCGTCTTGTGTTTCCACGGAGCAAAGGGAATTGCTAGAGGAGCTAGCTGATTCAGTAGGAACTGCAGCCTAATAGCTTCCAGTTTTAGAGTGTAGCTGGGTGCTTAATTATAAGCTTGTGTTGTGTCTTTCCCGGAACACCAGGTCACCAGCATATATGTAGGGTAAAGATACCGGTGAACAAGGCCGTATATCTTATTGTTTTGCCCGTGGTGAATCGATTTGCTACTTTTGTACATTTGAATAAGGTCTAAAAACAATCCACGTTTTATTTTCTCTCCCTTCAACCCTTCGCTACGGCTGACCCTTGAAACTCTCTGCCATTTGTGATTAACTTCGAAAGATATAAATTTCTGATATTGCCTTCCCACTTGCCTTTTTCTATTACTAAAACTGATAGTCTGATACAGCTGAAGTACTCTTTGTTTCAACACGAAACTGCAATGTCATTACATAGAATTATTTCAATGTTTGTGAACATGATAAAGCTACAACCAACCCTTGCGTTTTGTTGACACTAGTGGTAATTTGGCCTTGTTTGGTAAATTAGTCAAAACGGGTAAAAATTTAAGAGTGGTCTATTGAATTTCATAGATAACTGAGACTAAGATTTATAAAACTATATATTAAAGTTCTATTGATCCAATACTTAGTGAATATTGAGTATATATATTTATACTTTCAAACTGCTTGACCCATCATAAAAGAATATATACTCAACTTGACCCGTGTTTACAAAAATGACTCGAATGGCTCCCCTATAGTAATATATGTGTTTGGCGCGCCATTTTTTGTATTTGGGCCTTTTCAAAGTTCTGCACTTCTGTTTTGTCTGCAGGTTATCAGTTTATAATTATGCAACATGAATAGATCCAATTGCCGTCTGCAGATTATCAATTTCGATAGGAGAGAATGTATCTCATGATGACCAACATTGCAATACTACCAGTTCAGTCTGTTTGTAGACTTCCTCCATCCTTGATTACAGAACATTCGCCGTGTCATCTTCACGTTGTATCAAAGTTTCAACAGTCACCTTCAAAATGCGACAAGTTTAATGGAATTTCTATAAGCTCAAGAAATACTATTTGGAAAATATTGCATCATCTAGGCCATGAGCCCCAGGAGGAGCAAATTTTGAGTGCTAGCTTAATGCTCACAGAATGGACCCAACATCGAGTAATCAGCTCCTCCACGATTGCATCATCAGTTACAAAGTTAAATACTTGTCAACTTTTAGTCCTCTTGTTTCAAGCATCACCAGAAGCTCTCATATAAAGGCATGTCAATCACAAATTATTAGTGATGACTCGTGTTTGGGCTACTTGGCCATCCGTTATATGCTAAGACTAATGCCACTGCAAAAACTGTTTTAGAGTTAGATCCAAGGCACGGAGTTGGTGTGTAGTTTTTGCACGTATATTATTATGCAACCGAACTTTCTTCTTGCACTTACTGAAGTCTGATGTATATTCTCTTTTAGGGGCAAGTTTCTGATGACTTGATTCATTCTTAATGGATACTAACTACTAAAGACCGTGGTTCCAGTGGAAAAATCGTGTGTGGTATCCACGTTAGCCGTTAGGCTACTGCTGAATCGAGGTTGTGCAATATACTTAACTTTGCCATGATCTGCAGACGGGTAATTGAATTTATTCATGTAGCATAATGGCTGCTGCAAAAACTCCTTTTAGAGTTAGAGCCAAGGAAGACATAGAGCTGGTCTTGTACTTAAGCTTTGTTGAAAAGTGAGAAATATGAAAGTGGGTTCATCCCACATTGACTGAGCAATAGAAGTTGAGAGTGTGAAAAGTTGTATATAAACACCAACTGCATCGATGATTGTGGAGTTGCACCAATTGTCATGTGATTTTTTTAAGGGTTTTTTTTGAAATAAAGAACTCGGACAACTAAACCTAGTTAAAACTTTGGTTTTTTTATTTGTAGATTGTATATTACAATCTTTTTTTTGTTTTTGTTTTTGTTTTGGTAACCGTGATTTCCGACTCATTAACCGACTAATCCACGGGGTTTGAGCCTACCGCCACACAGACTCAAACCAGGTAAAGCCCTCCCTTTTCAGGAGGTTGGCGTGACCACTATAACATAATGTATTAGGAGCCGTTTTAAAAAATTCGAATCTACAAATAAAATAAAATAAATTAAAATCTTTATAATATAATATAATAAAAATCATTAGTTTCCTTTAGGTTTATAACATAAAGTATTAGGGGCCGTTTGGTTTAAAGTCGAGTTTTACTTTGTGTGTAGGTTTATAAAGTAAGAGGCTTAGGATTGAGGGAGATTTGGTTTTGATGTAGGATTTATTAGATGATGTGAAAGAAAAAATTATAATTATGTAAAAAAATTATAATTATGTAAAAAAATTATAATACGAAGTATATATTATAAAGAAGAAATAATAATTTAATAATTTTTCAAATTATTTTATTATTAATGAATACATTAATATAATATATTAATTGAACAAAAAGCTTCAATCCACAAAATGCTAAACCTGGTCCCACACTTTCTTTAATCCTGGGTACCTCGTATGGTTTTAAAAAAATGGCACTATTTGTCATTAACTATAAAATTTTAAAGTCTACTTTTATAACAAACATGCGTTTTGATTTTTGTAATCCCTAAACCCCTACCAACCCTCTAAACCAAACGCACCCTTAGTTTTCTCTTATAACCTTTGCTCATAGTATCTTATCTAGTTCTAATTTTTGAATTGCTTAGTCTCAAACAATCCTTAGGCTGTCACCACCACCGACTCCCAAAAACGATACAAGTCCTAAATAGTTGAGAGCAGATAATGTAAGTTATATCCAATCATCACTTATTATGGATGAGATACTACTGATATGCTGAAAGTCATAAAAGTAAATATGTATGTGTTCCACCAACCAACTACGACCAATAATCATCACTCTTCGAATATCATGAATTTTGCTTGTAGAGAGTATCCTACAAAACGCCCAAAATGAAAAGACATTAAAAAGAAAAGATTAACTAAAATGAGAAACGTGAAAGTGGTGGGTTTATCCCACATCAAGTGACCAAACTGCCTTAGAATGCTTTGGAATGTTTATATTTTTTTAGAGTTCCTTTTAAAATAAAAACTTTGACCATTCATCAGTTAAGCTTTGATTTAAAAAAAAATTCATGGTTTATTTGTTGATTCTTTGACACAAAGTGTTACTGAGTAGTTATTTTTTATATTTAGAGCATGCTTATCCTTCATTACCTAGCGTGTTCACAAGACGGTTTGGTTCGGTTAATTTCAAGAATTATACTATCTATCACGAAGCGGGTAATTCATTTTACAACCCGCAACCGACCCGTACTATGTGGTTAACAGAACGTGCGGTACCCGAAAGGAGTGGTTATCCGCAATTCGAGTCACGGTTATTCATTTTACAACCCGCAACCGACCCTATGTGGTTAACAGAACGTGCGGTAATACCCGAAAGGAGTGGTTATCCGCAGTTCGAGTCACGGTTATCCATTGTAAAATTTTTATCGAGTTTACCATATGAAAAATAATATATTTTCGAACCTAAATTGTCATCTTAATAAAGTTAAATTACATTAAATAGATTAATGTCATATTAAAGATATTCGTTAACAATTATTATAAGCTTTCCCATAATTTCATTTTTTTTGTTATTCATCTTTTCAGAAATGTTTTGGTTTAATTTTTGCTCGTTTCATATTCTTTCTATGAGTTTTTGGAATTTTCCTATTTGTGACTTCTGAAATTTTAGAAAAACTCTTTAATTCATATTCCTAAATATTACTCGTATTATTTATGTTTGTTTAAGATGTTTTAATTTAATTGTCCACTAATAATAATGAAAATAAATGTTTGATCAAGTTACTATATATTACTTTTTTGTGAAATTATAATTAAAAGTTAAAAAAATGCTTTAATTAATTAATTAAAAATAAATATGTTATTTTATTAAAAAGTAATAAAAAATCAAAAAAATAAAAACTTGTTAGGAGGAATTGGAAAGTTATATATCCGAGTATAGGTTTCCAACAACACACATTATTACTCTCACCTACCTATGTGGGACAACGTACCACATCACACCAATCTGTTAATAAAAAGTTAAAAACCATAAACTCTAACATTACTGAGCAATGTGTAAATCGTCACTCATATATAACTTCATTAGTTGTATGATGGTCATTAGAAACTCATCAAGAATGAAACCTTTTAGACCTTAAGGCTTACTCAAGGACATGGGTTTAAGAATAGCCACAACAATGTCATCCGAAACAAGTTTTTCTTGACCTAAAATACAGCCAAAATATATATCATGTACAACACTTTTTAACCAGAAAACTTATTATAACTTGATACTTGCAACACTTGGAGTATAACGATATGATATATATTAGAAATTTACCAACATGAATGAGTCGTTCTTCTCTTATACTTGGTAAAAAGTGCCGCTACGTCAGTTTTTTCTCCCATAACTCACAAACACCCCATAACCCACCAAAGCCCCTCCCTGGTTAAAACCAACTTTTCTAGGTTTATCGTGACCCCACCACTTTTTTTTTTTAATTTAACAATTAATTAACTAAAACTTAATTTTTTTCATTAATAAAAATAAAAATACAATTACGAAAACAAAAAAAAACACTCCAAAAAAAATAGCCGTTGGCCAACGTCCATATTTTCAAAATTTTTAAAAAAAATTGATAACTCAGCCCCATGGCGCGAGCCACGATGTGGTTGGCTGCGCCATGGGGCCGCGCCATGGGCTTTAACGTTGGCTGGCTATCTCCAGTTTTCTCCCCATAACTCAAATGGGGTGTGGTTGGCTCAGCTTATAGTCTCGCGGCATGGCAATAACTTGAGCCATGGCGCACCGTACCCTCTGCTCTAAGTATCACTATTAAGATATTATCGTTTGGAGCAAAATGCTCGGGATGGAATCCATGACATAAAGGCTTCTCCTAAGATTTCGCTGATTATAACCACAACAAAGCCTAGTCACAAATGAACCGAGCTACAATACGACCATGCTAGCATAAGTACACAAATGGCGGTTCCTTTGTATCAAATGTGAATGCAGAAAATGCACATGTTTTCCATAGCTTTGCCTACCTTGAACTTCGAAAGGAGTTTTAGTAACAAAACTACTTTTAGTTGTCACACATTCTCCACAAACAATCAGTATTGACAATAGATTGTGATTGGATATCTAAAAGGCACGGACGAATTATTAAAAGGATGAGTTGTTTTTGTGCCACTTGGCAATCGGTTATATGCTAAGACTAATGGTTGTTGCAAAAACTCCTGTACAGTTGGAGCCAAGGAAAACATGCAGTTTGTATCATGTATATTAGTATTCAATTACCTTCTTGTAGTCTTATTGAAGTCTGACTGTTTTGTTGTTCCATACATAGACCTTTGCAACGAACCAAATACATATTTGACACACCAAACTCATATAAAAATTTGATTTGCTAAAGTGGAGCAATTTTAAGTCATCTTGGCAAAAACACGTCACGTTGGGTTATATGATATTGACGATGGGTCAACCAGTTTCAAAGGGTACCTCCGTATACTCAATATTCACTATTTATTGGATCAATAATGCTTTAAATTATCAGTTTTTTTTATATGAAAACACCTGCACAAAAAAGTGTAGCCTGGTCACTCAACCCTATCTGACCCGTCCTATATTTTTACATGTTTTGATAAATTTACCAAACATGGCTATATGACCACTGGTATTAACAAAACACGAGGGTTGATTGTATACTTGTAGATTTCTCATGATCACAAACTTTGCAATACTGTGTTGACGAATAATTAAGTTGTATATCAGCTTTTAGTATTACAAAATGGTTCTACAGTGACCTTCAAAATGTATGCCAACACGGGGGAGGACTTATCAGCATATGATAACAACAGGTTTAATGAAATTTGAATAAGCTCAAGAAATACTATTGAAAAAACTAGCATAATCTAGGCCATGAACATTAGGAGGAGAGCGTATTCTGAATGTTAGCTCAATGCTCGCAGAATGGACCAAAGAGCCAGCACGCAATCCTCTCCTCCACGATCACATCTCAGTTACAAAGTTAAATACTAATCAACCTTCAGTCCTCTTGTTTCAAGCAACACCAAAAGCTCGCATATAATAACACATACGTGTGTTAAATGTAACTAACATTTGGAAAAGTACACTTTAAGGTCACTCAAATACCTTTTTTCCTTAAACCACTTTGTCCTTTGGATCGAATTCATCAAGAATGAATCCTTGTTGACACAAAGGCTTTTTCCAATGTTTCATTAATTATAGCCATGACTAAGACTAATCACAAACGAGCTGTCCCTAAGGTGCAATGCATGTAGGCTAGGATAAGTACAAAGAAGATCGGTTCAGTTGCACAAAAATATGCAGTGCATAAAGTACTCACGTCATTGGCTCTAACACCAAGAGGAGTTTTAGAGTGACTTCCACCAATTTATTTATTAGCATATGCCCTATTACCATATGGCACAAACAAACGGCGTCCTTAATCTAGTGGTTAAATCCATAAAAGGTACCCAATCACAACTTAAAGGAGGACTATTGTAGTCAAAAAAATATGATAATAGGTTTTGGGTATGATTGATGAACATAACAATGACTAGTATCCTAAACCAAAAACTACCTAATGGGATCGTAGACTATCTGGGTAGTGGAAGTTAAGAGAGAGGATCGTTGTATAAAGACCAAGCTACAAGCAATGAGCACAAAGCAAACTATTCTTTCACATTTTACTAAAGAATGTCGTGTACTCGTTATATAAATTTCCATACGCCTATTTTTGGGAAGTTTCTTCCCAATAAGAACTATGGATTTTAAGTTGAGAATGAGTATCGGATGCCCAACATACAATTTGTAGCTGTCTCGCTGAATGTTAACGGCCCATTCAAATCTCTTGATGTCAGCATGTCCAGTTCCAACATACTTGGCTTGAAGATGCTCGAGCGAGGATGAACTGAGATCAGTTTCAATTTGCAACTATTGTGTATATCCAGGCCCAGCTCCTTGTCACTAACAAAAAGGCAGTGAGTGATGATTGAAACACATGCCCGTGAACATAAAGTGTCCAACCCCGTATGCAATATACCATCATCTTGCATAAGAATGGTTCACTGAGATATTTAAACAAGACTATTCACTGAGATATGTTTGTGGTTTTCTAATAAAAAATGGACCTTTAAAAGCACTCTGTTTGTGAACAATTATTGACTATCACGATTTTGAAACAGAATGATGCAATAACATTTTATCGCCTACACACATGGTCACATATGTGCGTCATGGATACTTGATAATCGAAAATATTTTCTAAAATGCTGTGAAATCTTAATGGAAACTCAAATTTGTAAACTGGAAATGAAATAAATGGACGGTACTGTACTATTAGTTGAAGTTGGGTTTATCCCACATCGCTTGAGCAGTAAAAGTTGAGAGTCAGAAAGGGTGTATAAAATGGCCAAGTTGCAAAGGTTAAAAATCACGCAGTCAAGAAATGAACACAAAGTGAACTATTCTTTCGCCTTTTACTAAAGAATAAAGAATAGAGTGTGCTCGTTCTATAAATTGGTTGAAATTTGTTAGTTATTCATATATAGATATATAGATATTAACAATGTTTATGTAAGTTGTATACCAAAGGTTAGTCAATAAAAGCACGAAACTGGTTGGTGGTTACTAAAGATGGATTGACAACTGCAGAGCCAAGTATCCTAACTATCAAACACATGTGACTTGTATACAAGTTGCTTCCCGAAGACGTGTTTTTATGGCAACAACAAGGTACTAACAAACGGCATGTACGGATGTACCATTCGCACCCAACCTGTATGCACAACATGAGGCATTTAAGCTTCAGATAATTGGTAGTGAAAAAGATAAGAAAACGGTATATGTGTTGTTCGTCACTGAAAACATAATAAGACTTTAATTGGAATGAACTTTTTATAGGGCCACAGGTCATGAACAATACAAAAGGATCACACAAAATCGATCATAGGAAGTTATCAACGGGATACAGATATGATTATCAAGTACTAAAGATGCAAAAATATTAAAGTAATGTCTGAAACAATTACTGCAAGTGACAGCCGCTTGATTTGTTAAATAATCTATTTTTTTAGATCTGTTAAGTAAACTAAATTCACATATGAAGAGTATATATTAATCAAGATTCTTCATATATACAGTAAACCTGAACGGTATAGAATCCAGAAAGGGAGAAGAGAACACTGTGAAGTCAAGTTGAGGGTGTCTTGTCTTCTTTCAGCTGCAAGAACCTTTCAAAGGGAAACAAAGGTCAGCTGTCAGCGTTCTGCCCATTTGAATATAGTTGTGAGAATCTAAAGACAATTTCAAAAGGTAGCTTACCCTTGACCTTTTGCCCAACGTGAAAGCTGATATAGTTGAACTGTTTCATTTGAGGCATGACATACAAGTAGCAAATGGTTGCGAGGCCGCACCACCCACGCAAATCTCATGCACAAAGCCGAAAACACACACATCACTGCAGTCATGTTGCCAGATATCATCTCTGGAGGTTTCTTGATGTCAGCCATCGCCTGTTTTTTTAAAAAAATAAATTTTTAGGTCAATTGTAATCTTCGGCAGTAGCGAAAGCAAGAGAGGAAAACGTACCGCTGCAACGAAACCAAAGTTGGCAACAGGACCCCAAAAATGCGTAGTCTTAGGTCCAACAGGACTGTTAAGGTATGCCCTGAAGAATGACATTATCAAATTAACATTTACCAGCGCCTCTGCAAAAATACAGTTCACATCAAGTTATCTCGAGCACGATAGAAAATATTTTAGTCTCAACTCACAACTACTAGTACTAGTGTAATAGATAACCAGATATCATAAACAATATAACAATTGTAACCAAAAATTCAAGATACGGATACGGTGGGGAAACGTCTATTTTTCTTATAATATTTTAGTATATGAAAAACTGCCGGGATGCCGTATGACGTATCGGAAACGCGAGGAAACGGGGAAACGTCTCTGGGAGAAGTGGAAACGTTTCTAAAATTGTGGTACTCGTAACGGTATATGGGAAACGTTTCCGAACCAAAAAATAGCGTTTCCTTTGGCCAATTAACCTTTTATTATTAATTAACCTATATAATTAGTAGATAAATAGTTTCATAACTAACGGCTTATCATTCTAAGCCCTCGAGAAACTGATTTCTTCATTTTCATTTTCTAGTATTTCAGGTTAGTAAAAATCTGTAATTGATTGATTCTATATTATTATAATACATAAACTCGCAATTGTATGATCTACAATTCTAATTGAGTTACAATTTGATGTTCAAGACTTTTTAATTTATGATTATAAGAAACATTTGTTGGGTTTTTTTAATGTTTAGTAATATTTTTTTATGACAATTTCTCATATACTAAAATATTATAAGACAAATAGACGTTTCCCCACCGTATATGTATCTTGAATTTTAAGATGTTGTCGTTTCCCGGTACCCGTACCCGTACCCGTCCCCGTTTCCGTACCCGTGCAACTTATACGCATGCAGTGTCGGATCCACAAAATTTATCTGGGTGTCCATTTTTTTATAAACATGGGTGTTTGTTTGGGCTTATATAGGGCTTATTATGTTTTCGGTTTATATAAGCTTCTCTTATCATGTGATAATAAGCCAAATAGTTTCACACTGGGCCACAAAAAGTGAAAAACACAAAAGTCATAAGCCGGCTATATAAGCCGAAACAAACACATATGCACTTTGTACTATAGTCATCATACCTCTGCTGCCTCAAGTATGTCCACCCATTTAACGATGTGATCATGTCTTATGATATCAAACAAAATTAAACTAATACTTATAATAAGCTACATATAATTCGTGGTTAAAAAATGCATCAATAAAACTAAAATATCATGCCGTGCATGCAGTTAGCTAGATATCAAGTTTGCCGTTCTAAAAAAAAAGCTAGTTAGTTTTGTAACATCGATCCTAAGCACAAAGACGAGATTACTAACCTCGGTTTCCAAAGACAATGTACCGGAAATTGCGACCGTAACCGGAGGAGAAGATCAAATGGGTACGAGGTTATTAACAAACTCTGGTTGGAATTGGAAGACCAAGTGGGACACTTATTTTCCACCTACTCACTCATAACTATCACACTACTTGTGTTTATTTATAGATGACTTAACTACACTTTTGATCCTTCTTGTATAAATTGGTTATTTCGAATCCAAAACAATTTCATTTAAATAGGACTTGTTTCACGTGGCTTTGACATTTAGATATTTTTTTAACCAAAACTTGACTATTCCATATTTTTTTTTCCCGAGTTTATATTTTGGAGTGAAAAAAAAGGTTTGAGATGAAAATAAAAAAAACATTATGTTCTTGAGATTTTGTAGACTGATAAAACTACAAAAGAAAAAAAAATATATGCAAACACAAGATTCAATTTTGTTTTCGTTAAACAAGAAATATAATTCGGTATATGTCATACATATATGGTTACCCCACGTGGTTCTGTCTATGTTTTGTACCATGATACATGTCTTTTCGTATTGGAGCTATCTGAAATAACATTTTCGTTTTTGTGTAATGTCAAATTCTTTTTTTTCCGCAATATTCGTTTAAGTTGTCTTAACTTGATTTACTTATTCAACCAAGAGGTGGTCAAACGGACAGGTCGGATGGGCTCAGGCTTAGGCTCGAACGGTGACATGCTTAACGGCACGATATAAGAAGCATTTTTAAAAAAACTTACTGGTATTGTAATAGACATTAATTGGTTTATGCCTATGCCTATACCACAATGGGTACAATGAGTCAATGTGGTGAGGCGTGATAGAGTAAATTGACACTAAATGTTGCATTAATACATTAGCTTCTATGTCAAAGCATATCTTAGATTGGCAATATTTCTAGTCTAGTTTAACCAGCTACATTTTATTCCATCGAGTCAAGTTCCTTACACAGTTACACTTAGGACGAAAATGACTCCTTAAGGAGTAGGGGCTCCAACGAACCTTGAGCAGTCGACGTATGAATTGAATGACATAAGAGTTTTGTACTTCGAGTAGTCGGGTTTATTGTTTTGCAGTGAATCTTCACAAATCTTTAGTGTAGAAGACTTTATAAGCAACATTTAAGTAGTACTATCAACTCTTCTGTCTACACATTTTTGTCAACTCTTGACCTTTTTAACATAAGATCAGTTTGTTATTTGCACTGAAAATTGCTAAACTAGTTAGGAAACTTGGTAACAGATTGAAAGGGAGACTGTGGATTTAAGACATTGAGTATGACATAGCTATAAACAAAGACAATGAGCCCATCCCGAGTTTCTAACTTACAAACTCAAAAAGGAGACGTTGGCTGGAAACGATGGATAGGGAACTGAACCCCGGCAGATGCACTATAACAATCTTGACAGCAATCAGCTATGGTCTATATCATTAATTAGTAATGTTTTATGCCTTGTTAGGAAAGTCACATGGTTCAATTCTTGGGGGTATGTATTTCATCTCTTTATTTCTATGATGGTGACATGTTATTAGGTGGTCGTCTGCAATCACAGGAAAATTGTCACAGTGGCAGTGAGTTTCAAGGATCAGCCGTAGCCAAGGGTTGGAAGTTTTATAGCCTTTTGGTTCTGAAGTGTGTGTGTGTAAGTGTAGAAATAACAACGGGTCAGTAGTTTGGGTCTTCTTGAGCCTGCTTGGGACTTGGATCAGTTGATTCAAGTGAAGATGAATTTATCTGCTCTTACCATTAATGTCAGCTCCAAAAGTGTTCTGCGTGCGGAAATACCAATCGTATATGTTAACTACTTCCTACTGCCATATCAATATATTATTGTTCCTTAGTCGAATTTTACGGTTAATCCCATTATATATAGTTTTAGTTCCCTTTATCAGTTAATCATATTGTCATCTGTTTACAAAATCAACTTGCGCACAATTAGATGTCATTCTCGTACATCATTCCATCATAATATTTGAATTTAAACATAATGATAGGCGGTAGTGAGCTTTACATTTCGGTAGGTTATAGTTGAAATATCAAAATAAGGTATTGTATTTCAAGAAGTTAGAACACATGGATGTGTTGTTGGTGTATATTCGTCCCAACCAGGGTAAGATAATCAATCTTAACTACGTACCAAAACAATGGTTATCGGATATCACTTGGAATCGTGGGATCACTTTCCAAAGTAAATTATTCGACCCTAATGCCTGGGTATCACGAATACCTACTTGGGATAAGACCAAATGAAGTTAGTGATTTAGACACAAATCTCTAACCCTTTTGTTGTTATGTGTTTATAATTCTGTGTCTCTTCATGCAAGTTATGATTACCTATTTATAGGTGTAGTACTCAAACCCTAATCAATAGTATTAAGAGGATTTAATGGCCCATTAACTCCTCTTAATATGCTCCATAATACCAGGTCATAGTGGTTACAAGACCAATTAAACGTGGTCTTTAAAGAACTTGAATTGGTCAAAGACCGTTACAAGCATCCATGTTCAGCTCCAGCATTTGTCTATTCTTCAGTCCCACTGAAGCATCAACTGAAGGGTGTTCCGGCTGAAGCTTTCAATACTGAATAAGACTTGCTAAAGTGTAAACACTGAAGACATGTCTTCAGTCGTATTACTCCCTGAGGAATACCTTCAGCCCAAAGTTCAACTCACTGAAGATCATCAGCAATGTTGAACAACATGTAACCCACTATAAGAGTCTGGGTGTTCAGGGACTTATGGGTGTACACTCTGTACCTCCTTACCCATTCACCAGTATGAACTGAACCCACAATTAAACTATATTCCCAACAATCCTCCCCAATAGAGTACAATTCCTTTTGCATGAAAATTAACATTAACAAAACTAGTGCATAAATGAAAATATCCTAAGGATTGAATTTCCATCTTAGTACATCACTTCAAACATTCGAGAATCAGGGTGTTCTAAGAATTGAACCCTTAAACTATTTTGAATACCTGAAGATAAAATACACACAAGTTTTCAAATACGTAACAACTCTTGACACTACTAGCCATGTGTCCATATCCAAATTAATAAATGTTGTAAGAGCCAAGTCCATGCTCCCTGAGGCGGCGAAACCTCAACATTTACATAGGTGGTTCCTCTTTAGATCATGCTCTTGCTTTAACACTTTTTCAAAGACTTTAACCATTAAGAAGTTTATAACTTCATCCTCTTTCAGCGTACAAGCACAACCTTGGGATGATATACATGTGCTTCAATCCCCTGAACGTAGCTTTTCACATTGAACTCAGCTCCCAAGTTTCCTTAGAAGGGAGTTGGGTGTCCTAGCATTCAGTGACTAGAGTGAACTTTTAAACCCATCCCTTTAGCAGATTTTATAACCAAGTCTCTAGCCAATCCCTTCGTCAAGTGATCAGCTAAATTTTGTTGAGATCTCACAAACTCTATTGAAATCACCCCATTCATGATTATCTCACGAATCATGCTATGTCTAACACCTAAGTGTCTAGACTTACCCTTGTACATTTGGGTATATGCCTTAGCCAATGTAGCCGCACTATCACAACGGATAGATATGGGTGTCATAGGTTTGACCCACAATGGAATCTCAAGAAGCAAGTTTCTCAACCATTCAGCTTCTTTACCAGCAGCTGCTAGAGCCACAAACTCAGATTCCATAGTAGAGCTAGTATGCAAGTTTGCTTCTTAGATGCCCAAGAAATTGCACCTCACCAAGTAGTAATACCCAACCACTGGTGGATGAATTATCCTCAGTATTGCTGATCCAACTTGCATCAGTGTAACCTTCCAACACTGAAGGATATCCAGTATAAGACAAACAATAATTTATTGCTCCTTTCAAATACTTCAGTACCTTCTGAATTGCTTGCCAATGCTGAGTACTAGGATTACTAGTGTACCAACTCAGTTTACCTACAGAAAAAGCAATATCAGGCCTAGTACTAGTCATGGCATACATCAAGCAACCAATCACCCTAGAATACTCAAGCTGGGAGACAACCTGACCATAGTTAGGCATCTGTTTCTCACTTGTATCCATAGGTGTACTCACTAGAGTACAATCAAAGTGACTAAATTTCCTCAGTACCTTCTCAATATAATGAGACTGAGAAATTACAATACCATCACTTTCATGTTTGATCCTTATGCCAAGGATAACATCAGCCTCCTCCATGTCTTTCAAGGAGAACTTTGATGACAAAAAATCCTTTGTCTGATCAACGTTAGCTTGGTCAGTACCAAAGATTAACATGTCATCAACATATAGGCAAATAATGAATCCTTTACCATATTCATCAAATTTGCTATATACACATTTGTCAGCTTGGTTAAGTGAATAACCATTAGACAGAATCACTTCATCAAATTTCTGATGCCATTGCTTAGGTGTCTACTTCAGTCCATATAAGGACTTAATCAGTTTACACACCTTGCCTTCATGACCAGGCATGATGAAATATAAACCTCCTCATCTAAATCACCATTCAAGAATGTTGTCTTCACATCCATCTGATGAATAATCAGATTGTGAATACTTGCTAGAGCAATCAGCATTCTTATGGTACTGATACGTGCTACTGGAGCATAAGTATCAAAATAGTCTATCCCTGACTTTTGTTTAAAGCCATGAATGACTAACCTTGCCTAATACTTTTCAACAGTTCCATCTACCCTCATTTTCCTTTTGAAAATCCATTTGTTACCAAGTGGATTACAACCTGGAGGTAGATCAACCAACACCCAAGTATTGTTGCCCATTATGGAATCCATCTCATCATTTATTGTTTCTTTCCAGAAAGCAACATCTTGAGACTTCATTTTTTCATCAAATGTTTTGGGATCATCCTCAACATTAAAGCAATAGTATAATTGGTTAGAAACCTCATCTCTTGTACCTTCAACCAAGTATAGTTAAAACTCAGGCCCAAAGTTCCTTGGAGTCCTATGCCTTGTGCTTCTTCTAAGCTCAGGCTCAGGTTGCTGAACCTCAACCTCATCAGTAACCCTTTCAGGTTCTACTGAAGCAACAATGTCCTCAGCTCCAGTAGGAGTCCTAAGGCTTGGTCTAGGGACTGATGAGAACCTAGTCTCATCAAAGTTAGCATCCCTTGATGGTATCTTTTATCTAGTTTTAATTTTTGAATTGCTTATTCTCAAACTATACATAATTAGTCACAAATGATCTGTTAGTTGCAAAGCAATCATTTTAGAGTAGGCACAATTTTTTTTTCTTAATTTTACAAAAAAAAAAATGCATTGTGGTTGCTAGGGGTGTAATCGAGACGAGCTCAAGCTTAGTAGGGCTTGAGCTTGGCTTGATACTATAATTGTAGGCTTGAGCTTGGCTTGATAGCTTGTCAAGCTTTACCAATCCAGGCTTGAGCTTGGCTTGATAAGGCTTGATAAAAGCTTGAGCTTGGCTTGAAAAGCTTGAATGTATATAAATTTAATTTTTTATAATACAACTCATCAATAAACATATGTATAATTACTTAAAACAAATTTGATTTATTTAACATTAATAAAATCAATAACAAAATTATCGTACAATCTTGGTTTCAAAATGTGTTTTGCACTCCAATACGATTAAAGTCTCAAAAGTCATTCATGATATGAATGCGAGCCCAATTTAGACACGTTGCGTTTAGTATTAAGAAGAGTAAAAAAATATTTATATACATATTGTTGGGTCAAAAGTTGATGAGTCAAATCACTATGGAAATAAGAAGGACCAAATATGGCATTAAGAGAAACTTCAAGCTGGTGGACAAAATACAAGAAAGTTTCCCCTGCTACAAACTTTCCACTACTGTGAAGATTCCCCTGCTATATACTAAAAAGATGGAGATTTGGTCAAGTAGTGATAAGAATGAATAATTCTGTTTTGATTTAGTCATTATTATCTTATTTAGTTTCCATGTATCCCTGGGTTCCTTAAGTTATAAAAGGAACACCAGACCGTAGGTTTATTTATTAATTCATACTACTCAAATGTAACCTACAGAGTCTTTGATCTCTAGGCATGGGATTCAATGTATACATGCCTAGAGTGGTTTGTGTTAATCATCAATAATACAAACTCTTTGAGAATCTTTTATCTTTGTCAAACATCTTGTTCATGTTAATTGTGCAATTCCGCTGTGTTCATCACATGTACAATTAACAACCTAGATAAAACGGTTTCGACTGTTTGAGTCTAACGATCCAATGGAATCAACAAGTGGTATCAGAGCGGGTGGCTCTCGATATTTAGGTGAATTAAGGTGTTTAATTTTGTTGATGTGAAGATATTTTAGGGTTTATTGAGAGGGTTAATTCCTCAAGCCCTAAAAATAATGGTGTTTATTTAGAAGCTTTGTTGAATAAAAGAGTTTTTATTTCTTTGCTGCACGAACGAAAGAATCATTCGATGTCGGTTTTGATACTAATTAAGACCCTCGATTGATATGCAAGGTGACGTACTGTTCGTACTATTCCAAGAAGAAAAACAAAATTAGGCAGCGGCTCATGGTGTAATTGATTTGGACGTATGATGACATAACACAAATACAAGGTACAACTTGATACTCTGTTATGATGGTCCATGTTTTTTATTGTTATCCGTGTGGTCCAACAGAAGATTCACGTGCGTGGGCTTATGTGATTATGGGACTTCATTGGTACAAATGATTGGAGCTTTCTGATTAATATCCAATCAATTGACATCAGTTTAATATTTAATTGTGTGTGGTCCCAAGTTACTCACATGATGCTTGAGTAAATTTAAAGGTTCACGTGGGAGTATAAAGGTGAAAGTGGAACTACTACTATGCACTGTGTTGATAACAAAGAATGAATGTTTCTTTATGATTTGTGTTCTCACGTCAAAGGTCAAGGAAACAATCAGTGTGTTGGGAATTAGTTACATGGGTACAAGGATAAGTAGCATGTCACTTGCACAGGTATACTTTTTCATAGTAGGATTTAATTTTAATTGTTTGTGTTTTTGTAATTTATCACCTGTTATAAATTCATTCCCACTTTATGTGGGTTTGGCACAGTTAATAATAAAAACAGGGGCATTAAAAGTTCCCCTGCTTTTGAAAAAGTTTACCCTGCTTTTATTAAAAGTTCCCCCTGCTATGTTCCCCTGCCTTCAATAGTTCCCCCTGCTTTCATTAATAGATTCCCACTGTTTTTGAAAGTTCCCCCTGCTGTCAGATCTGAGTTTTTGGACAACAGTATTTTGGCGTTTGGTATATTCACAGCAACTGGTTTAAAGGTATAAAGGCTTGATTTAATTTTATTGATTACAAAGAAAAGTTTTTATCATTTATTTGAAGACGAATAAGATTTTCGCGGGTATGTGTTTTATACTTAAACACCTAGTGACAAAGTGATACAAGATCTAGGAATGTGTGATTTTTCTTATGGTACTCTATGCACATATTTTCTATCACTTAAAGGAGTTACATTATCGTGCTCAGTGTCTCGTTTCAAAGGTAAACGAGGATTTTTGTATACAGGGCACTTTGTCACGTGGTTAGTGCAAGTTATAGAATGCAAGTTCGGGTTATTTGATTGTGGTAAAATACGACTCTTGTTTAGGAAAACAAAAGAACGTATATGAGCGGTAAGTATCGAGTGATGATTTTAGGAAAAATCAACACAAATGACCCAATCACTTAAAAGAGAGAAAAAGTTCGTTTCCCAAGGAGGTATATGTGTGTGTTTTAACTTGTATTTATTTGAGATTAATATTAAGAGAATGGGGATGAAAGGATGAAAAGACGGTTACGTTAAAATTAAACTACGACGAAAAAGACGTAAACGTAAAGCCGTGAAAAACTACCCAAATTAAAAATTAATACTAAGACCAAAAACAAAATCAATAATTAAAAAGACTAAAAAGAAGTCTAAAATAATATAAATAAAGATAAAAATCCAACAAAAATATTTTAAAACCTTTTATTAATTAAATATTTAATTTTAAATGCTAATTAAAGCCCTAAAATTAAATATAACTAATTCAAATGTCTAAAATATGATTTTATTGAATAATTACTTAACTTATATTATTAGAAGACTAAAAAATAATTTTCTAAAAATTAAAAGCTATTAAAACTATTTTTAAAACTCTAAAAAGATTAAAAATGATTAAAACCTAATTAAACTTAAAATAATTATAAAAATAAATCTAAAAGCTATAAAAATATTCTAAAAATGGGAATAGTCCTAATTAATGATAAGGAACCTAGAAAAAATGGAAAAGAAATAAAAATAAAACTTTGAAATTTAATTAATAAAATAATATTAAAATATTCCTAAAAATAAAAAGTCTTCAAATAAATTCTAAAAAATTCTCAAAAATCCTAAATATTCTAACTAAGAAGAAAATGTAAATTAAAGTTTCTAAAACCTATTAATTAATTTTATATTAATTTTTAAAGTTGCTAAAAAATCCTAAAATCTTATAAAATTAAAAATAAGCCAAATTGGAAACCTAATGAGCTGTAAACCTCAAAATATTATTTTATAAACTAAAAATTATTTTTCTTAAAAATTAAAAACCTTTTTTCTATTTTTTAATGCTTTTATAAAAAACGGCTAATAAATAAATTGTAGAAAATAATTAACTAAAAGGAAAAAAATGAAACCAAGATGGAAAAATCTATAAACCTATAATGGTCCTAGGAAAATTCAAATAAGCCAAAAACGTTAAACCAATAAGCTCAAATGAGCTTATTTACTCACGGCTTTTAATTAAGCTAACAAAAGAGAAAACGTGTTAAATAAAGGTTGAAAACAAACATAAACGTAAAAAGGCTATCTAGATTAACGGTAGAACTCCTACTCCTCCAACGAGAGGTCTGGGGTTCGAGTCCAGTTACGGGTAAGCTTTTTGCACTTTTTTTCTTTTTTTATTTTTTTCTTTTTACACTAATCAGTGACCTCTAACAAGCTTAAAAACACAATCAAACTTCCTTTTTAGCTAGATTTAAGCACAATTTAAGTCCTTTATGTGGCCAGTTCACTTGAATGAACACAAGCAGTTATGCCTTGTGTTTTGCTTGAGGATTTAGCCAAGAGGGCTTGACCAATGCTTATTTGGTGTGTGATTTTGGACAAAGGGGGCACCCTTGTGCTTATTTAAGCACAAGGAGTCAACAATATCAAGAGTCTAACACCTAGCATACACAAATGATCAAACCAAGCACACAAGGGGCAAAATAGAGTTGTTGATGTAAAATTACTAGACCAGTGGACTTATATGCAGTTTGCTAGCATCCTAGTGACTTTCACACACCCAAACTTGGCACACAACTTCACCAGATAGCATACAAACAAACTCCAGCCTTAAATCACCCTATCACTTAACAAATTTACAAGATCAAGCTCAAATATCTCATAAAAATGAACAGAAAGTGGATTATGCAGATTTTATGCTTTGTTTTCACTTTGTATCACACAAACTTGCTACCAAACTGTCTAATCTTACTTATAACTACCTAACAAACTTGTATCAACCTACTCCAATACTTCTAACACCTAATCAAAGCATAAATCAAAACTATACCCTGCTAAAATGCTAATCCAAACACCCTGTTAAAATCTGAAAACCAACTTTTAACAAATCAAAACACCTTAAAACCTATTCAAACTGATTTATATGATATCTAACATGCAAATCAACATATAAGAACACAAAACAATCAGCTTAAACAACTAATATCAAACAATCAAACAAGATCATATAGGCTTACACTTTTCTGAAATTTAAAAAGGGAAAATAGTGATTACCTCAGGACCCTACATCCAGGGCCCTAGTGGATGTATAATCCACCTCCTTACCAACTGGGGTTGGTGCAGATCCTTGGATCAACAACCTTCCACTCCTGTTTAAGACAGATCAAAGAAAACAAAACAATACAAGCAAATATGTATATTCTGATTACTTTTCTTTCTTTTTAAAACTCTTCCAAAAACTTTTCCAAACTACTTAACACGCTTTTATAACCCTTAAATCACCAATAACATGAACTTATTACCACCAAAACCTGAAACAGATTATACCAAATAATCTCAATTTCAGAAACTTTTTAAATAACTTTGAAAATCAAAGTTACTTAACCAAATTAAAATTGGAACTCAGAATCAAGCTTCACACTACACACAACTTTTAAAAACAATAAAAAGGGATTACACTTGATTAAATCAAAAACCAAACTTTTATTTTTTTAAAAAGGAATTACAAGGAAAAGCTTGAAACTGGAACAAAGGGTCATCACAGGTTGATGCCTCTATTTATACTAGTCTAATGAACAATCTAGAATGCTAAGAACAAAACCCTAATCACTAGAAATTCCCAAATATGCCCTTGACGATTTTGAGTGGTGAGCTTTCCAAATTGCATCCTGGACGTTTGTTTTTGCGTTGTGAGTAAGCAATAAACATTAGCCTTTGATTTGGGACACGTCACATGCCTTGGAGCCCAAGGTGTGCTCTGATTGGGTGAAAGGGAATTTGGGGGTGGGGTCTACAGTGAGTGGGAGGAGAGTTTTGTGCGTGGGTTTTGTTTCTGCATGTGTGAATCACACATGTGCAAGGTGAATTGAATTTTTACCCAAGTTTAAGTGAGATAGAACCTGGGGTGAAAAAGGGAACAGTAACTTCCATTTGATCCGATTTTGGGGGAAACACAAGTGTTAGGCGCGTTTTTGGTTTGAATCTTCCAAAGTGTGCACATTTAGCCCTTTTCTTTTGAGATTTTTGGCAAATCAAGTTTTCAGCCCTAGAAAACGTTTTTGCTTTGTTAATATCTTCCACACTTTGTCATTTTTGGCACCAACTTTGGAAAAAGGTTATCAAAGGGTTGTTTTTGACATTTTTGGATAATTCAGGGACTGAACTTGGACAATCTTGATCTTCAAAGGTCTTCAGTGTCTCTTAATCTTCATGAGGGACCATAATTGACAATTTGATTTTGTTGAGGGACCAATCTTGTCATTTCTTCAAAGTTGAAGGGCCTTTTTGCAATTTTGACAAACTTAAGGGACCAAACTTGTAATTATTATTATACAAGGGTTTTAAGTGTCATTTCTTCATTAATGGAGGATCAATCTTGTTTTGTCTTCAAGTCTTCAAGGGTATTTGTTGAAAATTCCATGATTAGGGCCCGGTTCTTTGTACGGCTTCGTTTCTCGTGTCCGTTTTTCCTTGTATCTTGTGATCTTTTGTCTTTTTCACGATATCCATACCTAAAATACACAAGTAAACAAACACAAGCATATATATGGTATTTTATGACATTTTTATGCATTAAAAGCCCGAAAAGAATGATGAGATCATGTATAAATGCCATCTCATCACTCCCCCATACTAAGCCATTGTCGTGCCCTCGCGCAATGCTAGAATAAAGTATCTAAGCATCACCAAAGTTCAATTTTATTAACCTTTATTGAAGAGTCAAAGACTTGCAACATACTACGAGAATGTGTAAAGACATAATGTATGATTTTCATCACCAAAATGTGACTTTTAGGGTCAAAGAATAGAAACAAGTTAATGTCCCTTAGAGTAAATTTCGTCATCCTTGATTGTCATACATTCCATGCTAAGTGCAAAAACAAGATCATTGTTGGTACAAGTCACAATGCTAACACTACTCATACGTCCAAATTGTGTAATACTTTTTCTCCCCGCAATCCTAGTTAATATAAAAGGAAATGGGTTACTAGCATTTTTTATCTATTTGTCATGGATCACAAGTGATTCATATTGACTTATTTAAGTAGTTATTAGTCCGAAAGCAAAGTAGCACGATTTGATCAATAGTTAGCCGAAGGACAAAATCTTTTAAAACGGCTTCTCGTGTATCTCCTTAAGTTCATATCTTGGCATAACTCGTTTCACGATTTGAGACCTTTCTCGGACCGATATTTGGCATGTACTTCATACTTCAAATCTTGGGAAGACGTTCTTGAAATTATGGTCTTCTCTTCATATTTTGGAATTTCTTCGCTTGACGTTTTTGAGAGATTCTTCATATAGGACCACGACTTCATCATTTTTCTTCAATCTTTACTTTGGATTTTGATATACAACGATCCGCCTCCTTTTCGGACTTGGATATATTTATCCTCATACCTTGTTAGGGTCTTTTTGGATAGACTTTCTCCATTCTTTAGGGGAGTAATTGCTTCTCGTCGTGTGTCTCGATCCTTCATATTGATTTTGGAATAATGATACTTCACATCATCTTTGGATCTTTAGCAAAAATAGAGCTCCTCATGCCTTGTTAGGGCCTTTTTGGATGATCGCCAATCTTCGCGTCCCGCTTCAATAAGTTATGCCTTGGCTATGAACTCTATTCAACCCCGAGCAACTTTTAAACGATCTTGCGCTAGAGGCTAAGTAACCTTTCAAATCGTACGACCTTACTTATTGCAATTATGATTTATTCCTAATGCATTGATCTTATGGGAAGAAAAAGCCACAATTAAAAACATATGAGTTTTTGAAAGAACACTTTTATGTTCTACGTTTAGCATGATCACTTGTCTAACTCTATCATTTCTCGTTCTTCACTATATAAAGACCTCTAATTAAAGAGACTCGTGAATACTTAGCCACGCAAGTCAAAATTAAGCCAAATTTGGATTAGCTTTCATTAAGACTATATCAAATCAAAGTTTTGGGTTTTCAAGCCACCTATAGGATCTTGCACTTTCTTGGACTTTTTCAAGTTTAGAGAATGCGTTTTAAAGTTCCCTTGATAAGTGACTTTCTAGAATCAATTATAGGAACTTGCGAAAAGTTCTTGTTCTTAACCCGAATGAATTAAGACTTTCGCGTTTTAAAGCTCCCTATATAAAAGTCTAGCAAAACTTGAATTGAGCGGGTTAAGGAATGTAAATGGCTCCAAATGCCCATCAAGTCAAAAATTAACTCTTATTCTACCCAACGGAAAATATACATTCGTGTCTTAAAAACACTTATGAAAACTAAGAAAAATTTTAAAATTTGGCCATTTTTAGCCTTATTAGCAAAACAAAACATTGAAAGTTGGAACACGTGAGGGCGTAGCAAAGCAAGTACCTATTCACCCTCCCCCATACTAAAAATAAACATTGTCCTCAATGTTTCGAGTCTAAAGGTGGAGCACCCCCATAATAGAGACGAAGAATCGAATGCTTAGGATCTAGCATGGAAAGGGTGATCAACAATATATCTAAAGCCGTTTATTAATTATGCTAAAAGATAATTGTTAGAACAATAAAGGATATGTCATGGATTCGTGAAAAACTTCTTCAAACGAACGATGGAGGCTCACGTAAACGAACACGAGAGTCTTCAATCGTAGATGATGATGATGATCTAGATAACACAATCACAAACAACCACGAGACAACGAGTTGGAAGGGTACAAGTCCCCTTATTAGTGAATAATAAGCCTAAAGGATAAGCATGGGATTTCCCCCACGAGGCACCTCGTTTTTGATTACCGAGTCATGAGCTCGACTCGATCCCCTCAAAATGTGAACATTTAGGGATATCATGGTGTGGTCAATTTTTGGTGGGGCTTACATGATAAACAAGGCCCAAAAAGCAACCGGTATAAAGGACTAAGTCCTTAGATGATGCAAAATACCGGGGTCGAAGATGGCGTTCTCGTTTTCATTGGAAAAACAAATTAACATCACTCCAACATGTGCCATAAACTCAAAGAGTTTGAAGAAAATAGATGAGAAGTAGAAGGGTGGGACCATTGGTAAGACAAACTTTCGAGCTACTCGAGGTAGACTCGCACCAAGCAAATAGATATAGTTTCCATTTATTGCATCGGTGGAAGACCGAGATTTCCCTTTACATGAAATTCCGGGATCGAATATCTCGTCCTCGGTGGACAAGGATGAGGGAACATAAGGGGCTTCCCCCATACTAGAACCACACAAAACATCGTCAAAAGGAGTAGACGAGTTTGTAGTACTCAAAACACGTGGTGATGATGGAGTTAGATTTATAGAAAAATCACATTTAAGATCTTTTCCTTTGTTATCTTTTAAACTCTCCTTATGAAAACCCTTTTTGATTATGTCGAAAATATTCGGTGTTTCTAAGACGATGTTAGTCACACTAAAAATTCTCACATTTTGAAACCGTTTTGGTTTTGGTGGTGGCAAGTTCTCAAAACGTTTATCGACGAAGAAAACCTCCCCATTGGGGTCCATAAATTCATCATCCGAAAGATCTTCCGTAGAAACCGGCAACTTATCAACACTTTTCAAGAATGAATGTTCGAGGTGAGGCGAAGGATTTTTCGATTCAAGTATCGACGGTTTCTTCTTTGTAGGCTTTACACTCATAACCTCCACCGGCGGAGGAAATGGTAAATTGTTTTTGGCGACATTCCCTAAAACTCTTGGTGAAAATTCTTTGCAAACGACATTGGTCGAGTCACCATGGTTTAAAGTTGCAATAGAATAGACATGAGAAAGTTTGGAGTTTTGTGTTGCATTGATGACAAGTTCTTCTTCATTGAAACGAAGGGTGATTTTTCGAGCATGAACATCGATAAGTGCTCTTGATGTATCCAAAAATGAACGACCCAAAATGAGAGGAACTTTTCGATCGATAGGAATGTCTACAACGATAAAGTCAACGGGATAGTAAAACTTTCCGACTTTAACGAAAACGTCCTCGGCTACTCCACATGCCATGATCGTAGAATGATCGGCCATCTCGATAGACATGTTCGAAGGAGTAAGAGCCGGAAGCGAAAGCGATTTGAAAATCTCGAGAGGCATTAAATTAATACTAGCGCCAAGATCGGCCAAGGCGTAGCATTCCTCCATATCTTGAATTGCACACGGAATCAAAAATTTACCGGGATCACCGACTTTTTGTGGTATGCGGCTAAGAAAAACCGATGAACAACTAGACGATTGTTGTAACTTTTCTTTGTTGTTAAGCATACTTTTGAAGTTTGCGGCGAATCGAGGCATCATGATTAAAGCATCGACAAAACTTATGTTAAAATGTAAATCACGAAACATTTTCATAAATAGCTCAAATTGATAATTGTTCCGTTCTTGTGCCTTTTCTTTGTTTCGTCTCGAAGGGTAAGGTAAAGGTGGTGTGGGTTGGTCATTAGGCAACGGCCTTGGAAACTCGGGTTCCACAATTGGTATTGGTTCAACCGTAGGTGTGGTTTGAGCGGTACTTCGTGGGATTGTAATGTGCTCCTTTTCGACCATCACCTCGGGTTCTTTCTCTATTTCCTTCTCCGTAGAAGTACTTGGACGAGAGATTGGTTCCTTGAAAGTTTTACCACTTCGTGTAGTAACAACCTTCAATTCTCCCCTCGGGTTGTTAATGGTATCACTAGGAAGACCACCCGAAGAAGAGGGCTTACACATGATTGCTTCAAACATCTTAGCCATTCGGTCCTCAAATTTTGATTGCCTAGCATCCGCTTTTAATAACTCTTGCTTAATCTCATGTTGTCCTAATTCCATCTTTTGTTGGTTTTGTTGAAGACGTTGGACATTTCCTTCCATTTTGTTAGCATGAGTTTTAAGTTCATTAGCAAGTTCATTTTTAAGCTCGTTTTTCAATTCGGACCTTAAGCTAATCATCTCACGTTGCATATTATCAAATTTAGCATCATTTGCTTTTGCATAATCCAAAAATTCTCCTTGAAAATTTTTCGTGTGAGCATTTTGAAAACCTTGTGTAGTGTTTTGAAAATCACGGTTTTGATTTTGATTAGAGATTTGTCCGTTCCCACTTTGATAATTCCCTTTGTTGTAATTGCGTGTGTTGCCTTGGTAATTACCTTGGTTGTTGTTTCGATAATTATTAGCATTTTGGTTTGGTGGAGCTTGATTTGGACGAGAACCTTGGCCGTTTTGGTTATAAGTTCCCGTTGCTACATAAGCACTCGAAGTGTTACCATCCGCGGTAATGCACTCGGAAAGATCATGAGCTCCCCCACAAGATAAACAACTCTTAGCAACCGCTTTAACCGAAGCGGAATTGGAAGCTTCTTGAGCCTTCCAATGGGACATTAGATTAGCAAATCTATCAAAAAACCGATTTTCCTCATTAGCTTCATCATGTAAGGCGTTAATGCTACGAGACGATTGTGACGAAGATGACGAACCCATATTGGCAACACTCGGTGTGTTACGAGGGCTATAAACCTTAGATCGATTTTCAATGATTTGTAAAGCCTCATTTGTCGTCTTGCACAAAAAATTACCACCCGCGGCGGCATTCAAATAATCTCGTTCATGATCATTAAGCCCATTATAAAAAGTATCAATTTGATGCAATTCTGAAAAATCATGGTGTGGACATTCATGTAACATCTCTTTAAATCGTTCCCATGCCATTGAAAAACTTTCATTGTTACGTTGCACAAATCGTGAAATCTCATTTTTTAAGTGTGTTGTTTTAGATGGTGGAAAAAACTTGTTCACAAACTTAGAAACGAGATCGGCCCATGTCAAAATCGAATTTGGCGGTTCTTTCTCGAGCCAAATTTTTGCGGGTCCATCCAACGAGTATGGAAACAACATCATCTTAATGGCGTCATGTGGAACATCTTTGAATTTGCTAGTGGCGGTGAGACGGTTGAAATTCCTAATGTGGTAATGCGGGTTGTCTTTTTCGTGACCTCGAAACTTGTTTGCTTGCAACATCGACATTAAACCCGTCTTAATCTCGAAATTCTCCGCAAGGATGGCGGGAATCACAATGGCCTCTCCAAAACCCTCGGTGGGTGCTTGTAGCAACTCCATCATAGTACGATTAGCCATGACGACTTCTTGTTCTACAATAGGTTCAACAATTGGAGGTTCTTCAACAATCAACGATCCTTGATTTGCTTGCTTTTGAAGACGTTTACGAGCTCGTTTAGCTTGATTACGAGTGATCATAAACTTCACGAAGAATGGGAGGTGAGCAAAGAAGATTCTTTTTGGTTGTTTTGTGAATTTTCAATTTTTTTGTGTTTTTGATGATATTTAATTTTTTTGGATTTTGGTGTATCTTCGTAGACAACAATCTACAAAATCTCTCCTCGAATCAAACTCTTGATTAAAGAAGCCTCAAAGGAATGAAAACGATCACGTGGAGTGAATGCCCTCGAATGACTTTAGAACTTTGGTGAAAACCAAATTGTTCAAGAGGGTTTAATCACAAAGAAAACCAAGCAAATATAGTATACGTATTAATACTTTGGGCGGCAAAACCCTCGATTAGCCTTCAGTCTCAAAATACTCACAAGCAAGCGGGGAAACGAGGCGGCGCGAAGCACTTAAGAGCCTTTTTCCTTAGGGTATATTTTATAATACCCGCCTTATACCCACCTTATAGTTTGTATCTTTCAAAATCGAGCTTCACGAAAGTATTTATCTATTTTTGCCTTTTCTTTTTGTTTGAGATTCGAATACAATAATTAGGAGATCAAATCCCAATTAAGGTTGTGTTTTCACACTTTTGGAGATATTGTATATTGATTGTGATACTTAATACAATATATTAATAATATTTGTACAAGAAAAACCAAGAAAACCGATAATACGTGTTAAGGGAGTTCCACTTAACACAAATACTTATTATGGATAATATCAAAAACAAAAGCTTCCAAATTAAAGCACAACACACCTCCCCGGCAGCGGCGCCAAAATGATTGTGGTAAAATACGACTCTTGTTTAGGAAAACAAAAGAACGTATATGAGCGGTAAGTATCGAGTGATGATTTTAGGAAAAATCAACACAAATGACCCAATCACTTAAAAGAGAGAAAAAGTTCGTTTCCCAAGGAGGTATATGTGTGTGTTTTAACTTGTATTTATTTGAGATTAATATTAAGAGAATGGGGATGAAAGGATGAAAAGACGGTTACGTTAAAATTAAACTACGACGAAAAAGACGTAAACGTAAAGCCGTGAAAAACTACCCAAATTAAAAATTAATACTAAGACCAAAAACAAAATCAATAATTAAAAAGACTAAAAAGAAGTCTAAAATAATATAAATAAAGATAAAAATCCAACAAAAATATTTTAAAACCTTTTATTAATTAAATATTTAATTTTAAATGCTAATTAAAGCCCTAAAATTAAATATAACTAATTCAAATGTCTAAAATATGATTTTATTGAATAATTACTTAACTTATATTATTAGAAGACTAAAAAATAATTTTCTAAAAATTAAAAGCTATTAAAACTATTTTTAAAACTTTAAAAATGATTAAAACCTAATTAAACTTAAAATAATTATAAAAATAAATCTAAAAGCTATAAAAATATTCTAAAAATGGGAATAGTCCTAATTAATGATAAGGAACCTAGGAAAAATGGAAAAGAAATAAAAATAAAACTTTGAAATTTAATTAATAAAATAATATTAAAATATTCCTAAAAATAAAAAGTCTTCAAATAAATTCTAAAAAATTCTCAAAAATCCTAAATATTCTAACTAAGAAGAAAATGTAAATTAAAGTTTCTAAAACCTATTAATTAATTTTATATTAATTTTTAAAGTTGCTAAAAAATCCTAAAATCTTATAAAATTAAAAATAAGCCAAATTGGAAACCTAATGAGCTGTAAACCTCAAAATATTATTTTATAAACTAAAAATTATTTTTCCTAAAAATTAAAAACCTTTTTTCTATTTTTTAATGCTTTTATAAAAAACGGCTAATAAATAAATTGTAGAAAATAATTAACTAAAAGGAAAAAAATGAAACCAAGATGGAAAAATCTATAAACCTATAATGGTCCTAGGAAAATTCAAATAAGCCAAAAACGTTAAACCAATAAGCTCAAATGAGCTTATTTACTCACGGCTTTTAATTAAGCTAACAAAAGAGAAAACGTGTTAAATAAAGGTTGAAAACAAACATAAACGTAAAAAGGCTATCTAGATTAACGGTAGAACTCCTACTCCTCCAACGAGAGGTCTGGGGTTCGAGTCCAGTTACGGGTAAGCTTTTTGCACTTTTTTTCTTTTTTTCTTTTTTTCTTTTTACACTAATCAGTGACCTCTAACAAGCTTAAAAACACAATCAAACTTCCTTTTTAGCTAGATTTAAGCACAATTTAAGTCCTTTATGTGGCCAGTTCACTTGAATGAACACAAGCAGTTATGCCTTGTGTTTTGCTTGAGGATTTAGCCAAGAGGGCTTGACCAATGCTTATTTGGTGTGTGATTTTGGACAAAGGGGGCACCCTTGTGCTTATTTAAGCACAAGGAGTCAACAATATCAAGAGTCTAACACCTAGCATACACAAATGATCAAACCAAGCACACAAGGGGCAAAATAGAGTTGCTGATGTAAAATTACTAGACCAGTGGACTTATATGCAGTTTGCTAGCATCCTAGTGACTTTCACACACCCAAACTTGGCACACAACTTCACCAGATAGCATACAAACAAACTCCAGCCTTAAATCACCCTATCACTTAACAAATTTACAAGATCAAGCTCAAATATCTCATAAAAATGAACAAAAAGTGGATTATGCAGATTTTATGCTTTGTTTTCACTTTGTATCACACAAACTTGCTACCAAACTGTCTAATCTTACTTATAACTACCTAACAAACTTGTATCAACCTACTCCAATACTTCTAACACCTAATCAAAGCATAAATCAAAACTATACCCTGCTAAAATGCTAATCCAAACACCCTGTTAAAATCTGAAAACCAACTTTTAACAAATCAAAACACCTTAAAACCTATTCAAACTGATTTATATGATATCTAACATGCAAATCAACATATAAGAACACAAAACAATCAGCTTAAACAACTAATATCAAACAATCAAACAAGATCATATAGGCTTACACTTTTCTGAAATTTAAAAAGGGAAAATAGTGATTACCTCAGGACCCTACATCCAGGGCCCTAGTGGATGTATAATCCACCTCCTTACCAACTGGGGTTGGTGCAGATCCTTGGATCAACAACCTTCCACTCCTGTTTAAGACAGATCAAAGAAAACAAAACAATACAAGCAAATATGTATATTCTGATTACTTTTCTTTCTTTTTAAAACTCTTCCAAAAACTTTTCCAAACTACTTAACACGTTTTTATAACCCTTAAATCACCAATAACATGAACTTCTTACCACCAAAACCTGAAACAGATTATACCAAATAATCTCAATTTCAGAAACTTTTTAAATAACTTTGAAAATCAAAGTTACTTAACCAAATTAAAATTGGAACTCAGAATCAAGCTTCACACTACACACAACTTTTAAAAACAATAAAAAGGGATTACACTTGATTAAATCAAAAACCAAACTTTTATTTTTTTAAAAAGGAATTACAAGGAAAAGCTTGAAACTGGAACAAAGGGTCATCACAGGTTGATGCCTCTATTTATACTAGTCTAATGAACAATCTAGAATGCTAAGAACAAAACCCTAATCACTAGAAATTCCCAAATATGCCCTTGACGATTTTGAGTGGTGAGCTGTCCAAATTGCATCCTGGACGTTTGTTTTTGCGTTGTGAGTAAGCAATAAACATTAGCCTTTGATTTGGGACACGTCACATGCCTTGGAGCCCAAGGTGTGCTCTGATTGGGTGAAAGGGAATTTGGGGTGGGGTCTACAGTGAGTGGGAGGAGAGTTTTGTGCGTGGGTTTTGTTTCTGCATGTGTGAATCACACATGTGCAAGGTGAATTGAATTTTTACCCAAGTTTAAGTGAGATAGAACCTGGGGTGAAAAAGGGAACAGTAACTTCCATTTGATCCGATTTTGGGGGAAACACAAGTGTTAGGCGCGTTTTTGGTTTGAATCTTCCAAAGTGTGCACATTTAGCCCTTTTCTTTTGAGATTTTTGGCAAATCAAGTTTTCATCCCTAGAAAACGTTTTTGCTTTGTTAATATCTTCCACACTTTGTCATTTTTGGCACCAACTTTGGAAAAAGGTTATCAAAGGGTTGTTTTTGACATTTTTGGATAATTCAGGGACTGAACTTGGACAATCTTGATCTTCAAAGGTCTTCAATGTCTCTTAATCTTCATGAGGGACCATAATTGACAATTTGATTTTGTTGAGGGACCAATCTTGTCATTTCTTCAAAGTTGAAGGGCCTTTTTGCAATTTTGACAAACTTAAGGGACCAAACTTGTAATTATTATTATACAAGGGTTTTAAGTGTCATTTCTTCATTAATGGAGGATCAATCTTGTTTTGTCTTCAAGTCTTCAAGGGTATTTGTTGAAAATTCCATGATTAGGGCCCGGTTCTTTGTACGGCTTCGTTTCTCGTGTCCGTTTTTCCTTGTATCTTGTGATCTTTTGTCTTTTTCACGATATCCATACCTAAAATACACAAGTAAACAAACACAAGCATATATATGGTATTTTATGACATTTTTATGCATTAAAAGCCCGAAAAGAATGATGAGATCATGTATAAATGCCATCTCATCACTCCCCCATACTAAGCCATTGTCGTGCCCTCGCGCAATGCTAGAATAAAGTATCTAAGCATCACCAAAGTTCAATTTTATTAACCTTTATTGAAGAGTCAAAGACTTGCAACATACTACGAGAATGTGTAAAGACATAATGTATGATTTTCATCACCAAAATGTGACTTTTAGGGTCAAAGAATAGAAACAAGTTAATGTCCCTTAGAGTAAATTTCGTCATCCTTGATTGTCATACATTCCATGCTAAGTGCAAAAACAAGATCATTGTTGGTACAAGTCACAATGCTAACACTACTCATACGTCCAAATTGTGTAATACTTTTTCTCCCCGCAATCCTAGTTAATATAAAAGGAAATGGGTTACTAGCATTTTTTATCTATTTGTCATGGATCACAAGTGATTCATATTGACTTATTTAAGTAGTTATTAGTCCGAAAGCAAAGTAGCACGATTTGATCAATAGTTAGCCGAAGGACAAAATCTTTTAAAACGGCTTCTCGTGTATCTCCTTAAGTTCATATCTTGGCATAACTCGTTTCACGATTTGAGACCTTTCTCGGACCGATATTTGGCATGTACTTCATACTTCAAATCTTGGGAAGACGTTCTTGAAATTATGGTCTTCTCTTCATATTTTGGAATTTCTTCGCTTGACGTTTTTGAGAGATTCTTCATATAGGACCACGACTTCATCATTTTTCTTCAATCTTTACTTTGGATTTTGATATACAACGATCCGCCTCCTTTTCGGACTTGGATATATTTATCCTCATACCTTGTTAGGGTCTTTTTGGATAGACTTTCTCCATTCTTTAGGGGAGTAATTGCTTCTCGTCGTGTGTCTCGATCCTTCATATTGATTTTGGAATAATGATACTTCACATCATCTTTGGATCTTTAGCAAAAATAGAGCTCCTCATGCCTTGTTAGGGCCTTTTTGGATGATCGCCAATCTTCGCGTCCCGCTTCAATAAGTTATGCCTTGGCTATGAACTCTATTCAACCCCGAGCAACTTTTAAACGATCTTGCGCTAGAGGCTAAGTAACCTTTCAAATCGTACGACCTTACTTATTGCAATTATGATTTATTCCTAATGCATTGATCTTATGGGAAGAAAAAGCCACAATTAAAAACATATGAGTTTTTGAAAGAACACTTTTATGTTCTACGTTTAGCATGATCACTTGTCTAACTCTATCATTTCTCTTTCTTCACTATATAAAGACCTCTAATTAAAGAGACTCGTGAATACTTAGCCATGCAAGTCAAAATTAAGCCAAATTTGGATTAGCTTTCATTAAGACTATATCAAATCAAAGTTTTGGGTTTTCAAGCCACCTATAGGATCTTGCACTTTCTTGGACTTTTTCAAGTTTAGAGAATGCGTTTTAAAGTTCCCTTGATAAGTGACTTTCTAGAATCAATTATAGGAACTTGCGAAAAGTTCTTGTTCTTAACCCGAATGAATTAAGACTTTCGCGTTTTAAAGCTCCCTATATAAAAGTCTAGCAAAACTTGAATTGAGCGGGTTAAGGAATGTAAATGGCTCCAAATGCCCATCAAGTCAAAAATTAACTCTTATTCTACCCAACGGAAAATATACATTCGTGTCTTAAAAACACTTATGAAAACTAAGAAAAATTTTAAAATTTGGCCATTTTTAGCCTTATTAGCAAAACAAAACATTGAAAGTTGGAACACGTGAGGGCGTAGCAAAGCAAGTACCTATTCACCCTCCCCCATACTAAAAATAAACATTGTCCTCAATGTTTCGAGTCTAAAGGTGGAGCACCCCCATAATAGAGACGAAGAATCGAATGCTTAGGATCTAGCATGGAAAGGGTGATCAACAATATATCTAAAGCCGTTTATTAATTATGCTAAAAGATAATTGTTAGAACAATAAAGGATATGTCATGGATTCGTGAAAAACTTCTTCAAACGAACGATGGAGGCTCACGTAAACGAACACGAGAGTCTTCAATCGTAGATGATGATGATGATCTAGATAACACAATCACAAACAACCACGAGACAACGAGTTGGAAGGGTACAAGTCCCCTTATTAGTGAATAATAAGCCTAAAGGATAAGCATGGGATTTCCCCCACGAGGCACCTCGTTTTTGATTACCGAGTCATGAGCTCGACTCGATCCCCTCAAAATGTGAACATTTAGGGATATCATGGTGTGGTCAATTTTTGGTGGGGCTTACATGATAAACAAGGCCCAAAAAGCAACCGGTATAAAGGACTAAGTCCTTAGATGATGCAAAATACCGGGGTCGAAGATGGCGTTCTCGTTTTCATTGGAAAAACAAATTAACATCACTCCAACATGTGCCATAAACTCAAAGAGTTTGAAGAAAATAGATGAGAAGTAGAAGGGTGGGACCATTGGTAAGACAAACTTTCGAGCTACTCGAGGTAGACTCGCACCAAGCAAATAGATATAGTTTCCATTTATTGCATCGGTGGAAGACCGAGATTTCCCTTTACATGAAATTCCGGGATCGAATATCTCGTCCTCGGTGGACAAGGATGAGGGAACATAAGGGGCTTCCCCCATACTAGAACCACACAAAACATCGTCAAAAGGAGTAGACGAGTTTGTAGTACTCAAAACACGTGGTGATGATGGAGTTAGATTTGTAGAAAAATCACATTTAAGATCTTTTCCTTTGTTATCTTTTAAACTCTCCTTATGAAAACCCTTTTTGATTATGTCGAAAATATTCGGTGTTTCTAAGACGATGTTAGTCACACTAAAAATTCTCACATTTTGAAACCGTTTTGGTTTTGGTGGTGGCAAGTTCTCAAAACGTTTATCGACGAAGAAAACCTCCCCATTGGGGTCCATAAATTCATCATCCGAAAGATCTTCCGTAGAAACCGGCAACTTATCAACACTTTTCAAGAATGAATGTTCAAGGTGAGGCGAAGGATTTTTCGATTCAAGTATCGACGGTTTCTTCTTTGTAGGCTTTACACTCATAACCTCCACCGGCGGAGGAAATGGTAAATTGTTTTTGGCGACATTCCCTAAAACTCTTGGTGAAAATTCTTTGCAAACGACATTGGTCGAGTCACCATGGTTTAAAGTTGCAATAGAATAGACATGAGAAAGTTTGGAGTTTTGTGTTGCATTGATGACAAGTTCTTCTTCATTGAAACGAAGGGTGATTTTTCGAGCATGAACATCGATAAGTGCTCTTGATGTATCCAAAAATGAACGACCCAAAATGAGAGGAACTTTTCGATCGATAGGAATGTCTACAACGATAAAGTCAACGGGATAGTAAAACTTTCCGACTTTAACGAAAACGTCCTCGGCTACTCCACATGCCATGATCGTAGAATGATCGGCCATCTCGATAGACATGTTCGAAGGAGTAAGAGCCGGAAGCGAAAGCGATTTGAAAATCTCGAGAGGCATTAAATTAATACTAGCGCCAAGATCGGCCAAGGCGTAGCATTCCTCCATATCTTGAATTGCACACGGAATCAAAAATTTGCCGGGATCACCGATTTTTTGTGGTATGCGGCTAAGAAAAACCGATGAACAACTAGACGATTGTTGTAACTTTTCTTTGTTGTTAAGCATACTTTTGAAGTTTGCGGCGAATCGAGGCATCATGATTAAAGCATCGGCAAAACTTATGTTAAAATGTAAATCACGAAACATTTTCATAAATAGCTCAAATTGATAATTGTTCCGTTCTTGTGCCTTTTCTTTGTTTCGTCTCGAAGGGTAAGGTAAAGGTGGTGTGGGTTGGTCATTAGGCAACGGCCTTGGAAACTCGGGTTCCACAATTGGTATTGGTTCAACCGTAGGTGTGGTTTGAGCGGTACTTCGTGGGATTGTAATGTGCTCCTTTTCGACCATCACCTCGGGTTCTTTCTCGATTTCCTTCTCCGTAGAAGTACTTGGACGAGAGATTGGTTCCTTGAAAGTTTTACCACTTCGTGTAGTAACAACCTTCAATTCTCCCCTCGGGTTGTTAATGGTATCACTAGGAAGACCACCCGAAGAAGAGGGCTTACACATGATTGCTTCAAACATCTTATCCATTCGGTCCTCAAATTTTGATTGCCTAGCATCCGCTTTTAATAACTCTTGCTTAATCTCATGTTGTCCTAATTCCATCTTTTGTTGGTTTTGTTGAAGACGTTGGACATTTCCTTCCATTTTGTTAGCATGAGTTTTAAGTTCATTAGCAAGTTCATTTTTAAGCTCGTTTTTCAATTCGGACCTTAAGCTAATCATCTCACGTTGCATATTATCAAATTTAGCATCATTTGCTTTTGCATAATCCAAAAATTCTCCTTGCAAATTTTTCGTGTGAGCATTTTGAAAACCTTGTGTAGTGTTTTGAAAATCACGGTTTTGATTTTGATTAGAGATTTGTCCGTTCCCACTTTGATAATTCCCTTTGTTGTAATTGCGTGTGTTGCCTTGGTAATTACCTTGGTTGTTGTTTCGATAATTATTAGCATTTTGGTTTGGTGGAGCTTGATTTGGACGAGAACCTTGGCCGTTTTGGTTATAAGTTCCCGTTGCTACATAAGCACTCGAAGTGTTACCATCCGCGGTAATGCACTCGGAAAGATCATGAGCTCCCCCACAAGATAAACAACTCTTAGCAACCGCTTTAACCGAAGCGGAATTGGAAGCTTCTTGAGCCTTCCAATGGGACATTAGATTAGCAAATCTATCAAAAAACCGATTTTCCTCATTAGCTTCATCATGTAAGGCGTTAATGCTACGAGACGATTGTGACGAAGATGACGAACCCATATTGGCAACACTCGGTGTGTTACGAGGGCTATAAACCTTAGATCGATTTTCAATGATTTGTAAAGCCTCATTTGTCGTCTTGCACAAAAAATTACCACCCGTGGCGGCATTTAAATAATCTCGTTCATGATCATTAAGCCCATTATAAAAAGTATCAATTTGATGCAATTCCGAAAAATCATGGTGTGGACATTCATGTAACATCTCTTTAAATCGTTCCCATGCCATTGAAAAACTTTCATTGTTACGTTGCACAAATCGTGAAATCTCATTTTTTAAGTGTGTTGTTTTAGATGGTGGAAAAAACTTGTTCACAAACTTAGAAACGAGATCGGCCCATGTCAAAATCGAATTTGGCGGTTCTTTCTCGAGCCAAATTTTTGCGGGTCCATCCAACGAGTATGGAAACAACATCATCTTAATGGCGTCATGTGGAACATCTTTGAATTTGCTAGTGGCGGTGAGACGGTTGAAATTCCTAATGTGGTAATGCGGGTTGTCTTTTTCGTGACCTCAAAACTTGTTTGCTTGCAACATCGACATTAAACCCGTCTTAATCTCGAAATTCTCCGCAAGGATGGCGGGAATCACAATGGCCTCTCCAAAACCCTCGGTGGGTGCTTGTAGCAACTCCATCATAGTACGATTAGCCATGACGACTTCTTGTTCTACAATAGGTTCAACAATTGGAGGTTCTTCAACAATCAACGATCCTTGATTTGCTTGCTTTTGAAGACGTTTACGAGCTCGTTTAGCTTGATTACGAGTGATCATAAACTTCACGAAGAATGGGAGGTGAGCAAAGAAGATTCTTTTTGGTTGTTTTGTGAATTTTCAATTTTTTTGTGTTTTTGATGATATTTAATTTTTTTGGATTTTGGTGTATCTTCGTAGACAACAATCTACAAAATCTCTCCTCGAATCAAACTCTTGATTAAAGAAGCCTCAAAGGAATGAAAACGATCACGTGGAGTGAACGCCCTCGAATGACTTTAGAACTTTGGTGAAAACCAAATTGTTCAAGAGGGTTTAATCACAAAGAAAACCAAGCAAATATAGTATACGTATTAATACTTTGGGCGGCAAAACCCTCGATTAGCCTTCAATCTCAAAATACTCACAAGCAAGCAGGGAAACGAGGCGGCGCGAAGCACTTAAGAGCCTTTTTCCTTAGGGTATATTTTATAATACCCGCCTTATACCCACCTTATAGTTTGTATCTTTCAAAATCGAGCTTCACGAAAGTATTTATCTATTTTTGCCTTTTCTTTTTGTTTGAGATTCGAATACAATAATTAGGAGATCAAATCCCAATTAAGGTTGTGTTTTCACACTTTTGGAGATATTGTATATTGATTGTGATACTTAATACAATATATTAATAATATTTGTACAAGAAAAACCAAGAAAACCGATAATACGTGTTAAGGGAGTTCCACTTAACACAAATACTTATTATGGATAATATCAAAAACAAAAGCTTCCAAATTAAAGCACAACACACCTCCCCGGCAGCGGCGCCAATATGATTGTGGTAAAATACGACTCTTGTTTAGGAAAACAAAAGAACGTATATGAGCGGTAAGTATCGAGTGATGATTTTAGGAAAAATCAACACAAATGACCCAATCACTTAAAAGAGAGAAAAAGTTCGTTTCCCAAGGAGGTATATGTGTGTGTTTTAACTTGTATTTATTTGAGATTAATATTAAGAGAATGGGGATGAAAGGATGAAAAGACGGTTACGTTAAAATTAAACTACGACGAAAAAGACGTAAACGTAAAGCCGTGAAAAACTACCCAAATTAAAAATTAATACTAAGACCAAAAACAAAATCAATAATTAAAAAGACTAAAAAGAAGTCTAAAATAATATAAATAAAGATAAAAATCCAACAAAAATATTTTAAAACCTTTTATTAATTAAATATTTAATTTTAAATGCTAATTAAAGCCCTAAAATTAAATATAACTAATTCAAATGTCTAAAATATGATTTTATTGAATAATTACTTAACTTATATTATTAGAAGACTAAAAAATAATTTTCTAAAAATTAAAAGCTATTAAAACTATTTTTAAAACTCTAAAAATGATTAAAAATGATTAAAACCTAATTAAACTTAAAATAATTATAAAAATAAATCTAAAAGCTATAAAAATATTCTAAAAATGGGAATAGTCCTAATTAATGATAAGGAACCTAGGAAAAATGGAAAAGAAATAAAAATAAAACTTTGAAATTTAATTAATAAAATAATATTAAAATATTCCTAAAAATAAAAAGTCTTCAAATAAATTCTAAAAAATTCTCAAAAATCCTAAATATTCTAACTAAGAAGAAAATGTAAATTAAAGTTTCTAAAACCTATTAATTAATTTTATATTTATTTTTAAAGTTGCTAAAAAAATCCTAAAATCTTATAAAATTAAAAATAAGCCAAATTGGAAACCTAATGAGCTGTAAACCTCAAAATATTATTTTATAAACTAAAAATTATTTTTCCTAAAAATTAAAAACCTTTTTTCTATTTTTTAATGCTTTTATAAAAAACGGCTAATAAATAAATTGTAGAAAATAATTAACTAAAAGGAAAAAAATGAAACCAAGATGGAAAAATCTATAAACCTATAATGGTCCTAGGAAAATTCAAATAAGCCAAAAACGTTAAACCAATAAGCTCAAATGAGCTTATTTACTCACGGATTTTAATTAAGCTAACAAAAGAGAAAACGTGTTAAATAAAGGTTGAAAACAAACATAAACGTAAAAAGGCTATCTAGATTAACGGTAGAAATCCTACTCCTCCAACGAGAGGTCTGGGGTTCGAGTCCAGTTACGGGTAAGCTTTTTGCACTTTTTTTCTTTTTTTATTTTTTTCTTTTTACACTAATCAGTGACCTCTAACAAGCTTAAAAACACAATCAAACTTCCTTTTTAGCTAGATTTAAGCACAATTTAAGTCCTTTATGTGGCCAGTTCACTTGAATGAACACAAGCAGTTATGCCTTGTGTTTTGCTTGAGGATTTAGCCAAGAGGGCTTGACCAATGCTTATTTGGTGTGTGATTTTGGACAAAGGGGGCACCCTTGTGCTTATTTAAGCACAAGGAGTCAACAATATCAAGAGTCTAACACCTAGCATACACAAATGATCAAACCAAGCACACAAGGGGCAAAATAGAGTTGCTGATGTAAAATTACTAGACCAGTGGACTTATATGCAGTTTGCTAGCATCCTAGTGACTTTCACACACCCAAACTTGGCACACAACTTCACCAGATAGCATACAAACAAACTCCAGCCTTAAATCACCCTATCACTTAACAAATTTACAAGATCAAGCTCAAATATCTCATAAAAATGAACAGAAAGTGGATTATGCAGATTTTATGCTTTGTTTTCACTTTGTATCACACAAACTTGCTACCAAACTGTCTAATCTTACTTATAACTACCTAACAAACTTGTATCAACCTACTCCAATACTTCTAACACCTAATCAAAGCATAAATCAAAACTATACCCTGCTAAAATGCTAATCCAAACACCCTGTTAAAATCTGAAAACCAACTTTTAACAAATCAAAACACCTTAAAACCTATTCAAACTGATTTATATGATATCTAACATGCAAATCAACATATAAGAACATAAAACAATCAGCTTAAACAACTAATATCAAACAATCAAACAAGATCATATAGGCTTACACTTTTCTGAAATTTAAAAAGGGAAAATAGTGATTACCTCAGGACCCTACATCCAGGGCCCTAGTGGATGTATAATCCACCTCCTTACCAACTGGGGTTGGTGCAGATCCTTGGATCAACAACCTTCCACTCCTGTTTAAGACAGATCAAAGAAAACAAAACAATACAAGCAAATATGTATATTCTGATTACTTTTCTTTCTTTTTAAAACTCTTCCAAAAACTTTTCCAAACTACTTAACACGTTTTTATAACCCTTAAATCACCAATAACATGAACTTCTTACCACCAAAACCTGAAACAGATTATACCAAATAATCTCAATTTCAGAAACTTTTTAAATAACTTTGAAAATCAAAGTTACTTAACCAAATTAAAATTGGAACTCAGAATCAAGCTTCACACTACACACAACTTTTAAAAACAATAAAAAGGGATTACACTTGATTAAATCAAAAACCAAACTTTTATTTTTTTAAAAAGGAATTACAAGGAAAAGCTTGAAACTGGAACAAAGGGTCATCACAGGTTGATGCCTCTATTTATACTAGTCTAATGAACAATCTAGAATGCTAAGAACAAAACCCTAATCACTAGAAATTCCCAAATATGCCCTTGACGATTTTGAGTGGTGAGCTGTCCAAATTGCATCCTGGACGTTTGTTTTTGCGTTGTGAGTAAGCAATAAACATTAGCCTTTGATTTGGGACACGTCACATGCCTTGGAGCCCAAGGTGTGCTCTGATTGGGTGAAAGGGAATTTGGGGGTGGGGTCTACAGTGAGTGGGAGGAGAGTTTTGTGCGTGGGTTTTGTTTCTGCATGTGTGAATCACACATGTGCAAGGTGAATTGAATTTTTACCCAAGTTTAAGTGAGATAGAACCTGGGGTGAAAAAGGGAACAGTAACTTCCATTTGATCCGATTTTGGGGGAAACACAAGTGTTAGGCGCGTTTTTGGTTTGGATCTTCCAAAGTGTGCACATTTAGCCCTTTTCTTTTGAGATTTTTGGCAAATCAAGTTTTCAGCCCTAGAAAACGTTTTTGCTTTGTTAATATCTTCCACACTTTGTCATTTTTGGCACCAACTTTGGAAAAAGGTTATCAAAGGGTTGTTTTTGACATTTTTGGATAATTCAGGGACTGAACTTGGACAATCTTGATCTTCAAAGGTCTTCAATGTCTCTTAATCTTCATGAGGGACCATAATTGACAATTTGATTTTGTTGAGGGACCAATCTTGTCATTTCTTCAAAGTTGAAGGGCCTTTTTGCAATTTTGACAAACTTAAGGGACCAAACTTGTAATTATTATTATACAAGGGTTTTAAGTGTCATTTCTTCATTAATGGAGGATCAATCTTGTTTTGTCTTCAAGTCTTCAAGGGTATTTGTTGAAAATTCCATGATTAGGGCCCGGTTCTTTGTACGGCTTCGTTTCTCGTGTCCGTTTTTCCTTGTATCTTGTGATCTTTTGTCTTTTTCACGATATCCATACCTAAAATACACAAGTAAACAAACACAAGCATATATATGGTATTTTATGACATTTTTATGCATTAAAAGCCCGAAAACAACGATGAGATCATGTATAAATGCCATCTCATCATTATTCTTCTTCATCATCAAGTAAGTTATAATTCATATTCTTCATATGTAATCATTACATAAAGCCTACAGAATTGAAGATTCATCAATTACTAGCACACTTTAAGGGGAAGCTCATTTGATAGAGTGTTAGTCATTCACATATGATGTCAAGGAGAAGATTTTTTTTCTACTGTTCATTGGTGTTACTACAACTCATGTGAGTATCTACTGGTCAAGATCATTTTTATTAGGTAGGTGGTACTACTGTGCTTCATGGAGGGTATCTTGAAAAGTGGAATGCTTGGGTTTGATGTATGATATTGGTTAATAGTAGTTGAAAATCAAGGTTGTTCATATAGAAGACCCCTATTTGATCATGTCAAAAAGGGGAAGTTGTCTACAGAGAATGTTCAGCCTGTTGATCCTTGGTGTTGTATGCTTAAGGGGAAGTGTTTTGACATCATCAACTAGGGGAAGATTGTTGGGTCAAAAGTTGATGAGTCAAATCACTATGGAAACAAGAAGGACCAAATATGGCATTAGGAGAAACTTTAAGCTGGTGGATAAAATACAAGAAAGTTTCCCCTGCTACAAACTTTCCACTACTGTGAAGATTCCCCTTCTATATACTAAAAAGATGGAGATTTGGTCAAGTAGTGATAAGAATGAATAATTCTGTTTTGATTTAGTCATTATTATCTTATTTAGTTTCCATGTATTCCTGGGTTCCTTAAGTTATAAAAGGAACACCAGACCGTAGGTTTATTTATTAATTCATACTACTCAATGTAACCTACAGAGTCTTTGATCTCTAGGCATGGGATTCATGTATACATGCCTAGAGTGGTTTGTGTTAATCATCAATAATACAAACTCTTTGAGACTCTTTGGGATCGTTAGACTCAAACAGTCGAAACCGTTTTATCTAGGTTGTTAATTGTACATGTGATGAACACAGCGGAATTGCACAATTAACATGAACAAGATGTTTGACAAAGATAAAAGATTCCCAAAGAGTTTGTATTATTGATGATTAACACAAACCACTCTAGGCATGTATACATTGAATCCCATGCCTAGAGATCAAAGACTCTGTAGGTTACATTTGAGTAGTATGAATTAATAAATAAACCTGCGGTCTGGTGTTCCTTTTATAACTTAAGGAACCCAGGGATACATAGAAACTAAATAAGATAATAATGACTATATCAAAACAAAATTATTCATTCTTATCACTACTTGACCAAATCTCCATCTTTTTAGTATATAGCAGGGGAATCTTCACAGCAGTGGAAAGTTTCCCCTTTGATCTCTAGGCATGGGATTCAATGTATACATGCCTAGAGTGGTTTGTGTTAATCATCAATAATACAAACTCTTTGGGAATCTTTTATCTTTGTCAAACATCTTGTTCACGTTAATTGTGCAATTTCGCTGTGTTCATCACATGTACAATTAACAACCTAGATAAAACGGTTTCGACTGTTTGAGTCTAACGATCCAATGGAATCAACACATATTGTATTTCACCAAGTACCGAGTAAATGCAATAATTAAATTTACAAAAATAAAGAATCGTTTAAAATACAAAGAACTAAAATATAAATGTAATCAAAGTTAAAAGTCATTCTAAAATATAATATTTACTAGCTTAAAGACCTGTGGGATCACGGGATTTTTTAAAGAAATATTTTTATAAGAAATTATGTGTGCGAATTAAATAAGAAAAAGGTGAATTGTAACCATGTACTACTATTTTTCAAGAGAGATACTCCGTAATAAGTAATAGGTAAATGATAAGATAAAAAATTTGGTTTGTAACTATTAAAATAAAATACATGCATGTATCATCTGCTTCAACTCTCAATCTTGAAGAGCAAAGGTCTGCTTTGAATGCCACATATTCCCTGAAAGCCTAAAATAGTAAAAACCAAAGTCAAAGTAAAAAGAAGTTATTATATTTTACCAGGGTTGTTTCCCCTTTACCAAAAAAAGAAGTTATTGATAAGAGTATTCATTTCCATTTTAAGTGAATTTAAGTTGTTTATTTACCCATGAAAGATAAGGCATATTTGATTTTGCAGTTGTGTATAACTTTGGCCAGTTGAGTAATTTTCAAAAGACGAAAGGTTATACTCAAGTAACTAAAATATTTGACACCTATATATTCACACTGGTAAATAAGTTGGAACATTTTTAGAAGTTGTTCTACTCCTAAAAAATCAAAGCTGCAAATAAAGTAAATGAATATATATTATTAAGTGTTATAGAAGCTTTGACACCAGTCACTTGATCTCATGTATTTTTATATAACAAAAGATACACTCGCCTATTCTAACCCATATGATCCCATGTATGTAGCAAAACATACACTGATCCACTCGACGCATTAAAAGTATACTATATCTCAGCATACATTGGCACATAACCAATGCTTGGGATTGTATTAAAAATACAACTTTTTGAGTAGCTTCAAAATTGAAATAATTGGTTCATTCTGAAATAAAAGGTCAAATAAAAATAAACACATAAGCAATGTTTGTAATTAAAATATGGTGATAACAACTCAGAAGGTTTGTATCCATGTTTTCAACAATGTAAGTAGAGTAGATATTCCCATACCTTTCACCTAAAGTTTAAATTATTATGTTTGCACCAGATAGTACTTAATCGCAGTTGTTATTACGATTTTAAAGTTTGTTCATAATTCATGTCCAAGTCGCTGTGACCCATTACCCACCCGCCCAAATTACTAACTTAATAAAATGCTTTGTTTTAGTGTAAAATTGATAAAGATCTAACTTATACATGTTTTTACTTTCTTATTTGAAATTTTTAGTCCATTTTGTGTCCCAAATCCTCAATGCATATTCATTAAGTGTGTATCATGCTTTCCACTTATACACATTTGATCTTATTGAATTTTGCTTAGCATGCCATTTACCTTTTGTAAAACTGTAGGTGAAAAGAGGCTAAAAATAGTTATAAGTCACCAACCTTGTACAATATTATTAATAGTGGCAACATAAAGTATTCATGTTATCCCTGGTTTTTTGTTCTATTAATCCTTAAGTGGGACTGTGATAACCCATTTTCAATGCATATGATGTCACTACTTAATAATAGTTCATACATTCGACCCAATGCTTAATTAATCTTGCAGGAGGTACATGTATTTGGTTTCCCTTTAGGCGAGGTTATGTCATGTGATAACATGAATTATAGTTCATACATCAGAACTGAAGTTTCCGCCCGACACTTTTGCATATATATTACCAAACCTATTAAGCAAATTGTCTGGTCTCAAATCCAATTTGGACATTTTCTTTTAATTTTCTAATTATATTTATAACATGAATTATATCGAACAATGTAACTTCTACATAAATGGGAGAGAGTCTTAAACCGATTGATCGTGTAACAGTTAAAAATTATACCTAAGAGATGGAAGGGTCATGTTCTTCAAGATCCGGGGTCGTTGATTGACAAATTTTGTTGGTTTCTGCAAACACAAATGTGAAGGAAGTTTCAGTAAGGGTTAAAAATGAAATAAGCCAAGCACCCTAATATGTAAAATTTCAGTTTGAGAATGAAAATATGAGATGAACACCAAGGTTCGCCACATATCTGTAATAATGTATGAATAAATTAGGTAGATTGAACATACCTTAACAGTCTACTTACCATGTGAATCTGTAACGGGTCAAAACAGGATGACCCATATCACTTTTTATTTGTTTTTTGAGGTGAATTAATAAACCAACACCATAACATCCTACTTTATGAATAACAACAGCTTAACTCCTAACCTTACATGATACAAATTCACAAATAAATAGCAAAATCATAACATCCTACTTCAAAAACATATATCTGCATTTTAGAAAATCATTTTCCTTTTTCAAAGAAATGTCAATTTTTACTATTCAACTTCTAATATTAATCAAACTTTTCTCAAGAAGGCTCAAACACCCAGAATCACGCTTTCTAAACACACATTCAGACAACTCTTGAATTTGGTACATCAGGAGTTAAAATTAAAATTTATTTGGTTCACATAGAAGAGTATTACATATATCTAAATTTAAATGTATTTGACACTAATTGCTTAATTTTTACAATCTCTAATACTACATGTGAAATTTGACAAAGTAAGCAAACCCAAACACTATGTATAGATGCGTTCATTTTTAAGCAGATTAAAAGTTAATAATACTTCTTATTATAACCATAAGCAGAAAGTTAAGCAGTCCTAAACACCCCCGAAAATAAGAAAACTGCACAAATTTGAATCAAATAATATTGGCAGAAACATCAAGAAAAAACTTGATAGTTCTGGTACTTGTATACATGAAGAGCTGAAATTGGTTGAGCTACTATTAAGAACCCAATATACACATTTTTTGTTGTAATATGTGTGAATCACAAAGCATAACCTATTAGTCCTTTACCATTTTAACACTATGGACCTCAAACCCCAATCACAAAGCAAAACCATGTTGACCCTCTTCAATTACACAAAATTCTCATGCCTTTTAAAAATATAATAGCATGAAATAAAAAGGTGAATCAATAGAAAAAATGCATCAGTTCATTGTGTTGTTGTATACAATTATAAAAATGGAGGGTAGCAAAGTCTTACCTGGAAACAAACTCTCAAAGCAATCTCCAGTAAAATGCAACCAAAAGACCATACATCCTTTCATCGAATCAAGGTAAAAACCATCATTTTTTTGAATTGAAATTAGTCGAAATCCAAACCCTAAACAAAAACAACACATTCAATAAGTTTTACTAAAGGATTTAAATCACTTAATTTGTATCAACACATAAAAAAATTGAATCGCTGAAATTAAATTGTGGGATTGAACTTATAACAATTAATATATTGATATCGAAGCATGGGTTTTGGATCCAAAACACACAATTAATATAACAATTAATATATTGATATCGAAGATGCGGTGTCCTGCATTACTACTCCACTACATTACTATAAAAACGTTGTGTACATGTATAACCATCAACATATACTATTTACTAAGCATTTGGAATAGTTAGTAATAGATAAATAGTTGTATCTAAACATGCTCAAGAGACATGATATGGAATTTTTTGTTATTTAAGAAGTTACATGGAAATTTTTTATTCTTATCCCTAAATAATCAAGTCACCATCACCGTAGGTTCATATATTATCCAAACACTCTTTTGGCATGATAACACAATATTAGCACTCGTCTTATTCCGACTGTTTAAAAGTCTACCCAAAATAAATTATATGGTCCTCTATTTTTAACATGCATCAACATACTCGTATAGTGGTATAAGCAACATTTCCTTTCACAACCTCACTATACCCTCATTCTGCAGGTGTAAACAAACCCTTTTCTCCGAGCTAAATTACTTTATTAACGATCGATCGACGCCTTAATCTCCGCAACCTCAGCGTCAAACTACTCCCCGGGCACCTCTCGCTTCATTTTTGGAGGTGCTCGAATAATGTAAAAATTATAAAGTAATGTTTTTTAAAGTATACAACCGCAATTAATTTACCACATGTTGAATATCCAAAATGTATACCACATGAAGTTCCTTAAGAAAACGTTATTTCAGTCTTATATTGTAACCCAGTTACATGTCACTCGTCTTTTGCAAATATCATAAATATTAGTGAACCTTGGCATGCAAATATCATAGATATAAGCAATTAGTTTTTTAAGATTTATTTGAATGCGACGTTTCATCAAACATTTGGCGTGCGCTAAAAATTTATTTGAAAGTTATGTTTTTGAATTGAAACTGAATTTGAGACGATTTTAAATTGAAATTGAATTAAAACTATTGGAGAAGATTTCGCTTAAAGATCGGTGTTCATCTCAACCTAAATTCATATTGAACGATCGAAACTTTTTTTGTCAAATTAGGAGAAAATAAAAGAAACACATAATGATTTTGAAAAGCAAATAACCAATCTGGATAAATCGTTACCAATAATCAAACCGAAAAGGCTAAAATAGAAGACACACCTTTGTTTTCTCACATGTAGACGAAGCATAGCAAACCTGATAATATATGTATAAAAAATAAAACAGAACAATTAATAATATAAATCAAATGGATTTCAACACAACTAAATCTTACATAAATTTTTTGTTCGAATCAAGCATCTATGCAAATCATTATAAACTGACCTGTAAAACCTGCACAATACAGAATCAAAATTGAATTATTTGATCATTGTTAGATAGAGATTGGTTTAAATAGGTGAAGTTGGAAAGAAGAGTGTAGAAGAAGAATTAGATGAGTTTGAATCATCGTTGAATGAGATTCGTAACAGAAGATGATAAACTTGAATGATAAAGCTTATAGGAGAAGTTTTGTAATTCTGAGACTTTTTGCATCTAAGCTGTGAATTATGAATGCCTTAATTATGGTAATAAATTAAATTGATCTTTGCATTGAGGTCTTGTATATAGGTTACTAGTTATAATACCCGTGCACGCACGGGTTTTTTTCTAAAAATTTTAACAAACAGTTTAATTTTGGTTTGTATTTATGTTTGACGTACGTCGTAAGGGTTTGTATATAATATTTTCATTGACATGATCATATTTATATACAAAGTTTAGTTATCACTTGTGTTTGCGCATCGATACTTTATATCAATGAACATGTAAGCTATTGGAATATTATTGGTTGAAATTGTTATAAAGGTGTAAATTACTAAAAATGGCATAGAAACAAAGGAGGTGACCAATACTCAATATTGATTGTTTGCGAGTAAGTTTTAAGTCGTAAGAGAAGAATGTTGACTTGCAAACGATATCAATAAAAAAAGTTTTTTTGTTTTTGTTTTCTTTTTCTTCCTTTTTTCATTGTAAGTTATGTTTATTGTTCGTTTCATTTACATACTGCATTGGTGGTATAGTACAATGTGAATTGTAGTTAATTTGATGATCACTTCAATACAGAAACTAATATTCAATACATAAACTAATATTTTCTTGGAAGTGCAAACCAATCATATGAAAGTGTTGCTTTTCACCATCTCGGGGTAGCGATTGTAAATGATTCTTTATGTTGGCAGGGATGCAAAAGAGCTTACATGACATCAACTCACATGACATCAACTTGCTAAGATGTTTTGCCATACTCGACTTCAATCTTATAAGAGATTTATTTTGGTATGCATGTTGGATAAATTTTGTTCGGTTCATACAAATAGAACACACGTTTTCTGCCTAGTCATTGGTTGTTTGGGAGAACTAAGTAACGGGCTAGAATTGACACTTTTTGGTACGAATGCTTTAAGTTGGACAGAACCACAACTTTTATATCACACAATCCACTTTTTTTAGAAATCTATTTAGTTGATTCAAATTATTCTTTCACTAATAAGATTATCCAGCTACTACGGTTGTTCTTACATGCTTTCACACATCACAACGGTGACTACATAAGTTGTGGGCTTAGATAAAGATAGTAACATGTGCATAGTATAACCGAAAAAGAAAAAACTTACGTACTTACAATGCATAGATATGGTATTTTATATATAGCTCTGAATACTCGGTTAATCAACCAACAAATTAAGCTTATGTTTGCAACAACAAACCTTTGGGAACTAAGATCCCTAATCAGCCAACAAAACTGGTTCAATTCAACAAATTAAGCTTATGTTGCAAGTTCAACACCCAACCTTCATGAGTTCATGTGTTTTCTGTTGAGAATCCACTGCTCTTCCTGAAAAAACAAACTAAAAAACATAAATACTAATAAAGAGTATCGACAGCTGCAACCATAGTATCAACGGGCCTACAAAAAATATGGAAAGAAAAAAAATAACCTTGTCTTTCCTGTTGATATCACCCTTCTCAAGCTAAGAGAAAAACTATTTGTTTACTTTACCAGCAGTCAAAGCCTCCACGTCATCTATATAAGCAGCTCAAAGAGCTTCACTTCTGTAAGTAAACCGCATAATTAGAATATAACTGAAGAACTTAAAATCATAACAGAAATAGTCCAATATGCAATAGTATTTGTGAATACAATTAGCCATATACAGGTGAACTTGACAAAGCAAACATATATCTCACTTTTCATGTATGTTTTCACCCATGACCCAACCACCTAACACATCTTGACCTGCACTGAATTTTTACCCGTTTGATGCAATTCCGTTTCACCGGTTACCTAACCTACATGATTTTTCCATCTCGTCACCCATCTATTGTCAACAGGTATAATAATCTCATGATTAAGTTTAAATACAAAGGTGTTTAATTAATAACACCAAGTTACAACAGTGGAAATAATCTATCAAGCAGCATATATTAAATATCATTCAGGGAATGACGACCATGTGTAAGCGACTAAGACTAATCCAAGTTGCTAAATATGCTAACTGGAACACCTAAATATGTAATAAATGCTACTTATAGATCAGTTGCGTAGTTTCACATAAGATAAAGCTTAGATATGATGAGTTCGTGTGAAACTGTGCAATAACGTTTACTTGTGCAAATAATTTTCCTAAACATGTCCCAGGAAGTAAGCTCATTTCATTATTTATATATTTAGTCACTCTAGAACAGATAACATCAAAATAGAAAATAATTACACCTGTGGTGAAATATACTTTTAAAAGAAATTTTTGTTATAAAGATGCGAAATGAGTGATCCAGAGATAAAACTAAGAGTTTAATACCTGAGCAAGGTTGCAATACAACTGGTTGATCTTGGTCTCTGAAAAAAGGGTTTGGAGTAGTTATACCAGATATGTTAAGGTTAGTGAATTAAATCCTATTCTATGTTGTATTAAATCCTTCACAACATCTCGATTTAAAAGTAATAACATAAAATAATAACTAAGAAACAATCTTGACTCTGTTGTCAATTCAATTTTTAATCTCCTTTGGTGGGTTTTTGTCTTTTGCTGCAGTGAGGCATTCGCAGGCTATAACCTCCTTGGATACTTCGATGGTCCTTGGTTCATTCACAAAATTTTCATCTTATTCTCAATTTAGTGGGGTTTTGGAGAAATTTACTCCTTGAATTTCTTCGGCGAGAAGGCCCGGTATTACATACACTAAACTTAAAATGACAGGACATCGTTTGTAAATGCTACATAATGTTAAACCTGGGGTTTCTCCGTGCATCCTTACAAAAGATGGAGTCAGGCCTATTGAGCAGAACTAAGACATTAAAACTGCCATCTACGTTCTTCTATGTTGCTTCCCAATGTTTTCCCTTCAAATGACAGTTGTTCTTGCTGGACCTCACTATAAAACTGACTTTCACACCAACAAATATGGCTACTTTTTAAAATTTATATCAGACTACCAGAATGACTTTGCTCGCTGCTACTATCCTATAATGAGCACCATCTTTCTTTGTGTATTCACCACTGTGTTGACACTCTATTTGTTTTGGCTCGGGAGGCGAATACTACTTTTGTATGTCGATTAAAAGCATTAGTTATTTTTTTTGCATCTTAGTCCAAGATTTGGGCCTTCTGTTTAATGCTACAAAGTGCACACCATCTGCTAACACAAGAATTCCAGCTTCTAACATCCATACGCTGCAAGTTTAATAGTACTTAGTTTGTTATTAAAAAAATTCGGAAACCATGGTTTCTGGACTTTGGCCTACCAATCCAACATAATCATCATTGACCGTATTTATATATATTATGAACTTCTTTTACTCGTTTAAGCCAAGTTTTTTTTATTTAATAGAAACCCAAATAGAGTATTCTAAAGTAAATATGTCAGAAGTGCAACTTCAAGTTGTAGTTAACATTTACTCATTAAAGAATGAGAGGTGGCAAAATAGAATGTACTTCTATAAAGCAGCAGGCAACAAAGAAGCAAGTTACCTCAAATCCAGTGCCCGTCAGCTTATGAAATAGAATTGGGCCGGCTGCCTGGAATCAGAAGATTTTGAACCTGTCGAAGATCCTTGTGGCTCTGGATTCCTCCAATCCAGCTAGTTCCGAATCGACTAATTCCAGGATCAACTTGTTGCACCATTAACAAAGACCCTATACCACGCACTTCCATTCAAAAACCCTATATAATTTCAAACACACACTTATAAGACTGTAGTCAAATAAATAAGTAACACATTAATCCCATTTGAAAACCTGTCATTTAGTAAATTGAGAGCTTTTTTCCAACTGACCTTGTATCCTGTCAAAGCTTCATAGATAACCTGAAAACATCCATATATCTAGTTTAGATGACTGTAATGTCAAAGAAATTCAAAACAGCTCATTTACTCGAAATCAGTACTCTTTATATATTCTCTGGCGTAGCCAACTTTAGACAGTTAATCTCCACAAAAGAGTAAGGCTTCGCAACTCCAGTATCAACTTCAGACCAAATAGTCCGCATCATCGAAAGTACACTCATTGTTTGTAGATAAGCCAATGTCAGAATTCAGAATGCCCTAGGGTTAATGATGAAAATAAGTTACATAAAATTTAATAACATCTAGTAGCTCAGTTATGAGTTTCACACTAAATGTTCAGAAGAGGTTTAGATTTTGAACTAAAATACTAAATCATAAGGAAATAAGATACTCCTAAGCATGCCCTAAATCAGCATCATACTTTGCCAATTGCAAATATCTACCTTGCTAGTTCCGAGAACACCATGGATGTAAATGCATCGTCCTAAACATTGATAATCACATATCTTTCCCTTGATAAATGCACTAATTTCTTTCACCTCTCTACAAATGAGAAAATGACACTTATTGAATTTGCAACCTCAGGCCTAACAAATAAAGCTCTTGGGGTTATAGCCAAACACAACAAAAAAAATCAATTTTAATTTGTTGTGAACAAATCAAATATCACATACTTAGTCCTACATGGCAATGATTTGGGCAGAGTTCCCAGCAGAAGTGTTGCTTTTGCCTTTTCAAGTTCAGTCTGCTTCTGCTATTGGTTAAAACCTACCCAATTCACCTCTTTACTGCTGCTATTTCACAGCAGACCAGACCAGGCCACCCATTAACCCCATCAAAACCCCCATAATAGTGCACCCAACGTTACCTACCATTCCACCTTGAAATGTATCCTTCGAGGAACTCGATAAATCCTCAAACTTTCATCCTTAAATTCTGGAGACATGATAACACAACTCTACTGCACTAACATATGTGGGAATCTAAATGGGGTTGCGACCTCTATTAATCGGGATATATAAATGCCTAAGCTAAACTTGAATTATAACAGTTGCAAACTCTGTTAATGACTTTAGTGCCACATCATGGGATGTTTCAAACTCAATAAAGTGCCACAGCCAGCTTCGGGTTTACAATCTTCAAATATATCACATTATCACCTAAATTACTTAATATTAAGCCTCTAATAACCAATAATAAACAACACTACTATGGAACAGAACATACCCCACGTATGGCTTACTAACCATTCATCACAATTAGCATCAATAGTCTACAATTTCCCTATGAAAAATAAAGCATAGAAAATTTAAAAGCAAAGTTACACATAATTGTACCTTATTTATCAGTGCACCATTAATGAAAATCGAATTATGTTTTCTCTTTTGGGGCTTTGGAAGTATACAACACTTACTCTTTGAATTGATTGTGGCTCATCTCTAATCAAAATTGAAGGTTTGTAGGTATGAACTTGTGTGTTTTTTGTTTTTTTTATTGTTTTGATATATGAGAATGAATCGTTTGACCCCTTAAATTAATCTGAATTAAGGTTTGTAAGGTTTGTAATTAATAAATTGAACTAACCTACTTTCAGCCTCCTTAATGGTTTCGATTAAATCCAGATTCATGTTCAGACGGACGAACGGACGGTGGTGGTTTATTCACTTTCTTTGTTTTGGGGGATAAAAGATTCAGACGGATGGTGTAGACTGTAAAATGTAGACAGATGTTGTAGACTAATTTTGTTTCCTTTCTTTGTTTTTGGGATAAAAGAATTCAAAAGCCGATTTACAACCCCCTAAATTTTTAAAACTGATATATCATTTACATACTTGACCTAATTCCTTTGATTTCAGGTCGAATAATGCCCTTGGGTGTCGATAACTGTGAGGATAGGGAACCCATGGTAGTGTACTTGTTACATTTTTCTTAGAGGCTTACAACACCAGTAAAAAACAGACGTACATAATTATCCATAGCAATAATTTAATGATAATTGATCAAGCTTGTAAAGTTACCTCATATAGAGGGCCTGTTAGGCGATGTTGCCGGAAAGACAGCGTGAAAAACATTTGAGAAGCTTCAAGAGGCCGAGGTTCGTTGATATTCAGGCCTCCATTGGCATGAAAACCAAAGACATGTTTGGATGTGTATCTAAACTGAAGTCGAGATAATCAGTTCAAAATGTTTGAATAAAAGTGGTGATAATTCACAATGTTTAAAGAAGAAAATGTCACCTGCTCCTCAGGAAGTCAACATGGTTTAACCATCTTCTCGTGTGACCCGATCAGTTCGAGTAGCAGTTGATTGAATCCAAAACACTCTCAGGTCATAAAACCTCCTTATCCCAAACAGTCTGTTACCTACCAAAAACAATTTCATATATTAGCTCGACCAAGTTTTTTAGTTATAAATCCACTAATCATAAATTTAGGCATGACATCAAACTCTCCTGCCACCTTCATTTGCTGTAATAATCAGGTCACGTGATTCAGGCACCATAAAAAGTGCACAGTAAAATTCGACATTTAAACCAAAAAATGATATCTTTGAATCAAGTAATTAAATCATTTTCAAGCATATGCATATATAAAGTAAGAGCCTTATCGAATATGCAGGTTTGATATGTGACAGAATAAGATAACGAAGATATTTAAGCCATTCGTTATGATCATCAAAAGTGAACCTATCATTCCTCATGACTAAGAATAACCCAATCAAAACGATTGGGTGGAAAACAATAAGTAAATGCCTAGGATTAGCTAACGCTCCTTAAACCCAACAACTCCAAGACCGCTCACATTTTGCATGACTTGTATCATAAGCTGAAACACATAACATAATCTCATTACATGAGAAATTTAACCAATACTTATGGAAATAATAACTTTTTTGGCGGTAAGATAGACTGATCACTGATATAAACAATATATGCTAAGACAGGATGCATGAAGTTCATAGTTTAAAATTGACTATAGGAGATTAGGAGATAGTAAAAAAACATATTTTGATACTTATTTGTGGAGTTGTTTAGGGAAGTTGAACAATTTTTAACTCTACATAAGAGGGAGTTGGGCACTAATCTCATAGGGGGTGCCTTCAACTGCAAGTTCAGGTGAGACCTACGCCCACTTTGGCAAGTCCATATCAATCATGCAGAATCACTAATTTGTTGAAATTTTTAAACCTGCCGTATGCATAGACTTTTGCGGTATATCGAGCCTCTAACCTACTTTGTAGTATATACAAACATCGATTTCGACCCTTCTGGAAAATTGTATAGTCAAACATCGATTTCGCGCCTCTTACCTACTTTGTACAAACATCAATTTCAAGCCTCTTACCTACTTTGTACAAACATCGTAGCATCTTTACAACCTTGTTCTGTTTTAGTGAATGATGACACTATAATTACACTGAAACTCTCGAAAGCTTTCATTTTTTTTCAAATAAGTTTGTTGTAAACATACTAATTAATTACACTAACTGACCCATTGAAGAAATTTACTCATTGAAGACCTTCATCGAACCACCAAACTAAATTATGATTTACAGAAAATAAGTAATACCACATCAATTAAAGCACAATAGCACAAACCCACAACTTAATTACAAAAAAGCCCATAATCTAAATCAATAAGTCATAGATTAATATGCCTTCAATTCATTAATCCGAATACATACCTTATTCTTAAAGGATTGAATCAAAGTGTACAATTTCATACCCAAATCTTCAATAAACAATTCGGATTGTTTAAAATAATACACATTGATTCGACTGATTGATTAGTTTTTTACACCCTTAAATAATTCGATTTAATTTAATCAATATGATTTAGATATTAAGGTTACAATTTTTTTTTGAGATGATGTCGTTTATGGCTTTTTGGAAGCTTTTTGTCAAAAGGATAGGTTTTATTTTTTTGCAATTTTTTGTTTTAGTCCTTACACTTTGTTTTAATTAACCACGTTTTTTTCATTTTTCATTTTCAACCCGAAAGTTTATGTTATTCTACCCGCTTTTCCTATAGTTTTTCTCTTTTTGTTTTTCACACGTATATTTTTTACCCAGTTTTTTACTTTCTTTTACAAAAAAACGAAAATTAGACATTTTTTACTAAATTAAGAAACAATTATACTTTTTAAAGGAATAAATAAAACGATTATTCCCTAATAAGGAAAGAATCTCCTGAAAAAGTCCCTACTTTGAGTTTTGCTTTACAAAGAAAAAGATTTATGGTAGGCATTTTAATTTATTCATTTAATTCTTCTGCTTTAAAGACTTGTAACATATTCTGTTTTATTATATAAAATAGATTTATGAAATTTGCCCTTAAAATTAGGTTAATACTCAAATTAACAAATAGTTGCTTATATAAATTCATCATAAAAACATATTTTTGATAGATCTTGAAAAAGCTTGATAAGAACTCGAGCCGAGCTATCAAAAGCTTGAGCTTGATATAGTTTCGAGCTATTTTTTAGACTTGAGCTTGGGCTTGAGCTTGATAAAATCTTGGCTTGATCGAGCCAAGCTTGAGCTTGAGCTCGAGCTCGAGTTGCTTAATAAAAGCTTGGCTTGATTACACCCCTAGTGGTTGCACACATTCTCTCTAGCTTCGTTGGCTTTAAATCCGAATGAAGTATTTACTTCTACGGCTGCTCATATCTTATGATAAGCAAGTGGTACAAACAAGCATAATCCTTAGTTGGTTACTACAATTTCGAGAAGGCACTTAATCGCAATGTATAATGTATTAGAGATAATGTCTGTTCTACTTTGCCACCGATGACATGCCAAAACCAAGGTGTCATTTGTTTTAAATAAATACTCACAAAGCCTTTTAATCTTGGCTCATTGAGACTCGATAACACATTTTGGTCATCAGTGCGTTTCTTTTCTCGTTTAGAGGTTGTTTCGACGCTCAAACCTTTAGGGCATTTGCAATGCTTAAATTTTGAAAAGTTTTTTGGCATTTAAATATTGAGTAAGAATAAACTTTTAGTTTTTCCACCGTCGACGATTTTTGAATCTTCCTCAAATAATTCTTCGTCTTTGGTGGAAACTAGTGTCGGGATATGCGATCGTTTAGCCATCGGGAATGAGTGAGCCTATCGGGGCACACACTTAAACACGAAGAGTACGTTTTATTATATGTTTAATATATATACGTGTTATATTTATTAAATATTTAATAATGTTTCATGAAATATAATTAACGTTTTAGTTTGACCGTTAGACGCTGCAAACTAGTATATATGCGTTAAATAAAAGAAAATAAAATTAGAAGTGAATATAAGTGCAAATATCTTATACGTATATCATTTTAGTCTCAAAATGGATACAAGATATTTTAAACTTGTAATTGATTTTCTTATAGTTTTATTTGTGATTGGGTCTTTGTCGGTAAAAGACTAATAATAGAATTCACAGATACAAGAGACAAAAGAATATTGGACATACTTTGTTTTGATCTTGCTTTGGGTTCACGACAAACAAAGCCTATATATTCATATCTCTTGTACTCGTTTTTTTGTTACTGGCCATACAATCGGTATAGACATCACTATAAGAAAACTAAATATGTGTTTTTCTTTTTCTCCATTTGCCGACAAAATGAAAAACATAGATATACACATTGCATGTTTATATTATTATGTGTTTTCATGCTTTAGTTTCATGCACACAATAATTAATATAAGTATCTCATTATATTTTCTTAGTTACTGTCATTCCAAACGAATCTCATTAGAGATTTGGATCGGCATTAATTAAACAATAAGACATATGTTTGTTTTGTTGTTGTTACCTGAAACAACTACTAGCATCGTAACATGCTCATTTGACGTGTGTGTGTGAGCAACCTATAGAGACGGTAATTTAACCGTTAAGTTTCAAGATTCAAGATCAAGACTTGTTTATTTTATTAAACAAAAGGTTAGTATTTATTGTTTTATTTATGTGTTAATCTTAAATATTAAACTAGATCCATTCCGCTGCGCACTCGTAGTTAAATGGTTAACTAGTTGTAAAATCCCAACAGTGGCATCACGAGTCAAATCGTTTGGTTTTTATGGGTTACACATAGAATAAACACGCTAGATCCGCTTAAATACTCGCTTTATTTTTTTTTTCTATGGCAACAACATGTATTCTTGCCATGAATTTTTAATCTTGATCTAGATCTAATAAAATTGGGTAGGTTTATTAAATTGGTTAATAAATAAAATTTTATTTTTATCCGTCAAAGACTTTAGCAATCACATTTGTGATGCATGCTCGTCACCAAGTACCTAGCAACTTGGTGAGGGTCTTTGATCCTCAAATTGGGGAAGACTCACTTGAGATCTTGGATCTTATATGATTTACTGCTTTCATATAGAGTCTGTCTTCTGCTTCTACCCCTTCTTGTCTGTTTTTATGTGCTTATTTGTTTTCTATTATGAATTGCAAAACCTAATAATTCAAGATTCTAGGAATCATAAAAATGGATCTCTACTTATATCTGAAGGTCTACGTAATCCTTGGCTTATTCTACATTATTGATTAGATGGATTTAATAGATTGGATTGATTAATAATAGAAGATTAGATGAGAAGGAGATGAGGGTTTAGAGAGAGAAGGGAGAGAAAAGAGAAGAGTAGAGAGAGAAAGTGAAATGGAATTATCAAAATGTGAATCACCAACCCCTCCTAACATGCTAGGAGGGGTATATATAGCCCACCCTACATGTGGGCTATATGGACTATATCTTTACTAAATAGATCACGAGCCCATTACATTAATATATCGTTGGAGCGACCGATCCTTCATAAATACGTAAAACGTATTTCCAACAATCTCCCCCTAAGGGAGGTCGCTCCAAGAGACAAAGTTCTAAATAGTCTATATCTCGTGATCTATGCTAACTAAGATGTGACCGAGACTTTATTAGGAAAAACGTATTTTCAACAATCTCCCCCTAAGGGAGGTCACATCTTTTTACAAAATCTTAAACCTAGCATCTATGCTTGAGTCTTCGATCTTGTTCTTGTGAATATGCTTGATGTGATCTTTGACTTTAGTCTTGAGCATGTTTCTTTGCCTTGACCTTGTGCATTTATCACTTGTGATATTCGCCTCTTCGTGACTTCATGTTCCACATACTTATACCTTTAAATTCTTGAAAGCTTCAGAGTTTGATACAACGGAAGACTTGACCTTTAGACTTTCTTGAATTTGTTGAAGTACTAATTGTATGTAGTATAAGCATGTGGTGGCGACTTCTTCTGGATTGTACACCGCAATGCCACCTTCTTGTTACGCTGCATAAGACAGTTAGCAACAAACCATATACACGGATGAAATGGCCTTGAACATTTCATTCTAATTCGGTAGCATTTTACCTTCGATCGGTGAAGACCGTTGGACGATATTAAATATCGTACTTGTGGCAGGTAGTTTCAGTAAAGAAACTCCTTGACAAGATTTCGCGGGTAAACCCGTTCTCTTTACTCGACCGTCCAAAGCTGACTGCGAACGTAAAGAGTGAATCATTTGGATAATATTATCCGCATGATTTGAAGCCGTCAATTCATGTTCCTGGAACAAGTGAAGTTCAATTAAGAACCGCACCATCGTTGCTTTCCAGTTGTCACGAGCTTGATTCATATAGAATCTTGCAAGTTACCTACCAAGTGTTGTTTGATGTTAACACTAGAAGGATTTCCATTCGTCACTATAAATACTTAATATTATTACTCTGAATGTTATGGCAAGATCACTAAGATATTGCGTAGAGGCCTGGAACGTGTTTAAATTCAATTAAGAATTAAACAACTGTTGCTTTCCAGTTATCACAAGTTTGATTCATAAAGAATCGCACAAGTTACCTACCATGAGCTTTTTGATGTTCGCTCAAGAAGGATTTCCATCTTCATTGTAAATACTTTCGTATTACTCTGATGTTCAGGGAAGATCATGAAGATTTTGCGTAGGACTCTTAATATCTTTCTTACTTTTCACATTGTGTGAACAAGCAAGGAACAATGAAAAATGTGTCCTAATGAGATATTTGATGATCTCAAATAGCTCTAGACTTGATCGTGCATTTTGGATTTTAGTGATCGAAGGCTGGAGAGGAGTGCCACCTTTTCAATACCAATTTATTCGGATTGAATAAATCAATAGATAATGTGTTGTCTCCGTGTGATTAAAACAAATATCTTTTGAGAGATATATGAGTTAGTTGGGATGGGTTGTGCCTTGCATCACTGGGTCCATGATGTCTATCTTCAATATCGAGAATCATAAATGATCTCAATATCATATGAATTGACCCGGTTTCTGCCTAAGTTGTAAGGAGGGCTACTTTCTTTACACCCTTTATCTTTACAATTCTTTTTCATTCTTCAACCCCTTCAATGCTTACCAATACGTCATAACTAGCACCTTGTTGTAATTGTTCCAGTGCTAACTTAAGTACTTGGTCGGCATTCAGCTGCGTTCACAATCTTTCTCCATCTTTCCTAAGGACTACTATTTCTAGCTATGGAATGTCCTTGGGAAGATTCCTCCGGTTCTAGTGGAATCATTGGACTTTAACCTATCCTACCATCCTTATGTCACCACAATCGTCATCGTCGTGAATTAAGATGTTGTGGGTAAGTATACGTCACCATGAAATCCATTTTAATATCCAAATCCATTTTGCTCCCCCTTAACATATGCCACGATATTTGAAACATTTCGCACATGTTGGGATAAGCCAGCACATTAAGTCAAACCATTGAATTAATTGATCTCATTTTAAATCACATTTTCTCCCCTATATTAAAAATATTAACCCAATCGATGTTTTTAATATCAATTGATTTAATGAGATTTTAAGAAAGTTTGGGAAGAAAAATGCAAATCCGATTAAATCCATTTATCTTCATGATTTTTACAAGCTCCCCCTCAAATTAATGAGGGTATACTTGAAACGTAAACACAAGTGTAAGGTATTTATCACGTGCAAAGATCATATATGATAATGTATTCACAAGATTAGCAGTTTATGAGGTTGGACCTGAATGATGGAGAACATCATATGAAAGAAGCACATGGTTCTTGTTCACGAATGTTGGTCGCCTCATCACGTCTAAAGTTATCTCTTGACTCCATGTATACGATTGATATTGTTGTCTTGACACCAACATGTGAACTTGGTACTTTTAGCGTCAAAGATTCTGAACGCTTGACAATTGCTCCCCCTCAATTATTGACCCGTGTTCTACTTAAAGAGCCGTAGTCGTCGTTTGAGTAGTCGCATCGTCTAGTATGTAGATATCAATTGCAATGAGCTTTGGATTGTGGAGTTGATAACTTCGGATTCGGAAGTCAAAGCTTTCCGGTGAAATGCTTGACTTCAATGTGAAAAGCGGGTTACTATCAGAAATAATAGCAAACCATATGGAGCATGTTTTAAATCTTTTAAACTTCTGCTCGAACTTTATTTACAATCCCGTTTCATTATTGAATGACATTTCTAGGTTCGTAAATATTATCGATTCCAGAAGACACGCTGTTTTTATCAAAACGTTTTTGAACACACAATTTTGAAAGATTTAGAAAAACCTTTTGAGAAATTCTTGAAAAATTGTGTTCAAAGTTTTGAAAACCAATTACTTGAGCTTAAGATTTGGAATATCTTAGGAAAGCTCAAGTCCGAGAAGTTGTAAACTTCTCGTTGTAAGGATAAGTTACCATCAGCGATAACCTTTCCTTTTATCTGAAGAACGAGTCCTAAACTGACATTTACTTAGAAGTCGTTTTCATGAGCTTGAAAACTTTGACTATTATAACGGAAAGCTCATGACCGAGAAAGGTTAATTTCTCGTTATGAGGAAAAGTTCTCTTATTTAAAAGATACACTTTCCTTTCTGAGCTTAAAACTTCGAATGTTTTAATACAAGCTCATGACCGAGAAAGGTGAATTTCTCGTTTAAGAGGATAAGTTATCATAAAAGATAATCTTTCCTTTATTTTAAGTTCGAGTTACAGTCTGACATTTAACTGTAAGTCATAGTGCATGAGCTTAAAAACTTCGAATGTTTTTAATATTAGCTCATGCCCGAGAAAACTTAATTTCTCGTTGTTAGGATAAGTTTATCATTGGCGATAAACTTTCCTTTCTTTGAAGTCCGGGGCATAAACTGTGATGTGATTATACGCCATTTACACTAGCTTAAAACCTTTGAATAATTTTAACGGAAGCTCGTGTCCGAGAAAATTTAATTTCTCGTTTTGAGGGTAAGTGCGTAGATAACTTCCCTTTCTTTGAAGTTCGGGTTACAGACTGTGATCTGACTGTAAGCCATATACACGAGCTTAAAACCTTGGAATAGTTTTAATGTAAGCTCGTGTCCGAGAAAAGTTAGTTTCTCGTTTTGAGGATAAGTCATCATCGGGATGAACTTTCTTGTCTTTTGAGAGCGAGTTACAGTCTGTTATGTGACTGTAAGTCCTTTTGATAAGCTTAACCATGAATCCCCTGAGACACTTGTTTCTCCGAAATCTGCTTCTTCAGCAACCAAACTCTAAGAGTATCCTTAGTTGTACGGTATACAATGATTGGACCGCTTCGTTCTTTTGGAACATCAACTTTGGTACCTGCATTCTCATTAGAAATTTGCATGCTTTGATATGGGTTAGCGATATCTATCTTAGAAGCAAGTGGGGGTTCACAACTGTCTTTTCTTGTGCCAAAGGCGACCTGAGTGGATGATTCACTTATCTTAGTTGGCAAGCGTTTCCGTTTATAGAAAACCTTAAGTTCAGGGTTAAGTGATGTATCATCTTTATCAATTTCCTCCCTAGTAGTCTTAGTAGAATCGGAGACTATCCTAGTTAAAGGGCACTCGTTTCCTACAAGAGTGAAAGTTCTACCAGTGGGGCACCACATTTTACCAATGGGTTTGATTTTAGCAACCAACTGGGATTTAAGTCTAGCACGGGAGTTCACCTCATTAAGTAGTTTCTTGATACAAGAATCATGATTTGCCGTAAAGACACATTTTCTACATGTTTTACAAGTAGCATATTTAATGTCCGAGTAAGATCTAGATTTCCTGGATGATTGATTGATGCTCCTAGGATTTGACATGCTAAGGTTAGCAGTGTTGGGTAATCTAGAAGGCATCTGTCTAGGTTTGAAAGTCTTATCTCTTACTTGTGTCTTTTGAATAGCTTCCCTTAGACCAGATTTATGGCAAACGTCATTTGAACTAGTTCTGGACGTGGTCTTGGTATTTTTAGGGAAACTAGAGGCAATCATGTGATTAGGTCTTGCCAAAGCAGTTTTGATCACATTGGGCCTAGTTGCTGGAGTGACTGTTCTAGGAAAATGAACCAAATCAACTTGGGAGGCAAACCGCGGTCTCGAGGATTGTGGTCGCTGATGTGCGGAGATATGTATAGTGATAATTTGATATTAGGTTATAGGGTAAATTAGAAAATTACCTTTAGGAAAAAGTAATAGACTAATAATACCAATGACGAATTCAATTAAACACGTTGGTGACTCGAGTTCGTTGTATACGAAGATCTTATGAATTTGAGACGTTTTGCTTTGATTTGGACAATCGATTTGAATTGGTTTTCGGTTTTTAAACTACAATTGAAATCTACAAATTTTGAACTAATTAATATAAGCCTAAATGCATGAATCGTAAACCCCGCTATTTTTAAAATTTAAAACAATTAATTACTTAAAAATTAACACTATTTAAAATTTAATCTATTTTAATAATCTATAAAAAATTAATCCTATTTAATAAAAATAACTTTTAATCTATCTAAAAATCTAATTAAACTTTTTAAAACTAATTTACTATAATTTAAATTACTTAAAACGAATTTATTTAAAAACTATTTAATATTTAGTTATTAAAATCTAATTATAAAAATTAACTAATTAAACTTTTAAATAAAAACATTTTTTATTATTTTTATTTTTATATAGTTTTTAAAATTTTTACACTATTAATAATATTTGAAAACAAAATAATCTACTTTAATAAAATCACTAATTAACTTTATATATAAACGTAAATAAAGTAAAATACGTTACTAAATAAAATCAGTCAAACCGAGTACACTATATTAATCAAATAACAAGAAATAAACTCAAAAGGGCAGTTAGCCCAGATGGTAAACACGCTTGACACACAACCAATGGGTCTCGAGTTCGAGCCCCATTAGTGACATTATTTTTGTGAATTATCCTTTTTGACAGAAGAATAAAGTCAGTCACAGGAGTGACTTTTTGGACATCTTATTATGTGTTAAGCTGTTAGAAAACAGCTTTTGAGCTTATCAAATCGTTGGGATCTGATGAGCAGTTTGTTTGAGCAATTGAGCAGCAAAAACACAGTAAAAGTAAATCACTAACATCAATTCAGTAAACAAATCAAAAGCATTATCAAACCAAACTATATAAGAAAAATAGCAGTAATCAATCATAACCAAATGAATCTAAATCAAGTGCACAGTCCTAACAAAAGCCTAACATCCTAGATCAACGAACTAAATTATCTTTAAGCAGACTGCTATATAGACTCCTTAACAAAATCTAGCATATAAGATCAACTAAAAATAATACAGGCAACAATCAGGTTACACTAAACCAAAGTTCCAACCCAAATCTGCACATTAACTCAGCAGATCTAATACTCAGTAATGTCCTAATAAATCTCTCAGCAAAAAGTTTAGCATATTTAAACCAAAACTAAAATTAAATCCAGATTAATCTGCATACCAAAATTACATTTGCATTCATACAATCACAAACAACTCGGACAGATTCAACTTAACAGTTTTAAACATTTATTTAGAACATGTTCACTACATCAGTTAAGCAATTTAAGCTTTCAAAATAACATAAATCTCGCAGTATTAATCCTAAATCCTAGCATACAATCAACTTAATTCACAAACATATAAACATTAAACAGATAAATCATACAGGTTCAATTCAACATCTAAAAACAATAACACTAGAGCATATGAGCAGTTTTAATAGAACTTATAAAATAAAATGAATTAGCACCTTTTGACGAAACCATTGGGCAGTAGGATTGCGCTGAGCATCCTAATGATCCGAAACTAAACCTCCATTAACCACCATACCAATCATACGAACCACCAAAATTATATCGATCCAGAAACACCTCCAGTTTTTCACTTATCCAGTGGGGATAAGCTTAATCCAACTCTTTACTTTAAATATTAAATTCAAGCTATTAGTTAGCTTGAATCTAACATCACTAACGTTATTATATTGAAACAGTAATGGAATTGATTCGTATATAGATTTAACCAGTAAGCAGTAAGTGAAAATAGATGCGATTTAAAATCAAAACAACTGATCTTTCATTAATTTTCACAAATAGTACAAAGCTTAATAAAAAGAAATACAAATTATCCCTAAATCTATTTCTACATAATAACTTTAAAAGAAAAGAAAGGATAAAAATTACAATAGAAATTGGGGTTTTTATAGCCTCCCAATGGCTTGCTGAGGAGCGAATATCCGAATATTCTTGGGAATATCCATTCTGATTTTTGGCCCTTGATCTTTATCCTTCTCTCTCTTTGTTTGATCGAATGGTTGAGATGACACAATCTAGCACACGGATTGCCAACGTGGTATCCGTGTGCTAGTTGTGTTTCTTTGAAGGCATCTGATTGGTGGGATAGGAAGAGTGAGGTGTATCTTCAAATAAGAGTCGGCCACGTAGCACCTTCGTTCAACCCTTTCTCTTCCTTAAATATTGGGGGTTTTATTCCCAGTTGAGTTAATTAACTGAGTAAATAAAAAGCTCCATGTTAATTGGATAATTTATTGATCTAGGGTTTGCACAGTAACTTAAAAGTTACTGGTTATTTTGTGTTGAGATGGGGAAGATGATACATAGGTTGTATCGAATCATTTATTTATTTATGTGAGTGGGACTGAATAAGGAAAATGTGTGGGTGGGGATTTATTTATGTGTGATGAAACGTGTGAAAGAAATGAATGGATGAAAATAGATTGGTGAATGGAACGTGAAAGTTTATTTAATGGGAATGAGTGGGTGGAATAATTTATTAAATGAGTGATGAAACGTGTGTATTCACGTCAGACAAAGTCGAAACCTAAAGCCCAATTCAATATTAGCTTCGTTTCATTTATTTGTTTTGAAGACAATGGGCTTTAGGCCCAAAACACTCCATCCGTATATAATTTCCACTTTTGGGCCTCAAATGGACTTTCAAACAACAAGTTATATTAACTTGAAACATAAATGGGCTTTTGAGCCCATTTACCCCATTGTGGGACCCACTTGGCCCGTTTCCTCGATAAATGATTAAATCCTCTAAAGTCGAGCTCGATTTTGGCTTCTTTGATCTTTTTCTTCAAACTCGTGTCGATAATTGCCGGTTTTTGCGAACTTGGTACCTACACACATTCAAACAAGAAAACAACATATCCAAGGCATATTCATGATATTTATTGCATGTTTTCAATGTTTTAAGATACAGATGATATGAGTATTTAAGCTCATATCAAATTCCCCCATGCTAAGCAATTGCCGTGTCCTCACGCAATGATAAAATAAAACTACAACTACACCATTATTCGACTTTTTGACACTTTATTTTACAAAGACATAATGTATTGCTTTCATTATTGAAAAATAACTTTAAGGATCATAAAACTCAAATAGATTCATCGTCCTCGACTTTTCACTTTTCCATGCCAAGTGCAAAAACAAGATCATTGTTATTATAAGTTGGCAAACTAACACGAACTCATGTGGGCTAATTATTCACTTAGACTCCCTTATTCCTAGGTGTATCTCTTATATTTTATTGTTGTCTTGAATGATCACGAGGATACATTGTTGACTTATTTCGATAATTTATTAAGCCGAAAATAAAGTGAAGGATTTAATCAATAGTTATCTAAAGGACAAAATCTTTTAAAACTGCTTCTCGGGATCTCATAAAGTTCATATCTTGGCATAACTTGCTTCGCAATTTGAGACCTTTCTCGGACCGATATTTGGCAGTGACTTTATACTTCAAACCTTGAGAGACGTTCATGAAATAATGGTCTTCTCTTCATATAGGAATTTCTTCGCTTGAAGTTTTGAGAGATTCATACTTGGACCACGACTTCTTCATTTTTCTCCAATCTTTATTTGGGATTTTGATATACAACGATCCGCCTCCTATTTGGACTAGGCTTCATTTATCCTCATACCTTGTTATGGTCTTTTTGGATAGACTTCTCCATGACTTTTTGGGAGTATTTGCTTTTCGTCGTGTGTCTCGATCCTTCATATTGATTTTTGATAAATGATTCTTCACATCACTTGAGATCTTTAGCAATAAAACATAGCCCTCATGTCTTGTTAGGACCTTTTCGGACTTGCCAATCTTCGCATCCCGCTTCAATAAGTTATGCCTTGGCTATGAACTCTAATCCATACCGAGCAACTTTTAAACGATTTTGGGCTAGAAGCTAAGTAACTTTTCAAATCGTTCAACCTTATTTATTGCAATTAAATTTATTAACAAGCGATGGGAGAATAGGCTTATAATTAACTCACATAAATTCCCGAAAGAATACCAAACTTATAATTGGCTCTATCATCTCTTGTTCTCCATATTGTAAAATTTCAAGAATGTGAAATCAATGGATACTTAGCCTATTAAATCAAAGTTTTGGGTTTTCAAGTCATCTATAGGATCTTGCATCTTCTTATACTCTTGCAAGTTTTAGAATTTGCTTTTTAAAGTTCCCTTGATAGACGACTTTCTAGGATCAATTATAGGAGCTTGCGAAAAGTTCTTGTTCTTAACTCGTATGAATTAAGACTTTCGCGTTTTAAAGCTCCCGATATAATAGCGCAGCAAAACTTAATTCAAATACGTTAAGGAAAAGCTAAGGTTAAAAACCGAGTCGAGTCAAAAACTATTCTTATTTTCACCAACGGAAAGCCTACATTCGTGTCAAAAGCACTTATTTTATTTATTAAAACTTAAAAATAACACAAAAAATTTCAAATTTTATTGAAAAATGAGAAAAACAATACGTTTTGACACAACAAAAGTAATTGCAAGCGATTATATCGATTGACTCCCCCATGCTAAAACCAAACATTGTCCTCAATGTTTCTTAGCTCAAGAATAACACCCCCTTGCTAAAACACGAAGAGTCTAATGCAAACTCCTAGCATGGAAAGAGCACGCACATCTATAAGCCGTTTATTAATTATGCCTCAAGATAAAATGTTAGTCGATAAAAAACAAAGGATAGAAAGTGTGTGCCCCTTTTTGGCATTCAAAGAATGGAAGATCAAGTGGACCGGCAAAAACCCAACACGAGAGTCTTCAAATATTAGGGTCATACCTAAGATCACAACACAACAAATCACGAACACGAGCTTGAAAGATCAAGCCTTATTAGTTGTTAGAAAATAGATAGAAGATAGAAAGTATGGGACTCCCCCACAAGGTAATCGTTTTTGTTAACCGAGTCATGAGCTCGACTCGATCCCCTCATTCATTGGTCCTTATGGAAAGTGGTGAAAACTGGCATATTGGAATAAAATCCATCATGAAGCACGATGCTGGGGTCAAAGATCACATCCTCGTTGTCGGATGACAAACGAAACGATACAACTCTAACACAAATCTCTAACAAGAGATGGTAGTCACAACTAATGGTATGGATGTAGCATGCTCCCCTAGATAAACTCGCACCAAGATGATTAAAAAGTCTTTCAATTATTGCATCGGTGAAAGGCCGAGATTTCCCTAAATAAACTATTCCGGGATCGAATACCTCGTCCTCGGTGGAGAAAGGAATAGACAACAAGGTGTCGTCCCCCCATGCTAATCCTAAGTCATTTAAAGCACATGGTAATGGTGGAACAAAAGTCTCAACCAAAGTGGTATCAACTTGCATGACTTTGTTGACCTTTTCACTCTTAGGAATGTGAATAAAGGGGTCATGGTACTCAAAACGAGTCGCATGAAAAACCCGCACATTAAGATCAAAACGAGTGGGAAGGATAATTGGAGCAAAAGTAATTTCTCCCTCCGGGTCAACATTGTCATCATCATAAATCGGGTGATCAAACCAAGAGTCTTCGTCACCGTCATTAGACTCTTCCTCAAATTCCGAAGGAATGTCTATATAAAGAAACTCATCAACCTCCTTCATAAGAAGCTCATCATCACAAAGGTTGTGAGATGTAGGAGGTATGATGTTCTCAAAATCCTCTTGAAACAACGGATTATTGTTCAATGAAACTTCAAAGAGAGGATTTGAGTAAGTCACGAAAGTGTCGTCATCCTTGTCATTACAAGAAATATCCGACAAAGTATCGAGTGTATCACACTCGGATACAAGATCATCATTCTCATTTGAAGGCAATTCATCGGCGAATTCCTCAAGAATGGTAGGTAAAACACAAGAATCATGCTCGATCTCGAGATCGGAAACGTCTTCACTCCCCCGTGGAAGTGGATCAATGATAGCAAAAAGTTCATCGATGAACTTATCACATGAATAGTCACCAACCTCACTCGGTGTGAAGCTAGGAATCAAAGGCTCTTCAATGGAAGATTGTGCCTTAGGAACATCAACATGATCCTTAGAAGAGAGTGAAAATGAATCCATTTTCAAAAATTGTTCAATTAGAGCAATATCACTCTCGGGATCAAAATTCTCATTAACAAACTCACTAGCATCAAATGGCTCACTTAAGTAATCATCAATTTGTTTTCCAATCTTAGCATCCTCGTGTGGAGTGAGTGTAGATGAGGAAAGGTTACAACATGTTTCAACAAAGCAAGCTTCTTCATTTGATTTTAACTTTCCTTTATCACAAATAGACGTTTCCAAAATTGGAAAAACACCTTTATCAAAAAGAGCTTTCTTGTTACTTTCAATTGTTTCAACAAGTTTAACACTTTCAATTTTCTTAGGAGCAAATCTTGGAATCTTTTCCGGTTTAAAAACAATACTTTTATCTCCATAAAACAATTTAATTTACTCTTTCCTCATATCAACTTGAATTTGAGCCGTGCACAAAAATGGTCGTCCTAAAATAATTGGCACACGAGGATTGGTCTCATAATCGACTATAGCAAAATCGGCAAAGTACAAGAAATTTCCGACTTTCATAATGATATTTTCCGCTATACCAACCAGTCGAGTGGTGGTTCCATTAGCAAGCTCAATGATCATACGAGTGGTACTAAGTGGTGCATAATCAATAGTCTTCCAAAGGGCTAGGGGCATTATGTTAATGCTAGCTCCTAGATCGGCTAGTCCTTTGCAAACCCTAAGCTCATTGAAAACACAAGGTATCAAGAATTGACCCGGATCTTTATACTTCTCGGGAAAGAAATCAAAGAAAACCGAGGTACTAATCACATTCAAAGTAGCCCTAGTAACTTCTAGAAAAGTTTCCTTAGGTGGAGGCTTAAACTCAATCACTTCAACTTCATCTAAATTCTCACAATCATCATAAACGGTAATGGCCTTAAGCTCTCCCTTCGGGTTTGGAATGGTATTACTAGGTAAGCAACCCGAAGAAGATGACGGTTTAGACATGAATCCCTCAAACATCGAAAGCAACTTATTTTGACTTTGTTCCAAACTTTGTTGCATACGATTTTGGTTTTGCTCTAGCCTTTGTTGATTAAGCTCAATCTTGTTATTTTTCCCTTTAATCGTATTTTGAAAATCGAGTTTCAAAGTATTAATTTGCCCTTGAATGTTGTTTTGAAAAGCTTTCAAATTTCCCTCATTTGATTTAATGTAGCTTGACAAATCATTTTGATTATTCCCTTGAAAACCTTGATTGTTTTGATTAGCATTAAACCCATTTCCTTGATTAAAATTCCCTTGGTTACCACAGTTAAAATTATTCCCATTGTTCCCATTGTTGTACCTATTTTGAACCGGTGGAAAACCCGGTGGAGCAACATGATTTTGACGAGGAACTTGACCGTTGGAGCCATAAGTTCCCGTCGCGGCAAAAGCACTAGCTTGATCAAACCCCGTGTTTAAACAAGCATAATTAGGATGTGCTCCACCACATGATACACAAACATTCTCAACCATATTAATGGATCCATGAGGATTCTTCCTAATCTCACTTAACAAAGTCGCAAATCCACTATCAATCTTAGAGTCCAATCTAGCAATCTCGATAATTAGATGAATTCACATTGGAAACAACCGGTGTGTTTCGTGAATATTGTGCTCTAGACTTATCCTCAATTATTCTCCACGCGTCTCTCGGAGTTTTTCTTAAAAGATTACCACCCGCGGCGGCATTTAAAGAATCTTGTTCAATCATATTAAGCCCATTATAGAAAGTATTTATTTGATGCAATTCCGAGAAACCGTGGTGTGGACATTGTCTCAACAAATCTTTAAATCTTTCCCATGCAACCCCAAAAGATTCATGCACTTTTTGTTCAAATCTAGTGATCTCGTTCTTAAAGTGTGTTGTCTTAGATGGTGGAAAGAAATAATTCATAAACTTAGACACTAAATCATCCCATGTTAAGATCGAACCCGGTGGTTCTTTCTCATACCAAATCTTAGCATTACCCTCGAGCGAGTACGGAAAAAGCATGAGCTTAATCGCGTCATTCGACACATCTCTAAACTTGAGAGTCCAGGTAATTCAAAGAAAATTCTGAATGTGAGAGTGCGGGTTATCGGTCTCATTGCCACGAAATTGGTCAGCACGAATGAGCGATAAAAGACCCGTCTTAATCTCATAATGATCCGCCAAAATAGCCGGCACAACGATTGCTTCCCCATACCCTTCGGTGGGTGCACGGAGAAATTCCTCCATTGTTCGGTTATCGGCCATCTCTACAACAATAGGTGGAAGCTCGGGTTCCACTATTCGTTGTTGACGATTTCTATTTCTACGAGGAATATTTTCAAGCCTATTAAAATCAATCACAAGACGAGAAGAACGTAATTGCATACACTACAAAGACGAGAATTTAGAGGATTGAAGAAAAGAAATTAGACAAGAAGAAGATTATTTTTGGTATTTTATTTGGTATTGCTCAATCAATAATGATCGATAAAAAAAGGAATAAGGATAACTACTATGGAAGTAAATTACCCTCGGTCGACTTTGAAACGATAGGTGAAAACCTAAACGTCTCGAGGTTCAATAAGTAAACAACAAAAATAAGATTTATTACTACTTGAGTCGGCAAACCAATAATAGGTTGTCCCTCTCAATATACGTACAAGCAAGCGGGGAAACGAGGCGGCACAAAGCACTTAAGAACCTTTTTCCTTAGACGGCCTTTTATAGCACGTTGTCTTATACCCACCTTATAGTTTATATAAATCGAGTTCAAACTTCTTATTAGTATTTATCTATTTTGCCTTTATTTTTGTTTTGGATTCGACTACAATAGCTAGGTGATGAAATCCCAACTAAGGCTTATTTGAAAGATATGTAAAATTATTGTTCTACGTAATACAATATATTATTCACAAAAATCTAGAAAAACGATACATACTATATAATAGAAAAATAACAAAACTTTCCGAGGACGGAAAGGGTCTTCAAATCAATGATCAACAAATCTCCACAAAAGAGAATCGTACACAAGATCCCCGGCAGCGGCGCCAAAAATTTTGATGTGCGGAGATATGTATAGTGATAATTTGATATTACGTTATAGGGTAAATTAGAAATTTACCTTTAGGAAAAAGTAATAGACTAATAATACCAATGACGAATTCAATTAAACACGTTGGTGACTCGAGTTCGTTGTACACGAAGATCTTATGAATTTGAGACGTTTTGCTTTGATTTGGACAATCGATTTGAATTGGTTTTCGGTTTTTAAACTACAATTGAAATCTACAAATTTTAAACTAATTAATATAAGCCTAAAGTGCATGAATCGTAAACCCCGCTATTTTTAAAATTTAAAACAATTAATTACTTAAAAATTAACACTATTTAAAATTTAAGCTATTTTAATAATCTATAAAAAATTAATTCTATTTAATAAAAATAACTTTTAATCTATCTAAAAATCTAATTAAACTTTTTAAAACTAATTTACTATAATTCAAATTACTTAAAACGAATTTTTTAAAAACTATTTAATATTTAATTATTAAAATCTAATTATAAAAATTAACTAATTAAACTTTTAAATAAAAACATTTTTTTATTATTTGTATTTTTATATATTTTTTTTTATATTTAAATTTTTACACTATTAATAATATTTGAAAACAAAATAATCTACTTTAATAAAATCACTAATTAACTTTATATATAAACGTAAATAAAGTAAAATACGTTACTAAATAAAATCAGTCAAACCGAGTACACTATATTAATCAAATAACAAGAAATAAACTCAAAAGGGCAGTTAGACCAGATGGTAAACACGCTTGACACACAACCAATGGGTCTCGAGTTCGAGCCCCATTAGTGACATTATTTTTGTGAATTATCCTTTTTGACAGAAGAATAAAATCAGTCACAGGAGTGACTTTTTGGACAGCTTATTATGTGTTAAGCTGTTAGAAAACAGCTTTTGAGCTTATCAAATCGTTGGGATCTGATGAGCAGTTTGTTTGAGCAATTGAGCAGCAAAAACACAGTAAAAGTAAATCACTAACATCAATTCAGTAAATAAATCAAAAGCATTATCAAACCAAACTATATAAGAAAAATAGCAGTAATCAATCATAACCAAATGAATCTAAATCAAGTGTACAGTCCTAACAAAAGCCTAACATCCTAGATCAAAGAACTAAATTATCTTTAAGCACACTGCTATATAGACTCCTTAACAAAATCTAGCATATAAGATCAACTAAAAATAATACAGGCAACAATCAGGGTTACACTAAACCAAAGTTCCAACCCAAATCTGCACATAAACTCAGCAGATCAAATACTCAGTAATGTTCTAATAAATCTCTCAGCAAAAAGTTTAGCAGATTTAAACCAAAACTAAAATTAAATCCAGATTAAACTGCATACCAAAATTACATTTGCATTCATACAATCACAAACAACTCGGACAGATTCAACTTAACAGTTTTAAACATTTATTTAGAACATTTTCACTACATCAGTTAAGCAATTTAAGCTTTCAAAATAACATAAATCTCGCAGTATTAATCCTAAATCCTAGCATACAATCAACTTAATTCACAAACATATAAACATTAAACAGATAAATCATACAGGTTCAATTCAACATCTAAAAACAATAACACTAGAGCATATGAGCAGTTTTAATAGAACTTATAAAATAAAATGAATTAGCACCTTTTGACGAAACCATTGGGCAGTAAGATTGCGTTGAGCATCCTAATGATCCGAAACTAAACCTCTATTAACCACTATACCAATCATACGAACCACCAAAATTATATCGATCCAGAAACACCTCCAGTTTTTCACTTATCCAGTGGGGATAAGCTTAATCCAACTCTTTACTTTAAATATTAAATTCAAGCTATTAATTAGCTTGAATCTAACATCACTAACGTTATTATATTGAAACAGTAATGGAATTGATTCGTATATAGATTTAACCAGTAAGCAGTAAGTGAAAATAGATGCGATTTAAAATCAAAACAACTGATCTTTCATTAATTTTCACAAATAGTACAAAGCTTAATAAAAAGAAATACAAATTATCCCTAAATCTATTTCTACATAATAACTTTAAAAGAAAAGAAAGGATAAAAATTACAATATAAATTGGGTTTTTTATAGCCTCCCAAGGGCTTGTTGAGGAGCGAATATCCGAATATTCTTGGGAATATCCATTCTGATTTTTGGCCCTTGATCTTTATCCTTCTCTCTCTTTGTTTGATCGAATGGTTGAGATGACACAATCTAGCACACGGATTGCCAACGTGGCATCCGTGTGCTAGTTGTGTTTCTTTGAAGGCATATGATTGGTGGGATAGGAAGAGTGAGGTGTATCTTCAAATAAGAGTCGGCCACGTAGCACCTTCGTTCAACCCTTTCTCTTCCTTAAAGATTGGGGGTTTTATTCCCACTTGAGTTAATTAACTGAGTAAATAAAAAGCCCCATGTTAATTGGACAATTTATTGATCTAGGGTTTGCACAGTAACTTAAAAGTTACTGGTTATTTTGTGTTGAGATGGGGAAGATGATACATAGGTTGTATCGAATCATTTATTTATTTATGTGAGTGGGACTGAATAAGGAAAACGAGTGGGTGGGGTTTATTTATGTGTGATGAAACGTGTGAAAGAAATGAATGGATGAAAATAGATTGGTGAATGGAACGTGAAAGTTTATTTAATGGGAATGAGTGGGTGGAATAATTTATTAAATGAGTGATGAAACGTGTGTATTCACGTCAGACAAAGTCGAAACCTAAAGCCCAATTCAATATTAGCTTCGTTTCATTTATTTGTTTTGAAGACAATGGGCTTTAGGCCCAAAACACTCCATCCGTATATAATTTCCACTTTTGGGCCTCAAATGGACTTTCAAACAACAAGTTATATTAACTTGAAACATAAATGGGCTTTTGAGCCCATTTACCCCATTGTGGGACCCACTTGGCCCGTTTTCTCGATAAATGATTAAATCATCTAAAGTCGAGCTCGATTTTGGCTTCTTTGATCTTTTTCTTCAAACTCGTGTCGATAATTACCGGTTTTTGAGAACTTGGTACCTACACACATTCAAACAAGAAAACAACATATCCAAGGCATATTCATGATATTTATTGCATGTTTTCGATGTTTTAAGATACAAATGATATGAGTATTTAAGCTCATATCAGTCGCTCGGATCTAAATGCAGTCGGTTGTCTAACGAACTGATTTGTAGGCGGTTTCCCCAAGATTGATGGTTTTTCAAGCTTAGTGTCCACACTAGGTCCTCTAGTTTTCCTTAACTCGTTTTTCAACGCAGCTATAGCAAAAACCTTTTCCTGAACTTGAGCCTTTAAAGTTTCATTTTCTTTGAGCAATCTATCTTAGGATGCCAATTTAGACTCTAGTAACTGAATTTGTTTCAAAAGATTATCCTTTTCAGCTTTGGAATCTAAAACTTTTTGAACCAGTTTTCTTTCAAGAACAACGTTAGACTTTTCAAGTTTTTCAAAGTATGTTTCAAATTTGTCCGTTTTCTTAGAAAATTCTAATTTGGCATCCTCAAGATCTTTTGATTGTTGAGCTACAATCTTTTCGAGCTCTCTAATCTTGGAATCAGAAGCAGTCAATGAAGCAGTCAAAAGACAATTATCATGATGTTTAGAATTTTGAACACTTTCTCCCCCATTATGACTCACATCGGATGAATCAGAAGTGGTATTTCTATCACTCTTTTCCATCCCATGTTTGTCATAATTAGGTTCAGAATGCTCAATATGCAGCATGTTATCATCATATACATCATAAACAACATTACATTGTACCATGTTTGCAGGCTCTTCGTCATAAACGGGTAAGGTGTCATCAAAAGATATCTCGTGAACATTCCCTGACGTGCCACTGGTATCATGTTGTCCTCCTGATTTCGTGCTCTTACCATCGTTAGGCTCCAAGTTGTCAACCGTATGACCATTTTCCTCTTGCATCGAAGAGTCTTGCACTCCATTATCATATCCTTGCTGAAGTCGAGATCTATCATAAATCGAAGACGAGACCGATGTCATGAGTTTCAAAATTGTATCACGGAAAACTCGAAGCTCGGTATATGTATCTCGAAGAAATGATTGGCAAATCACTGAACTTTTAGGCTTGATGATATTGAATTGGAGGAAAGGCGTGAGTTGTGTCACAAGGGCCTTATATGCAAGTGCCGATGCAGAATGATTAAAGTCTTTATTGTAGAGTTGCTCTGCTAGTTGGGTCAAGATGACGAACATCGATTCCACGAATATATGACGATCTTGACAAAATATTGTCACAAATTCGCTCCCTCCTTGAATCCGTGAAAGAGTAACTAGATGATACTTTAGCATTTGAAATGAAGTGATGCCATTATCACTAACTTTGTCTTGCATTTTATGCGCTTCTCCCTTTTGACATGTCGAATCGAACGAATCCATTGAAAATCGAGGAAAAATGATGTGGATGTTGTTGTTTTCGGGATTTTACAATTCGTGAAGATATCGTGAAGCGGATTTTACGAGATTTTACACCCCAACCAATTAATAAACCGAAAAACTTCGTCACAATCCTCGTTTGATGGTATAACACTTTACTCGGCTCAAAAATTGTTTTCGGCTCAAACGATGATAAATTAAACCCGATTAAATTCGTAGCCACTAAAAAATTCAAATGTTGCCAATTTTCTCGGTCTCGTCAAAATAGTTTTGTCACTTTGTCTCAAAATTTGTCTTCAAATCCGGCCACAAAAACTTTTAACCCGTTAAGTATTTTATCACTAGATTCTTTCGAAATACCCGCCTCAACTGATGTACCAAATCCAAAATTAACTTAACTAAACAAAAAATTAACTATAAAATATAAAATATAAAAAGTTTAACTTAAAATTTTGTTAACTAAAAATAGAAAATAAAAGATATGATATTTAAAAATAGAAAATAAAAATAACTTTTGTCACAAATTTTCAAAAAATAGTTTAACTAAAAAAGAAAACAAAGATAGAAAAATTTGATAACAAAACGTGGCCAGATAAAATGTCAAAAGTCAGTGGCATACACACGTGTCTTAGGCAGTTCTTGTTTTCTCCGTCTATAAAAAAACAAAACCAGATAGAAAGACTCTTTCTCTCTCCCACGTCTCTTTCTTTCTCAGTCGCTTCTCTTTCTCCTATATTATTTCTCAAAAACTAAATCTGATAATCTCTCTCAAAGCTAATTCACACAGTCACCATCTTCAAAATACTCGATCCAATTCTCATACAATAATTCGAAATCAACTATGTATTCTTCCAAAGTAAATCACACAATGAATCGATCCAAAACTATCCATCAACCACTAAACTCTACAAAGAAATCGAAATCAACACCTCCCCATACCAATCAAACCAATACTCTTAATCAAAAAGATTAACCTCTTGAATCTTCAAGTATCCTGCTTGTTAATCCTAATCAGCTCGTGAATCATCAAGAACCACAGAGAACGCATCAAGATCTGTTTACAGGTCTCGGGTAGGTACTCTAACTGTTGTCTATGTGAGTTTTGTTGGGTCGAGATGATGTGTCGAGTGGTGTAAGTCGAAGGGGTTTTGAAAATGTGTCGAGTGGTGTTTTTGGAGTCGAGTCTTGTGTGTTTTGGTTTAAGGTCTGATGAGGCTGAGGGTCTGAGTCGAGTGATGTTGTTTATTTGGGGGAGTCGAGGGTTGTTTGAGGTGCTGGGTACGAGGTCTAAAAATAAATGAGTCGAGAGTTGTGAGGCTGGCATGGCTTGAGGTGAGTTTGGGTAGGGGTTGGTTACCGATGATTTTGTCGAGGGTGAGGGTGGTGTTATGGGTGTTGAGTCTTGGGTGGGTGTAGTGTGGGTTGTGGGTAAATATTTGGTCAGGTTAGTCGAGTCATGTTTAGAATCGAGGGTAAGGATAGGTTCGAGGGTGTGGGGGAGTTTGATTTTGGTTCGAGAGAGGGTGTTCGAGTGGTGTCCGTTATGTTTGAATCTCCTTTTTTTTGAGTTTCTTTATCCGGAATAAACTGGTCTATCCGGAATAAACTGGTCTATCCGGAATAAATTGGTCTATCCGGAATAAACTGGTCTATCCGGAATAAACTGGTCTATCCGGAATAAACTGGTCTATCCGGAATAAACTGGTATATCCGGAATAAACTGGTCTATCCGGAATAAACTGGTCTATCTGGAATAAACTGGTCTATCCGGAATAAACTGGTCTATCCGGAATAAAACGGTCTATCCGGAATAAACACTTTCGTTCGGAATATTCAGATGAGTCTGTGTGTCGATGAATGAGTGTTGAAAAATTGTTGGGATCGAGATTGTTCGTTCTTAAATGGACAAAAAAACTGTTGGTACGGATTGGACAAAATAGATAATACGAAAGACTGATTGGACAAATTGATACGGATTGGACAATGAATATATAAAAAAACTAATTGGACACAATAAATAAAAAATAAATAAAAAATAAATAAAAAATAACAAAAATAAAATTGATTATCAATTAAAATAAAGTTCATTCAAAAAGTTTTTAATAAAAAAAATCTAATCAAAAGAAAGAAAAAAACGTGTTGTTTTTAATTAAAAAGATAAAATACAAACTTTTTATAGAAATACAAATTGAAGGTCTACGTAATCCTTGGCTTATTCTACATGATTGATTAGATGGATTTAATAGATTGGATTGATTAATAATAGAAGATTAGATGAGAAGGAGATGAGGGTTTAGAGAGAGAAAGGAGAGAAAAGAGAAGAGTAGATAGAGAAAGTGAAATGGAATTATCAAAATGTGAATCACCAACCCCTCCTAACATGCTAGGAGGGGTATATATAGCCCACCCTACATGTGGGCTATATGGACTGTATCTTTACTAAATAGATCACGATCCCATTACATTAGTATATCGTTGAAGCGACCGATCCTTCATAAATACGTAAAACGTATTTCCAACAATATCGAAACTAGCTTTAAAATTATGTCATATTAATACACTTTTTCCTTGCGAATCGGCTATGTGTTATTTGTTAAAAATCGTTTTTTGGAACAAATATTAATATGGACATAAGATCTATGAAACTTGTTTTTCTTATAATCTAATTGTTTTGCGAAATCATATTGTCACTCGAGTTGGGCTTACATACCGTAATGATGGCTTATAAACTATCTTCTCAACGACGTGATTTGCAAAATTAATTGGTTTATAATACTTAAAAACAACTTTTTTGTGCTTTACTAATGATGGACTTGCTATTGCACTACGTGCTCTAGTCAAGCTATCTAGGGTTTGAACGATCTTTAATGTCCCCCCATGTCATATACATGTTTCGGCATCCATATGATAATTATCCCAAGCACTTGCGCCTTCGGGCGCATGAAGAGTAGGATATACGGTTTGATCATTCTTTAATCTTTTCCCGCGAAACACACCTAAACCAAAAAGTTAATAAAAGGTTTTCTTAACTTGTGCTAAAAGATGATTGCATGCATCTTTTACACGTTTTTGACATTTGTTTTCTAAAACTTATGTGATACCTATTTGAATTTTAAGTCTATGCCATCCAATTTAATAGCACTTGTAGTCTTTTTCGTCATCTGGTCAGACCTAGGGCGAATCATGCACCCAAGACGATCTTTGTCACTGGTCAGACCTTTGCCAATCATTGCATGCTTTAAATTGGTACGACTTAAAGTCGAGTTCCCGGTCAGATTCGGAACCCGAGGCATAAGATGAGATGAAACATACTCATGACTTTATTACGTGTAGAACAAGTTTGTTTGAGATGTTCAATGGTACTCGAAAGAGATGAGAGAACGTCCCATCCAAACACTCTGCAACAAATAAACTTCATGAATCGTCTCATAATTCTAAGAGTTTCACTTGTATAACGCTCGACGCTTACCTCTTGCCCTACTTGATACTAGACGGTCGGACCTCTAATATTAAGTGGGAGTGCAAGTAAGGATCTTAGTCTTATTAGTAATTAATTGGGTAGTTATTTCTATTAAGAATTTAATTATCGAAAATACTAAATTGAACTTTCTAATGTTCCGATTAATTGTGTTATTGCAACATAATTCGTAAACTAAAGTTGTTTTCTTATAGAAAACAAACATAGTCTCTTTTCCTGGTAAGAAAAGCGAGACTTACTCCTATCTCTTCTCATAGTTGACAAGAATAAAATAGGATCATAATCGAATAATGATCGATTGTATTTAAACTCACTTTTAATATTTCATTATCCTAATCCGGTTCTGAAATCATTGAAAGATAACGTATTTTGTGTATCTAATGTCTATAGCTACCAAAATATATGGCATCTTGCACTTGTCACGATGTATGAGTTTAAACCGCAAAGAGTAAAGAATTTACTAGCACTTCGCTAGGTATCTTTCTTGACTCTTGTTATTCCTTAAAGTGTTAAATACCCTTGTAGCTATGTAGACAATAAATGAGGAATTGCATGCTAAATAGTCAAGTTAATTGAAAGCATGAACGGCTAGTCCCTTACCTACACAAGTAGAATTTCATATACTTTGTTCAAATACCTAATTACATGCATACTTGTAGGCATTTTTTCAGAGATAAGGAAGTCAATAAATTGTTTTTCTTTCTACTGGTGATGTAACATTTATAATGTTGACAAATTCAGTGGGAGCGTTGCAGTTTATTACTGAAATAATATCCATGTGATATTGTCAATTTTAGTGGGATCTACAAGATTTATTTTCTTGCTTAGTCATCCATATTATTCCGAACTTGCTTTGAAATAATTTATCACTTCCAAATATGAACAACCATTGCTTAAAGGAAATTGCATTTTATTTTATAAGATAACACGCTGCCTTTCTGATGTTGCCTTATGAAACATTATCTATAAAATAATAATCCACAATTCTTTATTTAAAGTTATGGTTCTAAATCTACTTATAATTTTCAATGACATTATCATATTGTTTACACAATCAATCACATGTTGTATTGCTTGTCTTCATAATATGATGTTGTGCCTTACACAAGTGGGAGAAATTGCAGTGTGTGTGCAAGGAACAACATATGATTAGTTTCATTTACCCAAAAGGTAAGGAAGCTAATAATTCTACTAGGACTTGAACATACAAGATGTCTGTTGTCCTAGTACATTCAATGTCATGATATAGTGGAAATCTACTTCGATAATTTACTACATATTTAGTAAATACAATTATGGTTAAGATATAATAATCATAATTTTGAAGTATAAAATTAACTTGAAATTGCTATTGAACTCAAGAGTTTGCGTTCATGATTACTTTAGTTAGTATAATTATGTTTTTCCTTGATGACACATAATTATAAAGTCCTTGAATTACTCACCGACTTATAACATAAAGTATTTAGTAAAATAGTTATGTCTTCTTGTTAACACATAAACATTAGATCTTTGAATTATTCAAAGACTTATAATGTATACTTGATATATTTTGTTTTCTTGTAAACGCATGAACATATAATTCTTGAACTGTTATGTCTTCTTGTAAACACATGGTTCTTGTATTATTCAAGGAATATACATTATAGCATGCACCTGGATTTAAAATACTGATATTGTAATTTGGTACACGATCCGATTGACAAGTATTTAATCCAAAGAGTATTAAGTTATCTATGGAATTCTGATGTAGCCTCACAATTCCAATACTCATAGAATACCAAAATATTATGGTATGTTTAAAGAGTTGAAACTAACTATATTTGTATAGGTTGATTTATGATAGCTTTAATTATTCTACCTCCATGATCTATCAAGGTTAGAAAATTGTGTGTGTCATTGATACACTCAATATAGTTCAAACCTAGAAGGTATTCAAGACAACCCACAAATTGAAAACCCCTAATATATTAGGGACCTTCGGTAGTTCCACTCAAACCAATCGAATCCTAAAACCTTTTGGGTTTTTCGATTTTATACACTTCCTAGCTTGACGATTGTAGTGTTGGTGTTCCTCCTAGCTTGACGTAACACAAACCTTTCCGAAGGTTATTGGTTAAAAGAGTGATACAAGAATTATGGTTCTTACTAGAAACCCTAATTAGGGTTCTTGGGAGAAATCCCAATATGTCTTGATTAAATTCTTTAATTTGTTAATATCTTATGAAGCATACTATTAACAAACTTGAGATAAAAATTTAAAATGTGTTTTGTACTCTCTCTATTAAGAACAATTTATTGTTGCTTAAATACTTAGTATTTAAAGAATGATCTCTACTTACAAAAGTAAGTGGGAGTTATAACAAATCTTGAAGATATTCAAGAGCAAAATACACAACCTTCAAAATCCACTTGTTGATGTCATATTTTGGTTAAGCATGGAAATGTCAAACCAAAGTAAAAGTTACTCTCATTCATAATCCGCAAGGATACCTCATCACTTGATTGATATTTTAATATCAATGTTGAGGAGTATAAGTTAGGAGATCTTTGTAATCCACTAACTGCTAAGATTAATTATCATATCTTAAATCTGATAAATGTCTTAGAACTATGAGTGATAAGATGCAGTCCTTAAAGGGAGAATCAATCTTTTGAATTTGATTGATGTTTCTCCTAATTATAAACCTATGAGGTTGGAAGGAGTTTCTTTTGAAGAAAGACTCACAAGGACAAAAAGGTATACATAATTAATGCATGGCTAATAATAGGAAGCTTTTAATTATACTCAAGCAATTGACTATGATTGAATCATTCTTCCATACACGCATTGATTAAATAAAGATAATTGATTGTCATATATATTTCATGTATATTGGAATTAAGCTTTATAGCATTCTCCTTTATGATTCCTTTAGTAAGGATGATGTATAATCAAAAGGTTTATAAGTCTATAAAATCTTTATTGAGTATACAAGATAGATAATCCAATTATGGATTAAATCATGCATCTAGGAGCTAAATCTAGAATTTAATTACAATATGATTTTGTTTAAATTTAGATAGTTTCGAGTACACTTGATATTAAGTGAGAGCACTATGTTTTTTCTTTAAATTCATATGTTGTATAACATATTGAAGATATCATTCCATTTAAGCTAGATGATAATCCTTAATATTGGAATGAAACTTCATTTGAGAATTTATGGAATAAAACAAATGATTTTGGAATAAATGTTTATTGAAATAAGCATATGCGGTTATTAAGTCAAACACAATGCAATACATCATTGAAGCAAGTCTTGAATGATATATTTCACTATACATAATTAATTACACGAATGGGAATCTTATGTTTTTAACTAAGGATTCATCATGAATATATTATATTGTGTATACGACTTGTTATCACTTTTGCACAAGAGCAAAGTGAGATGACAACAACAATATTTAATTGAGAGTATTTAGATTATTGTTAATAATGTTTACGAATTATAAATCATAGTGTTGTATGTGTACACTGATGCTAGAGGATAATCAATTCTAGTAAAGTAGAATTTTATCATTTATGATAAATCTTCTAACTAGATATGCTCAATCAAGAGCATTATTGCTTTACACATTAAGGAATAAGAATACTTTACATTTTAAGAAACTGTAAAGATGACTGTTAGTATATCGTTGACTTTAAATGCCTTATACAAGGTATGACGATATCCTTATACTATGACACTTGCAATAGTATGAGCATGTAGGATAAGACACTCATCTTGGTTTTCAAATCATTCACTAATTGTGAAATTTGAAACAAGTATTCGGTAAGTTTACTTAGATGACTATTTAGCATTCTTGTAAGAAAAGTTGAGAATGTTGGAAACATTTGACTTTAACTTGCTAAATTAGTTTCATGCAATCTATTTTAGTATTTGGATAATTGGGATGGTAAGACAGTTATTACTTTCTGATGAATAAAGATACTTGATATTTGCTTTCATTTATATAATTACTGTTGTCCTATATTTGTATGTTTAATCCTTGAATATTTTATTATTCTAAATATGTCCATTGTCGGTTAGCAATATGGGAATATTGTCTACATTAAGACAAATGTGAGTGTTGGTTATATTCTTTGAATATATGGACGGTTCCCGCCAAACTCATGTGTTATTCATAAGGGATGCATATTGGACACCCCGAACTTTCGAATTGTTACTTTTGGATCCTTGTCATGAGTAAGATTTCGAAAATGGTGATTAAGTCATCCTTAGACTTGAGATGCAAACAAGTTTATGCATGTGTGAATATCACTTCTTGATTATATGTTAAACGCTATCTCGCAAGCGATAGTTATAAAGGCTATAATTGGAAGTGTTGTGAAGCAGCGATCCACAAACACTTGTAGTCAATATAGAATTTGTTCCTCCACTTGATATAGTGCAGATTAGTACCACTGGGCCCTCTCCAGAATTAATCAGATAATTGTGTGGCCGCACCCAAAGAGTAAATCAAGATGATACTTGTTTACATTTGGTATGTCTGAATTAATTTCCATAACGAGAAACTAAAAGTTAAACTATATGGAATGAGTTAGGATCCATATCCAATGTTTAACGGTACTAGTAAGAAAGGGATGATTATTAGCAAGTCACGTAATCATATACCATTTATACTTTTGAGATATTCTTCTTGAAACTATACCTCAACATTTCCGGTTATAATAAAGTGTTGCTAGATACTTTATTATGGACGTAGAATGTCTTAAACTCTCACAAGTGGGAGCTGTCGGGATATGCGATCGTTTAGCCATCGGGAATGAGTGAGCCTATCGGGGGCACACACTTAAACACGAAGAATACGTTTTATTATATGTTTAATATATATACGTGTTATATTTATTAAATATTTAATAATGTTTCATGAAATATAATTAACGTTTTAGTTTGACCGTTAGACGCTGCAAACTAGTATATATGCGTTAAATAAAAGAAAATAAAATTAGAAGTGAATATAAGTTCAAATATCTTATACGTATATCATTTTAGTCTCAAAATGGATACAAGATATTTTAAACTTGTAATTGATTTTCTTATAGTTTTTATTGTGATTGGGTCTTTGTCGGTAAAAGACTAATAATAGAATTCACAGATACAAGAGACAAAAGAATATTGGACATACTTTGTTTTGATCTTGCTTTGGGTTCACGACAAACAAAGCCTATATATTCATATCTCTTGTACTCGTTTTTTTGTTACTGGCCATACAATTAGTATAGACATCACTATAAGAAAACTAAATCTGTGTTTTTTTTTTTCCATTTGCCGACAAAATGAAAAACATAGATATACACATTGCATGCTTATATTATTATGTGTTTGCATGCTTTAGTTTCATGCACACAATAATTAATATAAGTATCTCATTATATTTTCTTAGTTACTGCCATTCCAAACGAATCTCATTAGAGATTTGGATCGGCATTAATTAAACAATAAGACATATGTTTGTTTTGTTGTTGTTACGTGAAGCAGCTACTAGCATCGTAACATGCTCATTTAACGTGTGTGTGTGAGCAACCTATAGAGACGGTAATTTAACCGTTAAGTTTCAAGATTCAAGATCAAGACTTGTTTATTTGATTAAACAAAAGGTTAGTATTTATTGTTTTGTTTATGTGTTAATCTTAAATATTAAACTAGATCCATTCCGATACGCACTCGTAGTTAAATGGTTAACTAGTTGTAAAATCCCAACAACTAGCGATATGCTAAAAGTTGTTGCCACAAAGACTCCCGCCGATATTCGATTTGTGTCACAGACTCTAAAAGTTATTCAGTTTGTCAAGTTATTTTATACCGACGATTGGAGATTTAAGTCGTTAAAGTTTAAAAGTATGCATGTGTTCCACCAACCAACTACATGCAATAAATTTCACTATTCAAATTTCATGTATTTTGGTTTTAGAGATTATCCTACAAAAGGCCCAAAATGAGATTTATTGCTCAAAAACTACATATATAAAATTTAGTGTAAAATGAGAAACATGAAAACGGAATTTATCCCACATCGGCTGAAAAGTAGAAGTTAAAAGTGAGAAAACTGTATATAAACACATCAAGTGAGTAAAATAATTTTTTAGAGTTTCTTTTCAAATAAGAACTTGGACCATTCATTATTTGAGCTTTGATTTTTTTATTATTAAAAATTCAAGTTTTGCAAATGGGTATAAAGTTTGACACAAGGTATTAGTTATTTTATGTATTTACTTCTCAAAAAACATCTAATATTATTTCATTCATAATTACGCCTCAAATTTAATATCAGATATACAAACTTTATTCAGGCTCACATCTTATTAAACAAATACCATGAAAGACGCTAACTCATATTAGTGTTTAACTTAAAACTCATTTAATCTTTCCAAAGATTACAAAATACATAAAATACAAAATGATTAACAAGACTAAGATAAACTTAAACCTAAACCTAAAACTAACTAGCTTAGAGGGATTGTAAAGTATCGTCGATTCTTTCAAGGTATTGTTGCGTCTCATACAATCACTTTATTTATAACTTTTTATGTGAGGTCTTACTTATCTATAATCTGTATCTATAATTTATAAATAATAACTACAATATAAAACATTTAAGACATTTTTAAAATAGAGACTGACTTTTCAGCCAAATTTACTTACTAAATACACGTTGTTTGTGTTTTTCTCACATTGTATACCATGTTACCTTTTGTAAAAAGTTTTTATAAGAAACTTTTTAACAACTTATTAAAATAGTATTTTCGAACACGGTTATCCATTGTAAAAGTTTTATCAAATTTACCATATGAAAAATAATATATTTTTGAACCTAAATTGTCATCTTAATAAAGTTAAATTACATTAAATAGATTAATGTCATATTAAAGATATACGTTAACAATTATTACAAGCTTTCCCATAATTTCTTTTTTTTTTGTTATTCATCTTTTCAGAAATGTTTTGGTTTAATTTTTGCTCGTTTCATATTCTTTATATGAGTTTTTGAAATTTTCTCATTTGTGACTTCTGAAATTTTAGAAAAACTCTTTAATTCATATTCCTAAATATTATTATTTATGTTTTTTTAGGATGTTTTAATTTAATTGTCCACTAATAATAATGAAAATAAATGTTTGATCAAGTTACTATATATTACCTTTTTGTGATATTATAATTAAAAGTTAAAAAAATGCTTAAATTAATTAATTAAAAATAAATCAGTTATTTTATTAAAAAGTAATAAAAAATCAAAAAATAAAAACTTGTTAGGAGTAATTGGAAAGTTATATATCCGAGTATAGGTTTCTAACAACTCAAAACGAGCTTGCAAATTGAAGTGAAGTTTCAACTACAAACACATATTATTACTCTCACCTATCTACGTGGGATAACATACCACATCACACCAATCTGTTAATAAAAACCATAAGCTCTAACATTACTAAACAATGTGTAAATCGTCACTCATATATAGCTTCATTAGTTGTATGATGGTCATTGGAAACTCATCAAGAATGAAACGTTTTAGACCTTAAGGCTTACTCAAGGACTTGGGTTTAAGAATAGCCACAACAATGTCATCCCAAGTTTTTCTTGACCAAAAATACAGCCAAAATATATATCATGTACAACACTTTTTAACCAGAAAACTTATTATAACTTGATACGTGCAACACTTGGAGTATAACTATAGGATATATATATTAGAAATTTACCAACATGAATGAGTCGTTCTTCTCTTATACTTGGTAAACACGTAAGCTTTTTCTCCCATAACTCAGAAACACCATATAATCCACCAAACCCCTCCCTGGTTAACACTAACTTTTCTTGGTTTATCGTGACCCCACAATTTTTTTTTTAATTTAACAATTAATTAACTAAATTTAATTTTTTTTCATTAATAAAAATAAAAATACAATTACGAAATTAAAAAAACATGAAAAAAAACACGAAACAAAAAAATTACACGAAATAAAAAAACTAAAAAAATAAATACAAAAACACTCAAAAAAAAAATAGCCGTTGGCCAACGTCCATATTTTCAAAAAATTTAAAAAAAGAATGATAACTCATCCCCATGGCGCGAGCCACGATGTGGCTGGCTGCGCCATGGGGTCGCGCCATGGGCTTTAATGTTGGCTTGCTATCTCCAGTTTTCTCCCCATAACTCAAATGGGGGTGTGGTTGGCTCAGCTTATAGTCTCGCGGCATGGCCATAACTTGAGCCATGGCGCACCGTACCATGTGCTCTAAGTATCACTATTAAGATATTGTCGTTTGGAGCAAAATGCTCGGGATGAAATCCATGACATAAAGGCTTCTCCTAAGATTTCACTGATTATAACCACAACAAAGCCTAGTCACAAATGAAATGTCCCGAGCTACAATACGACCATGCTAGCGTAAGTACACAAATGACGATTCCTTTTATCAAATGTGAATGCAGAAAATGTACATGTTTTCCATAGCTTTGCCTACCTTGAACTTCGAAAGGAGTTTTAGTAACAAAACTACTTTTAGTTGTCACACATTAACAAACAATCAGTATTGACAATAGATTGTGATTGGATATCTAATAGGCACGCCAATCACAAATTATTAAAAGGATGTGTAGTTTTTGTGTCACTTGGCAATCGGTTATATGCTAAGACTAATGACTGTTGTAAAAACTCCTGTACAGTTGGAGCCAAGGAAGACATGCAGTTTGTATCATGGCAATTACCTTCTTGTAGTACTTATTGAAGTCTGACTGTTTTGTTGTTCCATACATAGAACTTTGCAACGAACCAAATACATATTTGACACACCAAACTCATATAAAATTAGATTTGCTAAAGGGGAGCAATTTTAAGTCATCTTGGCAAAAACACGTCACGTTGGGTTATATGATATTGACGATGGGTCAACCAGTTTCAAAGGGTACCGCCGTATACTCAATATTCACTATTTATTGGATCAATAATGCTTTAAATATCAGTTTTTTTTATGAAAACACCTGCACAAAAAAGTGTAGCCTGGTTACTCAACCCTATCTGAGCCGTCCTATATTTTTACATGTTTTGATAAATTTACCAAACATGGCTATATGACCACCGGTATTAACAAAACACGAAGGTTGATTGTATACTTGTAGATTTCTCATGATCACAAACTTTGCAATACTTGTTGATTTCTCATGATCACAAACATTGCCAATACTGTGTTGACGAATAATTAAGTTGTATCAAAATGGTTCAACCGCGACCTTCAAAATGTATGCCAACACAGGGGAGGACTTATCGGCATATGATAACAACAGGTTTAATAAAATTTGAATAAGCTCAAGAAATACTATTGAAAAAACTAGCATAATCTAGGCCATGAACATTAGGAGGAGCATATTCTGAATGTTAACTCAATGCTCGCAGAATGGACCAAACAACGAGCAATCCTCTCCTCCAAGATCGCATCTCAGTTACAAAGATAAATACTAATCAACTTTCAGTCCTCTTGTTTCAGCAACACCAAAAGCTCGCATATAATAACGCATACATGTGTTAAATGTAACTAACATTTGGAAAAGTACATTTTAAGGTCACTCAAATACCTTTTTTCCTTACACCGCTTTACCTCCTTTGGATCAAATCCATCAAGAATGAAGCCTTGTTGACACAAAGGCTATGTTTCATTAATTATAGCCATGACTAAGACTAATCACAAACGAGCTGTCCCTAAGGTACAATGCATGTAGGCTAGGATAAGTACCAAAAAGATCGGTTCTGTTGCACAAAGAGTACAATTTTAATAATTGGTTGACTGCATTATGGAAAGTTAATCAGAACTGTTTGTGCCACATGGCGAATGATTATGTGCTAAATGTAGTTGTTCCTGGAAAAATTTATATTTGAATTTAAGCCAAGGAAGCTATGGAAACTGTATTCGTTTAAGTAGGCAACTACCAATAATCACTTCTTTTGATAGTAATTTGATTAATTATTATCTTAGTAGAAAAACGATCTTTGTAAAATGAATCAAATAATCACTTCTTTTGATAGTAAATTGATGTTCATGTTACTATTTAAATAGTTTGTGCAAAATGAAAATATAAGAACATGAAACTTGTTGGTTAAAAATTCGAAATGAGGGGTGTGGGTCTAAGGGTCAGTGGGTGTTGATTTATCCCACATGGTTTAGCATGAAAGTTGAGAATTAGTATCGGATAATGCCCAACATACGATGTGTAGCTGTCTCGCTGAATGTTAACGGCCCATTCAAATCTATTGATATCAGCATGTCCAGTTCCAACATACTTGGCTTGAAGATGCTCGAGCTAGGAATTTATATCAAACCTGCACTTGCTTGCATATTGGCTTCGTTTCAATGATGACCTGATCAGTTTTCCAAAAGCTGATTTGACCATATCAAGTTAAAAACAACACAATAAGAAATGAGTCTAAGGGTCAGTGGGTGTTGGATTTATCCCACATCGTTTCAGCATGAAAGTTGAGAATGAGGAAACTTGTATATATAGACCAAGCTACATAAGCTTATTTACAACTTTAGTGTGTTTTTACTAATCGAAGGACCAAACAATTTAATATTAATATAATACTAGTATGGTACCCGCGCAATGCAGCGGCGAGTATCCGATTACGATTTTTGAGGCGAAAAATATTACTCCCTCGTTTTTAAATAAATGTTCATATTGGACTTTCAAAGTAAATTGTTTTCGGCTTTGACTATAAATTATTTTGCTCGTGTTATACTACGTATAATATTTAATGCAAATTAAATGAATGGATTGAGTTTTAAATGTATTATCATTGGTATAATTTTCATCAAGTATTATATAACACAAGCAAAATAGTTTAAGGTAAAAGTTAAAAAAATGACTCCAAAAGTTAAAAGTAGACATTTATATTATTTTTTTGGGTATATCTAAGTTTTTGACTCGACACTGCGAGCTACGTAATCTTGAGGCCACTACTCTTTCAGATAGCTCAGAGTTGTCGCAGATAAACCTACTTAGTCATTCCAAATGTATTATTTTTATATCACATAATACATAAAAAAAAATAAAAGGTAAATACTTCAAGTGTCTACCACATAAACATCATACGCCGTAATAAGCATTATTAAACAAGTATCAAACTATTAATATTCATTGGTCACTTTACAACCGAGGGTCGATAAAAATTACTCGTATATCTAAAAAGAAAAAAAGTATTTATTCAAGTTAAAGAGAATATATCATCAAATTGTGTATTTGTACGTCATAAGACCAGTTGCTGGTCTTCTATCCATTCCACCATTATTTCAAAACAAGATAAGCGCATACTCCAATTCCTATCTCAAAAACACATAACTCCATTTCCAACCACAACCACATACAATAATTCGAAACAAAAGTCAATTGATTACATTATTACAGTTTCAACCTTCTATAGTTACACATCTAGCAGATCCGATTATACAACCAACATTCTAATTACATCATCTACCAGTTACACCATTCTCTTTCTTTTAATTTTATAGATGGATTCGGAAACCATTCACTTTCTTTTCATTCGATAGATCGAACCGGCCGGTTTTTGGTTCACCGGTTCGAATTGGGTCGAGTAAAACCCGGTGGTTTAATCTGATTCAGATTTCTGTAGTGACCAGGCTTACGACGGATCGGGCCCCCTCTCGTTTCTGGTTCAACCAGCCAGGATGTTCTAAACATTGATTGTTACTATTGAGTTTCACAGATGTTCTTATAAGAAGCAATATTGAGTTTCACAGATGTTTTTATAAAAAGCAAGTTGGGATTGTCTGAATTTTCAGACTTTCTATTTATAGAAAAGTCCCAAATGCTTTATAATATAGTATGATTATATTAAATTGTTGAACTGTTGATTCTAAATTGAAATTAAATGCTTGAATTTTGGGAGTCTAAAGTGAAACATAAATTTGCAACTATTGTGTATATCATGCTCCTTGGCACTAACAAAAAGGCAAGGCAGTGAGTGGTGATTAAAACACATGCCATGAACAGAAAGTGTCCAACCCCGTATTTTAAGCAAGAGTACTCACAGAATTGGTACATGAAACAGAACAAGAAAGCAAATCCCCAAAATGACAGAGCAGATTGTTTTGTTATATACACAACACACGGAACAACACGCCTTTTGTTTATCACGCTTGCTCTATCAACCAAGTGGCTGTGGAATCAGTGGGTGTGTGAATTTTCTTTGCAGAAGTTTAAAGAAAATGGCACTCCACCTGCAATATATACTCGAGAATTCTCTGGGTGCCCTGATTCTTCTTTAAGAATTCTGCATTTTTTATTAGAACCCTTAAGCAATTTGGCAAAAGATCAATGTTTCTAAGCAAGAAAAAGTCAGAAAAATGTTTGACCTTGTAGTAGGAAAATTAGGGATTAGGTTTTTTTTGTGTGGTTATAATGGAATCATAATTAGACCCTAAGCCTATGAGGCTTCCTGTTCTTGCCCACACATCTTTTTCTAGACTGAGATGAATGGCTACCTATGGGCTTTCAATCCAAATTCTTCTTGCAATTCGGTTACCAAGCTCTCTGATTGGTTAGCAAACTTTCGTGCATGAAACGCTACCTGTAGTGAGCTAACACGATCATAAGGCTCAGTTATGTACAAATAAGGAGTCAAAATAGTTGCTAATGTTATTTTAACACCTTGCATCGAAGATTTTGAAGGTCGCGTGGGAGATTCCTCGAAGGGTTAGATTCTATCCATGTTAATACAACAGACCCTTCTTCATTGAGTTACGCTATAAGGCTTGTAATCGTGCGTTGTATACAGAGATAAAAACTGAACAGATATGCTCATTTTGTTCTTACTTTCTTAAAAAAATCTTGCACGAATCCAAAATGGATGAACATTGTGTGGAACTTGGTTTTCTAATGTCTGCCAAGAAACCAAATGTGTAGAGGACTAATAACAACCGCATCAACAATCTGATTTCTAATCTAAACAACCCACCCGAAACCACGACAACTAAAAACCTCTTCTTCTCATTCGTGATCACACCCGACCGTTTCCTATACTCCAAAATAAAACCCAAACACAACACCGTTTCCTATACCGACCTCGGAGGTAACGGCACCATCGCAGTCATATCCAAACTCACCAACACATCCTCATCACCACTCGGGTCCTCAAACACCGACGCCAACGAAGCTACAAAAATCAGCGTGTAGGGAGTGTTTGGAGAGCGGTTGACTGACGCGAAACATAGAACCGAAGCAAGGACGAGAGTGAAGAAGAAGAATGTGTGTGATGATGGTGGTTGAGGGTTTCTGTAAATGATTTGGGTTTAGAGCTAAGAAGATTGAGTTCTTGGTTGGTTTTGTTTTCGCCATTGTTGGTGATCTGATGATTGAGCTGCTATCGTGTGTGTTGTTGTAACAGTACTTATAACTGTGTTATGTGGAAATTAGTTTCACTTTGTATGAGAAAATTTCGTCTCGGGTGGCAACTAGTCTTCGTCAGAAATACTGGTGAAAAATGAGAAACATGAAACTGGGGTGTTTGTCCCACATCGGCAGAGAAGTAGAAGTTGCGAGTGAGGAAAAGTGTATATAACCACAGCAAACTAATCTTTTCCTTCATCAGTAAGAATGCTTTGTGCTTTTAGAATGAATTCGACGTCTCTATTTTTGTTGAGTTTCTTTTGAAATAAGACAATAAGACTATTCATTAGTTAATGCTTTATTTTTAAAGATGTAATGTTTCATACAAAGTATTAGTTACTCTTATTTCTTAGGAGAAAAGTTCCGGAGGGAACGTGCTTCCAAAAAAGTAAGAAAGAACTAATCTCAGCCGTTCATTCTTAAAAACTTTGGATGGCTGAGATCATATCTTGGAGGGTATTTTCGTAATTTCACAACTTATTAAATTTATCAAACCGCTTCCCCCAAATCCTTTCCTCCGTCATTTCATTTCACATCTTCTCTATCCTTTCTCTTTCAAACTGTAACCCTAGCCCCCAAATCTTATGATCTAACCATTCGATTATGGATATTCGAGATGAAATCAGTGCTTCTAAAGGCGATCCAGTGCATGAATCGTCTTTGTTTGGTGTTTCCGATGCAATCACCTATCCGAATCAACAGATTGGTAAGTTTTTTAGGGCTTTTTGCTTATTCTTTCTTTTTTCTTATTTTTATGTTGCTTATTTGACTTATTAGCTGCTTATTTAGTTTTTAGATGTGACTGTTATATTTTTGATTTATTTGATTGAATGATTTTTTTGTTTTTGAATATGTTTTTGATGTGTTATAATTACGTGTAATTATGTATAATCTCATGGTATGTAGTTGCTGATTTAAATGGTGACATGTTAGTTGTTTTCCTAAAGTTTTATAGATATTCTGTGTTCATAGCGTCTCTGTGTATGTTAAACCAAATGGTTCTATGATTTGAGTGTCAATTTTACGATTGTTGGTGCATTCTGCTTGTACCTTTTTCCTATAAAACTGGTGGAGATTAGGCTAGCAGAGTGTGAATTTTTGACTCCTGCAGTTAAGGATAGGTTAAGAGCGATAAGGCAGTCATTGGTTGTCAAACTTGATGAGGTTTAATCCAAATATGTGAATATAATTATTTGTGATAATGGAGTGCAAGAGCATGTAGCCGAGGTTCAACCGCCAGCGTAACATGTGGCTGTCACCGAACCTTAGCACACATCTACCAATTCCAGCTTGTTAGAAAATGGTGGCAGAATGCATTGATAATACATTATTGTCTTTGTATTCTAAATGAATAGCCAAAAATGGGAGGGAGAGGCGCTTTTGTTATTATGTTGATTTTTTATAGTCTGTCATTGTTATTTAGCTACTTTATATGATGATGTGATACTATTTGTCAATGTTTATAAACATTGTATAGTTAACTTTGTATTTAGTATTGGAATTTAAGGTGTTAGTTGTATGATGTCATTCTAATGACCACTTCTATACTTGTAATGTAGAACTAACCGATACAAATTAATATTTGATGATAGCTGTATGTTGTTGACGGGTGTGTTTGTTTTTGTGTGGAATTACATGTGATTCACACACAATTACGTGTAATTATACCAGAATTACATGTAATTATGTGTGAATCACATGTAATTCTAATGTGTTTTATGGATTTTGTTAAATGTTGTTTTTTAACAGTTTACTGATGTTATTTTTTTTTGTTTCAGGTGCTTTTAGCTCTATTGATTTTGGTACCGAGAGACAAGGTATAACTACAAGTACTAGGGTTCGAGGTTCTCCTAGGGGTAGAGGCTCTCGAGGTAGTTGTGGAGGTATAGGTAATGATAGTGGTTCTCCTAGTATTTTTTATTCGAGGGGTAGGGGTTTGAGTCCAAAAAATGTATTTGATGGTGTTTGGAGTCTGGATAAGTTAGCTACCGTGTCAGAGGCTGTAGGGGTTGATGAGAATACGGGTGGTCGTGTGAGTTTGAATGCTGTTGGGGGGTGTCGGTGATTGCTGCTTCGAATTTGCTTGAGTTAAGTACGGAGAATATTAGGGATGTTATAGATAATGTGGTTGTTGGTCAGAATGTTCAAGTTCCCACGGAGATTCCAGTTCTACGGAGTGATCCTAAGTTGGCTTCCAAGACGCGTTTGCTAGGTGGAAAGAAAAAATCTAGTCATGTTCTAAGGTCTTCAACCAAGTCTGCTAACAAACCGGTTTTTGAAGCTTCCAATGTTTCTACTGAGCCGCCTCCCAAGGCTGCTAAAAAGGCGGCTTCTAAGGCTTCAAAGATTTCTGTTGAGTCGCCTTCCAAGGTTGTTGGTAAGAAGGCCTCCAAGCCAGCTCTTGAGGCTTCAAAGGTTGCTACTGAGCCGGCTCCCAAGGCTGCTAAAAAGCCGGCTTCTAAGGCTTCAAAGTTTGTTGTTGAGTCGCCTTCCAAGGTTGTTGGCAAGAAGGCCTCCAAGCCCGTTCCAAAGCCTGCTGCCAAGAAGTCCTCGAAGCCTGCTACAAATCCTGCTTCCAAGGCGCCGATTAAGCGCAAACGTGATGTTAACTCTGTTGTTCACACAGAAGATGATAGGCTTGGTAAGCGAACAACTAATGTTAAGCTTCATGATGTGAAACGTAAAAGGGAAGTTGAGTTGGATGATGAAGCAATTCTGGATGTAAAGGATATCCCTTCTTTATTGAAAATTTGGAAGTTGGCTAAAACTGAAGAAATAGGAGAAGGCAGTGGTGTCAACAAAAGAATAAAAAAGGAAAAAGAGTTGTTGCCGGAAGAAGTTGCTCACAAAAAGTATCTTGACTCTTATCCGTCAATTCGTCTAAAGGCGGCTGCTTCTTCACTTTTTTCTGCTATTCATGGATGCCATGGAGTTAATATGAAGTGTTTTTTAGCACATATGGGTTTTATCTCACTCTATGATGTTCAAATTGATAAGTTGCCAGGAAGGATGGGAAGGTATTGTATTCAACGCTTTGATGCAGAAACATATACTTTCAATTTGGAAACGGGTGCCTCAATTAAGGTAAATGAAGAGAAAGTCCATGAAATGTTAGGTGTTCCTTTGAACGGACAATCTTTATTTTCTTTAGAAGAGAGACCGTTGGATGATAAGTTTGTTAAGCTTTGGTTAGGACAGTTTTCCCCAAAAAATAGGAAGGATATAAGAGTTCTTGATATAGCTGCCAAGTTGGTTTTGTCTAAGAAAGATGACTTCTTTTTTAGAGTCAACTTTCTTACTCTGTTTACCAATACAATGGGCAAAGTTGATGCTTTGAATGGTCAAGTATGCTTGGATGTTGATAGACGTATTCGAGAAGATACAGATGCTTCTAAGATAAACTGGTGTGAGTATGTATACAAATGCTTACTAGACTGTAAACTTCCCGATAAACCAACAAATCCTTACCTTGGCCCGTTCACCTTCTTAATTGTAAGTTTGTACCTTTCTTTGAATTTATGTTGAATTACATGTAATTTCATGATGAATTACATGTAATTTTCTTTGCATGTTTTTGTTTAGTTTTTTAAATTAAGTAAAGTCTTGTTATTTACATGTCTTTTTTTCCAGCTTTTGTATTTAGATTCCACGAAGTTTGATAAGTTCCATGTTCTTCGAGATCGCCCGGCTATCAAAAGCTGGAGCTCAATTTTAATGAGAAAAAGAGAGCAACTAGAGCTAGATGGACAGGTTTTGGGTCTTTTAGAATTGAATGAAGAATGGACTAAAGATGAAAATCAAAGAACAGAAGGTTTTGTTACTCGCAATCATTCTTTTAAAGAGGTACTTATACCAGAAGGTTTATTTTTTCTTTTTACATAATTACATGTAATTCACACAGAATTACATGTAATTCTGATATAATTGCATGTAATTATACCAGAATTACATGTAATTCTGAAATCAGTAGCAACCTATTTTACATTCAATCCAAACTACCTATCTGCTGGAAATAGTAGCAAACGATCTCTTCATTCGAACCCAAACTGAGATCTTTACCAAACTCCTCGATGATTCGCAGAACCGAATAACTCCTACTTGAACCAAAACCCAATTCTACATTCACAAACACCTCTACCAGCTAATCTGTACCCTTCAAATTAGTAAGTGTAAACGAACATGAACGCATTCGGAAAATGAACAACCTGCACTAATTATTCATCTTACTTCACCAAATGTTACTGATTCTAAAATCTCAACAGCTAAACTCCATATCTTGAACAGTTCACAATTGAATTTCTATCTTCTGCATTAAACAGCAAAACCAAACTCTCCTACTGAATTGCTTCTTCTGACATTGATCATCGTCTACTGAAACTCTCTACCACATTAACTCGAATTTACAGAACCAAACTAAATGAAGATCTTCAATTCGTATCAACACCACTTCGAAATGAATTCATGATCAGATCGAATAACTAACACTTCTGATCTCTGAACTTGAATGACAACAGAATGAATAGAACGTAACAGAATTCAGGAAATGGAATCGTGAAATCGAAAACCGAATGTTATTATAGGAAACTTGGTTACAAACCGAATGTTTTTAAAGCTAACTAACTAGTAGGTGAAATTACACCTACAATCTAACTAACTGTTAATAAATCATAAACTTATATAGGATTTGTATCTCCAAGCTGAAGAAAGTTTTAAAGTAATTTGTCTAGAGAGATGTGCTTTGGAAGAGTACTTGTTGGTAGGTGCTAGAGAATATCCGGATGATCCTAAGTTTCGTGAGCTTCATAAAAAGTATTACACATTTTTTCAAAATCCGAATGAATATGAATATCCAGAGGATGATGATGATGAGAGTGATGATGAGAGCGATGATGAGAGTGATGATCCTAAAGATGATAATGATGATCCGAATGATGATGATGGTAGTACGGGTAGTGACGGGGACGATGAAAATGATAAGACTGGTAGTGGTGCTGTTGATGAGCATAAGGATGGAAATGGTGGTAGTGGTGACGATAATGTGCAGAATGACAATGAGAAGCTTGCCAGTGATGATGAGAAGATTCCAAGTGATGACGAGAAGATTCGTACTGACGATGAGAAGATTCCTAGTGAAGGTGAAAAGATTCTTAGCGAAGATGATCCAATTATTTCGGAAATTCCTCCTTTGTTTGGGAATGTTTTCGATAAGGTGCCTACTATTGAAGAGACCATTGTTCAAAAAGAAACAGATGTTGAAAAAGAATCCGCTGAAGTTCAAGTTGATGAAGATTTTGAGATAATGAGTACACCGGACTCTTTTTCACAGTGGTTAGATGAAAACATAGAAGAGGTTGGAAATGAGATTGATCGCCTTGCCGACGAGTATTTTTCTGTAAGTTTCAAACTTTTATTAGTTTGTTGTTCCAAAGTTTATTATTTTTTAATGTATATTAAGTATGTTTTTTATTATTTATTCAGGCTCAACATGGTCGACATGTTGATGATGCCCTTGTTGATGATGAAGCACCTTCTACTCCTGAAAAACTATCGGTTCGTGTTTTAAGCCAAAGTCCTAGTCCTAGTCCTGGAAAGCGAGTTGGGAAACCTTCGGTATTCTTGATATCCCCGTATGTGAATAAAAAGACAAAAGTTCTCCCCAAACTTACTAAAAGTGAGTTTCTTCTGGGCTCTAGTGTGTTCGCAATGCAGGGTGATAAGGAGTGAGTTATTTTCATTTTCGTTAAATATAAATTAATATTTATTCAATTTAGAGTTGCATGTAATTCTGCTATAATTACATGTAATTATACCCGAATTACATGTAATTCTGGTATAATTACATGTAATTATACCAGAATTACACGCAACTCTGGTATAATTACATGTAATTATAGCATAATTACATGTAATTATAGCATAATTACATGTAATTCTGGTATAATTACATGTAATTACATGTAAACTACAAGACAATGTTTTTTATGTATTTTATTTTTTTCTTTAACAGAGAATATGTTTTTGAAACATTTTCTGGCCACAAAGTTTATGGAGTTCGTTTGAATCTGGAAACACTATCTCCTGGCCTTTGGGTTGATGCAAACGTGCTAGATTGCTTTTCTTCTATTCTGAATTACGAAGAGCGTTTCCGAGATCCTCGAATGCCAATAAGGCACTTCTTTCCAACATGATGTGTTGTAAGTTAATTTTTCTACACCCAAAGTAAATTTATTATTTCTGTCATAAATTAATGTTTTTTTTTATATTCAGACTCGAGAAATGATTAATGGAGCCTTGAAAACGGATGCTGATATATGGGACCGATTTTCTAAGGAAATTTCTGCTCAATTCGAAAACAATGTTGGTGGTCTGGTCTTGGAAGCCGTTGAATTGGTAAATAGAATTTTATTTTCTTTTTGTTTGGTTATTATTTTTTTTCATTCTAATTTTTGGTTTATTAAAAAAGTCTTTCTTCCCGATCTGCATGTCTGGGCATTTTTATGTGGTTGTCTTCAACCTAAAAGTAGCATCAATGACTGTTCTAGATAACAGTGGGTCGGGAGCACCTTATGATGGAAAGTACAAGGATGTCTGTGATCTTCTTGTAAGTTTATGTTAATTACTTGTGATTTTTCTGTTAATTACATGTGATTCACACAGAATTACATGTGATTCGTGTTAATTACATGTGATTCATGTTGGATTACAAAATATTTATTTGTCTTTTTTTGTAGAGAGATTTGTTTGCGAGACACTTAAAGTTGTATAATCACAAGAAGCATAATTCCATCAGAAAGTTGAAGAGAGCAAAAACGCCAAAATTAAAGTGGATGACAAAAGAGAATTCTCGGGATTGTGGAGTCTTCGCAATGCTTCACATGGAGACATATGTTGGCGGAACAGTTGCGGATTGGGATTGTGGGCTTGTCCCGGAGTCCAGAATGCAACGTGACATGTTGAGACTTTTACGTTTCAAATTTCTTTCTAAGATGCTTCTACATGAGCAAAATTGTCATGCTGATAAGATGCGTCAACTAGCCATGGAGTTTGATAAGAATGAGATTAATCATAAGCTCGAGATACTCTGTCATGCACTAAAGAATAGGCAGGAGCGAGAAAGATATTAGGTCATCAAAAGTTCTGTAAAGTGTGTTGTATGGATATATTATGTTATTATGTAATGGCTTTGTCTGGATAAAGATGTATGGGTCTTGACTTGTCTGGATATTTTTAGGTTATGGTTATGTTAAGTTGTTATATTTCAGATTACCTGTATGTTATATTTTCAGTATCTTTGTGTTATGCATCATTCAACACTTCAATTACATGTAATTGAACACTTCAATTACATGTAATTCACACAGAATTACTTGTAATTCACACAGGATTTCAATTGAGTATAACTTGGTGTCATGGCTATGTTTAATGAAGTTAGATCAGATTATGGTTATGTGTTTTGTGACATTGGATTTACTTAGAATTATATTAAATTCATACAGAATCACTCACTGAAATCCCTTGCCACTTACCTTATTCACACAGAATTACATGTAATTCACACAGAATTACATGTAATTTTCATGATAGAATCACATGTAATTCACACAGAATTACATGTAATTCACACAGAATTACATGTAATTTATTTTTATGTTCCCCAAAAAACATAAGTACCTCAACTCTGTCACATGTAAATCAATAGAAATCATATTGATGTTGACCTAAAACGTAAATTACATGTAATTTTCCAATGAATAGATTCTGGAAACTTAAAAATAGGTTCTGAAAACATAAACATAGGTTCTGGAATCTTAAACAAATGTTTTGGGAAATGAAAAAAATGAAGTAAATAAAATCTTATCAAAGCAGAAAATCAAAAGTGTTCAAACATCAATAATTGGTGAGGCCTTCTTTTTCTTTGCGTTTGGGTTCTTTGGGCAAGTTCTTTTTGTATGCTCACGCGTCTTCACATTACAATATCCACAAACCTTCAATGGTTTCTTTCGAACTTTAAGCGCCTTTTCTCTTCCACTTTTCAATCGTTCTCCTTTTTTTAGTTTTTTTCCATCATTTGGATGGTCTCCTTTGTTTCTAGCCTTCGTTGGATTGTTCACATCTAGATGATCAGGCTCTGAAATAGCAAACAAAGCACCAATAACATCTGCCGTTTTTCTTGAAGGAGGATTAGGCATATCAGCTTTTATTTCTTCATATATCACTTTCAACTTTTCAAGATAAGCTGCCAATCTCTCTTCATCTTTGCTCAATAAGAATAAACAATCATCCACAACAAAATTTACCTCGTTTGAAAGCCTTTCAACGGCTACATTCTTTTCCCCATATCTGTTTATTTGTCTTCGAAGCTCAGGTGGTATTATCTCTCTTGTCCATCTCCTCAAAATGTATACCTTGGGAATAACATTAACATCACGGTTCTTGAACACACAAAATATGTGTCGACATAGAAAACCATATCGTAGAAAATGTCTACAAGAACAAACCACTGACCCGTCTTCTATAACTCTTAGTACCTTTTTCCAAAACACAAGGAATTTACATTAGAATCACATGTAATTTCATTATTTATTATTTTGTTTAGAATTACATGTAATTATTAAATAATTACATGTAATTCTCAGCATAATTACATGTAATTCTGTGTGAATTACATGTAATTCCTTTAAGAGCCTATTTATTTATTTTTAAAACCTCATGTAAATTATACCTTGTAGTCTATTTCTGTCGCTTTCTCTGCCGCGATTTCCTTGTCTTGTTCTTTTCTACTTTTGGTGTAAATAGTTCTGTAAGAATTTGCCGCTTTGTCTCTAATTATGAAAGTCTCACATCCTTCACTATTTTGTAAACCTTGTATCGTACAATTCCAGCAAGCAACATCAATTTCATGTTGAACAAATTCAAATATTGTCTTTGCATATATTCTTGCAGCATGACGTTCAATGTCCAACATTGTTTTATATGTTGGAGCCGCATCAAGCGTTTGGAAGTCCAAATTCTCTTGCCTATGTCTTTGCCTTTCCATTGCTGATTCGTATGACATCATGAAACCAACAAGTGTTGACCCTTGGCTTGTGAAACTTTTAAAGAAAGAATTTTCACTTTCGGACCTGGAAGTCGTCCTCATCAAGCCAAACAAAGGAGAGTCGATAAAATAAGCGGGAATCCACATTTTTCTAAGATCATACATTTTTTATCCACTTGTTTTCTTTCAACTCAAATTTATCTATCAATAACCCCCATCTCTCTTCAAACTGCTTTGGTTCTATGAACATATTCCAAATGAGCCTATCAAATCGTTCTTTGAAAGCCCCTTTGTATATTTCTTCACAAATCTGTTTTGAAGATATAAAGTAATTAGCACTAAAAAATATTTTTTTTTCCAAAAATCACATGTAATTCACACAGAATTACATGTGATTAGCATACATTCACTAACAAGGTATTTTTATTCAAAAAATCACATGTAATTTACACAGAATTACATGTGATTTGCATTCAAAACTAACAAAACATTCACACAGAAATAAAGTAGAATCACATGTGATTCTATTATGAATCACATGTAATTCATACAGAATTACATGTAATTCACACAGAATTACATGTAATTCACACAGAATTACATGTGATTCTATCATGAAAAACAGTTTCTAACTTGAACAAAAATACCTTAGATGGATCTTTTGGGAAATGTGCCACATGCATAGTCTGTGTTTTGTTGTTTTAAAAACGGCTTCAATAGCTCTCTTCATGGCTCCATCCTGATCGGTTACAATCATTGTCGGCTCTTTTCCAACGACGGACAAAAATACTGTTAGCAACCACGTATATGATTCGGTATCTTCATGTAAAATCATTCCCGAACCAAGTGTCACACACTTTCTGTGATTGTCGATGCCAGTGAATGGTACAAACTTCATGTTGTACCTATATAACATAGCAATGTATTAAAATCTACATTCCTGAATCACATATAATTCTACCAAGAATTACATGTAATTCTGTGTGAATTACATGTAATTTAAATATTGTCTTTGTAATTCTAATAGAAATACATCTGATTAGTATTACATTTAATTCACACAGAACTAGGATGTAATTCACACAGAACTACATGTAATTCACACATAATTACATGTAATTCACACAGAATTACATGTAATTCACACAGAATTACATGTAATTCACACAGAATTACATGTAATTCACTAATAAAAAAGTATAAACATACAAGAATTACAAACAATTAACTTACCTGTTGCTATTGAAGGTTGCATCAAAAGATACTATGTCTCCAAACTCTTTGTAATAGCACTTTGCAACTTCATCCGCCCAAAACATCGCAACGAGTTCATCATTTTCTACCTTATATTCAAATGTAAAGTTCGGCACATACAACTTTCTGTTTTCCATTTTGTTTATTAGCATTTGTGCATCATTTTCCCCAATAAATTCAGTAACATCCCTCTGAGCATTCTTAAAATCAGCGGTCGTCCCATGAACATATTCATCACCACCTTTGATACTACTTAAGAAGTTGTGAGCACACGTTGCACCAAGTTTATTTGCTGCAGCTTTTACAACAAACATCTTTTCGGCTTGAGGCATTTTTTGTTGTTTCTTTGTATAGTGTTGGTACACCTCTGGTAGAAGATGGTGGTTGTGTTTTGCTATAAATTGTACCAACTTGTATTTTCCGGTAACAATATTCAACTGTAACTTTATCTGAGCTTTACAACCAGTCACGTGGTGTGTTGTGTTTCTGATTTGTTTACCTTTATTTTTTGGATCCAATGTGTCAAAATCAACACGTATTGGTTTTCCTCCTTTGTTACAAGTAATGTACTTGTGTTTTACCATTCCTGATTTTGTTTTACTTTGTCCCGATTTTTTAACTTCAAAGCCTCCCTTTTCAGCATAATTTGAATACATATCAAAAGCTTCTTACAATGTATCATAAGTATCTCCCACTTCTGGTATACGAATTTCATGTACACGAGGCTCCCAATTTACTGATCCACCGGGTGTTTCATCTTGCGCAAAAACTGTTGCTCTTGGGGTTTTCATACCTGTATTTAAAAAACAGAATTACATGTAATTTCCATTCAACACTAACAAACCATTTTAATACAAAAATTACATGTAATTCACACAGAATTACATGTAATTTCCATTCAACACTAACAAACCATTTTAATACAAAAATTACATGTAATTCACACAGAACTACATGTAATTTCCATTCAACGCTAACAAACCATTTTAATACAAAAATTACATGTAATTCACACAGAACTACATGTAATTTCTATTCAGCACTAACAAACTATTTTAATAAAAAAATTACATGTAATTCATACAGAACTACATGTAATTTCTATTCAGCACTAACAAACCATTTTAATACAAAAATTACATGTAATTCACACAGAATTACATGTAATTTCCATTTAACACTAACAAACCATTTTAATACAAAAATTACATGTAATTCACAAAGAATTACATGTAATTTCTATTCAGCACTAACGAACCATTTTAATACAAAAATTACATGTAATTCACACAGAATTACATGTAATTTCTATTCAGTACTAACAAACCATTTTAATACAAAAATTACATGTAATTCACACAGAATTACATGTAATTTCCATTTAAGACTAACAAACTACCTTTTTCAAAAATTACATGTAATTCACCCAGAATTACATGTAATTTTCATTTAACACTAACAAAACAACCTCAGAACGATAATTTACCTGGAAAACCATCTTTTACTTTTTCTGAAGAAGAACACTGTTCTGATGCATCACTTTTATTCAAATCAAGCTGAGAAACCACTACCATAACGTCATCTAAATCAGGTTCATCCATTTTTCTGATTGATTAGGGTTCCGGCGAGTTTTTTTATTTTCCGGCGAGGGTTATGGTTTCCGGCGAGGGTTACAATCTTTTATGAATAAGGTTTTATGAATATATAGGTTATAGATTTGTGATAGTAATGGTTTCCGGCGAGTGTTTTGTTATTTACATATCATTCCGGCGAGTTTCCAATTATTCCGGCGAGATGGATTTTGGATTTGAGTGTCTGTTATATCGGGAGGTGAGATCGAGGGTTGTTAGAGAGAGAAAGTGGGTGGGTTGTGTGTTTTTTTGTTGTTTATATATGATTTGTGTTTTTAATATGGATGGTTGGATGATAGAAAAATGGAGGGCCCAGATTCGTTCCTTCCTTCTTTTTTGGATACCTCTTTTATGAGAATCTCACCTCTATTTCTTATATATACTCCGTATATACTTTTTAGCTTCGAATTTATCACTTCATATTTTTAATCATTTTTTGTCAATAACAAATAATCTTTACATAAGAAATAATCTTCACATGACTTTCTGAATTTAGTTTTTTACATATCATGTTTATAAATATGTATCGTAAGAAAATACTCGTTTTGTATTTGTATCATATTCGTACTTTTTTCCGAAAAACATCCAATATTACTTCATCAATACTTACGCCTCATGTTTATATTCAGATGGTACGAGCTATATTGAGGCTCACGGCATCTTAATAACCAACCACCACCTAAGTGATTAACTCATACTCCGTATTATTGTTTAACTTAAAATTCATTTAATCTTCTCGCAGATTTCAAAATACATAAAATACAAAATGATCAATGGCTCTAAGATTAACCTAAACAAAAATAAACTCAAGGGATTTTTAAAAGTATCACTGATTCTTTCAATATATTGTTGTCTCATGCTATCGCTCTAATTATGAACTTTTTACGTGAAATCACTTACTTAATAAATCGAGTGTTTGATAGCCCATAAATTTGATCTAAAAAAAGCCCATAAAAAATATCTGTACCCTTTTTGGTTTGGGCCTTCCGAAGTGTTTGTATTATGTTGTCAAATGTCACATATATGAACCAATTTCTACCACTCAACTAATGATAGTATCTATATCAAAAGGTATAGAAAGATAATGAAGTACCACATGGTAACATTGTTGATTATGATATGATAATTGTGCTATTCAAAAATATATTTAGAACCTTTATGGGAAATATACATCATAAGATGTGGAAATATACATCATAAGATGTGGAAATAGAACCCAAGGAAACCCAATGCTTTTGGTGTACCTTTGTAAAATAAACCCAAGACCTTTGATATAGTGGTATATGAGTTCCTATTAATTTAAAAGTTATGGATTCAAGTCTCGCTGAAGACATTTGTGAGATATATTGTGACATACTTGGGTATAAGTTGTGAAACTTTGCAATACCTTTGTAAAATACACTCAAGATATTTGGTATAGCTTTGTGTGAGTTCCCTATCTAACTAGATGTTGTGGGATCAAGTTTAAAAGATATTGAGAGAGAAGTTGAGAGAATATTTGGTATAGCTTTATGTGAGTTCCTAATGAAAAATTGCCGTTCTAAAATGATAAGATAAGAAAATAGAAGTTGGAACCTAAAGTCTTATTTGTGTTTCGAGATCATCCCACATTGGGTTGACCGTTGATGACATGAATGAAAAGTGTATTTATAACTAATAAATTTTTTAATACTGTTTGTGAATGCATTTGAAATTCAAATATTCAAATCATTTCTATCAAAAGCTATCACAAACGGATCAACTTGTTCAAGTGAAACTGCATGTATAAACATCTTTAGTTCCCTCACCCATCAATGTGGGACAAATACAATGCAACACACAAATTTGTTGATGCAAAAAATTGCTTTGGTTAATAACCAAGCACCATAAATCGTCACTAACATACCTTTTTTCCTTTTAAATTGCCGTCCTTTCCATCGAATCTATCAAGATTGAAACCTTGTTGACATAATGTTGTATTAGTTGCACCCATCAAGAATAAAACCTTTTAGGCCTTAATTAAGGGGGTGTTTGATACGCACTTAATGGGATGACTCAGAAGCTGCCATTGAATCGGTCAGCACTGTGACTGTTTGATAACACAACAAAACTCTACTGACTCATTTTGTGTCCTCTGTACGATTTTGCATGGGAGGTGGTGGAAAACCATTCAGTGTGTTACACTTCATCACAAATCACATATGTGCCCTTTATTTTAACCATTAATTATTATTCGTTTACTTGTATTACGCACTGCACTACCACTTTTTCAATTCTAAAATCAATTGGTTTGATACATTAAATAAATAATAGTATTTATATAAAAAAAATTGAGATTGGATGCATTCAACGACAATCTAACAAGTTTGTGACACAGAAAAGTGGACACATATATATAAAGTTGATTCAATCCAGAATACACATAACTTATTGATTTTTTTACTTCTTTAGTCATAAGTTGTACTATCTATCAAAGGACTATATTCCATTATCTACCACACAAGTTATATTAGTAACGAAGACGTTATTACGAAGGACTTATATAATAATGTTTAAGAAGATATTTTATTTCTATTTTCGTATGTTAAATTTACATATTTAAATTTACATATTGTTTCTTTAGATTATATTATACATTTTCATACAAGGTTAAAATAGTAATTTATTATCATTCAGTTCGTAAATCAGAACAGTTATCAAACAGTTTATTTTTGTTCAGAGGCAAGTTGATACAGAGCCATAGGATCATTCAGATCACTAAGTGATTCAGCGCTAAATCATTTTGTTTTATCAAAGACTTATGATTAACCACAGCACAACAATTTCATCAAAAATAAGTTTTCCCTGACCAACAATACATCCAATATATAGTTACAGTGCAATGAGGAGTTGTACCAGAAATGGAAGCTCTTAGTGTTTCACTAGTCGTTGATTGGCATAAATAAAATTTGTCCTGAACCATCGGCGACTAGGTACATGTCCATGTCCGTGACCAACGTGGGCCTTCAATATTACTCTGTCACTTTTTTGATATCATGAAAGCAAACATTTTAATGTCAATTATAGTAGAGCCATTATATGCAGATACATTGTCAAACCAAGGTTCTATTCTTGCTATGTCGTATGGTCACCATGTGACATATATAATGGGGCTTGTTTGTGATGACCCATTACCTTGCCAACCATAATGCAATTGGCCAGTTGCCAACTCAATCCAAAAACTATGTTTTGAGGTTCTCCCACATAGGTTGGTGACAAGAATGAAAGTGTGTTTATAAGTTATATTTTTTTTGTGTTTTAGGTCTTGGTGAGGAGATTTTGAAAGTTACATATTCAAATCTTTTTCCAAAAGCTCCCAAAAGAGGACAACTTGTTGAAGTGATACTGAAATTATTAATACCTTTTATTTTTCTCAACCACTAATGTACGTGGGACAATAATACACATGCATTTTGAATCGAATGAATATTCATTCATAGCGATATCAAGTCATATACCAATGTTTGGTTTGATAATAAAAAGATATTAAGTAGCAGATGATCTTTATTGGAAGAGGATGAAGGGGAGCAAGGGTGGACGCGAGAATAAGTTCCTCAAACCTCTTTGCCTGATTTGACTTATGGCTAATATTTCACTATCATAATCCTATTTGAAAACTTCGTTCTCATTCCAACATATCAAACACACCCTAACGTGTGTACAAAACTCAAGCAAAAAAATAATTTTCCTTTGTTTTTCCTCCATTCACATACACCTGGCTTCGCAACTTACTTTAGAGGGCGGTACCGTGGCTTGGAACTTGCCTTTAACTTCCATGAGGAGCAGTAAGAGGTATGATTCTTTTGCAACAAAAGCAGAAATTGCCTATGTCTTCTATAGCTTAACTTGCCTTTAACTTCCGTGAGGAGTTTTAGTAATAACTAAGGAAGATAATTGTGTGTCTCTGTTAAAAAACGAAATCAACCAAAAGATATTTTTCCCAAAACACTTTATTAACCAAAGAACAAAAACAGTCCACAAACGGATGATGTTCAACATACAAACCAAATAGATAGTCCCCAAATAGATGCTATCTCAAACATACATCAAGAACGACAAACAGAAACACAAACTACTAATCTACTTAAGATCCAAACATCTACATCGTCGATGTTTGGATCTATTTAGGGTAAATAATGAAGGATGAATAAAGCTGTTTGAAAGTTGTGAGGTTGAGAGAGATGTGTGTGTGATTAGGTGAGAGTGGTGAGTGAGAAGTGAGCGTTGATAACAAAGTTGGCCATCCACCAAGTTATAACCTAATCTTCAGTCAACAGTCAACACATGAGTCATCACCAAAAGTTACACAAAACCCCCTGCACAATACAAAACAAGACAAATAAAGCCTAACGACTATATTAGTAATAAAAAGTTACACAAACAGTCCCTCAAGCTTATGGACTTTCCATAAACACAACCAACATTTTCAACACCCTTCCACAAGTGCATAAGCCAAAAAAATTTCTCAAACACAACCTGGAGCACAATTCATTGTGCTGATAACTCCCAAGACCTTTAGTCAAGATATCTACTACTTGGTTTTCAGAAGACACCTTTAGTGTCTTAATAAGACCAGAAGCAACTTTCTCTCTTACCAGATGAACATCAATATCAAAATGCTTAGTTTTTTCATGCATGACAGGGTTAGCTGCAATCTGAATAGCTGAGCTATTGTCACAGAATAACCAAGCAGGAATACAACTAGGAGCATTAAGGTCCATTAATATTTTGTTGAGCCACATAACTTCACACACAACAGATGCCATAGACCTATATTCAGCCTCAGCAGAGGACCTGGATAAGGTGGCCTACTTTTTTCTTTTCTAGGACACCAAGTTACCACATATGAAAACACAATAACCAGACACAAATCCCATTTTATTTCTAGCTTGTAAAGCAATTTTGACAGCATTAGCCCAAAGTCTATAGTTGTCACAACCAGTAAGCTTAATGCTAACAAGAGTCCCAATATTATGATTATTAGGTTGTAAATGCAAAGGATTACCAACATCTAAAGAGATAATCAAAACAGGAGTAGGTACAGGAATAGTCATAATGAAAAACAAGTAAACAACACAGAAAGCACACCAAGTAAGAACAAGAAAAAATAAACAACAATTAAATGAGAGAGAGAGAACTTGAATCTCAAAAATCACCAATACTAGCTTGTGGACTAGGGTTGGCCAGAGCAGGTATCCATACCAGTCAAGTTGGAGGGTCAAGGTGTTAACCGAACCCGTTTGCACCCACCTCACTAGATCAATGACCAAGAAGAAACAAGAGACTTACAGCGTAATAAAACAGAAGCAGAAACACCACTTGTGCTCTTGATTCACTTAGTCAAGAGACACAGGTGGTGGGAGAGACAACAAGGCCACCAAGAGCAAACAAAACCAATAATCAACAATTAGGGTTTCACAAACCCTAATTTTAAATCACCAACAACAATGGAGTCACCAAACAGAAAACACCTAAAAGTTACAAATTAGGGTTTCACAAACCCTAATTTTAAACTTTCAGAAATCAACAAATCCAACACCTAAAGTGTCAAAAAAGCTGCAAGAAAGGTTAGATAACATGTAAATAATAAAATGGAACTTACCAATGAAAAACCCTAATTTCTGATTTTAGGGTTTTTCAAAATATATCAAAAAATATGTAAATTAAGACCATTAATCAACGATTAACAGTCAAAGAAATAGTTACCAAGCCAAGATTTGAGAAACCTCCAAAAAAAAGTTTGAAACCCTAATTTTAAAAAATTAAAATAAATTATAGATTTGTAGTATAATAACCAAAAACAAGTTTTTTAAGAAGGATTTATCCAAGAAATAGAGCCATAAGCCCTGATACCATGTTAAAAAACGAAATCAACCAAAATATATTTTTCCCAAAACACTTTATTAACCAAAGAACAAGAACAGTCCCCAAACGGATGTTGTTCAACATACAAACCAAATAGATAGTCCCCAAATGAATGTTATGTCAAACATACATCAAGAACAACAAACAGAAACACAAACTACTAATCTACTTAAGATCCAAACATCTACATCTTTGATGTTTGGATCTATTTAGGGTAAATAATGAAGGATGAATAAAATTGTTTGAAAGTTGTGAGGTTGAGAGAGATGTGTGTGTGATTAGGTGAGAGTGGTGAGTGAGAAGTGAGCGTTGATAACAAAGCTAGCCATCCACCAAGTTATAACCTAATCTTCAGTCAACAGTCAACACATGAGTCATCACCAAAAGTTACACAAAACCCCATGCACAATACAAAACAAGACAAATAAAGCCTAACGGCTATATTAGTAATAAAAAGTTACACAAACAGTCCCTCAAGCTTATGGACTTGCCATAAACACAACCAACATTTTCAACAGTCTCAGGTGGAAATTAGTGATATACTGAAACATGTTGTTGCCACAAAGAGTCCCATCTGCGTTAGATCTCTTAATAGTTAAAACATATGGATAGTTGGACAAACAAGATTTATTTTTGCTTGCTTTCAATTCGGAAAAAATTACAGTAACAACAACTACTTTTAGCCCACCGAGTCTGAAAAACGATGCAACTCCTTAATAATCGGGAGCAAACAATGAAAGTATATTTTAAGTTGTAAGAGCTTAAAAGTATATATATGTGTTTGTTTCTTCCCGCTAACCGACTGCGAGTAATAATCTTCACTCTTCCAATTTCATGTATTTTGATTTTATATATATCAATACAAATTACATAAACAAAAATATTGAAAAATGAGAAACATGAAAAAGTAGGGTTTATACCACATCGGCTGAGTAGTACAAGTTGTGAATGAAGAAAGCTCAATATAATACGACAACAAAATTTTCTTTTCCTAAACTATTAAGAATGTTTCTTGCTATCTACATGATTTGATACATTTCTAACTTCTTAGAGTTTTCTTTAAGATTAGAACTCTAACCATTCATTAGTTAAATTTTAAATTTAAATTGTTTTAAATTTAGATATAAGATTTCATTAATGAATATAATGATTTGTACTAATTATTAGTTATTTTTAAATTAAATATTTGTTTTATATATTTTCTTTGCTTACTATTTAATCCCGGTGGATTGCTATTTCCTAAATTTGGTCTGGTCCTAAATATTTCATGTTTGTTAGATGAGAATATTTGTACGTTGCGACCTGTACTTAACATTTGTGCCCTGTAACTATTGCAGTTGATGTCCCACAGGAGATCAGCAAACTAAAGAGTATGTTAGGCTTGGTAAATACCGATCTCATCATTACACCTGTATTCTCGGAACATATTCTAGTTTATTTTCTAACTTTTAGCTTATATTTTCAGATTTGGGAAAATTAAGTGACTTCTTTAATCATTTGATGTTTAAATACTTAATATCGGATATGGCGTTACCTTGATTCAGATTTTGGCATATAACATAATTGGGCGTCTCCCAATGAATACCAGGATACTTCAGTCCTTAAAGGTTATCATGCTTGATGGGAATCAACTTACTACTTTACCATACCAGAGTATGATTCTTCTATTCTGATTAGGTAAACAAATTTACCCACGCACATATCTACAACACAGACTCATAAATACATATACAGACATGTATATGAACAATAGGGATTTGACTAGCCCATTGTTTAAGTGGGTCAGTTTGTGAGACAAATGCGGTTATCTGATATGCCCCGGGTTTGTGATGGATATGATCCATCATACTTATCTTTTATTTATTTAAAATATGTGTTTAGGATAAATGTTTAGGAAAGTGTTTATTAAGTTTTAGTAATTATCTTGTGATCAGCTTGTGACACAAGCTAGGGTTATTCGGTATAAATACCGAATCATTATTATGAATGAATCAAGCAAAGTTAATCAATAAATCTCTAAGTCTTCTCATCTCTCGTTCTTAAGGAGCCAGCACACGCTATAGTGGTGCCTTATCCCGATACTACCCGAGAGAGTCGTATCAATTGGTGCTTTCATTGAGAGCCCTCAATTCGTTGAGGGGTTTTGATCTAAGGTTCCAAAAAAAACTGTTCATCGGTGCTACTGTTCACCGGTGGCTACTGTTCATCCGAAAAAAAAAATATTTATTTTTTTATTGTTTTTCGGTTGCTATGGCATCGGGCAACAGCGATTGGGACGCGCTATCTAAAAAAGGTATGGTGGCCGATTATGAGAGTAAGTTTGTTATACTTGTAGATAGAGTTACGGAGATGTCTACGGATTTACTTATATATTTTTATATATGTGGACTTAAACCGCTTCTACAATGTGCACTCTCAAGGTCAGCCCCTACAACTTTAGAGGAAGCTTTTTCCTTAGCCCGTACAATGGAGACACGTTTTGAGGCAATTGCAGGGAAAGGGCTGAATGTTGAAGATAAACTAGATACCGTTCTATCATGGGGAAGTGAAGAAGTTTCACCCGTGATAAAAGGGTCCTTATCTGATGATGAAGATATTGGTGTTGATGAGGTTAGTGGCGCACTAGACGGTATTTTCGATCTTGGTCAGAGTAATATAGAAGGCATGAAAGTTTGTAGTGAGTTTGGTTAATTTTCGGAAAATAAAGAAAGTGTGGAAGAGGTTGGAGGTGGTAGTTTTGATGATCGTTTGGATGAAATAAATTTTAATCTAAACGAGGAATTAGGGAACAGTGATGTTAGTCCTTCTTTGGTCACTTATGAAAGCTCGCGAGTTCGTCAATTATGGGAAAGAATTGGTATCGGTGATGCTCACGAACTCATGGATAATGGACGTATCTACAGATTTGTTCAACTGAAGGCATGGGAATTGATGTTAGACTCCCTATCGGCGTATTTTTCATATCACCTTGAGGGCATGATGATTTTTGAAGGTGTGAGGAGTATTATGGCCTGGCCAGAGATAGGAAACGAAGGGTATTGTGTTATGTCCAAGGCAGTAGCAGGAAGAAGAGGAAAAAGGGTGTTTGTATCGGTAGCGGACGATTGGAGAACAAACTGAGTTTGAGAACAATCTTAGCTAAGTTAATCAATAAATCTCTAAGTCTTCTCATCTCTCGTTCTTAAGGAGCCAGCACACGCTATAGTGATCCCAAACTTAGATCGATTTAGCTTTATGTATACGAGATTAGATCAAGTAATACACTTAGAGAAACCTTTGTATATACTTATGAATTTAAGTGTTATGCGGAATTTAACACTTAAACAAGAACACACAATGATATAAACAAACTTTCACTTTGATTATCAATATCAAACTTGCTTACAATGAAAGTAGTTTACGAATGAAAACTTATATCAAACATTAACCTAAAGGTCTTCTTTTATAGACATAAGAAGCCTTGTACAATAATCTACATATCAGCTATTCTAGGTAAAGATAAATATAGAAAATACAATGTTGTTCCTATCTTTACTAGAACTATTCTAGAATACAATAAACGCGTAGAATATATCTTCCTATCAGTGCTTGTCTTCAATGTGTCAACGCTTGACTTTATCTTGTCAACGCTTGAGCTGTCAGCGCTTGTTTTGTTCTTGTCAACGCTTATATTGTTCTTGTCAGCGCTCAAGTGATCTGGCCTTAATTTATTCTCAACAATCCTCCCCTAAACTTGATATCCACTCTTATGATCAAGTTTCTGAATAAGCAATAAGGACTAGAAGGAATCTTATAAACCTTCTCATATTGATAATGAATAAATCTAATCAAATCTTTTGCCACGTCACTTGAATAATCTATTTCCAGCTGAGTGTCCTTCATCTTTTCCAAAATAGCCTTGGATATGAAATATTGACCATCCACAAGTAGATACTCAGCAAACTTTGTAGAGCTTAAATGGTAGACACCAGCAGCTGAATATAACCTCCATTGAAGACCACTGAGGTCATCTTCAAGATCCTTCCAAACAGCAGGATCCTCATCTTTTGGTCCACACATTCTTTTGAATGTGGACCAAAGTTTTATTCCATTAGCTGAAGTTGGTGCTTCAGCCTCATACTTGGTCTCCAGCAACCTCCAAAGGTCCACCAAGTCTTCTCTATCACAACTTGCAAACAAAGATATGAGAGTGGTAAAAGTGTGTACCTCTTTGCCAAATCTGCCAATCTTCCAAAACCCACATTCATCTTCTTCATAGCTCACAATTGGGTTCCTAGAATCTAATGGTAACACTTGCACCATATCTGAAGCTTCTAAAGGTGAGAGCTTGAGGCTCTTTCTGATGACAGCTTCACTTGGATATAGTGGATCCATATCTTTGGGAAACTCAAATGAAATTCCCTTCTTCACTGGCCTGGGAACAATCATAGCTTTCTTGAGTTCCATTTCTTCTGCAAGCTCCTCCTTTCTTTCATCTGAAAGAAGTCTGAGAGTGTTTGCTTCCTGCACTCTCACCCAAATGGGATAAGCCCTGTTTTCCAACTCATCAAATGTCAAAGCCTTCAACTTCTGATATGTCCATCCAACTCCATGACATCTGAGCAACATAAAGTAGAGCTCCCTTCTATCCCTTTTCAACTCTGAGAGAATATTACTTGCCTTGTGTTTCAAAATTACCTGGCAATCTTTCTGAACTCTAAGAAGAATATCCAAACCCCATATTTGATCTGAGATGGTCAAGTCTGGATTCTCCATGCATCTTTCTTCCCAAGCATTGTACATTTGAACCACCTCTGGCATGTCAAAGTCAACCTGCAATTTCAATTCTCTCAGTTTCTCCTTGGCCAACTCATCCCCATACTCAAGCCTTTCTGGTTCTATAATCATCACACTTGAGTCTGAGCTAGCTCCATCACTTCCTTCTTCTGAAGTCACAACAAATGGTGACCCTTTCATCTCCTTTTTATCTTGTTCCAAGATTTGTGCAGCTAATATCCTATCAAACTCAACTTGAGCGGCATCCTTTAGAACAATCTCTTCTACCAATATACCCTTACCCTTATCTGTTGGTGCAATGGTTGGTAAGGTAGATGGTGATACCTGAGTAGAAACCTCCTTGATGATAGATGATGACTGGGATACATCACCTTCATATGCAGGTCTGTCAACGCCCAAATTTGTCCTATCAGCGCCCAAAATATTTTTGTCAGCATCCAACTCTGCCTTGTCAACGCCCAAATATCTTCCCTCAGCGCCTTGTGTAACCTCTCTCAACATAGCTGTAAATGATAAATTTAAGTTGGTAGGAGAGACTAAGGACGTATCAAAACCTGTTTGTTTCTTCAAAGTTGTAAGGGCCTCAGCAACATCCATTGATTGACCATCTGACTGCCCTTATCACTTAGATTTATTGGATCTTCCTCCCCTTTGGAAGATTCCTCCATACCCCTCCTTGCACTAGCACTCTCCAAAACAACAATCCTCTCCCTCAATTGCTTGAGTTCAAGGCCTTGTGAGCTGACAACTTGTACTAAGTCTGCATTTTGCTTTTGCAAGCTAATGCAGACTGCCGTCAATTCCATAAGAGTCATTGGTTCCAGTCTGCCCTCTTCTGAAATGGGGATTTGACCTCCCAAGTCAGAATCATTGGGCAAGGATGAGGACTTAATGATGGTGGGACTGCCTTGGCCAGCAACTAAGCCAGAACCAATAGTCCCAGCCTCATCCAGGTCACCAGCCACACTTGTGGTGGTGGTTCTCTCTGCTACATGGCTAGGACCACTAGAGGAGAACACTCTAGTAGTCCTTTGGCGTTTCATCAACCTATATTCAGGGGGTGTGGAAGATGGTGTGGAAGAATGGGTGGATGTGGGTTGGTTAAGGAGTGTTTGGGTTTGTGAAGGTTGTGTGTCAGCGTGGGAAATAGGCATATCAACGCCAACATTTGATGTGTCAGCGTTGAAGGAAGTTTGGTCAAGTTGCATATGTTCAGGTGAAGGGATGGGTTCAGGGATTGGTTCAAGTTGTGGTTGGGGGTCAATTTGTGGTTGGGGGTCTGGTTGGGGTTGTGCTGCTGCAATAACAGCAAGCATAGCTGGGGTCAAAGGTAGGTCACGATGGGGTGGTGAGTTCATCTTCATAAAAATAGCTTTCTTTTGCTCAGGGATCTTATAAAAATCATTATGATCCCTTGTGCAATAACCTTGGACATCAAAAACCATTTGTAGAAAACGGGGATAAGCTAAAGTCATTTTGTTCCCCTTGTTTTTACACATCCCCTCAAAAATCATTTTAGAAAAATTAAATTTTTGCCATGTTGCAATGCACACAATAGCACTGGCAATGGATCTATTGATCTCATTGTGTGCAGTACATTTGGGACTCAAACATTGAAAGAGGACATGTATGAGGTACTTCCAGGCTGGGGGAAATTCCTGCTTATGATACTTGTTTAGAGTACCTTCATCAGGAAAAGGATATCCCAAAGCCCTAAGCCCTTGTTCTATTTCATTTATGGGAAGGATGGCTATACCATCAGCATCATCAAGATGCAAGGCTTGGCATACCAAAGCCTCAGTAACCACCCAAGGTCTCCCATGAACAATAGAAGTCAATGTAGTCACTCTATTAACTGTTGAGGAACTGACAGTGTTCCAAAACTGCTTAATATGTGTGACTGGAATGAGTGGTGCATGAGAAAGAGCATACCTTAATGGGGATGCGTTCAAATACGCCACCATTTGTGTGTATTGGGGAAACAGAGTGTCATCAGCGTCAAGATATGCAATCATGTTGTGTTGAGACCAGAACCCCAATTCCAATTCTGATGGTTTAAACTTGGGTGCCATTGATGAAAGCTGTTAAATCTAAGTGAAGAAGATGAAGTTGATGAGAGAAAATGGTGTTAGACAAGAATTATAGAGACCTTGTTTAAAAATAAGAGCCAAATTTATAGGAGAAGCAAATGCATGTGATTGGCCCAAAAATAGGCAAGTATTTTCAAAAATCAATCATGAAAATATTGAAAAAGTATAAGTTTATCTCATGCATTAAATGAAAAAGTAACAACTCCCAAAATTACGGCCTAAAAATATGTCAAAAATAACAACTGGGTAGGTCTCATTGAGTGTCAACGGTCAAAAATAACCCATCAACGCCCAACGGCTATAATCTTGTCAAGGTTTGCCTATAACCATGTCAGCGTCCAATTTGGTCACAACAACGCTTGGAAAATTCTTGTCAGCGTCCAAAAATAAAAATGTTTTAAAAATGAAAAATGACCTAAACTAGTAATTTATCCTAGAGAAGATAACCAAAAGCTGATAATTATTATAGGGCGGAAAGCACTGTCCAGTTATGCACACTTGCTTAAGCAAGATAGACATAACAGTCCTCTAGTGTCCCTTACTAACCAAAACACTTAACAACCAAGTTACCTTATAAAATTCCTTGTTACTCCCAGGTAAATTCCATAACAAAATTATTCCCAAGTCACCCAACAGACCACAACCAATTCTAGGCCAAAAATGTCTTGGCAGCATGCATAGTATATCAACTTTGCATGCTACAGTGCCTTATGATTTAGTAAAACTAACTCATACTCACCTGTGGACACAATCTAGAATTGTGATAAGAGTATCATCTGGATACCAAAACATCTAAGGGTTCCTAAAACCTCCCCTTAAACTATGATACAAAAGTTTGCTAAAATCATGCATGAACATAAAAATTTATGTCAAGATATGAATGAAACATTCCAACCATCATCCATAAATAAAAACTTGTCCAAATGCTTCTCCATTGATCCATAAGCAACTCTGTATCTAATGGTATACTGCTAACACCATCTGCACATTTAGATTGAAAACCACAAAACTAACATTGTTGCTGACAACGCCCCGATAACACATGACAGCGTTGAGGGAAGCTTTGTCAGCGTTAGACAATTTTATTGCTGACAACGTTGCAAAAACACTTATCAGTGTTCAAGCAACCTTTGTCAGTGTTAGAAAAATATAGTGGAAAATCTAAATCATCAATAAGATCAATAACAATGCATCATCCTGTACATACTTTTACAAAAAGACTCCAAAACACATATTATGTGAGATTGACCATTCCAATACTTGTTACCAAGTATTGAAATCTCCCAGCATCAAAAGGTTTAGTTAATAAATCTGACACATTTTCCTGAGTTTCAACCCTATCTGGTTGTATTAAACCTTTCTCAAAGCAATCTCTTATAAAATGGTGTCTAATTTCTATGTGTTTAGTTTTAGAATGATGTACATGATTCTTAATGATGCATAAAGTACTGTTATTATCAACAAATATCTTGGTATGCATGAAATTATACCCATAGTCCAACTGCTGGTTCTGAATCCACAAAACTTGGCCACAACAAGCAGCTGCAGCCACATACTCAGCTTCAGTTGTAGAATTAGCCACCACTGTTTGTTTCTTGCATTGCCAAGAGATCAACCTGCTCCCAAGAAACTGACATCCACCAGTTGTGGATTTCTTATCAAATTTATCACCTCCATAATCACTATCTGAATATGCAATCAGCTCCAATGGTGAATCCTTTGGGTACCACAAACCAAGACCAGGATAGCATCTTAGGTACCTAAAGACCCTTTTCACAGCATAAAGGTGACATTCTTTGGGAGTCACTTGATGGCGTGCACAAGCACACACAGCAAACATGATGTCAGGTCTGGAGGCAGTAAGATACATCAAGGATCCTATCATGGATCTATAATGCCTGACATCAACATCTTTCCCATCTCCAATTTTTCCCCAAGGGTGTTCTCTATCCATAGGAGTAGTAGCCCTCTTTTCATGTGGAGAAAAGCCAAACTTCTTCAAGATCTCAGCAACATATTTATCCTGGGAGATGAAGATACCATCTTCTTTCTGCTGAACTTGTAAACCAAGAAAGAAGTTCATCTCCCCCATAGCACTCATCTTGAATTTGTCTGTCATAAGCTTGGAGAAATCCTCACTCATCTTTGGATCAGTAGACCCAAAAATGATATCATCAACATAGACCTGCACAAGCAACACATCCTTGCCTTTCTTCTTTGTAAACAATGTCTGATCTATGGTGCCCCTCTTGAATCCATTGTCAACCAAATAGGTAGACAAAGTACCATACCATGCTCTTGGGGCTTGATGAAGGCCATACATAGCCTTTTTGACTCTATACACTTTATCTGGATGCTCTGGATCCTCAAAACCAGGAGGCTGCATTACATATACTTCCTCAACAATATTTCCATAGAGGAAAGCACTCTTGACATCCATTTGATAGACTGTGAAGCCCATGCAGGATGCATAGGCTAGAAAAATCCTTATAGCTTCAATCCTTACAACTGGTGCAAAGACTTCCTCATAGTCTATCCCCTCCTCTTGTGTATAACCTTGAGCCACTAACCTTGCCTTGTTTCTGACCACAATGCCTCTTTCATCTCTTTTGTTCCTGAGAACCCATCTCGTCCCTATAGGTCTGACAAATCTAGGACAATCAACCAGCTCCCAAACATCCTGAATTGCAAATTGGTGAAGCTCATCCTGCATTGCTTCCACCCAACTTGGTTCTTTGAGAGCATCAAATATTTTCTTGGGTTCCTCTTGTGACAGAAAATAGGCAAACAAACATGCTTGCACAAGAGGGGTATCAACCTTCTTGTGTATATTGGCAATAAACCCACCAAGACCTTGATGAGATCTTCTAGTCTGAACTGGAGTCATAACATCACCAATGATCTGGGAAGGGGGGTGATTCTTCATTGTGGACGTGAGAACTCCTCCTTCAAAAAGTCTGGTGTCCTCAACCTCACGCTCCATGTTGCCAATATCTTCTTCATCAGACTCTCTTTCATCAACATGAGGATGAACCTCTTCATATATATTGGAAGGTTCACCTTGTTCAAAATTGGAAGAGAAAAGATGGGCAGAATTTTTGTCAACGCCTGAATTTTGTTTGTCAGCGCTTGGGCTAACAACGCTTGAAGTGTTGTTGTCAACGTCTGAGCCATCAACGTCTGAATTGGTCTTGTCAGCGCTAGATTTGCCTTTGTCAGCGCCTGAAGAACCATGCATGCTTGTATCTGGTGGTGCTTGGAAACCACCATTATCTTGTCTAGCAGCAGCAGCAAAAGCATCTGTCCAAATGGGAATGGAAACATATTCTAGGATAGGAGATGTCTTTTCTGCTTGTGATCCAACCTTTTCATGAACCTGAGTACCTAAAACATCAACAACTTATTCCTCCATAACATTTGAAGTTACCTTCACAATGTTTGGATTAGTGACAGGCATATAATTTAAAGGTCTAGATAAAGATTCCAAGTCAAACAACCAATTAGGACCACTTTCAGGATCACTAGGCTTATTTTCTAAAAACCTAACATGTACTCTTTCAAGTATACGTTTTTCTTCTTTAAGATAAACCCTATAACCCTTGCTCTACACTGAATACCCCATGAAGTAACCCTCATCACCTTTTGCACTAAATTTCCCTAAGGCATCACTAGTGTCCAAAACTACTACATGACAACCAAAAGGTCTGAGAAAACCAATATTAGGTTTTCTTCCCCAAAGTAACTCATAAGGTGTTTTGTTCTGAATTTTGTTAACCAATGCTCTATTTTGCACATAGCAAGCTGTATTAACAGCCTCAGCCCAAAAGGCAATAGGAAAGTGAGCAGCAGCCAACATTGTTCTGGCTGCTTCAATTAGGGTTCTATTTTTCCTCTCAGCAACCCCATTTTGTTGTGGGGTTCTAGCAATACTAAATTGCCTAGTAATTCCTTTCTTAGCACAGAAATCATCTAGCTTCTTATTCCTAAATTCTCCACCATTATCACTCCTAAGCATTTTAACCTCATTGCCAGACCTCTTCTCAATCTGAGTGATAAAATTAATTAGAATATCAGCTGTGTCACTCTTCATAGCAAGAAAGAATGTACAAGTAAACCTAGAAAAGTCATCTGTGATGACAAAGCAATATGACTTACCATTCAAACTTTCTATAATGGTTGGACCAAAGAGGTCCATGTGTAGCATATGAAGAGGTCTAGAACTAGTGTGCACCTGTTTGGACCTGAATGAGACCTTGTGTTGCTTGCCTTTAAGACATGCAACACAAGAGTGGTCATTGTGGAAGGCCTTCTCAGGCAAACCATCAACTAAACCAAGTCTCACAAGCCTATTTATATTTTGAAAATTTATGTGCCCTAGTCTCCTGTGCCACAAATTACTCTCATCTACTGAGGCCTTAGCATAAAAACAGGACATATTATTATTCATTTTAATCCCATTCAAATTCACATTATATATGTCCTTATGCCTAGGTGTTCTATACTCAATATATTTCTCATCAGGGATCTTAAAATCCTTGCTTAACACCAAACACTCAGTATCAGTAAAAAGAACTTTATTTTTGTTATCACAAACTTGTGATACACTAAACAGATTGTAATCAAGTTCTTTTACCAGGAAGACATTCTCAAAACGCAAATTCTTGGTGAGAAGGGTTCCTTTGCCTGTGATAGTACCATATCCGCCTCCAAAGTAAACCTTATCACCATCTTTAATAGGAGTGAAGTTTGTCAGATAGTCTTCCTTTCCTGTCATGTGCCTTGAGCATCCACTATCTCAATATCCATAATCATTGACCTGTCTATGAATGCTCTGCACATAAAGAAAACAAATTAGTTTTCTTTGGGAACCCAAGTCTTAAAAGACTTGGATTCATCTGGTTGTTCAATAAGAACAGACTTAGTTCTCACAACAACCCCATTCTCATCCTTCTTAGGATGAAATACCCAGTTAACCCCAATAGGTTTTGTAATGACCTTTGAAATGTAATTAAATCTATTGCAAGTCATTGAAATCCCATTATCATTAGGGTTTTGATCTTTCTTGGGTCTCCATGTTAAGCTTGAAGAAGCTTTAGACCCCTTACCTTGTGGCTGCAAATACTTAGGTCTGGTCACGTTTCTGTCAGCGTTAGAATTTGTCCTGTCAACGCTGAAATTACCCTTGTCAGCGTTGAACCTAGGGTTTGCTACAGAAACCCATTGCCTGTTTGACCAAGTGTTTGTCTTTTGAAATGGTCTTTGTCCATGAGTGTTAGACCCTCTAGTAAAGAATGGGGTAGGTCTAATCACTTGTGGACTTTGCTACACACAAGGTTTGGGTCTGAAAACGTTTGACTTTCTAACAACGTTGACTTTGTTCCTGTCAGCGCTGAAATTGTTCCTGTCAGCGCTGGCTTTGGGAGCGTTGACACACTTGTATGCCAAGTGTGAAAAGCTACCACAAGTGTAACAAGCTTTTCTAGACACAACCTTAGGTCTCGAAGAGAAGAAGCCTGTTCCATGATTGCTAACTTGGCTCTTGGGTGACCTAGTATTCCTATACATCTCTGCATATTTAATGGTAGGTCTTCTAACAGTGTTTGAGCCTAGGTCAACAGCTTTACCAGTGATTGGGTTAGTAACCTTAATGGGTGTGGACTCATTGGGACTTTCACATAGTAAGCCACCCTTGACAAATAAAGTAGGGTTAGCCTTCTTCCACTCATTCAGGTCAGCCAGTTTTTGTTGATACTCTTCAACTGGAGTGACAACTCTTGGTGGAGGAATGAATTCCTCCTCTTGGAGCTCTGACAAACCAGTCCAAGATAGGTCCTTTTGTTGGACACCATAGAAGTCACCAGCTGGTGGTGGAACCAAGGAGTAATCATTCATCCCAATCCCAGTCATGTCCTTATAATCTCTTTGTTTACCCACACATTCTCCTAGGGTTTGGGTGGCTCTATCAAATCTTTGAATTTTAAGGCCAACATTATCTTTATTCTTAATAGCCTCATCTAACTTAGCCTGTATCTCACCATTAACCCTTTCAATGATGTTTCTAATATCCATACTAGCATCTAACTCATGTTTTAAGATATTGATTTTATCTTTTAAGTCAAATTCCATTTTCTTATATTCAGAAACGGTTTTCTCAGTTTTAGTAAGAGCTAGTTGGTAATTAGACAGTTTACATCTTTCAGTGCTCATATCATCTAATAATCTTAACACCTCTTTGTTAAGTCTTTCAGTATTTAACCTACAGCCTTTGCTACAAAAAGCGTCATCATATACCTCGTTATCAGATGAAGAGGAGGAGTGTGCCATGAGAGCATATTCAACATGCTCTTCTTCTTCAATATCAGCAACCAAAGCTTTGTCCTCTTCAACATTTTTAGCCAGATAGCTCCAATCCCATCCCATACCATCAATTCCTAGAACTGCAACCATGGCCTTGGAATCCTGAGCTTTAACAACCTGACTTGAGGGTTTACCAGCATCAGATCTTCTAGGAGATCTGCATTCCCTCATGAAGTGCCCCATACGATGGCAGTTGTAGCATTCAACTTTGGATTTGTCAAATCCAGCTGTGTCTTTAGCATTGAAGGTCATTTTCTTCTTAAACCTTCTGTTCCACCTGTTTGCTCTTATACTAGCAAGAGCCATGTTCCACTTGATGTCCATCTCTTCCAAGTGCTCATCACTTATCGGCTCAAGGTCCTCATATGTAATCACTGAACCATTGGGCAAAGAAGCAATGTAAGCACAAACAGTATCCAGATCCAAACCTGCAGGTTTGTTAGAAATACGTTTTTACGTATATTAGAAGTATCGGTCACTCCACAATATTATTTATGTTGTAATAGCTTGTAGTTATTGTTACTTATTAAATTAAGTAAGAAACCGACCCATGGGCTTGTCATGGGTCGGCCCAAGCCCAAATAAGGGCCTAGGATATAAATACCCCTTTCCACCATGGAAAGGGGTTGGTTGTTGTTCATTCCTTGTTTTCATTTAATAAAAAGACACATAGTTTCTCTCTCACTTTTTCTCTCTAGTTTCTCTCTCTAGGAATCTTCAACCCACTTCATAGATTCATAGGTTATCAAGATTCTACATTTGGTATCAGAGCTATGGGGTGATTTAAGGTACTGGTTTGTGTGGTTATTTAGTTTTTTGATTGTATTAGTGTTCTTTAGGAAGATCCATCTTGATTCTTGGAGTTTTTGGTGTTTTTGTGATTGGGATTAGTAGATAAGTATTAGTTTTTACTTATTATTGTAGAAATCACAAAACTTTTTGGGTTATTTGGTAAAAATATGGGTTTAATCATCCTTTTTTGATCGACTGTTCATACGAACAAGGTATCTGTTTACCCAGTAAAGTTCCGAACCAAAAACATCCAGATCAAAAAGTTCCGGATCAACAAGTTCTGGATCAAGAAGTTCCGGATCAAGAAGTTCCGAACAAAAAGTTCCGGATCAAGGAAAGTTCCGGATCAAGGAAAGTTCCGGATCAAGAAGTTCTGAACCAAAAGTTCCGGATCAAGGAAAGTTCCGGATCAAGGAAAGTTCCGGATCAAAAAGTTCCGAACCAAAAGTTCCGGATCAAGGAAAGTTCCGGATCAAGGAAAGTTCCGAATCAAGGGAAAGTTCCGGATCAAGACAAAAGTTCCGGATCAAATCTTCCGAACCAAAAGTTCCGAATCAAGGATTTCCAAGCCAAAATCTTCCGAATCAACAAAAGTTCCGAATCAAGGGATATTTTACTTGTTTTTTCGACGATTTTTTAGAGGATTTAATATTGGTTTCTTATAACAAAAACTCAACACAATTCACAAGCTTTACTTCACTGCTCGATCAACCGATAATCTTTGTTTCTTTGAAGTGAACAAAATGAATCCGAATTCAGTAATGCCTCAGATGACATCCCTTACGGATATTTCCGTCATTACGGGAACGTATAATCGCCCTCCAATGCTCATCAAAGAAGTTTTTGAAGCATGGCAAGGCCGGATGATGTCTTACCTTAAGGGAAAACCGGTATATGGGAGGCTTATGGTTAAGTCAATTTTAAATGGTCCACTTGACTATGGTACCATCGTGGTTAACAATGTGACTCGACCAAGGGAGTTTGAAGAACTTACACCAGCTCAACAACTTGTTGCCGATGCAGACGAAAAGGCTCTTCAAACCATTCTCCAAGCTCTTCCACATGATATCTATCGAATGGTAAGTCAGTATACGGTGGCAAAGGATTTATGGGAACGTCTAAAGGTGTTGCTACAAGGTACGTCTCTTACCAAATAGGAAAGGGAATGTCAGTTGTATGATCTGTTTGATAGATTCACGTACAGCCCAGGGGAAACGCTTCACGACTATTACTTCAGATTCACTACTCTCATGAATGATCTGAATGTATACAATCTCGTGATTGCTCCATTCCAGGTTAACACCAAATTTTTGAATACTTTACCTCAAGCTGAATGGGGTGAGTATATTACCGATGTTAAGTTAACCAGGGATTTGCATAAGTGCAATTTGGATCAACTCTATGCTTTTCTTCAGCAGCATGAGAAACATGTGATCATGCACCGTTCGCCTCGAGGTATGTACCCTGATTCTTTAGCTTTGATGGCGAATCAACCAAGCTTGTCCCACAACAACACTCCTTATATTTTGGGACACCAAGCCTATCATCCATCACCTTACATGACACCAAGCTTCTCCCAATATTCGATTCTACCGCAACCACCCACCTCACATCAGCAACCATATCGGTTTAATGCACCTTCACCACAATATGCTTCACAACCTCATCCAGCAAGCATTGCACCTTATGCTCGGTCTTCATATTCTTCTTATCAAGAGAATGCAGCATATCCAACAAGCTATCCTGACCACATGAGTATTCCTTCTAGTGCTTACGCAGCTCAACAAGACCAAGCACTGTATTGTGATGATGATGAAGTCCCCATTCCTGAGTTCAAACAAGGAACTGATCCAGTTGAAGTGTTAGCCACTATGTCTGCTTACCTCACAAGGACTTTAAGCAAACGAGGATTTAGAGGAACAGCTTCTACTAACAATCAGCTGAGGAATTCATCCAATTCTCGCCAACAAGCTACTATTAAGAATGACAGGGTAATGGTTCAACCTATTCAACCTTATCAGGGGAGACCTACTACATCAACCACCAATGCACGCACGGTCAATCCTGCTCCAATGGTCAACACTCCTCCACGGGCTAATTCCACAGGCAAGTTGAGAATGATTACATGCTACAACTGCAAGGAAGAAGGTCACATGTCCAGGGATTGCAAGAAACCCAAGAGGAGAAGGGATGGTCAATGTTTTGCAGAGAAGATTTATCTGGTGAATGCTCAGGCACAAGGAAGGGAACTTGACGAAGAGGAGCTTGCATTTCTTGTTGATCCAGGGATTGCTGAACAAGACGTTGTCACTACACAGAATGCAGCATACCAAGCAGATGATCTTGATGCTTATGATTCAGACTGCGATGAACTTCAATCTGCACAGGCAGCTCTTATGGCAACTATCTCCAGCTTAGGACCAGAAAAGAGATCTGAGGTACTTATTAATACCACTGATAATACCACTGATGCTAGTATTCAACCACATCAAGTTGTGCAAGAGAGTGCTGATTCGAATGAGTCTTCGGTGGTGAGTCTTTCAAATGAGGAGACAATCAATGATAGAAATATCAATGTGAGTCCCCAGACTTTGAGTGAATCACAACCGGGAGCCATTTCGCATACGCATACTCCTGCTCAACAAGATTTGGTCATGGTTCCTGCTACATTACTTAGCCAAATGAATGCTGCACTCTTAGAAACCCTAGCTAAGAATAAGAATTTGTCTGATGAGCTTGCCTTAAGCAACGAGAAAGTTCAAACTTTGGAATTAGTGCCTTCGTCTAGTGTTCTAACAAATCCCGAATATGATCATTTTCGAAACAAACAAATGGGTCATTTGCAAGAAATTGAAACCTTAAGAGCAGATCTTTCTAATGAACTTAAGGAAAAAGAGTTAGTGGTCACTAATTTTCAAAAACTTCAAACGGATTTTGAATTACTCGAGTCTAAGAAGAATGAAATGGAAATTAATGCGGCTAATAAGATTAGAAGTCTAGATTATTTGCTTTTAAGACAATACGCTGCCTCTCAACTAGTGCACTTATTTGATGCTTCGTTTAGAGAATTTAACTTGTCACGTCAAAAAGGCCTTCCCCCTAACCCACGGTATGCAAAACAAGCTTTTAACCATAGTCCAAGACTTTATAATGCAACCCAATTAGGATTGGTCTTAGACCCGATTGTTATTTTCGATGATCGCACCAATAAGGATCTAGTTGATGAGAATCGGTCATATAATTTTGCAAAATATCCCGATTGTGATTATTTTAAAATGAATCAGGAGCTTGCTAAAACGGATTTTAGAATTCGCTTCCATATGGATAAAGATCTCATTACAGCACCAACCTACATGTTAAATGAAGAAAACCCTAGTACACTTCCTACACTTGTCAAAATGGAAGGACCTAAGGAAATTCCAAAGGATCTTCCACCTGTTAGCACTGTATGGTTAAACTTGCAAGAGATTAATCAATACTTTGCTAGTTTTGACAAGGTCATTTTGGAATGTACGACTTCAAATGGCCTAAACGCCGGAGAATGGGCTTTCGAACACATGAACGAGGTGTTTAAGAATGAGATCAATCCATTTGTCGAAAGTCTAAAAGGAAGTTTTGCATCTCTTAAGGAAAATCTTGAGTTTGAAATTGGAGAAGTTCAAAAAGTGTTTTATGAAATGGACACCGCTTACGAACTACAATTAATTGAAAAGGAAAAGATTTTATCCGAATATGACCGATTCTTGTCCCAAGTAATTTCGTGTGATGTGCTTACTACTGTAAATGTTAATTATTCAAATGAGCTTACATCCGCTATGATTACATGTGATGCTGTGAATATATGTGATGATGTGTGTGATCTCTCTATAAATGTTGCTGATGCTGTAAATGAGGTAGATAATCATTCTTGTCACGAATCTAACGCTGAGTTTTTAAAGCTACAAGATTCCTACAATTTACTTTCAAAACGCTTTAATCAACTAGAACAACATTGTATATCTTTAGAATTAAAACAACAAACTCACAATGAGGATCTTTTGATAACAAATAGTTGTGAAAACGGTGTTGAGACGAGTGACAAGATGATTGCAATAGTTAAGGCATTAGAGGAAGAGATTATGAGATTGAAGAGAGATGTGTCATCAAATGAAACATTAAAATTGGAACTAGAGGCTGCAGAGTCTAAAAACCAGGACTTAGAAATTAGACTTTCGTCTATTCTAGGGGAGATGGATCGTGCAAGACAGGGAATGTCCAAACATTATGGTTCACTAGAAGAACGCTTCGCTTTTAATGCGGCACAACAACAATCTGATGTTGAACAATTGAACCAAAAATGTGAGGAAATCTCTGACTTAAACATCCTGCTCATTGACAAAAACATGGTTTTGGCCGAGTTAAAGGAGACACTTCTTCTCACCCGACAAGAAGCTGTTAATAACTTGGCTACCAACTCTGCACCGTCTTCTAGTGCTCCAACAACCAAGTCAGTAGTGCTTTATAAGAACCCGCTTCATAAGAGAAACCCGGTTACCTACGATGATTATATGAGGAATGCCATTAAGCATGTAGATCTTGTTAGGGATATTTTAGACGATCTTTATGCCTTAGATCCCTCAAGTAGCTACTATTATTCGGCTCATGAATATATTAAGCGAGTTCAATATTGCTTAGCATATTTGCAATACATAGGTAAACCAGGTTCTGCACTACTCACTAATAGACCCATTACTGTAACTCCATTCAATAAGACCCCAGGAGCAAAACCGTCATTGGCACCATCAAGTAAGGCACCTTTAAAATCTGTTGCTAATGTTCCCACTTTGCCTTCTACAGGAGTAAAAGAGTCTACTAAGGCTAAAGGATCGCCACTCAAGAAAGATAAGATCAAGCCCTCCACTAGTAGTACCAACAAGAAGAAAGTAGAAGCTCACCATAGGAATGTTAGTTCAGTTTTAAATAAAAAGAATCATGTTAACACTAAAAGCTCTGCGCCTGTGCAGAAGCCTAAACCATTCGTGAATTCTAATTTGAATTGTTGGAATTGTAATGAATGTATGTTTTCCCAACGTCATGATTTGTGTCTTATTGATCATGTGAATGAAATGAATACCATTAGGAATAATCTTGAATGGAAGCCAACTGGTAGAACTCGTGCCCAAGTTGGATGGCAATGGCGTCCCACTGGTAGGACCTTTACATTAGATGGAACAATGTGCCCTTTAACTAGGAATGCATCCATTGAGGTTAGGTCTGAGCGTCCTTTAGTTAGGCACACTAGCACTCAAGTATGGAAACAGCGCCCTTTAATTAGGTCAGCCCCCACTATAGTGCCTATCAGTGAAGAAATACCTCAGGATTTAAGCCAACTAGAATCTACACCACCAACTAGGAAGAAGAAGGCTAGGAAATCTAAGAAACCTAAAGTTAGCAAATCTAAGATTATTAAATCTGTACCTGCTAATAACAAGGAACATTCAGATTCCGATACCTCTACATTGTCCTCGTCTGGTGATATTTTCAGGTGGTCCAAATCATCCTCTGGTATTTGGACTCCGGTTGTTCAAAGCATATGACCGGAGATCGCTCGATGCTCTGAAATTTCGTCAGCAAGTTTCTTGGAACGGTTAAATTCGGTAATGATCATATAGCAAAGATAATGGGGTATGGTGAATATCAGATTGGAAACGTTACGATTTCAAGGGTATACTATGTAGAAGGTCTTGGTTGTTTTCAGTAGGACAGTTTTGTGATTCCAACCTAGAGGTTGCTTTTCGACAACACACTTGTTTCATCCGCAACTTGGAAGGAAAAGATTTGTTGAAGGGATCTTGTGGTGCAAATCTTTATACCTTGTCCTTACAAGACATGATGGCCGCCTCTCCAGTATGTCTTCTCTCTAAAGCATCTAAGACCAAGTCATGGTTATGGCATCGCAGATTATCTCATCTTAACTTTGATGCTATTAATCATCTGGCTAAAAACGAATTAGTTCGTGGTCTTCCAAAGCTCAAATTTCACAAGGATCATTTATGTTCCGCGTGTTCAAGGGGGAAAAGTACCAAGAAATCATACAAGCCCAAAGCTGAAGACACCAATCAAGAAACTTCATCTTTTGCATATGGATCTTTGTGGGCCAATGAGAACTGAAAGTGTGAGCGGTAAGAAATTCATTCTTGTTATTGTGGATGATTTCTCCAGGTTTACATGGGTTAGATTTCTACGTACAAAGGATGAAGCACCGAAGGCTATCATCACTTTTCTGAAATTCATTCAGGTACGTTTAAATACTACTGTCCGCCGCATTCGTACAGATAATGGAACAGAGTTCGTTAACCAGACTCTTCGTGATTACTATGAAGAAGTTGGTATTTCACATGAAACATCCGCTGCACGCACTCCACAACAAAACGGTGTCGTTGAAAGACGGAATCGTACGCTTATGGAAGCTGCTAGGAATATGCTAATTTATGCGAACGCTCCATTGTTCTTGTGGGCAGAAGCTATATCTACTGCATGTTTCACCCAAAACCGTTCTATCATTCGGAAACGCCATGGAAAAACACCTTACGAGCTTCTACATGACCGTAAACCCGATGTTTCATTTTTTCATGTGTTTGGGGCTCTTTGTTATCCAAACATTAATAGTGAGAACTTGGGCAAGCTTCAACCGAAAGCCGATATAGGTATTTTCATTGGTTACTCACTCTCTAAGAAAGCATACCGAATTTACAACCGCCGTCTTGGTAAGATTGTGGAAACTATGGACGCAGATTTCGATGAGCTGACAACGATGGCTTCTGAGCAACGCAGCTTTGAACCCGCGCTTCATGAGATGGGAACCGGTGCTATTAGTTCCGGATTAGTTCCCAATAATCCTACTTCTACATCATTTTTACCACCTACAAGGCCCGAGTGGGATAAACTGTTTCAACCGTTGTTTGATGAATTCTTTGACCCCCCAAATGATGAAGTTCCAGCACCTGTAGTGATAGCTCCAATCCCTGAAGTTGTTGCTCCTGCTAATGAAGCTTTATCAAATGCATCTTCAATTAACATTGAACCGGATGCACCTTTACCAAGTGATTCTCAAACTACACCTGAATCATCACCCTTACTTGTGCCTAATGATGTTGAAGAGGATTCTATTGATCACGATTTGGAATATGCTCACCTACAAGAGCTTCCTTTCTTTGGTGTAGCGATACCTGAAAACCCTTCAGCCGCGTCTACCTCAGAAGAAGCTCCTTCTATTGTTCACTCCAGACCACCTAGGATTGAAAATCATAGCACCAAATGGACAAAAGATCACCCAATTAGGAATGTCATTGGAGATCTAGATCGACCAGTCTCTACACGCCATCAATTACAAGAGAGTGCACTCTATTGCTACTTTGATGCATTTCTCTCCGAAGTTGAACCTAAAAATTGGCAACAGGCTATGACTCAATCATCTTGGATTGAAGCCATGTAGGAGGAACTAAATGAATTCCAACGACTTGAAGTATGGGAATTAGTTCCTCTCCCTGACAAGGTTAACATACTTACTTTGTTATGGGTTTATAAGGTTAAACTTGATGAGATGGGTGCAGTATTAAAGAATAAGGCTAGATTGGTTGCTAGAGGATATAAAAATCCTTGGGTATAGACTTTGAAGAATCTTTTGCTCCTGTTGCAAGATTGGAGGCTATTAGACTATTCCTTGCGTATGCTGCTCATATGAACATGATCGTCTATCAAATGGATGTGAAGACGGCATTTCTGAATGGTGAACTAAGGGAAGAAGTCTATGTTAGTCTGCCGGATGGGTTTGTTAGCACGGAGTTTCCTAATCATGTGTACAAGCTTAAGAAGGCTCTCTATGGGTTGAAACAAGCTCCACGCGCGTGGTACGATCTCCTTTCAACATATCTCATCTCGGAAGGCTTCTCCAAAGGCAAGGTGGACCCCACTCTATTCACTCTCAAGGAGGACAACGACATGCTTCTGGTACAAATTTATGTTGATGATATAATATTTGCTGCCTCTAACATAGAATTGTCACAACGCTTTGAGAAGATAATGTCCACACGCTTTCAGATGTCAATGATGGGAAAATTTTCATTTTTCTTAGGATTACAGATTTCTCAGAATCCCAGAGGCATCTTTATTAATCAATCCAAATATGCTCTAGAATCTTTAAAGAAATTTAACTTTGAAAATTGTGACCCCGTGGACACTCCAATGGTGGAGAAATCCAAGTTAGATGAAGATAGGAATGGGACTATTGTCGATCCAAAACTTTACCTTGGAATGATCGGCACCCTTCTCTATCTGACTGCTAGCAGGCCTGATTTGCAATTCGTCGTATGCATGTGTGCCCGGTATCAGGCTCGGCCTACCGAAAAGCACCTACATGTTGTTAAAAGGATCTTTCGGTATCTAAAAGGAACACTTCATCGTGGTCTATGGTATCCGAAAGATTCCTCTATTGCTTTAATATCATACGCAGATGTCGATCATGCTGGGTGTCAAGACACGAGGCGTAGCACTTCTAGATCTGTGCAACTCCTTGGAGACAGATTGATCAGTTGGTCTTTAAAAAGGCAGAAAAGCGCTGCAATTTCTAGCACGGAGGCTGAATACATCGCCATGTCCGGTTGTTGTGCTCAAGTCCTTTGGATGAGATCACAATTAACTGACTACGGTTTGGGTTTCAACAAAATCCCGATGTATTGTGACAACAAGAGCGCCATTGCCCTTTGCTGCAACTATGTTCAACACTCCCGGACCAAGCACATAGACATTCACTACCATTTCATTAATGAGCAGGTGGAGAACGGATTGATCGAGCTGTATTTTGTCACTAATGAGTATCAGCTGGCAGATATGTTCACCAAAGCCTTAGATCGAGGACGAATCGAGTTTTTGATCGACAAGCTTGGCATGAAATCATTCACTCCAGCGACTCTCAAAGAATTGGCAGAAGAATCAGTTGAATAGTAGTGGTAAACTATTCAGGCGTATCCTTTGTTCGTGATCATGTATATTATCGTATATATATAAACCACAAAAAGAAACATACAAAAATATAAAACCAAGAAAAACCATAAAAAATATAAAACCTAGAAAAACCATAAAAATTATAAAATCAAGAAAAACCAAAAATATTTTTCGTTTTTTTTAAATCGGGCATGTCTTTTAGTACGGTAATATTTACGGCTTTAGAAATGTCGATCAAAATTGACACGGCGCCATAAATAGAGTCCGTATAAAAGTTGTACATTTTTAAAACATGCCCATTATGGCTTGTAGTTATTTCAGACTGCAACCCGGTTTTCATATTAAAGTCACGTATTTCCTTGGATAACGTTGGCTCACAACGGGAATTAATTTTCTCGGGCATGATTTACAAGCCAAATCATGCAAAGGGATCAAGTTTACTTTACAACTTGGTCTAACACGAGTTAGTGTACGTCTCAGTGCATTAATTTGTCAAAATAAGAGAAATCTTATTGCCACCACGAATCAATCTTTTTCAAGATACTAATTGGAAATGCTTTCATAAATATTTGACTCTTTAAACAATGACTACAGCTCTTTAAATAGAAAACGGGTCATCGTTTAAGGGGGAGAAAATATTAAATCATCTTCGTCATCAAAATGATCTTTCAAAAGTGTTTGTGGAAAATTAATGGCTAAATGGTAAATGAGTGGTCTTGCTTTAGAATACAACTTGTGCTCGTTCAATGTGATAGGAATTGCTTTAAGATCTTGAGATTTTGCTAATAGGTTGCGATGCTTAAGTTGTGTTGGCTAAGTTTAACAATGGATAGGGAGATTAGAAAAGAAAACCAAAAAGACAAGGAATAAAAAGGGAAAAGAATAGAAAAGTGTAGGGATTTAAGGTGACATTTTGTGAAAGTTGGAAAACTTTTGACCTAAGTCAAACCAACCCCCCCCCCCCCCCCCCCCCGTTTTTTCATTCACTGTTTTCTGCTTCATCAAATTTCCGCCATTAAAACACACACTCAAGCTTTCAAAAAACGTGGTTTTCACATTCAATCCATTTCAAATCCGTCTCTATCATCTCTAAGGTACATACCCAAGTGTTATCTTGTCTAAATTCGTTACTAATCAACTTAATTAACCTATTTTAATCAGATTCAATCCAATTTAGGGTTTGTGTTTAATTAAGGGTTAATTGATTAGGGTTTTAGATGGGTTTTGCTCGGAATATCATTAGATTGTGTTAGGTTACCTTAGATTGCCTTAGAACTCACAAACGCGACTAGATTAATCTTTAATAGGCTGCGTTTAGAAGTTCCGAATGAACATGGTGAACAAACTTCCGAATGAAGGAAGTTCCAAACGAACTTCCGAATGAAGGAAGTTCCGGATGAACTTCCGAATGAAGGAAGTTCCGGATGAACTTCCGAATGAAGGAAGTTCCGAATGAACTTCCGAATGAAAGAAGTTCCGAATGAACTTCCGAATGAAGAAGTTCCGAATGAATTTCCGAATGAAGAAGTTACGAATGAACTTCCGAATGAAGAAGTTCCGAGTGAACTTCCGAATGAAGAAGTTTCGGATGAACTTCCGAATGAAGAAGTTCCGAGTGAACTTCCGAATGAAGAAGTTCCGAGTGAACTTCCGAATGAAGAAGTTCCGAATGAACTTCCGAATGAAGAAGTTCCGAGTGAACTTCCGAATGAAGAAGTTCCGAGTGAACTTCCGAATGAAGAAGTTCCGAGTGAACTTCCGAATGAAGAAGTTCCGGACGAACTTCCGAATGAAGAAGTTCCGGACGAACTTCCAAATGAAGAGTTCCGGATGAAGGAATTCCGAATGAAGAGTTCCGGATGAAAAGTTCCGGATGAAGGGTTGTTTGATTGAAAGTTGTTTGCTTGTTATATTTACTTGATGAAATGTGTTATGCTTAGAAGTAAAAATGATACATATCTATATATTTTTGTGCATCAACCTTTCATGTCTTATCTTAAGCAGATACAATGACTAATCCAACAGTACAAGCAATCCAAGACTCTAGAGCAGCAGCAATTGCTGAAGCACGAACACTCAAGTTCATACCAAACAATTACCGGCTGAAGCAAGTCTCAAAATCCACTCACCATGGATTCAAAGTAGCCATAGCAATCCTTGATCACTCTCATTTCAAGAATGCTTTAAGGAGTACTGCCTCGGTACCTTATGATTACATGTATGAGTTTTGGGCTACTAAGGAAAGCACCTCAAACAAGATCACCTTCACTCTCGACAACAAGCAGCAGACACTTACTGTTTCAGACTTCCGTAAGATATTTGGCATTCGGGATACACCCAAAGGTATGGCATTTTCGAGGGATCCTACTAAAGATGAACTCATGGAGATGTTCGATTCTCTTGGATGTCCTGACATACGAGTTGTGTCTGAGTTTACCACTGCTAAGGTAGGTTAACCTTGGAGAGCAATGTTGGGTATTCTTAGTAGATGTCTTACACCAAAAACCAGTGGGCATGATGCATTGCGTAATCCAGTTATGAACATCTTTCATGGAATGTACACAGGCGCAAATGCAGATTATGCATTATTGTTGTGGGAGGAATTCACCTTTCAACTCTTCCAAAACAAGAAGCTGAAGACTAATTTCTTTCCTTACCCTCGGTTTATCAAGCTTATCATTAATTATTTTATGAAGAATGATGTTACTATTGATAGGCGTGCAGCAAGTCGTCATCATACTGAAGAGGCTGATCATACTGTGGATCTAAGGCATGAAGGACCATCTGGTGGTGTGATTCCTGGTCCTATTCCCGATTATCTTCTGACGGATAAAATTAAAGGTTCTGCTGATTACAAGCTACTGCTGCTAGAAATCAAGAAGCTAAAAGCAAGCCTTCAGTCTGGATAAGATTCGTCTACTACGGTCAAGAGTAAAGGTAAACGCAAGCAACCAGCTGCTTTACCTGAACCCGAAACCGAGAAGAAGAAGACTGTGGCTAAGAAGGGAAAGGGTTTGGCTGATGAGTTAGTTCTCCGCGACGAAGAAGATGTTGATGATCCTACTCTTGACAAGGCTGAGAGAAAATTAATGAAGATAGCTATTGAAAGGAGTAGGAGAGATACGGGCGGTAGTGGTTCTGGTGCACAGATAAATATTGAAGAAGAGTACGAGGAGCCAGAGGACATTGATGAGTTTGGATCACCTAAATGTTATTCTACTTCGAAGGAGACATCAATCCCCGTTTCAGCAAGTGTTGAAAAGGAGTCCGGTGCTCCTACAATCATGGTACCTACTCAACCCTTAGTAACTCAACCTCCACCAATACAACCCTTACCAACCCGAACGGTTTCAACACCATTACTTCCACCTCCAATAACTCCCATTCTCAGTACTGTGGTCACAACCGAGCCTCTTCAACCAACCCAGAGCAGCTCTGCATCGTCTACAATGGCTGCATTTGTAATGGCCGAAATGTTGGATAAACATACGGATATTCAAAAATGAGAGATGGATGAACTTCGCCAAGAGCTACATAGACGAGTTCAAAGTGAAGAAGCATCTAAGAAAGCCCAAAAAGAGATGCTTGCTAAGTTTGCTGCAGAGATGGAGTTGACACGTAAAGCTCATGCAGAAGAACTAGCTCAGGTTAAGCAGGCTGAAGCTGATAAACATGCTGCACGAATCACGAGACTTCAGGCTATGAGGGATAAATACAAGGAGCAGAAAGAAGCACTTGAAGCTTCTGTTGAAGAGAGAGTGAAAGAATCCGTTGAGTCCGTTATGCCAAAACTGCGTGATGAAATGAAGAAACTCGCAGCTGATAACTTGATGATCAAGTCATCCAATCCTTCAGAATCCGCCTACAAAATTGCCTATGAGTTAACGGATTTTGAATTAAAGAAGATCCTCAAAGCTCGCATGAGGGAACTTGGATCTTTTGATAAATCTAAGATTCAACGGACACTCTACAAATCCCTGAATGACGTTATCATGGAGGATGATCGGTTGTTCAAGATGTTTGGAAGTGTGGTACCTTACCACATTCTGCCTAAGGAAGAAAGGGAAGAAAGCGAACAGGAAGAGGGTACTGGTGAAGAAGAAGAGGAAGAAGAAGGAGAAGAAGAAGAAGAAGAGGATGATGATGGTGATGATGATGAGGATGATGATGATGATGATGATGGTAATGATGGTGGTGATGGTAATGAGGAGAGTGCGAAGGGGAGCAACGAGGATAGCGATGAGGATGATGGTGGTAAACAGCCTGAAGCAGGGGATAAGGTGGCCAGCACAAAGAAACCTTCTAAGTCTGGAACCAAGTCTAAGAAAGATGTTGCGGCAAAGGAAAAATCCACTTCAACGGAATCAAGACGATCCAAGTGGCGCCATGATGTAAATGCTACTACGGCATCATCGATTCCTGGTACATCTATTGCTGTGTCTATACCTGTTACCACTAACCCTATTAGTTCTGTTGTTGCTCCTGTGATTGCAGAGTCAGTAACTGAACCTGAAGCTGCACAACACTCGCCCGTTCATGACACCGCCGAGATGCCTGAATCAGAACCAGCAGATGTTCACGTTTCTACTCCTCTACAACAAGAACCACAATCTACTGTTCCTAAATCAAGCACACGGGACTGGGCAGACACGTTGGAGATTGACGAGACTGCACCGCCACAGGCTTGGATCACGGCAACGGTGCAATATGATCCAATCACAGACGCTGACAGAGATGTCTTATATCTCCGTATCCGCAGTCCGATTGACTTGTGCGCATTTCTGGCTCATGAGTATAAATCTTCGGTCACTCCATCGTTGGTAAAGAGAGCGCTAAAGGATAAGAGAATTCGCGCCAAAACCAGGTTAACCCGAATGGAGTTCGAGTATTATGCTGATGAGGTCCTGAAAGCTCTTAACACCGTTCAAAGGCCAGGCCCCCATGAATCAGAAAGAGCTCCACCTCCACTTGATCCTTCTCAAGATAATCAGATTGCTCTCGACTTCTTCGTCACTTATGATTTTGAGTATCACCTAAAGGGTTCATCAAAGTACGCAACCTCCCTGACCTTGCTGAAAGCTGCCAACTGGGGGACAATACCCTGGATCGAGGAAAAGGTAAACCGACTCTGGGTCCCAAGGGTAACTCGTAATTATGATATGTATGCTGTTATAGGTGCATCTCATTGGGACAAACGAGTCCGAAGGGCGTACAGGGGTTGCTGCTTAGCCAATTCAGGAAGCAACGTTAGATCCGATATTCGCATCTCCAGTATTTTAGGGCTGAAAACAGAAGCCAAGAATGGCTATTATCATGTGACGGAGATTCGTCTGAAAAGGGAGGATGACAGAGAATACAAAATCCAGCGGGGAGATTTTTATATCATTCGCCTTGAGGATATCGAAGACATGCTGCTTATGATGACCCGGGATCAACTCACCCATATTGCTCGTGAAGACATCATTGCTTTGAATACAGCACTTCGTATGTTCACACGAAGCGTTGTTATCAAGAAACGAGTTGAAGATCTTCAATTGGGAGTCGAAAGCTACCAACGGAAGCTTAACCTCACCCGTCCAATGAATCAAGTTCTACCTCAACATGTAGATAGATGTCCCTATACCGACATTTCTGTCCCGAATTACGGCATTTTCTACTTGAACAGTCGAGGGTTAATGAAGTTTATGAGGGTGGGTGAGCTTTATAAGTACAGTGATGGGACTCTCCTATACGTCAGAGGTAAGTTGGAGCATCTTAATTCGGGTGGGACTTTACCAGAGATGACTGAGGATTGGCATCAGGGTTATCGGCAAATGGCGAAGTATGTGATCAAGAAGATTGATCAAAAGCTCCGTGAACGCAGATTGATGAGGAGCTTAGAAAGATTCGTTGGTGGTAGACCATATGGAGTGCACCACAAGTTACTGCAACGATCCATCTAATGGGTCGTACATTTCAGGTCCACTTTATATTGGTTTTTAATTGTGAATATGTAAATTTGTGAATATTGTGCTTTTACGACTTGATGTAATGTTACGGTATGATAATTTTTCAAGAATTTCTCACGAGATTCTAAATCTTTCAAAATATATCATACTAAAGCACTACAACTATCCCTTATTAATTTAAGGGGGAGCATTAACATGTTCTATGGCCAAACATCAACTTCATTTTTTTACCCAAAGACCGGTTAATCCATTCAATATCCCAAATATTAATGGTTAACATTTTGGATAAGGGGAGAAAAATGGGATTAAGGAGACTTAAATGATACTTGACTAAAAGATGAAAAAGACTTAACGATTATCCAACTTAATATGTGTAAAGCACGTGTTAAGGGGGAGCGTTTTTGATGAACAAAACACCTAAGGTACAAATCTTTTGATTTCAATATCACAAGTACCTTAGGTGATTTTCAAGGATTTTTCATGGTGGCTATACCTTCCCAAAACACGCTTAATTCACGACGATGTGGTGACAAAAGGTTGGTAGGAATAGGTTTAGTCCAATGATTCTTCAGAGCCGATGGAATCTTCCCAAGGACAATTCCCTAGATAGAATTAGAAGTCCTAGGAAAGATGGAGAAAGAATGTGAACGTAGCTGAGTACCGACTAATTACTTATGCTAGCACTGGAACAATCACAACAAGGTGCTAGTGATGATGTATTGGTAAGTACTGAAGGGGTTGAAGAATGAAAAAGAAATGTAAAGATAAAGGGTGTAAAGAAAGAAGCCCTCCTTACAACTTTAGGCAGAAACCGGGTCAATACATATGCTATTGAGATCATTTTTGTTAATGATTCTCGATATTGAAGAAAGACATCATGGACCCAGTGATGCAATGCACAACCCTTCCCAGCTAACTCAAATATCTCTCAAAAGGTATTTGTTTTAATCACACAGAGATCAACACGTTATCTATTGGTTTATTCACTCCGAATAGACTGATATTGAAAAGGTGGCACTCCTCTCCAGCCATCGCTCACTAAATCAAAACGCACTATCGAGTCTAGAGCCACGAGATCATCAAAAGTCTCATTAGGACACTTTCCATTTATTCCTTGCTTTCTCACACACTGTGAAAAGTAAGAGATTTTCATGAGTCCTACGCAGTATTCCTGTAATATTGCCAGAACATCTGAGTAATACGTAAGTATTACAATGAAGATGGAAATCCTGCTTGAGCCAACATCAAACAAGCTCATGGTAGGTTACACGTGCGGTTCTTTTAGAACCAATCTTGTGAAAAACTGGAAAGAAACAGTGGTTTAATTCTTAATTGAACTTAAACTCGTTCCAGGCCTCTACGCATTATCATATGATCTTGCCAGAACACTCAGAGTGACTCTTTATTGATCACAGTGACGAGTGGAAATCCTTCTAGTGTTAACATCAAACAGCACTTGGTAGGTGACGTGCAAGATTCTTTATGAATTGAGCTCGTGATAACTGGAAAGCAACGATGGTGAAAATCTTAATTGAAATTCACTTGTTCCAGGTTTCATGAATTGACGGCTTCAAATCACAAGGATAATTTATCCAAGTGATTCACTCTTTATGTTCGCAGTCAGCTTTGGACGGTCGAATAAAGAGAACGGGTTTACCCGCGAAATCCTGTCAGGAAGTTACTTAATTGAAACTATCCGTCACGGGTACGATATCTAATATCGTCCAACGGTCTTCACCGACCGGAGGTAAAATGCTACCGAATTAGAATAAAATGTCAAAGCCATTTTATTCGTGTCGTTGCTGTGTACCTGTTAAAGACGGTGGCGTTGCTGTGTACCTGTTGAAGACGGTGGCGTTGCTGTGTACCAGTAGAAGACGGTGGCGTTGCGGTGTACCTGTTGAAGTCGTTCCCACATGCTTATGTTTTTCTACATCAAAGTTCAGCAAAATTCAAGAAAGTGCAAAATGAAGTCTTCCGCTGTACCAAACTCTGAAGCTTTCGAGAATTCAACAAAAAGACATAAGTGTGTGGAACATGGAGTCACGAGGAGGCAAGTTTCACAAGAAGGCAAAGATCGCACGTGATTGGTCAAAAGAACAATGCTCTCAAGCCAAAGCCAAAAAGATCAAATCAAAATATTCACAACAAAAAGAAAGAAGAAAAGACTACGAGCTGAAGAACGAAGACTTAGTATAGTATGCTAGGTTTAGAACTTTGTAACGTGGAGTGACCTCCCTTAGGGGGAGATTGTTAGAAATACGTTTTTACGTATATTAGAAGTATCAGTCACTTCACAATATTATTTATGTTGTAATAGCTCATAGTTAGTGTTACTTATTAAATTAAGTAAGAAACCGACCCATGGGCTTGTTATGGGTCGGCCCAAGCCCAAATAAGGGCCTAGGATATAAATACCCCTTTCCACCATGGAAAGGGGTTGGTTGTTGTTCATTCCTTGTTTTCATTTAATAAAGAGACACATAGTTTCGCTCTCACTTTCTCTCTCTAGTTTCTCTCTCTAGGAATCTTCAACCCACTTCATAGATTCATAGGTTATCAAGATTCTACAAGGTTTAACTCTTGGGGAGTCACTTTTGAATGTGTCAGCGTTTGAATAGGAGACGTTGACAGGACTTGTTCCAGCGCTGACATATGATGATCCAGTAACTGGATGCATATAAGAGTCCTTCTGATTGAATTGACTTTCACTATGAGAAAAGAAGGCCATGTTACTGTTGGTAGACTTGCTCCCATGTTCTAAAAGAGTTTCATCTTCCAACAACCTTAATTTTTTGTAGATGTCATCAAACGAGGAGCTCTTGTAAGTATTGTTGGCAAGAATAGATCTTGCCTCAATCTTCCATGCCTCACCAAGACTTTTAAGAAAGGTAGCATTAATGTCAACATCACCAGATTGTGTCCCCATGAAGGACAACTTGCTTGTAATGTCAAGCAATCTGCTTCTCACACTACTCAGTTTCTCATTGGGTTGAGCTTTGAAGACAGCATAATCATGCATGAGTTGCTTTTTCTTTTCTTTCTTAGTGTCTGCATTTCCACCATGTGCAACTTCAAGAGCTTCCCAAAGGTCTTTAGTAGATTCATAACCTCTGTATTTATGTTGATTTTCTTGTCCCAAAGAGAGCTTCAGAATATTTAGGGTTTTCATGTCAACCCTTCTCTTTGCTATGTCTTCAGCAGACACAGCTCTACCATCATTAGGTTTTTCCTTCTTGTCAGATTCTGAACATCCAGCAACAGCTGTTCTTGCAGCAATAGCATTAGCAATCTTTTGAGCCTTATTGAATGTGTTTCCATATTCAATAATCTCCCAGAGTGTGTAATCATAGATCCCTAGATATTGCTCAAAGTTAAATTTCCACTGATCAAAGTTGGTTGCATCAAGCATAGGAATCTTGATGCTTGGTAAAGGTGAGGAGGAAGAGTTGGTGATTTCTGGAGTTGACATGATGTTGTTAGGGTTTTTGAGAAAATTAGGGTTTTGGTGATTTCTAGGGTTCTTATGTTCTTTAAGATCAAAAGTTTCTCAACAAGCTCTGATACCACTTGTTGATCCCAAACTTAGATCGATTTAGCTTTATGTATACGAGATTAGATCAAGTAATACACTTAGAGAAACCTTTGTATATACTTATGAATTTAAGTGTTATGCGGAATTTAACACTTAAACAAGAACACACAATGATATAAACAAACTTTCACTTTGATTATCAATATCAAACTTGCTTACAATGAAAGTAGTTTACGAATGAAAACTTATATCAAACATTAACCTAAAGGTCTTCTTTTATAGACATAAGAAGCCTTGTACAATAATCTACGTATCAGCTATTCTAGGTAAAGATAAATATAGAAAATACAATGTTCTTCCTATCTTTACTAGAACTATTCTAGAATACAATAAACGAGTAGAATATATCTTCCTATCAGTGCTTGTCTTCAATGTGTCAACGCTTGACTTTATCTTGTCAACGCTTGAGCTGTCAGCGCTTGTTTTGTTCTTGTCAATGCTTATATTGTTCTTGTCAGCGCTCAAGTGATCTGGGCCTTATTTATTCCCAACAAGAGATAGGAAAATGAAGGGTATTGTGTTATGTCCAAGGCAGTAGCAGGAAGAAGAGGAAAAAGGGTGTATGTATCGGTAGCAGACGATTGGAGAACAAACTGAGTTTGAGAACAATCTTAGCTAAGTTAATCAATAAATCTCTAAGTCTTCTCATCTCTCGTTCTTAAGGAGCCAGCACACGCTATAGTGGTGCCTTATCCTGATACTAACCAAGAGGGTCGTATCAATTGGTGCTTTCATTGAGATCCCTCAACTCGTTGGGGGCTTTTGATTTAGGTTTCCAATCATAAGAAAAAACTGTTCATCGTCACTGTTCGTCGGTGGACGGGGTACTATTCATCAAACGATTACTGTTCATCGGTGAGTTACTGTTCATCAGAAATTTATTTTGCTGTTCTCGAGTTATGGCATCGGACGGAAACGATCAAGACGCAAAATATGCGTTGTCTAAGCTTTTGCAAATGGGTACGATGACCGAATATCAAGGTGAGTTTGAAAGACTTATAAAGCTAGTCACGGGGTATTCTGAATCTTTACTTATCTCGTTTTATACATCCGGACTTAAACTGCCGTTACAACGGGATATGTGGAGGTCACGACCTACAAGTTTAGGTGAAGCCTTCGCTTTAGCACGGATCATCGAGGCCCGATTTGTGGACGATAATAATCAAACATTGGAAGAGAAAAAGGCTGTTGATCAAAACATCATAAGCGTTAAAAATGAAGGCTATAATGTTGAAGATCCACAAGTTGCTGAAAAGGGTGATGATACCAAAAATAATGATGTGGGCTATATGAGACAACCTATAGAAGATGAGGTCGGGCTTCTATCTCATGAAGTCGACTACACTAGTGATAATGAAAAGAAAGCGAAGGATTCGATTAGTAAAAGCTCACAAGAAAAATGGACAGAAGAAAATGAGGATTTATTCTTATGTGACCAATATTTTCTTTCCAAAAAAATATTGATGGATAAGTCTGAGTTTGTTTCACATGTAGAGGAGCTCATTATGTTTACTAAAGATCAAACATCGAGTAAAACTAGTATGACCCATAATGATAATTTATGTATGAATGAAGGTCCACATGTTTCGGTAAGATCAATTGGTTTTGCAATCAATAAAAATCTAACGAACTATGGGAGCGTGGTTCGGGACAACGGGAGTTTAGAAGTGTACAGGTTTTGGAAATCGTCTAAAACAAAGTTCTTTATTATTCAAAGAAAAACTTAGGATCCCGGAATCATGAGCTTTTCAAGACGTCACCTTGAGGGTAAGGTGAATTCGAAGGAGTGGGGAATGATATGCCTCGGGTTTGTGATGGATATGATCCATCATACTTATCTTATTTAAAATATGTGTTTAGGATAAATGTTTAGGAAAGTGTTTATTAAGTTTTAGTAATTATCTTGTGATCAACTTGTGACACAAGCTAAGGTAATTCGGTATATATACCGAATCATTATTATCAATGAGAAATCAATCAAAGTTAAACAATAAATCTCTAAGTCTTCTTGTCTCTCTTTCTTACGGAGCCAGCACACGCTATAGTCGTGCCCTATCCCGATACTACCCGAAAGGGTCGTATCATTATCCATCTCCGGCAAACTGTTAACCAACCTCCCTGAAACCATAGGAAGCTTGGGCAATGTAAGTGACTTCACATGGCTCTAATTAATTCTCTAACTACATATATAGCACTTTTCGTTAAAAGAAAAAAGATAGCAAGATGTTAGAGTTACAGTTTTACAGACAACACACAACACACATGGGCGGACGTACATGTTAGAGAGGGTATGCGCTTGCATACTAATAGGATACCTAATTAAATATCATAAAATATATCCCAGTGGAACAAAATATGGCACATTCAATATACATAAAAGAAATGAGCACATGGATGAAATGAAAACTATTACAGGAAGGAAGGAATATATGACTCAGCATCTACTCACAAAGGCAAGATACAAACTTTTTACTCCTATAAATAGGATGGAAAGCAAAAGGAAAAGGGCATCTCTCCTACTCTCACGTGCCTCTCATTACTCATTCTCACTCACATAATCAACAGCCATATGATATGGTTTCAGAAGTAGTCCTGCTATTAAGCATCTCATCGTATACACTATAGTACCTGGCTACTAAGATAGCTATACAGGCACATCAACACCTCAACGAACTGTACCATTCTTTAGTTCTATCTAGTGGCGTAAAACTACACTTGTCGTGTGAGTTACCTGAGGGGAATCGCCACCCGATAGACAGCTCCATCCCAAACCACATACCTATGCTATATTTTCGATAACCGATCATCTAACCCGTAACTCACCCATTATTATAGAATGACGTCGATCACATGGAGCATGATCATGGCACATAATTCAAGCACTCAAGCCCTTGGTCCTGACATGTGATTCTACCCTTCATCAATTGGCGCCATCCGTGGGGACCGAAAGTTCTTTTTTTTATAAAAGCACGGTAACTCGTAACACTACCTGATCGCTAAACGGCAGAATCATGAACGAAGACGATCCGCTTCAAACCCCTGCCCAGGAGCCGCAGGGGGACCTAGGCGAGCCCAACAAAAATCCTACGCATGTCACCCATGACGCCGAAGGACCAAGCAATACGATCCTAGAACCAAATCCCGAAGACCCCATAATTCAATTTGTGGTTCACAACTTCGACCGAATGAATGCGATGTACAAAGCTTTCACTCAAAAAATCAAAAACGTCCCGCACCAACCAACATTCACAAGTGCGGATCCACCGGTCATAGAACCGTGGAACTCAGACTCGGACGACGTACCTCCAGCCAAAACAAAGGAAAATGCGTTCATCGAAAGTGACAATGGGGACCCTTCTAAAAGTCGTGCTACTACTGGGCCGACACTTGTCACCAATACCGGTAAAGGAAAGCACATATCAAATAATGATTTCTACCACGAGCCCTTTGTTTTCAAAGAATCGGAAAGAGACGTACGGTATTTGGTGGCATCGCCGTTTACCACACGAATCAGAGATTACGACATGCCGGATGGCATCAAAGTCCCTACCAACTTACATACATATGACGGCACAACAGATCCTGATGATCACCTCACGGTTTTTATGGGAACAATGGATGTACACAAACTCCCAGAGCCCGCATGGTGCAGATTTTTTCATATCACGTTAAGTGGAGCAGCGAGATTTTGGTATGATAACCTTGCGCCAGGAAGTATTGATGGCTTTCATCAGCTGCGGGACAAGTTTTGGGCCAACTTCTTACAACAACGAAGGTTCCAAAAGACACAGGCAGAGATCCTTGGTATACGACAAAGAGCGGACGAATCATTGAAAGATTATGTGGCTCGGTTTAGCAAAGAGACTTTACACATGGCTGACCGATCTGATGTCATGGTATCTGGAGCATTCATAAGTGGCCTTCGCCCAGGTCGCCTGTTCAAAGACCTTATCGCCAAACCCCCTACGTCATTAGAATACTTATTCACACAAACCAATAACTTCATACGAGCTGAAGATGCGAACAACAAAAATCGTCTTCGAGAGCCGCGTCGAGAGACAAAACAACACACTACGTACAAAGATCTCCCACGAAGAAACAGAGACAAACATGTTTCTAGGTCAGCGAATCAACATGTGGAAAGCAGGTTCCCTCGAGAAACTTACACCGCATTGATAAAAACCCCTGCAGAAATATTGGCCACCTCGGAAGGAAAATCCCTTCTTCGGCCTCCGCCAAGAATGTTTTCCCCCGCAAGCAGGAGGGATCGAACCAAATACTGTGAATTTCATGAAGATCATGGCCACGAAACTAACGATTTCATAGACCTTCGAAAGGAGATCGAATCATGTGTTCGAAGTGGAAGAATGGCTCACTTAGCAAAAGGGGCCAAAACCTACAATAACAGCCAGAATGGCCATACGTCAAGGTCAAAAGATAGCCGCAGCACCCAAATTGAGTGGGACAAGAAGGCGAGCACCGAGTCAAGGCCGAAAAACAAAATACACATGGTCCAGATTATGGAAGAATTCTCAAAAAAGCCAAAGGTATCATTCCCTAACATAACATTCTCTGCAGATGATCCTATTCCTGAACATTGCACAGGTGAAGATCCGTTGATTATCACGGCGGATGTAGGAACCACGCAGATACACAGGATCTACGTGGATGGAGGGAGCTCTATCGAAATAATGTACGAACATTGTTTTGACCAACTCCCATTGGAAGAAAAGAAAAATGATACGACCGCCCAAGGCCCCTCTTGTTGGATTTGCCGGACAGGTATCATGGCCGTTGGGACTGATCACCCTATACGATTACCGCGGTAGCATTAGTAAAACGGTAGTCGTAGACTTTATGATCGTAAGGGCACCATCACCATACAACGTCATCCTAGGAGGTCCGAGTATGATGTGGCTCGGCGCGGTGGCTTCCACTTTACATGCCTTGGTGAAATTCCACACCCAACAGGGTATTGCTATCATTAAGGGTGAAAAACTCCAACCAAAAGTTTGCAATCATATATCTCGGAAAAGAGATCAACCGGAAGGAGGAAGTGGCAGTAATGGCGTGGAGCAGGTGATTATCAATGACGCACACCCAGACCAAACAATAGCGATTGCAACAAACCTCCTAAAAACACTAAAGGAAAAGCTGTGCGAGCTTTTACGTTCTAACCAAGATGTATTCGCATGGGCGCCTGCCGACATGACTAGAATTCCGCGAGAACTAGCAGAACATAATCTTAACATCCACCCGCGAACTTTCCCAGTTTGGCAGAAAAAACGAGCCATGGCAAAAGAACAAAGTGAAGCGATTACAACAGAGGTGACAAAGTTGGTCGAAGCAAGAATCCTTAAAGCCGTGTTTTTTCCTAAATGGGTATCAAACCCAGTAATGGTAAAAAAGACAGACGGAACGTGTCGCATGTGCATTGACTTCACCAGCCTTAACAGGCTTGCCCAAAGGATAGTTACCCATTGCCCGGAATTGACTAGAAAATCGAGTCATTAGAAGGATTCAAGCTAAAATGTTTTCTAGACGCATACAAAGGTTACCATCAAATACGCATGGCTAAAGAAGACGAAGAAAAAACATCCTTCCACACCGAGCAAGGGACCTTTTGCTACGAAAAAATGCCGTTCGGGTTAAAAAACGCCGGAGCCACCTATCAACGGCTAATGGATAATATGTTTGGAAAACAGTTGGGCAGAAACATCGAAATCTACGTGGATGATATGGTGATAAAAAGCAAGAACGAAAGCAGCCTAGTCACAGACATCAACGAGACCTTCGATACACTAAGGAAGGCTAACATGAAACTCAACCCGAAGAAATGCACATTTGGAGTGGAATCCGGGCAGTTCCTGGGGTATATGGTCACTAATGAAGGAATCAAGGCGAATCTAGAAAAGATTCAGGCCATAATCAACATGGCTTCTCCTCGAACATTACGCGAAGTTCAAGCGCGCAACAGTAAACTTGCGGCGCTTGGTCGCTTTCTAGCAAAGTCTGCAGAAAAGTCACTACCTTTTTTCAAAACGCTAAAAGGTTGCTTGAAAAAAAAGATTTCAAATGGAGCCCAGAGGCGGAAGCAGCTTTCCAAGGACTAAAAGAGCATCTGCAATCCCTACCTGCTCTAACAATACCGAAGCTAGGAGAAACATTGATCCTATATTTAGCAGCGTCTGAAGAGGCCATAAGCGCAGTCCTATTAACGGAAAGAGGGAATGTACAAAAACCAATATACTTTGTCAGCCGAGCACTCCAAGGAGCGGAGATCAATTACCCAAACCTTGAGAAGGTAGCCCTTGCCCTCGTACACGCTGCTAGGCGACTACGTCGCTACTTTCAAGCTCACCCAATATGTGTGGTAACCGATCAACCAATAAGGCAAGTACTCCTAAAGCCTGGAAATTCAGGACGGGTAGCAAAATGGGCCATCGAACTGGGAGAGCACGAGATATTATACAAACCTCAATCATCCGTGAAGGGACAAATTCTTGCGGATTTCCTAGCAGAATCTCCAACAATCAGTAGCTCTCCCGACCAGAACATCGCAAGTATGCAAAGGAAAGATGCCTCGACCACATGGACCTTATTTACCGATGGCGCCTCAAGCATAGAAGGATCTGGCGCGGGATTGGTCCTCACAGACCCTAATGGTCAGGAAATAACGTATGCCCTCCGATTCAACTTTAGAGCCTCCAACAATGAAGCAGAATATGAAGCCTTGGTGGCCGGACTAGAACTAGCTGCCCATATGGAAGCCAAAAGCTTGGAGGTATATACCGATTCCCTTTTGATCGTAAACCAAGTGAACGGATCTTATGAAACCCGGGAGGAGCTTATGAAAAAATACTTGGCAAAAGTTCGAAAACTTCTTACACGCTTTGACAACTTCATAGTAACACAAATTCCTCGTTCAAAAAACAAACGGGCTGACGCTTTAAGTAAACTGGAGTCATCTTCTTTTGCACACCTGACAAAGAGCGTACTGGTTGAAGTAGTCCCTTGCCGAAGCATAGACAGCAAAACGGTCAACACAGTCGAAGAAACGGGTGCTACATGGATGGACCCAATCATAGATTACCTGATGACCGGAACCATTCCCGAAGACCCAACGGAAGCACGGAAAATAAGGATAAAAGCACCACAATATTCAGTCAAGCAAAACGTGCTTTATAGAAAAGGGTACTTGGTACCATGGCTCAGATGCGTAGGTCCTGAACAAGCAAACTATGTACTACGCGAAGCACACTTTGGATCATGCGGAGCACATACGGGACCAAGGAGCATCGCTCAGAAGGTAGCAAGATTAGGTTACTATTGGCCTACAATGTATCGGGATGCAACGAAACTGGTGGAAACATGCCCCAATTGCCAGCAGCACGCACCAATCACTCGTCAAACTCAATGCAAGATGACAAGCATCTCAAGCCCATGGCCCTTTTACCAATGGGGGATCGACATAGTAGGACCATTCCCAGAGGCCCCGGGACGAGTCAAGTTCCTGATAGTCGCTATCGACTATTTTACCAGATGGGTAGAAGCCGAACCAGTAGCAACAATCTCTGGTCAAAAGGTTCTGCAGTTTGTATGGCGTAACATTGTTTGCCGTTTTGGTATTCCGGGAATGATCATTAGCGATAATGGGAAGCAATTTGCAAACAATCCTTTTCGGGAATGGTGCGAAGAACTTAACATCAAACAAAACTTCACCTCCGTAGCCCACCCACAAGCTAACGGACACACAGAGGTTACCAACCGGACCATTCTACAAGGCTTAAAAACACGACTTGGAAAAGCTAAAGGACAGTGGGTTGAGGAATTACCGAATGTCCTATGGGCATACCGAACAACAGCGCGTGCAGCAAATGGGTGCACACCGTATAGTCTAGTATACGGCTCAGAGGCAGTTTTACCACCAGAGATAGATTTGCCAACCTACCGAATTAGTACCTTCGACCCAGCTACAAATGAGGTTAACCTCCGCCTTAACCTCGATCTACTAGAAGAGAGACGAGAAATGGCCTCGATACGAAACGCACGGTACAAAATACAAACCGAAAAATACTACAACGGTAAGGTTAGGCAAAACCAACTGAAGGTCGGAGACTTCGTATTAAGGAAAAATGAAGCAAGCAGACAAGAAGGCCAAAAGAAGTTGGACCCGAACTGGGAAGGCCCATATCAAATAATTGAAGCAAAGCGTACGGGAACGTACACGCTAGCCGACATGAAAGGGCATCCAATACCACGAACGTGGCACATCAGCAACCTAAGAAAATTTCTTCTTTAAACGTTGAAATTTGGAAGTATATCCCCTTCAAGCGGACGGACATAAAGGATCGTCCACAAAAAAAAGAGACAAGAAAACTTCTCATGCGTACGAAAGCAAGGCTGGAATAATTAAAAGAGAAGTACTCTTTATAAAAGAGTACGATCTATGTAATTAGCATCCTACAACACTTGCTCGTTTGTAAAATTATCAATAAAGAGAAGTTCTTTGTTAAAAATGGCCTACAAGATGCATCAATATTCCGACATGAAAAGGAATAATATATAAACATGTGCGTGTATTAATGCACGAGAAGAAAAACGACACTAAAACGTGTCACGCTACAACGACGTCGTTCCAAATAAATTATGAATTCAGCTAAACGTATGATCAAATGTCACAAAAAATCTTTCGTCTCAACGAAAGAACCTCGTTACCCATTCAATAGCATCAAAGCATTGTAATTGCTACATATATGAAACAAAGTAGAGCAATTAAAAACCAAAACCTATTATAATAAAACAAAATGCCTTTAAAAAAAACACGATGCAATAACTATGATTTGCACTTCAATGCTCTTTATGATATTAAATGTTCTAAATATTAAACGTATATGTTGCAATAGCAATATTTATTGTAGCTTCTTTCATTCATAAGGATGTAAATGTGTGGATATATCTCAGCCACTAACTAATACACCCACCAAAACAAGACACAACACCCTATTATTTATATACAATACAGGGTAGATACTACACTGCACGCAGTGCTTCATCGATAAGCTACAATAATAATAATAAAAAAACTACTTAGGACATTAAAACCTTCATATGTCAATGAAAGCATATGTTGAGGAGGTAAAAGGAGCAGCTTAGACATCAACGACCACCGCGGCGAAGACGAGTCAGCTCGGCCTCCAAAGACGCAACACGAGCTCGCAACTTGCTTATCTCTGCCAAATGATCCAGGATTTCAACTTCATACATCACACCGTTTTCATCACGAGTGTGCACCATGCCCTTCAGCTCGTTAATCTGACGTTGCTTACCCCTCACCTCTCCTTGCAACTGCCCAACACGAGTAGCCAGGACATGATACTGGGTTTCATACCAGGAAGGTTCATCACTATCTTCAGAGACACGGTTCATATCAACCATAGGAACCGCCGTGAGTGGGACAGGGTTAAGGAACGACATGCTATTCTCGCCTCTGTTCGTAAACGCTACGCCACCGAGGCCACTACTAACCGCTGTCACGGTACGTTTCCTTTTGCATGAAGCAGTCAACTCAGCAACAAGATTTGGAACATCAGATTGCTGGCCGCCTTGAGAAGAGGATTCGCCAAAAGGATTTGCATCTATACCACGAATGTCAGGCAAGTAACCGGAATGATCGCCTAGAGGTGGTAGTTTTTTCTCAAGGGTCATCTCGGTCGTATCCTCCGTTAAAAGCGACATCATGCTCCCATCTAAAAATGTGTGACTGGGTATTAGCACACTCACTGTAAACATAAGCTTTACATAGATAAATATACATACAACAACATACCATTATAAAATGTTGTCTCAGCACGGTTAACTTCCTCCATAAACATGCTGGAACTTCCATCACTTTGGGAAAAACTAGCACGATGAACGGACGACTTGACGATTTCCTGCTCCATGCAAGGTACTATTTAGGAAAACGATAATATAAAATTTTATTCAATATCACATATTTAGGAAAAGGGATGAAAAGTACTAACTACCTGGTGGTCCATGGTAAGAGAGAAAGCAACATTTCAGGGGTAAATGAAGTAGAATTCGGTATAAATGATGTCTAAAGCTAGTACATAGGGTATAGTTACCTATCCATAGGATATATCGCTGTCAAAACCACAACGCGCGTGGCACATATACATACAAAATAAAGGACTCCTCAGACACATGTTAGACGTTATGTGTCAAAAGCACCAATGGTAAGGCACATATCCTCTTACAAAATAATATTATGTACTATCAAAAATAAAAAATAAAAAACAAATATAGTACATACATAAGAAGCAACAAAAACTTTATAACTGTGGTCAACCTACTCTAATATATCTTGTGTCAAAGCAGGAAATACATACAAAGCCAAAACAATATAATAATTCACATGTGTTACGTTAACTTTACCCATATGAATTGGGGGACTTAATAGGATACCTAATTAAATATCATAAAATATATCCCAGTGGAACAAAATATGGCACATTCAATATACATAAAAGAAATGAGCACATGGATGAAATGAAAACTATTACAGGAAGGAAGGAATATATGACTCAGCATCTACTCACAAAGGCAAGATACAAACTTTTTCACTCCTATAAATAGGATGGAAAGCAAAAGGAAAAGGGCATATCTCCTACTCTCACTTGCCTCTCATTACTCATTCTCACTCACATAATCAACAGCCATATGATATGGTTTCAGAAATAGTCCTGCTGTTAAGCATCTCATCGCATACACTATAGTACCTGGCTACTAAGATAGTTATACAGGCACATCAACACCTCAACGAACTGTACCATTCATTAGTTCTATCTAGTGGCGTAAAACTACACTTGTCGTGTGAGTTACCTAAGGGGAATCGCCACCCGATAGACAGCTCCATCCCAAACCACATACCTATGCTATATTTTCGATAACCGATCATCTAACCCGTAACTCACCCATTATTATAGAATGACGTCGATCACATGGAGCATGATCATGGCACATAATTCAAGCACTCAAGCCCTTGGTCCTGACATGTGATTCTACGATTCATCACATACCTTGTAAATTGTTGGCTTAGTGTAAAAAATAATCATTTTGTTCTTTGACTTGGTTATTTGACAAAGAGTGCATACCTTGTAAAAATTGAATGCATACCTTTTTTTAATTTGAGCTAAAACAAATGAAAAATAAATTTAAAAATGCAAGAAGGATTTCAGAAACAACAATGGAGGTTTTATATTGTTGGAGAGATCTTAGAAAGAAATAAAAAAAGAATGAAAGAGAAAATGAGACGTGTATGTTTTTGGGTGGAGGAGTGGGTCCAGTATTATTATACTCGTATACATTATCCACATTATATTATAGTTTTTTTAATCTCTTTTTAATACGAGTATAAATTTTACAGAAACTAAATAAAACTTTTGTTTAACTAACTTTAAATTTTCGAATTTGTATAACTGGATAATTGTTTGTATTAAAAATAAATCTTTTTAATACACGTTTTAAAGCTTATGATTTTAGGAAAAAGATCTCCATACCTTTAGTTTAACATAAACTCAATAAACCAATCACAACTATCCATTTTTATTATGTAACAAAAAACTCGTTTTTTAAAAATTAAATATCTCACAAACCGTTCATCGTTACGTAAAACAAAACATATCATCGCGAAGAGAATTAAATCATCTATCTATCGAGGGGCACATGTATATACTTTCGACGAACTTTTTTTTCAACTTTTTTCTTAAGTCACGTCTGGAGAGAATCATATATGATTCGTCACGAAACATATATGATTCTCAGAAAATCATATATGATTCATATCACGAATCATATATGATTTTCTGAAAATCATATATGATTCGTGACGAATCATATATGATTCTCTCTGGACGTGACTTAAGAAAAAAAATCGTCGAAAGTATATACATGTGCCCCTCGATAGATAAATGATTTAATTCTCGTCACAATTGTGTATTTTTTTCGTTTGACGATTTACCGTTTGTGAGATATTTAATTTTTAAAAAAGTAGTGGGAAGTGGGTTTTTTAAAAATAGGTGATTATAATTGGTTGGATAGGTTTATGCTAATTTAAGTGTCTATATCACGTTCAACAATTATGTGTACATAAACTGGACCGATCAAAATAAAACAACAAAAGAACCCGATGAAATTAATCGATCGAAACTGACTTGACTCGACCCGACCCGACCCGAAAAACTCACCCATCAATTTTTATTATTAGTTTGAGCACACCCTACGGCGATTTTCTACGTCCGCCCCTGACAACACATATAATACTTCCTCACAGATGGAATTCCTAACACCCCCAAACCAAGTGCAAAACCACACCCGATAAACCTAAGAAAACCGAAATACACCAACAAAAAAACAACAACAATACCCACTCAGCCGTAGTAAGGTATGGGGGAGGTGTGATGTAGACAGTGTGTCATTTTATTGTTATCTAGAAACTGACCAATTACGATTTTCAATTTGTGTCGAACAGGCACGCCTTTAAATATGTGCTTAATGGATGATTGATAATCGAAAATATATTTCAAAAAAGTTATGAGATCTTAATGGAATCTGAATTTGTAGACTGGATATGAAATAACTTGAAGGTATATATTAGTAAAAGACTGGCAATGAGGAGGGTGTCTCAACTTCTTAAGGAAAGCATAGAAGTTGGCTTTATCCCACATCGCTTGAGAAGTGAAAGTTGAGAGTGAAAAAGGGTGAAAAACACGCAGCCAAGCAACTAGCCATGTTTTTTGAGAGCTTTTCCTGAAAGAAAGAACTACAACCAATCTTCAGTTCAAAAAGTATTAAGCCCAATCGAAATCTATTCTTATATAAAGCAGAACTTGTATATGTATATTCAGGCGTAGTGGTTGGTGGTTGCCAAAGGACTGACAGCTGCCGAGCTAAGTATCCTACACATTAACGCATGTAACTTGTATACAAGTTACTTTCCAGAAGACGTATTTGTGTGGCAACAAGGTACTAACAAAAGGCATGTACGGATGTCCCATTTTCACCCAATCTGTATGCATAGGCTACATCCATAGCACCACTCACTGGAGGTTTCTTGATGTCAGCCATCGCCTTTTTTTAACAATTTTTAAGGTCAATTGTAATCTTGAGCAGTAGCGAAAGCAATAGTGGACAAATGTACGGCTGCAACGAATCCCAAAGTTGTAAAATGTGTAGTCTTAGGTCCAACAGGAATTTTAAGGTATGCCCTAAAGAAGGACATTATCGAAATTACAGTTACCAACGCGTCTACAAAAATACCGTTCACAACTATGAAAGGCATACGAGTTTTGTAGTTCGAGTAGTCGAGTGTATTGTTTTGCAGTGAATCTTTAGAAGTTTTTAGTGTAGAAAACTTTATAAGCAACATTTAAGTAACAACTACGGAAGATAATTGTTTGTCTCTGGTGGCAATTAGTGATATGCTAAAAGTTGTCGTTGCCACAAAGAATCCCTCCGATTAGATTTCTCCAAAAAATACGGACACACATGAATTATTTTGCTTGCTTTCAATCCCCAAGAAAACTAAAGTAACAATTATCGTACTACTTTTAGCCTGTCACCACCACCGAGTCCTACAAACGATACAAGTTCTTATTCAGTTTGCCCATTTGTACTTTCCGCCAACCAACTATCAAATAAGAAACATGAAAGTGAGGTTTATCCGACATCGGCTGAGTGGTAGAAGTTGTGAGTGGGGAAAACTGTATATAAACACAACAAACTACTCCTTTACTAACTGTATGAATACTTTTACCCTTTTTGACTAATTTAACAAACAAAGCCAAATTACCACTAGTGTCAACAAAACGCAAGGGTTGGTTGTAGCTTTATCATGCTCACAAACATTGCAATAATTCTATGTAATGACATTGCAGTATTGTGTTGAAACAAAGAGTACTTCAGATGTATCAGACCATCAGTTTTAGTAATAGAAAAAGGCAAGTGGGAAGGCAATATCAGAAATTTATATCTTTTGAAGTTAATCAAAGGAAAATTTCACAGTGGCAGAGAGTTTCAAGGGCCAGTGTAGCCAAGGGTGGAAGGGAGAGACGGATTTTATAGACTTTTGGTTCTGAAATGTGTGTGTAAGTGTAGAAATAAGAACGGGTTTATTTTTTCAATAGTTTTGGTCCTCTTGAGCCTGTTTGGAACGTGTAGCAAGAATTTGGCTTTTTAGAGATGCTAGGTGTGGGATCAAAGATGCAAGTGAAGATGAAACCATCTACTCTACCATTAATATCAGCTCCAAAAGTGTTTTGCTTGCAGAAATAAGCCTCATATATGCTAACTTCTTCGTGCTACCATCATTGACTATCTAGTATTGTAGGATTTGATCACTACAACCTGGAATACTAGAGCGGAATAAATACGATCTATGAAGCTACGACAGAAAAGCAACACACAAGGTATGATCCCTAATCATCCCGATTAGTTTATTGATAAAGAAGCGTTGTGAATCTCGTTCCCCCTCGTCTCCTTTTATAGAGATGAGGGGGAACCGACTGTTACATACACTACGGGTTGGGTTGGGCTTTGACACAGTCAACCGACCTTTATTGCTATAGGCTATTTAGGACACTCGATAACTATCCCCTAGACGCGACTTAGGCTAATAAAGACTAATACATAACAATTTCCACCTTAGGCTTATGTTAGCCTATCCCAACACTCAACAGCTCCAAGCAGTGTTGTAACTTGCGTCCAGGTACCACCTTCGTCAAGGCATCCGCAGCATTGTGTTCAGTACACACCTTCAGAACTTCAGCCGTCTTTGCATCCAAGACTCTTCTGATAAAGTGATAACGCACATTGATGTGCTTAGTCTTATCATGAAAAACATGATTCCGCGATAAATGAATCGCACCCTGATTATCACAATTAACTGCAATAGTGTTAAGCTTCACGCCTAACTCTTCCAAGAATCCCCTTAGCCAAATAGCTCCTTTCACAACCTCCGTAAGTGTCATATATTCCGCTCTAGTATTCCAGGTTGTAGTGATCAAATCCTTCAAGTGGTATCAGAGCTCGGGTCAACGAGTCTCGTCTGGTTACTAGGAACGATCGGTGAAGGTAGTGGTGTTCAGGGATCGTGGACATCATCGAAGAGCAGCAGAGATCGATAGAAAAGTGTTCCTTCTTTAAGTGGGTCGAAGATTTGATAAAGTTATCAAGTTTGGTGGTTGTTGATTTTTCAGGTATTGAAGATCGACGGTTCTAGCGGTTTTTTTTCTTCTTTGATCTTGTCGAGACATTGAACAAGATATAACCAGAGGTGTAGCTTTATCAATATAAAACTCAAAGAGGAAAGTACATCACGTGGGTTGATTTTCACTGAAAGTCAAACATTAGCTTCAAAGTTATTACTAGTATAATCTAATATTGGTGGAAAAAAATCAATATTGTTAATAAAAGATTATATAATTTGAAGGGTTTTGCACAAGGGGACTTCGTAGTTCGTGATTGTGAGGGTTAATATATCACAAGGTTTAGCGAATTATCGAAGTGACTTTGTTATTTTGTGATTGTGAGGGTTTATCACAAGGTTTAGCAAATTAACAAAGGGGATAAAGAAGCGTTCAAGACTTGTCGAGGTTGCAAGATTTCTTAGGTTATTAGAGATTGGTTTGCAAAATTAAAAGTACGACAAGGGTTACTTCAAAAGGCGCCGGGTACTTTCTTGATTCAAGGATTGTCGATTTATTGGATAGGTAAATTTCCAAGGTTCAGTCGATAATTGAGTAAGAAAGGGGTTTTCTTTTGAAGGGTTACTTGGTTTGATCGATTACTAAGATTTTTATCTTAGGGTTATATCGATAAATCAAGGGGTTTTTTATACACGGGATACTTTGCTAGATCGTGGTTTTTGTGTAGGTAAATTCACAAAAGGTTAAACGGTTAGTAAAGGGTTAAAATAAGATGACGCTGAGCAAATTTGACATCGAGAAATTCGATGGGAAGAATGACTTTGGGTTATGGCAGGTAAGGATGAAGGCTTTGCTGGAACATCTGGAATTAGATGCAGCATTGGAAGAATTACCCGCCACCATAATAGTGGCTTACGATAATGTCATTCAGAAAAAGGCTTACATCGCACTGATCTTGTGTTTGGATGATCGGGTCCTAAGGGAGATCACCAAGGAGACGACTGCAGCGGGGATTTGGAAAAAGTTAGAGACTTTATACATGACAAAGTCTTTAGCTAATCGTTTGTACTTGAAGAAAAAGTTATATACTTTTCAAATGCATCAAGGTAGGAGTCAGTCTGAACATATTGATGAGTTTCATAAACTCGTGGGTGACTTAGCGGCTATAGATACTGCTATATCAGATGAGGATCATGCATTATTATTACTCACATCTTTACCATCGTCTTACGATAATTTCGTGGAGACTTTGCTATATGGTCAGGATATTTTGAAGCTAGAAGACGTGGTCGCGACACTTAATTCTAGGGAACTTCAGAAGATGACGGAAGCAAAGGGTGATGGTGGTGAAGGGTTGTATGTGAGGGAGAGATCTAATCAGAGAGATATAGAGCAGGGTGAAAATAGTTCGTGGTTAAGGTCACAAGGAAGGAGCAACAAACTCAGGTGTTATATATGTCAGTCTGAGAATCATTTGAAGAGGGATTGTCCCAGGTATAATCACAAGAAATCTCAAGGTTTTGTCAGGAGTAAAGATCAGGTATCCGGTTCTGGAGCTGATGGGTATGACAATGCTGATGTTATGATGGCTATGAGTGTTGATGAACTTTTGGACTGGATCATGGATTCAGGGGGCTCATACCATATGACACACAGGAGAGATTACTTGGTTGATTTTAAGGAGTATGACGGTGGTAATGTACTACTAGGTGATGGTAGGGAATGCCGTGTACGAGGGACAGGAAAGGTTCGAGTACGAATGAGGGATGGATCAAGTTTCTTGTTGGACAACGTCAAGTATGTTCCGGAATTAAGACGAAACTTGATATCGCTGGGCACTCTTGAAAAAGAGGGTTTTACCGTGAAGATGTAGTCGGGCAAGATCAAGTTTATTAAGGGTTCACTGGTGGTACTATCAGGAACCAGAAGGGCTAATTGCGTATATACCCTGAACGGTCAGGCTATGACCGGGAAGACAATGAAGGGTAGGAAGCAGTTAGGAAAATTTCAGACTGGGTGGAAGATCAAGACAGGTGATGTTCTTGATTCTTGTAATCAGAAGTCTACACAACAATGTATGAAGAGTGGGGTCACCAAACATTTGGATGTTGCAGGGTTACAGCAGCAGAATGGGTTGGTTGAGGAGACGAACGTGACACTCTTGGATAAGGTACGTTGTTTTCTGATTCAGTCTGGTCTGTCGAAGGTTTTTTGGACAGAGGATACAACCATGTCTACATATCTAGATAATAGGTCACCATCAGCAGCGATTGGATTCAAGAAGACTATAGATATGTTGGGTTCTTTTGGTTGGCTTGCTAGTATTGAGCAAGGGATGCTTGAACCGGTTAAGGTCAAGTGCATATTCCTAGGATACCGTAAAGGTATGAATATTTATCAACTCTGGAGGTTAGATGACGTTACTTCAAAGGGAGTGCTTTACAGGAATATGGGTTTCAATGAAAGTGGGCAATACAAGAAAACTTTCATTGGTTCTGGTGTATGTACAAGTTCAGTGCAGGTGTTGCAAGGAGTTGAGTTTGAGGTGGAATATCGGGAGGATCATGCATTTGAGGTGGAACCTCAGGGGAATGTTGATCATGTAGATGTTTCAAAGAAAGTACCAACTCAAGTTTTGATATACTATCATCTAGCACGTGATAGGGAGCAACACTTAGCACGGGAACTATTCAAGTATAGAGAAGACAGTAATGATACTACTTTTACAGTTGCTGCAGTGAAGAAGATATATGCACACGAGTCATTGACTTTCAATGATATAGTTGCTTGTGAGGTTCTTTCCAAGTGGATGACTGGATTGAAGGAAGAAATGGATACTCGGTTAGATGTGCATGTGCTCAGCAACGGTTGCATGAAAAGCAGTGACGACAGATACGGTTATTACTGGGAGGATACACCAGGTATGTTCATACATCTATTTCTCTATATAGATTGTATGGTATTTTCTTGCGGATGCAAGGCTGAGATCTCGGTTACCAAGGGTTTGCTGGTTAAAGCAAAGGGAAATATACTTGGTATTAAGATCATCAGGAATCGGAGTGGTAATACTCTGAGGGTGTCACAGTCCAGGTTGTACAACAGAAAGTTGGTACAGACTTTGTTAAAGGGACACTCCATACTGTCGTTGGAGGATAGTCTATCAGGGGACTGTGATGTGGTAAAGAATAGTAAGTGGTCATATATATATGCAGTTGAAAGCCAGGAGTATCAGGTGGTCTGCACGAGACCTGACATAGCATCTGCAGATGTGAGTATGTTGGATAGGTTTGATCGTGGATTACAGACATACGTACAAGTTTTTGTGGATTTTGACTACACTATGGGGAGATCGATCACTGTCATGAGTAGATCAATCACAAGGTACGGGTTGCTGATACATGGATGTGCGAGGAGCTGGGAAGCTAAGTTGCAGCACAAGGAGGCTTTGTGGACAACTAAAGCGGAGTATATGACACTTACAGAGGTTGTGAAAGGAGCTATTTGGCTAAGGGGATTCTTGGAAGAGTTAGGCGTGAAGCTTAACACTATTGCAGTTAATTGTGATAATCAGGGTGTGATTCATTTATCGCGGAATCATGTTTTTCATGATAGGACTAAGCACATCAATGTGCGTTATCACTTTATCAGAAGAGTCTTGGATGCAAAGACGGCTGAAGTTCTGAAGGTGTGTAATGAACACAATGCTGCGGATGCCTTGACGAAGGTGGTACCTGGACGCAAGTTACAACACTGCTTGGAGCTGCTGAGTGTTGGGATAGGCTAACATAAGCCTAAGGTGGAAATTGTTATATTTAGTCTTTATATATCCTAAGCCGTGTCTAGGGAAGAATTAGAGTCTAGTTTCCTAATAGCTATGAATAAAGGTCGGGTGGTTGTTCCAAGCCCAACCCGACCCGTAGGACTTGTAATAGTCGGTTCCCCCTCATCTCTATAAAAGGAGGTGAGGGGGAACGAACCAATTCACGTCATTCTTTCTAAACTAATCGGAGTAGTCGATTAGGGATATTACCTTGTGTTTTCTTTTCTGTCGATTCGTCTGTGTGTTCTTCGATCGAGTATTCCGCATCTAGTAATCAGGGTTGTAGGGATTAAACCCTACAAGTATGTTTCGGAAACTAAACATGAGTACCTTTTTAGCATCACTGAAATAACAACCAAACCATATCCATCTGGTCCCGACAACTTATGTGACATTACTGAACGTTAAGAAAGATATACACATTAAATGTGTGATACGGTTCCTGCAACATAGACCATTGTTGCTTAGTCGAACTAGACAGTTCATGCTGTAACTTTGACATTATTGAAAATTTGCATTTTACACAATTTAAGCAACGGGAACCCATGTTCTGTGATAGTTCACACTAAAAGCACAAAACTTTATACAGACACATGAAGACATATACAGACATGTATATGCATAATAGAGATTTGACTAGCCCATTTTTTTCAATGGGTCAGTTTGTGCGACAAATGTGGTTATCCATCTCTGGCAACCTGTCAACCAGCCTGCCTAAAACCATAGGAAGCTTGGGCAATGTAAGTGACTTCACATGGCTCTAATCAATTCTCTAACTACATATATATCATGTGAAAATTGTGTTATTTTTGGCGCCCAGAGTATCAACGAACTCAAAAGATGTAACCTTTTCTTGAAATAAAGCATTTCCACGGATTCGTAAACTATATAAATACAAGTACACAACTAAGTCGTGTGGTTTCTATTGCTCAACTCGCCTTTAACTTCGGTGAGGAGGCAGAGTAAGACGTATGATTGTTTTGTAATGAAAGCCGAAATTGCATTTGTTTTCCATAGCTCAACTTGCCTTAAACTTCCGCGAAAAGCTTAAGGAAAAACTAAGGAAGATAATCGTTTGTCATTGTTGAAATTGGACTTTAAAAACAAAGATTAGTAATAATTGCGAAAAGTGAGAAACATGAAAGTGTGTACATCCCACATCGACTGAGTAGTAGAAGCTGCGAGTGTAGAAAGTTGTATATAAACCCCAACTAAATTGATGGTAAACTAAGTTTTTTTTGCATGAATTGTCATACGACTGTTTACGTAAGTGTTTTTTCAGGAAATAAAGAATTTTGACAACTAAGCTTAGTTTAAATTTTGATTTTTGTTATTTTTATATGATAATTTTTATTTATAATATAATAAAAATCATTTTTTTTATCTAAGGGTGTGCTTGGTTAAGGGTATTAGGGAGTAAGGAATGGGAAAGGGAATGATTAATAGTGCTTGGTTAACGAAAATATAGGTAATCATTACCCACTAATGGGTAATGAACCATTCCCTTGTAAATTGGGGGTAATGGATTCAAGGTAATATCAGACGTATGTATATGTGTCTCCACCGACCACCACCACCATCACTGACCACCATCATTGTCACTACCACCACACTCCTAACGTCACCACCACTCTCCGACGCCACCACCGCCACCACTGACCACCACCATTTTCGCTACCACGACCCTCCTAACGCTACCACTACTCTCCGACGCCACCACTCTCTGACGCCATCACCACCACTGAGCACCATCCTCCTAACGCCACCACCACTCTCCGACACCACCACTCTCCGACGCCGCCACCACAACTGACCGCCACCATTGTCGCTACCACCAACCTCCTAATGCCACCACCAATATCCGACGCCACCACTCTCCGACGCCACCACCACCATTGACCACCACCCTCCTAACGCCACCACCACTCTCCGACACCACCACCACTCTCTGACACCACCACTATCCGGCGCCGCCACCACCACTAACCAACACCATTGTCGCTACCAATACACTCCTAACGCCACCACCACTCTCCGACTACACTACCACTCTCCCTCTCCGACACCACCACTATCTGGCGCCGCAACCACCACTAACCACCACCATTGTCGCTATCACCACACTCCTAACGCCACCACCACTCTCCGATACCATGACTCTCCGATGCCACCACCACCACTGACCACCACCATTGTCGCTACCACCATCCTCGTAACACCACCATTATCCGACACCACCACTCTCCGACACCACCACTCTCTGACGCCACCACCATCACTGTCCACCACCATTGTCGCTACCACCACCCTTATAACGCCACCACCACTCTATGCCACCACCACTCTATGCCACCACCACTCTCCGACGCCGCTACCACCACTGACCACCACGATTGTCACTACCACCAACCTCCTAATGTCACCACCAATCTCCGACGCCACCACCACCACTGACCACCACCATTGTCGCTACCACCACCCTCCTGACGCCACCACGGCGCTCATCATCGTCGCAACCACTGACTATCACCCTAACACGTTTTTGTCACCATCTTTAGTCACCACCACGTCTTATATTAAACAAGCACCAACAATGGTAATGATAATACTAAGGAATGTTCATTGCATTCCTTTGTATTCCCTTACCCTTACCCATTCCTATTCCCCTCAGATTAACCAAGCGCCCCCTAACTTTATAATATAAAGTATGAGTTTCCTTTCATTACCTTCATCTTTTATCTTGTTTTAATTTTTGAATTGCTTATTTTTAACTAATACATAATCTTAGCCTAGTCATAAATGATCCGTCAGCTGCAAAGCAATCATTTTAGGGCAGGCACAATTTTTTTTTGCTTAATTTTACAAAAAAAATGCATTGTGATTGCACACATTCTCTCTAGCTTCGTTGGTTTAAATCCGAATGAAGTATTTACATCTACGGCTACGCGGGTCATTAAGTGTGTTTTTTTTTTCGTTCAAATGCGGTGTAAGGATCAAACCTCTTTCACAATACGATGTGGAGGATGTCTTAAGATGGAGTTGGTGTGTAGTTTTTGCACGTATATTATAATGCAACATAACCTTTTTCTTGTATTTTTGAAGTGTGATTGTTTTGTTGTTCTATACATAGAACTTTGCAAAGGACCAAATACATATTTGACACACCAAACTAATATAAAAATTGGATTGCTATCGGGAAGCAGTTTGAAGTCATCTTGGCAAAAACACGTCAGCTTGGGTTATATGATATTGACGACGGGTCAAGCAGTTTTAAAGGGTACCAACGTATACTCAATATTCACTAATTATTGGATCAATAATACTTTAACTATCAGTTTTGTTTTATGAAATCACCTGTACATAAAAGGTGTATCCTGGGCACTAAGCCCTATCTGACCCGTCCAATATTTTTATCCGTTTTGATAAATTTTACCAACATTGCCATATGGCCACTTGTATTAACAAAATACTTAGGGTTGGTTGTAGACTTGTAGCTTTGTCATGATGACAAACATTGCAATACTATGTTGAAGAATAATCAGTAGGTTGTATTAGTTTTAGGTAGTACAAAATGGAAATTGGGACGCCAACATACCAGCTCAATCTGTTTGTAGACTTCCTCCTTCCTTGATTACAGAACATCCGACTTGTCATCTTCACCTTGTATAAAAGGTTCAACGGCGTCCTTCAAATTGCAACAGGTTTAATGAAATTTCTATAAGCTCAAGAAATACTATTTGGAAAAACTTGCATCATCTAGGCCATGAATCCTAGGAGGAGCAAATTCTGAGTGTTAGCTCAATGCTCACAGAATGGACCCAACAACGAGTAACCCTATCCTCCACGATTATGTCATCAGTTACAAAGTTAAATACTTGTCAAATTTCAGTCCTTTTGTTCCAGTTTCATATTAAGGATGACTCGTGTTTGTGCCACTTAGCTTGGCCATCGGTTATATGCTAAGACTAATGGTCACTATACAAAGTGCTTTTAGAATTAGAGCCAAGGGAGACATGGAGTTTGTGTATATTTTAATTTTTGCACTTATATTAATATGAAACTGAACGTTCTTCTTGTACTTATTCATAGAGAAGCCTTCATGTCAACAATTAGTTCATTGTTAATGGATACTAATTACAAAGGACTATGGTCCAAGTTGAAAAGACGTATCTGGTATTCACCTTAGGCTACTGCGGATTCAAGGTTGTTTAATATACTTAACTTTCCATGATAAGTAAAAGAAGATGGTTCAGTTATACCATAATTAAAAAGCAGAAATTACATATGTTCTTATTAACTTCATTGGCTTTACCTCCGATAAGACATTTAGCAGCAGAGTCCACTTTTAGCATATCACCAGGCACCAGCTAGTCACACGGTGGCACAAACAATAACCGTTCTTAATAACCGCTAACCCGATAATGAAAAGTTACCCAATCACGAATTATTAAGGAAGAGAAATGTTTAAGCCACTTGGATTCTGGTGATATGTTAAAAGTAAGTAGTTGTTACTGCTAAAACTCCTAAGCGAGTCAAAGCTAAGGAAGTTTTTGGAAACATAACTATTTTCTGCATGCATAATTTGTAAAGTTTGAGCCTTTTTCTTTAAACTTAACGAAGGCCAGTTGTGATGTTAAACAAGGACAACATGAATAAAAGTAAATATTCCTAGCAAAAGTCTTCATTTCAACATCGAATTCTAAAGGCCATGGTGCCACCGGAAAAGGTTTTTTCTGTGAACATTAAATGAGGTAGCTATTCAAGGTTCTTTTTTAATATAGGACATCAGCAGTATCCTCCTTCAGTGGCTTTTCTGCAAGGAGGTTTGCTACAATACCTTCTCTCCTATCAGAGTTGATAATCTGCAGGCGGCAACTGGATCTATTCATGTAGCATAATTATAAACAGATAACCTGCAGACAAAACAGAAGGTCAGAACTTTGAAAAGGCCCAAATAAAAAAAATGGCGCGCCAAACACATATAGGGGAGCAATTCGAGTCATTTTTGTAAACACGAATCAAGTTGATTATATATTCTTTTACGATGGGTCAAGCAGTTTCAGAGTGTATTATTGTATACTCAATATTCACTAATTATTGAATCAATAGAACTTTAATATATAGTTTTATAAATGAGTAAAATGCAGATATGATCACTGTGGTATGTTATTTTTGCATATATCATACCTCGTATTTTGAAATTGCAGCTATCATACCTGTGAGAATAATTTGAGTCCATTTTAATACCTTGGCTTAACAAAACATATGTTTTGACTGTTATCATAGTTTAACAAAAGGACAAAATTGTCTTTTTTTATTTCTTTACTCATCACAATTTATAAAATTTACGATCAATTCATATGCCTGTCGGTAACACCGGCCATATTAGTATACTTTATTATAAGGCATATGCTTTCTTCCCTAAATATTGACTTTACCCAGATCACATAAACCCTAATCACACTAGTTCAAAACCCTAATTAACAGTTCTTACCCTTATAATTTGTTCAAGTTCTTCATCGCCATCCAAAAAGGAAGTACGGTATTTGGAGGGTATATCCACTTGCAAAAAGTCACCAAAAAAGTTAAGGGGAGTTCATTACTTTAACATATTTGATATTCAAAAAAACACCAGCAAAAGCGTTAGTGACAGCAAGCTTATAAGGGGCTGTTTGGGTAGGGTCTGCATAAATAGGATGTTAACCTTCATTTTGAGCACGCCTCGCCATGATCTTTTGTGAACAAATACCACTGGAGCAGCCGTGAAAATGTTACTAAATAAATTGCTTTTTTACAGTGAGTGCTGAGTATATGTGTGGGGAAGTCATGAGTATGAGGTGTGGTTTGCACTTTTACTAATTGGAAGCACTCGATTCTGGTCAGGATGTTGGCATTCGGGGGTACAGAAAATGAATGTGGCTATTGTTTAGTGGTAAATGCGACAAACGCTTTGAAGTTGTATCTGCATAGTTATTTGTTAGTCAATGATATTGTTAGCATAAGGTTGTTTAAAACTTATCAAGATGATGTTATTACATGTATGTTAGGCTCAGTTGGGGTCTGTGATCTAGACATATAAATGTGTCATTGTCGTTTGTAAATTTTTATGGTGCTCAGTTGGTATTATTATGGATCGGGCTGTGGTTCTTATATAAAAAAAAAGAAAAGACAATTTTACCCTTTAGTTAAATCATGATAACGGTCAAAACAATGTTCCGTTAGGTCAAAGTATCAAAATGAACCTAAAGTATTCTCACAGGTATGAACCCCGCAGTTTTAAAAACCAGGTAGGATATATGCAAAAAAGACATACCATAGTGACCATATCTGCATTTTACTCTTTTATAAATATTACTCTCAGTTATCTATGAAATTCAATAGACCACTCCAAAAATTACTCGTTTTGACTAATTTACCAAACAAGGCCAAATTACCACTAGTGTCAACAAACGCAAGGGTTGGTTCTAGCTTTATCATGTTCACAAACATTGCAATAATTCTATGTAATGACATTGCAGTATTGTGTTGAATCAAAGAGTACTTCAGCTGTATTTCATTTCAAGCCATTATGTTCTTGTACGGGTTGAGCTCATCATTTCAAGCCAACATCTTCTTTGTAACAAGATTAACAAATTTAGACTTTAATGGCAGAATGGCTCGATCTCCCCCAAACAACTCTCCACCTTCAATATATAGTCGAGAATGCTCTGGTGCCCCTGATTCTTTAAGAAGTCTGCAATTTATAATAGAACCTTAAGCAATTTAGCGAATTACTGTTTCTAAGCAAGAAAAAGTCACAAAAATGTACCTAGCTGCTTCTAATGTGTTAAGAAGGAAGCTAATGTATGACCATGTAGTAGGAAACTCAGGATTAGATTATCTCTGCGTTTATAATGGAATCATAATCGGACCCTAAGCTTGTGAGGCATCTTGTTCTTACCCACACATCTTTTTCAAGACTGAGATGACTGGCTACGTATGGGACTTCAATCCACATTCTTCTTGCAGTTCAGTCACCAAGCTCTCCGATTGGCATAGCAAACTTCTGTCACCACATATATGGACACACATGATATAATTTTGCTTGCTTTCAATTTCGAGAAAACCATAGAAAACAAAACTACTTTTAGCCTATCACCGGTATGAGTCCATGTCCTTAATAGTTTACCCAACCATCAGTTATTAGGGAGGTCCAAGGAAAAAAGAAAGGCATTTGCCTAGTTTAAACAAAAAGATTAATCTTTGTTAAAAAAACTTTAGAAAGAAAAAAGTGAGAAACATGAAAGTGGGTTCATCCCACATCGAATGAGTAATAGAAGTTGAGAATGTGAAAAGGTGTTTATAAACACCAACTACATACACGAAATGCTCACAACCAAGAAGTCATTTATATTTGTTAGAGTTTTTTCTTTAAATAAAAAACTCGGGTAACTAAGCATCTTATTACCTTTGCTCATAGCATATTATCTAGTTCTAATTTTTGAATTGCTTAGTCACAAACTATTCTTAGCCTAGCCTACAAATGATTTGTTAGCTGCAAAGAAATGATTTTATGGAGGGCACAAAAAAGATTGCTTAAATTTTATCAAAGATTAGCCGTGTTTGTTCCACTTTGCCACCGGGTAGATATGTCAAGACTCAAGACAAAGTATTTTTATCAAAGATTAGCCGTGTTTGTTCCACTTTGCCACCGGTCAAACATTTTTGAAACCCGGTTAGACCCGTCGGGTTTGGGGTGACCCTGATCAACCCGATTCTCGCGACCCGGACGGGTTTCATTTTTTCGGGTTTTTTTTTTTAAATATGTAAATTTTACGTATTTGCGACGGAATTATATTTTTACATATTATATTTTATTGGTAAACAATTTATATTTTTAATATATGAAAGTTTTTATGGTTTTTATTTAGTATAATTTTTGTTAATTATTAAAAAATAAAGAAAAAGAAATAGAAAATCGAGTTGACCCGAACCCGATCATTAGAGTCGATTAAAAAAAAGGGTTTCAAATCATTGCTTTATAACTATATGTCACTACTCCACTGTATTGTAACACATAGACATTAAATTAAGCTTATACAAACGAGTATAGTAAATAATCTTTTCGTAATTTCGAATTCGTAGAACTATTTTATTTTAAGAAAATGCAAAAATGGCTTATTTTTTAATCGTGGGTTCAGTTTTTATGAAATGAAATAAATAAAATTCTAAGTCTTTTGCAAGCTTGATCTTGTCACTTCATAGATTTTTGTCAAGATGTCCCCATGTTGAATTTTGTTGTTGTGTCTCTATCTTTTTTCCTTTTATATGATATAGATATAGATATTTTCACACGTTAGATTGTTGGTCTTTAATAAAGAGCACACTATAACTAATGTATATGTATCATGATTGAAGTTTTTGAAACCGAAACGCAACAAAATGTATATGTATAGTATAAGAAAAAAACTAATGTGACACGCTATAACTAAGTGTCAGTGATAGTGATTCAAAAGAAAAGTTTAGGACCAAGAGGACATGATCAAATGAAGACTAACATTAGAAATGATCACAAGAAAAGTTTATAGATTATCACAATACAAGTTGGTGCTTCATGATGTGAAAGTATTTCAAATGAAAAAAGCATTATGTTTATGTTAAAAGATACGTAGTACATGTTCAAATTTATTCATGATGGCTCAATAATTGAAACAGTCACTAAAGTTATGTTTGACATGAAGCCTATGTTTTATTTTATAGGTGTGATTCGAGCTAACAATCCATGATCAAATTCAGGTAATGGGATTCTCTTGAAGGATTCATCTTTATTAATAAGCTCCCATGTAAATCGCGTCACCAAGAGATGTATCATGGCTAAAGTTTCCATCTTCGCAAGTTCGATGCCAGGACACATTCTTGGGCCAGCACCAAATGGCACATAAGTATAACGTGGTGGTGGTGGCGTATGCTGTTCAAAACGAGTCGGATCAAACTTGGTTGGGTCTTCGAATATGTCATTGTCCATGTGAGTCATGAATGAATATAACAACACCTAAAATAATCATGCGAAATCAAATTAACCATTAGTTTTATATGGTTAATATCTTAGATTAATTAACCCTCTCATGATTAGTGTTTTTTTACATACCTGCCAACCTTTAGGAATTATAAATCCTTCATATTCGATATCTTTCCTAGCTCGTCGGAAGACCAAAGATGTTGGAGGGTGTATCCGCATCATCTCGGAAGCTACTCTCCATGTGTACTTCATCTTGCTAAGGTCTTCCCATGTTAAAGCTTCATCTGATGCTTTACTCTTGGCAATTTCTTCTTGTTCTACGATATTAATAACAATATATCTTTATGCATGCCTAAACAAGATACCAAACACGTCCATACATCTCAATTCGTATTACCTTGAATTATATCAAAGTAGATTGATTTGTGTTCAGCCATAAGTTTGACTAAGAAGGTAATAAGGATTGAGGTTGTATCATATCCTCCAATCATCACAACTATTATGTTGTCAATGATCTCCTCATCAGACATCACGGTCGAGCTATCTTCATTGTCACGGATACTAAGGAATGTAGTGATCAAATCTTTATGATGATTAGCACCTAGATGTTTTTGATTTTTAAGTGCCTCTCTTTTCTCATGTATAAGATCTATAAGCATTGGTTCCATTTTCTTCCTTGCCAAGATCCCGCGACTGAATTTAGTGAAAGGCAAATTGATTGGAATTGATAGCAAACCTTCGATCATATCCTTAAAAAGTGGAAGAAATTTCTCCCTTTTTGGTCCTCTTTCAATTCCAAAAACTAATGAACAAATTATGTTGAAGGTTAAGGTTTTGATTAGATGTTGCACCTAAACCAGTCATTACAAGACATGTTAAAAATCAACAGCCTTTCAAAAATATTATTATTATTATTACTAACGTATATGTTAGTATTACCTGGACTTCGGTTTTACCATGCCAATGAATTTGAAGGTGATGTTTGATCTCTTCATCCATTTTTGCAACGTATTGCTTGAGCACATCAAGCTTCAAAAATGAAAGTAAAGCCGTTCTCACACGTTTGTGATCCTGACCAAACAACTCAAATATATTTTTGGAGCCCATGATCCTTTTGAATGATGGTGGTGATGTGTTGGTGAGTACATTCGCGTCGAATGTGAATATGAACTTGTTTGCAGCTGGACCATGTAAAACAACTGTCGGGTATCCCAAAATACTGGCTTTCCATATTGGACCATGTTTAGAAACTCCCTTTTGAACCCATTGGTCGACCTTGTCGTCTTTTAAAGCATTCAGAAAACCAAGGGTTTGCCCGATTACGGGGAGTCCCAAAGACCCAGGTGGGACTCGAACGGAAGAGTAGTTTTTGTTTTTGAAGATATACAAAAGCGGAAGAAAGAGTAATGAGAGTAAGAAGGTTACAAGAACAATCAAGTCCATGAGTAACAGATAGTAGTTGTAAACTTGTATATATATATTTATAGACAGTCTTGAATTGATTGAAGTTATGTGACGTATATGAGTACGTCATTTATGACTTAGGAGTATACAATTTTCAAGTATTTGACGTATATGGGCCTTGAATCCACATTCTTCCTGCAATTTGGTTACCAAGCTCTCTGATTAGTTTAGCAAACTTTTGAAATGCTACCTGCAGTGAGCAAACATGATCACAAGGCTCAATTATCTACAAATAAAAGAGTCAAAAAAGTTGCTGATGTTATTTTAACACCTTGCATCTGAGTTTTTGAAGGTCGGGTGGAGATTCCTCGAGCTACTAAACATTAGTGTTTGCAAGACTTGTAACCATGCTTTTTCACGGAGATAAAAACTGAGCAGATATGCTCATTTTGTTCTTACTTCCATAAAATATTTTGCGGAATTTGGTTCTCTAATGTCCGACAATAAACCAAATGTGTAGAAGGAAGAGATGATACAACTCGAACGTCAGCTTTTAAAGTCTCCCTAAACTGTTGCAAGTCTTCCTAATGACCCTTAAATTAACAAAATATCAGCTTCAAAATATTGAGAAAGAGCGTAAGTCAACTAAAGCGAGTAACTATATGGATCTTATACTAAAAATAATTCAGCAGTATGCACACATTTAACCCCAAATCAGATACATGAAGCTAAAACGAACCATAAATCAGCAGTATGCGCACATTCAATCCATCAAAGTTTATGAACTCGTAATCAGAAAATAAATTTAAGACACCAGTATACATGAGAACATATATGTTTCCTACAACCGTGCCAATAAGGACTAATACATAACAACCGCATCAACAATCTGATTCCTAATCTCAAACAACTAACCCACCGGAAACTACAACAGCCAAAAATCTTTTCTTGTCATTCGCAGACACACCCGACCGTCTCCTATGATCACCACTCGGGTCCTCAAACACCGATGCCAATGAAGCTACAAAAACAGCGTGTAGGGCGAAGGGTGATCAGTACAGGTGATTATAGAGATACTAGGCGTGTTTGAAAAGAGATTGACTGATGCGAAGCATAGAACATAAGCGAGGACGAGAGTGAAGAAGAAGAATGTGTGGGTTGAAGGTTTCTGTAACGGTTTTAGGCGGGAAAGTTGATGAATAAATGATTTGGGTTTAGAGTTAATAGTTAATTAGAAGATTGAGTTCTTGGTTGGTTTTGTTTTCGTCATTGTTGGTGATGTGATGATTGAGCTGCTATCATGTGTAGTTGTTTTGAACCGACGACAGGACAGGACTGTAGAGAAACATGTACACTTTTATTTATAAAATCAAAATAATATAATTATACTAACAGAAAATAAATAACAGACATATATAATTATAAACGATAATTAAATAAACTAATAAAATGATAAAAGACTTACTAGATCGCCAGCAAAAATGCTCACGCGAGCGGAACCACGTGTTAAACATGATAAACAATAAAGAGCCGAGGCACGTGTTTGACACGCTTCCCTTAAAACAGATTCGTCGTCTGTTTCCCAGGGTACAACAGCCAAAACAGTAAGTTGTACTGTCGGACTTAACAAAACTGCCTGAAAGATCACGGAAACTTGTATGTCTCTGATCGAAGAGACTACTAGAATTTGGTTGCTATGAAGCTGTATTTTCTGTGTCTAAAACTGAATGAGAATGAGTTTAATTTATAGTGAAAACTTGTCTTTCTCACCAAGACAGAATATCACATAAGAATTAAATTGATTTCGATATATCTTATTTGTTTAAACATATTCTGTCAATATTTACAAACAAATGATATATTCTATTTATTTAAAACTGATTCTGTAAACTTATTCCCAAAGTTTAAATCAGCTATTAAAATAGATTTATACAAAATCCCACGATATCTCATTCACATTTTACTATATTCCAACAATCCCCCACATGAATGGAGATCGGTCGAAAACACACGAAAGTTTCTGCGAAATTTCTGCGGTTAAGTCCTGCATAGGATAGGTAGGTGTTATCCTTTGAACCTTCCCTTGTGAGATGCACTTAATCTCTTAGATCTGAGTAGACGCGATGTCCTTGAACTCAATATCTGTTTATGTAGACGACAATACACACTCACACAAGACTCTCCCTGACCTTGTTAAGTCCTCATAGTCGTGTTCGTTATGGTCATGAACACTCGCCTGGTTCTGCAAGAGCTCTTAGAAATTGCGCCCCCACAATTTCCTTCGAAGCGACCCCACTTCTCTCTGACATAGGTGATTTCATCTTGAATCATTAAAAGCATATGTTTTATGATTTCATCTTGAATCATTTTTCTTTATGATTTCATTCTGAATCATTAAGCCATATGTTTAACCTCTCAACAAGTCACATTGTTTTAGGAATAGACTAGGAAAGTTACTGTATTAAGTAACTCCCCCACATTGACGTGACTTCCCCCACATTTCTATGATTAGGTTGTCCTATTGAACCCAGATCTTGGGATCTCCAGTCAACTGGGTTAGGTTTTCCTTCATAGAAACTCATTCCTTAAGGGCTTTAGTCTCATTCCTTTAGACGACTCACTAACTAACTCTCTGCTTAAGCCTTTCGTAAGCGGATCCGCGATGTTATCCTTTGACGTTACGTAGTCAATCGTGATAACTCTAGTTGAGAGTAGTTGTCGCAACAATCACAATCTATGATGAATATGTCTCGACTTACCGTTTTACATTTGTGATATGAGCTCTGTCAAATTCTATTGACTATCACACTTTATAAACATAGTCGTTACCGGTATACGCCATCTTGGTATGTCCTTTACGAATTAACGTAAACTATCCTGCATATTCTATACATTTATCTCAAATAATAAATTTATATTTCATTATAGATTTAGCTATAATTGTCTCTTTGAAATACTTTCAAGATTTCTAAGACATAGCTTTCCACTTAGGATAAATACATCCACTCTAGTGGATCTAGATTCTTATATGTAAGAATCCATATTTGCATTACTCTATCACTTAATAGTAGTATGATATCTTCCATAATGCAATATTATTAGTATCATAGTACTCAAGTAATACTTATCCAAATGGTCCCCACTTGAATTACTAATATATCTGCTTGCCTGATTATAAGTTCTAAATCAGATCATACACACGTCATTAGGCACATAAGATACCCAATATTCTTTGATTATTCAAAATGGGAAACAATTTTACCTCTATTTTAAATAGATTTAAAAAGATGTCATTGGACTCTAGCTAGGCCGGAATCCCCCACATTGAACCTCTCAATAATATTGTTTTTCTTAATGTTTGACTTCAAACTAAATCCATATGGGTTCAACAAGCCCAACAACTAATGAAATTCATGTCAAATATTGATTCCAACAAATCATTAGTGGATTTATTCATCTTGTTATCAGTTCTAGTGATAAGTATACTATTCAAGTATAAACAAAAGAGTACATATTTACTATTGATCACACGTACATACATCAATTTTGAATCCACATTCTGACATGATATGGTCAAAAGTTTGATGTTATTGCTTGGGAGCTTTCCTTAAGCCATATAATGACTTAATAAGCCTACAATTTTTTAATCTAGGAACGAAACTCTCATGTTGGTTCATGTATAGTTCCTTTTCTAAATCCCTGTTTAGAAATATCATTTTCACATCCACATAAGGAAATTTCAAAATTTCTTAATGCGATAATATAGTACCATCCTAATCGATGTTATTCGCGTAATATGCGAATAAGTATCAAAGGAAGTTAGACCTTCTTGTTTTCTAAATTCTTTGATTACCAATCTTGCTTTGCACATGTCAATGGTGATGCCATCGACTTTCATCTTCTTATTAAAGATTCACTTATAGCCTAGTGGCTAACTTCCTTTGAGTTAAATCCACGAGCATGTAAGTTTACTTTTGTAAAATAAAATCTATTTCAATTTTAATGGCTTATTTCTATTAATACCCTTTCAATGAAGTTAAGGCCTCTCAATAAGAAGTATGCTCATTTCCTACTATAAAAGACACAAAACTGAATCCAACCATTATATCGGTTCATCTCATTTTGTTTCTCATAGGTTTAACCTCTTTTTGGGTCAATCTTGTCTCTCTTTTAAGAAATCAATATCATCTCATTGTCTCTGACCTTGGACAACCTCGTCATCTATTCTAGATGATCTTTCAATTTCCTTCGTAAACAAGGAATATATTTCCGAAGAATGAATCATTCCTTAATTCCATTACTATGTCTATTTTCGATTCATGTACAATGAAACGATAAGCACTGCTATTCATAACAAATCATGTGAACATACAGTCCATGGGTTTAGGTCCAATCTTTCGAACCACGAATTTCATACGGATATCTTAGCTAGATATCCCCCACATTTGTAAGTACTTATAAGATAGTTTTCTTCTCACCCATAGTTCGTAAGAAGTATCTTATTTTATTTACACGGGATCTTATCTAAAAGATAAGTAATCGATATAATCGCTTTCCCCCACATGTCATGGCTTAAACCTGGACTTAAGAACATGGCATTAACCATTTATACTAAGGCACGATTCTTTTCTATATCAAGAGCAATGAATTTGTGTCTTATTCTAAGTTTAGCATAAAAATTTAGAAATAGAGACACATATTCACCTCCAATAACTTCGAATCACCTTATTATCGATAATAAGTTGGTTCTCAACTTATGTATACAGATCAAGCTTGTCTATGTCCTTACTCTCAAGTAAGTATAAATAGCAATATTTTGTACCACATTCAACCAATATGATGAAGTACACGATACTCTCTACCTTAGTAGGTATCAATCCAAATCACATAAAACCATGTGAATCATATCAAGATTTTTGGTTATTTCTCTTCAACCAAGAGAAAAGACTTATCAATTTGGCTTCAACGTAAGTTTTGATTTGTAATCCGTTTCAATACAAAAATGGGTTTCCAATTTGGTTTAATTGGACAACATGTTGAGTAAAAATTTAAAACATGTCAAAGTAAGTCATAACATACATTTAAAAATGACCATATAAAATATAATCAGCTTAACCATTTTAAAGGCATAACCCGTATGCACTAAATTTATGTTATTCATTAAATCAATTTTTATTTGATTCAAACACATATGAAAGCCAAATTTCATTAAGCAACCATCCGAACACAAGATTCCTACGAATCTCCGGCACACACAGCGTTGGTTAACTTAGTGTCTTTTCCAAATGTGAACCACATCTTCTTTTTCCTTGATATTCTCAGCTGGAGAGTTGCTCAAACTCGTTCTCTCCGTTCTCAACTGCATTATAAGAGTTAATCAAACTCTTATCACCATATACATGACATGATACTGAAGTGGGAATGCACCATTAGCTATGGTTGGATTCCATCATGGCCTCAGTTTTCATGTCATTTAGACCATATAACGCATAGTTATGGCAAAACAAGTTTCTAAATGCTTCAAAGCATCTACCGTACAAGTAAGTATCGGTCTCCCTTTTGATGTCACTCGTGACATTCCAAATGTTATTAAGAGGTCCCATGATTTAGTTGACACTAATTTTGGTACTATTAACAACATGCTAAACCACATAATGTTTCTTAACCAAAAGCGAATTACATCGGCTTTTGTTTAAAACACAAACGTTTTGTAAGATCCGTTTTACAAAACCTACTTTAAAGGAAGTCTTTCGACTAAACAATTAAAGAAAATATCAGTTATAACATAATGTTTTACCAAAAAACACATATGTAATATTATGTTGTCAATCTTCATTAAAAAGATCTTAACTTCACATGATCTATTTCTACAATGAAACATAATGAGATTTCATTAGATCTATTCTTCTAAAGAAACTCCACAAGGTTTCTACAGATTTACCTATAAAATCGAAAAGGTTTCTATAGATATATCTATAAACTCAACAAGGTTTCAAGAATTATATCTGGTTTATAATTAAACTCGGCTCAATTTACAATGAATTACACAAGTCAAACAAACTCTTCCACTAATTTAATAAAATAGTGTATGTAATATGATATTTTAATGATAACTTATACCATTGTCAACATCTTGTTTCAAAGAAATTCTTCTTGATTTCATTGAACATGTTTCAAAAGTCTAATAAAATAAGAGCTTACATTTTATGAGATCAATGAACACGTTCTAATAATCTCTTAAAATAACAACTTATATTTTATGAGATTTGTGTCAAAGAAACTCCACTTAGTTTCAGTTAATCTAATTCACCATGATTCTAATCATGCTGTAACTGGCGCACCAATTACATTTACAAGATTCACTAGGGTCACAATTGTGTTACCACAAGTAAAGTTGTCAATATTCTAACGGAATACAACTAAGAACTATTAAAACAATTTGGTATCTAATAAACTCGACATGGTTTATACAGACTTGTACCAAATCTGATTCAAAGAAACTCAATCCTGGTTTCTATAAACCTAGATTTAAACAATAACATTGGTAATAAAAAAATAGAAGACCAGATTGATATGAAACTCATCATGGTTTCAGCATAAACTGATTCAATGAACTATATTAAATATCGTTTATAGATCTGTTATATAAAATTATGTTAAGTTGAAACTGATTTTCCAAAGAAACACAATCTTGGTTTCGATAAAAAAACAGTTTACAAAAATCTGTTAATTAATCTGATTTTAACAAAAAGTGTTTTAATTTTACGCAAAATCTGTTTTAAGACTGTAGGAAAACATGTACACTTTTATTTATAAAATCAAAATAATATAATTATACTAACAGAAAATAAATAACAGACATATATAATTATAAACGATAATTAAATAAACTAATAAAATGATAAAAGACTTACTAGATCGCCATCAAAAATGCTCACGCGAGCGGAACCACGTGTTAAACATGATAAACAATAAAGAGCCGAGGCACGTGTTTGACACGCTTCCCTTAAAACAGATTCGTCGTCTGTTTCCCAGGGTACAACAGCCAAAACAGTAAGTTGTACTGTCGGACTTAACAAAACTGCCTGAAAGATCACGGAAACTTGTATGTCTCTGATCGAAGAGACTACTGGAATTTGGTTGCTATGAAGCTGTATTTTCTGTGTCTAAAACTGAATGAGAATGAGTTTAATTTATAGTGAAAACTTGTCTTTCTCACCAAGACAGAATATCACATAAGAATTAAATTGATTTCGATATATCTTATTTGTTTAAACATATTCTGTCAATAATTACAAACAAATGATATATTCTATTTATTTAAAACTGATTCTGTAAACTTATTCCCAAAGTTTAAATCAGCTATTAAAATAGATTTATACAAAATCCCACGATATCTCATTCACATTTTACTATATTCCAACAAGGACATTTAACTTGTAAGAGTTCCACCGACGAACTAGAAGCAGTAATCTTCGCTCTTCACGTTTAATGTATTTTGCTTTTGGAGATATTAAAATAGTTCAAATTGATAGCCTTCGTTAGGAATAATGGTGAAAAATGACGAACATGAAAGTGGGGTGTTTATCCCACATCGGCTGAGTAGTAGAAGTTGAGAGTGAGATAAGCTGTATATAAACACAGCAAACTATTCTTTTCCTACACAAGTAGAATCCCTTGTGCTTTTTGCATGAATTCTAATATGTCTCTATTTTTGTAGGGTTTCTTTTGAAATAATACCATGTGTTAGTTTCTCGTATTTTTTATATTTAATATTTTCTCAAAGTACTTTTTAGCTTTAATTTTATCACTCCATATTTTTAATCATTTTTCGTCATTAACAAATAATCTTCACATGACTTTCTGAATTTAGGTTTTTACATATCATGTTTATAAATATGTATAGTAAGAATACGCTTGTTTTGTATTTGTATCATTTGTATATTTTACGAAAAAACATCTAATATTACTTCAGCAATAGTTACGCCTCATATCATATTTATATACTACTATATTTAGGCTCACAACATCTTAGTAACTACTTAAGTGACTAACTCATACTCCGGATTATTGTTTAACTTAAGATTCATTTAATCTTCTCAAAGATTACAAAATACATAAAATACAAAATGATCAATGACACTAAGGTGGTGTTTGTTTCATTAAGATGTTTGAGGTCTGAATTTGACTACCGCATCTTACTGGTAAGAGGTGGTCTTAAAGTCTGAATCTGAATGAAATAACGTTGTTTGTTTTTTTTAATTGTCTGAATTATTTTAGTTGTCTGTTTTTTAAATATACGCCAAAAATTGTCGGAATTGTCAGTTTGGAAATTTGGGTCGTGGGCTAATTTTAGGCTCCATCCTTTCACAATAAATCAAAACCAACTATTAAGCCCATAAAACTTATAGAAATACTTTTTTGGCAAAAGTAAAAAAGACATCACGTGCATATATATGATGTATCATTAGAGCATCAGGTATCACGGCTAGGTAAACACCTCTTCACTGCGCCACATCAGCGCCACGTCATACCAACTAATCTCTCTCCTCTTCTCCAAAAACACCCCCTTTATCACAACTACTCTCTCTCCTCTTCACTTGGGTCCCACCACTCACCATTCCCACTCACAATAAAAATTTTGGGCCCCACTTTATTTACCAACGAGCAATGTCACTTTGTGACATTTGACATCCGGCGAGGGGGGAGGGGGTCGGTGTAACGGCGAACGGCGGCGAGAGGCGGCGAGCGTGCCACCTAGGCACGGCGAGCCAGCCTCTTTGCCACACCGTTCCCTCTTATATCTACTCTTCTTTTCTTTGGCCACCTACACCCTTATCTTTTCTTCTTTCTTCTTCATACAACATGCAACTATTTCTAAACCAAAAAAAAGTCACAAAAGATAGCAGGGAGTGTATCAAATCTACTTAAGTTTGGGCGCGTTGCATTGTTCAGAGAGAGTCAGACATTTCCGCCAACTCTGATCGAGTCAGAGGTTTCAGGTCTTGCCTTGTCTGACTCGCACACAAAAAACAAACAACCTTTTTGTCTGACCGTGTCTGACTGGTAAGATGTCAGAGGCAGTCAGACGTTTTTTTTGGAAAACAAACGCTGCCTAAGATAAACCTAAACTATTAACTAAGGGGATTGTTAAAAGTATCGCCGATTCTTTCAATATATCGTTGTGTCTCATGCATTCGCTCTATTATAGCCTATAAATTTGATCTAAAAGAAGCCCATAAAAAGTATCTGAACCCTTTTTGGGTTGGGCCTTCCGAAGTGTTTGCATTATGTTGTCAAACGCCACATATATGAACCAAATTTCTACCACTCAACTAATGATAGTCGCTCTTCAACTTTCAAATATTTGCATGATAAAATAGGAAAAGAAATGGGATAATATATGATCAATAATCATAACATTTATATAGGTGATGATAACAACTAGAGTAATACAATATCATAGGCAGACTATGTGATTAAGAAATGAGAACAACTTTTTTTCATACTAGCATTGTACAGTAATCTTGTCATAACATCTATTATACTTACTTGAAATTACTTATTATGAGTCTGAATCTAAAACTTCTTATATTTACTGCATGTTGAATGCATAACTCAAGGTAAGGTATTTCTAGACTACTTCTAATTCGTATATTCTGATTATTATGTTATAATGAATTTCTGGATACAAATTTCTGGTTATAAATTAGATACTGAGACTGGACTGGTAGAACTTATGAGTATCCTATTCGTGCATGCTTATTTTATTATTTTTATGGCTAAATCATCATTCTGTCTTTCTGAATTTGGTCTCATCGACCCTTCCTCATTGTTCTGAGAACTCATCGAGGCCTCCTATGATCCCAATAAACCCATGTTATTTGATGTAACTATTATCACGTTGGGCAGACGTCATAATACTCGCACCACATAAACATGCCTTTATTGCCATCATATTCTATCTCGACCCATTAATAAAAACTTCAACATAGAATCATGTTCTGTTATCATGTTAATTTGTTTCTATTTATGCGATGTTATTCATGCATTATGATACTATTCTTATCTTAGTATGATACCATGCATGCTAAGTCTGATTCTGACATTCTACACTACTTAACATGATATAACGTTTCTGGTATTCTGGTTCTAGTCATGATTCATGTTGATTTATTTGTCTTTTCACTGTCAACATGTACTATACATGATTTCTGAGTCATATACTAGATACTAAGCACTGTCTAATAATGGACTTAACCTCGTGCATTCTAACTCTTTTTAACTTACTGAGATACTATTGGTCATAATGTAACGATCATATGCCTTAACGGTTTCTGATTTCTTATCTTTACCGGCTATATCGTGAATATCTTATTGATCTAATCCTTTATCAGAGGTATGAAACATGACACATCTTTCATGTTCATCATTTGACTTGTTATTCTGCTAAATCTAAACGCTTCTAAGCATGATCTCATAAGGCATGCTAGTCATAATCTACGTACTTTCTTACGTGCATTATACTAGGACATGGCAATCTACATATAATGAACTTAACTAAGCATGGCAAGTCTGTGATACTAATAAAAATTAACATAGTTCTAATCAATTCTACATGAAGCATGATAAAACTACATGGTCTATGGTCCACACCGAGCTATGGTTTAAGTCTAAGTACCCTCCTACTGACAAGGATACTCAGATCCCTCAAACCTGATACCAACTTAAAACGCCCTAACTCGAGTAAATTTTTTTATCATATAACGAAAAATCTCGATATTGATCCTTTACTTACAAAACATACTCATGAACTACTAAGTCATTTAAAATTGGTTAATCTAAGACCTTTGAAAACATTGGAGCGTTACAAGCAATATCAAAGTGCAAGGGAAGAGTCGCTCGGATCTAACCGAGCGTAAACGTCTTCTTTTCTTAATGCACTCCTAGCTACCATCTACGAGCTCCAACTTATCTTACAATAACCTGTAAAAACATAGATCTGAGAACGGTAAGTCCTTGCGACTTAGTGAGTTAACGGGATCTGAGAAATCTTGCAATTCTGGAACGTGGTTCTATAAATAAATAATTCTATATTAGGTATGACATATAGTCGTCTTGCACCTGTATCATGTACATTTATAATTTATGGCATCTCATATGACTAGACGATACTTAATCGTCCTGTTCTGCGTAATAAAGTCCCTAGCCGACGGGTACTCGTCTTGGGACGCTAATCTGACATTGTGCTTGTTTAAATGGGTCATCCACGAAGGACGTAAGTACTAATTAACGTATGGGTCATCCACTTAGGATGCTTTCGTCATCCACCTAGGACGTCATTGTCTTCCACTTAGGATGCTCGGGTCATCCACTTAGGACGCTTGGGATAACATGACTACTTAACATGATTATATGACCAATCATGTCAACATAAGTGCATGACATGCTAATATGACCAGTCGGGTCAACATGACTACTTGACATGATAGTATGACCATTCAGGTCAACATGACTACTTGACATGATAATATGACCAATCTGGTCAACATGGTTACTTGACATGATAATATGACCAATCTGGTCAACATGGTTACTTGACATGATAATATGACCAATCTGGTCAACGTGATTACATGACATGCTAGTATGGCCAATCAGGTCAACATGAGTACTTGAGATGCTAATATGACCAATCAGGTCAACATGACTACTGACATGATAATATGACCACTCAGGTCAACCTGATTATTGTTGCGTTTCTAGGCACCCTATCCTTGTCTACGATGCTACTTGTGAGCACCTAACTCATAATAACGATGTTCCTTGTGAACATCATGAACATGATGTGATGCTCCTTATGAGCAATCTAAACGTGATAGTAATGCTCCTTGTGAGATTTATAAACATGATATGATGCTCCTCGTGAACATCCTAAACATGATTTTGATACGCATTGTGGGTGTCCTATACTTGGCTTGCTTTCGGTTAAACCCGAATCATGACATGATAAATAATCCTCGGCTATTTCTGAATATCTAAACATCACAACCTCCGGCTACATTCCGAAGCTAAACAAACATTCTTATGTCATGTGTAATCTAATAACACAAATCTAAAACCGTTGCTCACCTTTGATCTTGATTATGCATCCATAAGCCTTCCAATAGCACCTAATCATATTACAAGCATACTAGGATAATTAGAACTTCATAAGTTATATATCTAACATGTATTTGGGTCTAAAACATGCAAACATATTCACATAAGGTGCTATTTCATCGTTGAACACTTTTTACTAAAAGTCACTTTTATGCAGAATTTCTGCAGTCTGCTGCACTTTACTGTTTTTGACCCACTTATACCTGGAATCAAGACCTGTAACTATTTTTGTTGGAAAGTAGACTCTCTCTCCTTTCCGAAAAGGTAAGGCACACTCCAAACGGAGTTACGATTATTTTTCTATGATTTTTACAAGTCTGCGCATATTTCTGAAAACCTTGCTGTCCCAATTTGGGTCATCACCAAAACGACCCAAAACCCATAATAAGCTATCCCAAACTTAATCAAACTTATTTCTCAGCTTATTTTACATGTCTAACTTATTTTTCTTCAGTTCTTAAGCCAAAATTACTTATCTATGTGATAAATTAAGTTCTAGCCAAACACCCTTTATTCAACATAATTAATCATAACTTCCAATCAAAACATGAACTCTTCTAATCTTTTTAACCATGATTCTAACAATTTGATTCTTGACAAAAATCTAATATTACATGATTATCTAAACCATGTCTCATCACAATTCATAATTAGGTTTATATCGCCTCAATTAACATAAACCCTTAAAAACATCATCATAAAACTTAATATAGAAATACATTGAATGAGAATATGATACTAAGACTTGGATTCTTCTATAATTTCTTCCATAGATCATACCCACTTTATTGATTCCATAAATACACCAAGATCATGAAAACTTGCTACTAAAATTATGATAAGGATAATTCTTTACAAATGAAAAAGGATAAACATTTTCCCTCTTAAATCTTCTATGGATGCCACGACACACCCACATGTAATTTAGAGATTAAATTTCTAGAATACCAAGCTTATAATGCACTAAGGGTAAAATGGTAATTCTACGTTTTAACAATTGTTAGTCTACATTGTTAAATCATTTGCATTGTTTGCCCTTGTTGATATCTATTTGCAATTATGTCAAGAATAGTCCCTACAAGTTCTTTTCTATAATACTTGGGGCACATAAGACATTCTAAAACATTTACATGATATTATACTTATAGTTTGACTATCGGGTTTGACTAACCAATCACGTAAGACATTCAAACTTATAAAGTCGTAGTCAAACTTACGCATTGGCATTTTAGTAATAAAATACCTTAAAACACCAATTTTTGGGATGTTACACATAACATCTTCTCCATGGAGTTATAATGTTCCCTTCCTATGGACTCATTATCGGCAATATATAGCTAAGTAGCCGAGCGCAATGCCCAACATATGATGTGTAGCTGTCTCGCTGAATATTAACGGACCATTCAAATCTTTTCATATCAGCATGTCCAGTGCCAACATACTTGGCTTGAAGATGCTCGAGCTGAGAATTTATATTAAACCTGTCACTTGCTTGCATATTAGCCTCGATCTTTTGAATGATGAGCTAATAAGATTTTCCAAAAGGTGAGCTATTAGAGGGTTTATGTTCTAAAAAAAAATTCAAGTTATTTATTTAAGAGTGAAAATTAATTTGGAACAGAAAATAACGTGGAAAATAAATATGGGATGGACAAAGTACTATGTAAATAATAAGAGAAGAGTTATTTTGAATACCATATTTTTTGTTGGATATAAGGGGACTCATCCTTATTATCTATTTCATTTTCATCCAATGGATGAGATTAAATATCTTTTATTTTTCTACCTATTTTTTATAATTTAAATATCTTTTAAACCGTTAAGTGTTAAACGAAAATAATTATACCATCGCGACGAGCGTTTAATTATCTTTCTACCAATATGCAATATGCTATACTTTCGAGGAAATTTTTTTTTCGCTTTTTTCCTTCCTGTTAAAATTTACGTGAAATATCATCATGTATGATAATACTGTTTCATCATATATGATAACAACGTTAAATCATATATGATACTGGTTTCTATCGTATATGATAGGTCATATCATATATGATACTGGTGTTATATCATATATGATATTAGTATCATATATGATAATTTTCGATAACGTTGAAAAAATGAAGAAAAAAATATTTGTCAAAAGTGTATCATATAGCATATCTATAGAAAGATAATTAAATGCTCTTCGTAACGGTATGTTTTTTTTCGCATAACGATTAACGGTTTAACAGATATTAATGTTTGAAAAAAATGGTAAAAATATATTTGGTGTTTAATCTTATCCATTGGATTCAAATAAGATAGATGGTGAGGATAAGTCCCCTCATATCTAAGGAAAAATATGGTATCCAAATGAACTTAAATCAAATAATAATAATAAAAGTTGTTTATTTATGCTGTAAAAAAACAAAAAAAGGGAAAAAAATTTAACACTAAAAACTCGTCGAAAGTATATTAGAAAGTGTGTATACTGAAAGATAAAATGTTCTCGTAATGTATTATTCGTAATTTGGCAACTCACCTTTTGCAAGATATGATGTTTCTTAAAAAAAATGAAACATGAGTTTTTTGTTAGATGAAAAACAAATGGCTAGTATTTATTCATTAAGATCATAGTGTTTTATAAGAATTTCACTTACCTTCAAATCAAAAAATTAAAAAACTTGCGTTAAGAGGATTTGGAAAGTTCTATATAAAAATATCTTTTTTTTTCAAATCCGATTTACACACGTTTACAAGATAAAGTGAAGCTTCAATTATAAACACTTCTTCTCTCTCACCCACCTATGTGGGACAACACAACCACACCACACCACGACAGTTTGTTAATACTCTGTAAAAAAATAAACTCTAACATTACACATATATGGTCACTGATATATATCTTTCCATCGAATCTAAAAGATTTAACATTTTTGACATAATGCTTCATTAGTTGCACGACTGTAATTGGGAACGCATCAAGAATGAAACCTTTTAGGCTTTAAGGCTTACTCAAGGACTTAGGGTTAACAATAGGTACAACAATGTCATCCTAAACAAGTTTTTCTTGACCAACAATACAAACAAAATATAAATCACGTACAATAGTTTTTAACCATAAAACTTATTATAACTTGTTACGTGCATATTTTACCGGGGTGATAGTCCCCTTTACTAAAAAAACTTGATACGTGCAACGACACTCGGGGTATAACTATTAAGATATATATTAGAAATTTATCAACATGAATGAGTCTTTCTTCTCTTATACTAGTTGATAATTATCACTCAAAAATCTTATCGATTGTGGAACAGTTTTTTCATTTGGAGCAAAATGCTTCGGATGGTATTCATGGCATGAAGGATTCTCCTAAGATTTCGCTAATTATAACCACAACTAAACCTAGTCACAAACGAAATGTCGTGAGCTGAGTTGCAATGCAATAGTCTTTCTATGTATTGTTACATCAGTTTAACAGCCCATAAATTTAATCTAAAAAAGGCCATAAAAATTATCTACCCTTTTCTTGTCGTCACATGCCACATAAAATAGCTAGTCCATATATGAACCCATTTCTGCCAATCAACTAATAATAGTCGTTCTTCAACTTTCAAATAGTTTGCAATTTTGGTTTGTTTATACTAGTCGGGTACCAGCGCGTTGCGGCGGCGTGTATCATGAAACTAGAATTATCCGCGTACAATGTTTTACGATTATGCATAATTCTTGATAATTATTTTAACAATAATGATAATATTTTAAGTTGAAATAACTTTAGGCAATAATAAACAATATCATATAAAAATAGTATTATGATATTATGATGATTGATGATGAAAAGTATTTAGTTTTATATTGTGTAAATGTCAACAATATTATGGTTTATATCTTTACACGTTTTCATACATTACGATAACCTTAAAATCTTAATACTTTCATATGTACGATTCACGAATTAATCCAAAATAATTAAAATTTCACTAAATTTGTTCTAGACAAATACAAATATGATATATGTTTTCAAAAATTCAAATTTTGAAAAAATTGAATGTTCGTAAGCAAACGCAAATATGATATTATACTTACATTAATAAACAATTTAAATAATTGTATCTAAAAAAATATTCTTATATCATTAGTTATTTTTATATATTGCATATTAATTTGTATTTTTTAATGTGTATTGCTCACCAATTAAACAGATTTAAATTATGAAGTTTTTGTGTTGTAAAGGTTCGTACCAATAACTTATAAAGTTGTAAAGCCTAAAACATTTTGGGAGATAGTAGAATCTCTTTTATAAGTAGTATAGACTTATGTAATGAGCCGTTTTTCGGTTTTGTTGGGTCCTCTCTGGTTCGTTTTCAAACGGTTATGTTGGCTAGCCCAAACGATGGTGACTCTTTTTCTCGGCTGAACCCCTTGACCCAATTCAGTTTTCAAAACTATGTATACCATCATTTTAGGTAGACAACTTTAGAAAAATTCTTTTAATTGTTGCATAACATAAATATATAATTTTAATTTTAAATACTAATAGTGTAATAATTATATAGTAATTAGCATTGATAATTTCTAATTTCAAATGTGTATTAGTTATTATGTATTAATTAGTTTTAATATAGGTATTAAATTATGTTTTTATGCTTTAATTGATTTCTAATTATGTTGGTATAGTTATACATTACGCACAAATACATGTAACTTAAATTTTCAAGTATTCTAAAAGTAACAGCCCTAAATGCTTTATATGTAGTATGTATAGATAATCTTCAAAATACAAAAATGCATCTGAGTATTAATTAATATATTTGCATAATAAAATAGCAAAAGAAATTGAGATAAAATCTAATCAATAATCATGTGCAGGAGTGAACCTATATGGGAGTCCAAGTGTGGCACGGGTTACACTTTATATTAAATCACAGAGATTAATTTTTTATAAAATAGATTTTTCTTGATATGTGCAAAACTTGTTTTTATCTAATGTGATAGAATCTTACTACCAATAATCATAAAAATAGGGTATTGTGTAACACCCCCATTTTACCTTTACGCAACGGAATATTAATTTGGGGTATTACTTCATAAAACACAAGTCATAATAATATAAAACAACTCAAAAGAGTGATAAAATCAATTTTATTTATATATCATTGAAAAATTAGAGTTTTACAATATGAGGTTCCCAAAATCTAAAATAATTTCAGTCTTGTGCCTCTTCATTCCATCCTTATGCTGCTCCATGCAAGGGCCGGATTTAATATAGGGCGAAGCGGGCGACCGCTTAGAGGATCAAACATACAGGGGGCATCAAATTTAATGATGTTGTCGATAGGTTTTATATGTGACGGATGTGATGTTTAATGATTAAATGATGCGTAAATTTGAAAGATGAATAACAAATAAAAGGAGACATAACATATGATCAAAAGATTTTGCAGAAAAAAAAAACCAGTTGACGAAAGAGACGTTAAATGAAAATGAAGAGGAAGACTAGTTTAATGTGCTAAGATAAATGAAGGGTAACCGTACTTTAATGGTCACGTGTGGTTCAAAATGTGAAACTTAATGCATAGAAAACCGAGACATTAGTGGGTGCGTTTGGTACGCTAGTCGGAATCACTATAGGTTTGGGTTTAATTTAAGGGTGGAATGTGAATGGGTATAAATGTTGATATTGTATTGAATGATATTGTTTGGTGGATTATAAGATATAGAATGGAATAATGTTATCATTAAAAAATAAAGAGTAAACATGAGAATGAATATTGATAGACACCTCTCACCCCATCTATGGTTCTATGGGTATTCTATCACATTTTCATTCTCATAGTAATTAATAATTATCAACCAAACAAATCTATGAAAGATCGATTCCATTCTTTGATTACGTACTTCAAACCAAACATGCCCTTAATATACTTTCATTACCTATGCAATCATGTTTTGGTTATTTCTCGTACAATATATTTTTAGTTTTAAGTTTATAATAAATCTGAGTTTTTTGTATTCATAATTACAACATTCTTCTTAAACCTTTAGTCCAAATTTGTGTTTTAAACTTTTTCAAAATGATTGTGTATTTTTATATTTAACTAATAAAAAGGAGTTAAAAGTAAAGATTAGTTGATATAAGTTTGATTAACATATGTAATAGTATCACTTTTATCAAACTTTGTGTATTTTGTCTACTAAGATTAATTTGAAACAGATTACTGTAATTAGTAAACTATAAACTTTACAAAAGTAGTTTGAAATGATTTTCAAAATTTATCTTTATTTTGTTAATGTTTAAGCGTAGATTTCCAATTTAAAAATTTCCACAATATAATGTTGTTTTATAAAAAAATTCCACAATATAATTACATTAAAAATGTTGCACATAGTACGTAATAACCTACCAGCTCATATTTTTGCATAATATAATAAATACGTTAAATTATTTTAACATAAAATTTTTTTACTAAAAGATATAAAAAGTATCATAATCTTGATAAATAATTTGTTCATTTGGTAAGACGGTTTTATTTGCATGCCAAACCTTAAAAGCACATTGTTTCGTTTTTAACGTAAGAGGGGCATTTTTGAATAATTTCGCCCAAGGCATCAAAAACCTCAAGACCGGCCTTACTCCATGGTATCAGTCACCAGTTATCTGAAATATATGCTTAAAGTCAACACAAAGGTTTGGTGAATTCATAGTCATCATACTGCATTATGCTCATGCACCGCTACTTGACATATAGAAACCAACAAATTGCCCTTATGCAGACAGTTTTCCAAACTCCTGAGTTAAGCAAAATAAAGTGTATCTGTTTAGCCTAGGTAAGAACCTTCAGCTGCTAGCAAGCGCGACTTGCCCAGATAGGAGATGTTAACCCCCAAATAGTACTATTCACAATATTAGCGCTCATTTTGAAGAAATGATTAGCGATTCACGATTAAAAAGGGACTTAATGGCAGTAGTAAACATAGTGTCAATAATCATATCATACAATTTTAAAAGCACTTGTATTCCAGTTTTGCATATATCCCCCTCAAGGGTTTTGAAATCATTTAGAAAGCATTTAAAAAGTGAGGCTATGAACTCACCTTATGTCCATAGAATCCGAGCTATAATCAGATATATTTCATTCACATATAAACAGCTTGATCATACAAACCACAACTTGACCTCATAAACAGTTTGATCTCACACAAACCTCGATTAATACATTGTGTATAGTATCAAGTCTTTAATCTTTTGTTTAGTCTTGTTAAGTGTTTGGTTATATTTTATTTCATTAATATTAGGTGGTAATTCTAGCACCAGTGTTTGGGTCATCATACTCAGAGGCCATTCTATAAACGTTTGAGGAGCGAGGGCCCCTTAAATCGTAAACCCAACCACTCAGTGAGAACGAAATATCGAGATGGAACATCTTTGTATAAAACTCCTTACTAACATGATACTTTCATTACTTCAGCTTATTCATGATTAAACTTCTTTAGTTTCAAAATTGGCAAAATTAGTCCTTTTGGTTATACTTTGGTATAATTACACTTTTAACCCCTTAAGTGTATAGTTTTAGTATTTGCATTTTAAACCTTCAATGTTTAACCTTAGAACCTCAAAATTTCCAACATTTATTATTATAGATTTAAATTTCATAAAATGACACTTTTGGCCCAAAATGTTAAATAGTTTCAAAAATTATAGTTTTAGTCCCTATACTTGTAAAAATCACATAACAACCTCAAAAATAGACCAAATGATCTAGGATTTCAAAACAAAGTTTCAAAACATGTTTATAAACATAATAATAACATTTCTCCAGAATTATAGCTTTTTAAATGGGGTTTTGCTTATTATTTTATGTAAATTACAAAACTAGGGTTTTAAAACATTTTTAACTTATAACTTCCATTAAAATTATCAAATGACTTAGTTTCTTTTAGATTATCTTTCTAACATAATTTTGGCATTATAAAAACTCTAAGAAAGTAATATAACAACATCAAAGCATAGCTAACATAGAAATTACCTAGGATGCTCCAAAATGGCTCTTAATGGCTTCTTATGAGCATATCTTGCTATCAAAGATTCAAGAGCTTCAATGAATAGCTTCTAGACATGGTGTCTGGTCTTGGGACATGTCCTAGGACGTATATAGAGGTGGAAACAGAATGAGTAATGGAGGTTAAGAGAACACGGGGTGCAAGTTGAAATAAAAGCATTTTACCTCTATTTATAGTGTTTCCAACACTTAGGATCCAAGGAAAAAGGTTAAACGTTTAATTTCATGTATCTTGGTGACTATGGGTACCTAGGGAAGGCCTATCAAAGTTCCTAGAGTCTGGAAAGAAAATATCTTGGTCTTATGGCTAATAATAACCCACGGCTAGAAATGATAAGACTAAGTATGTGTCATTGACAAGTAGGTGCATCACCTACTTGTAGAATATCTCCTAAATATCTATATGATCTGATCCTAAGTTCAAATTTGGGAGGGAAATGGTTTTTAATAGGTTTTGGAGGGAAAAAGTAAAACCGGGTTTAAAACTAGGGTTTATAACTTGTAACTTTGTGATTTTGGCTTTAGGAATGTGATTAGTGATGGATTAGGGTTTATTTATGGTATTTAAATTATATTTAAGAGATTTGGGTCCTTGGTTTTAAGTTTAACAAAGGTTTGATGTGAAAATAGGAAGTATACTTTTGTAGATTAGGGTTTTCTAATGATCTAGGGTTTAATCTTAGTAAATGTGATTATCCTTCAACTAACTACTGATGTAAACTCAATTTATACATCCTACATTGTCCTAAATATGTTCATGAAGTCCCTACATTGGTTTTATTAAGTTATTCTAAGTAAACATGTTTAAAGGGTGAAAATACTCATATTGACCTAATTTACAAGCTATGCATTGAAATCTTTTACTTTGTGCATCAGGGTACTTTACATTGTCTTAAAATAATCTTATAACCTTAATAAAGTCCTATAAATATGTATGTACTTGTCCAAAAAGAACTAGGTGATGATTTTATGTAGTTTTCTTAATATTAGGGGTTTTAGGTCATTAATCCTAATGATTTTCTATCTTGGGTATTTAGTGTTTGTACATTTATAAACACTTATTATAGGGCTTATATAGTATGTTTATAACTTCTAGGGATTCTGCATTTTTATTTTAAGGGTTTGTATAGGTTGATCATTTTCAAAGGATAATTATGGGAGCTTATGATCATATGCTTTGATAACTTGTACTTTCTGCTTTACCAACTTGTAACTTGACTTGAAATAAATGTATATTCTTAATATGATGTATAGTTGAGTTTTATAATTTTTGGCAAAAGATGAGACTCTAAATCAATGTGAAATGGATTTTATATACTAATCTTGGTTACTAGGTCTTAACTTGTAATTAGCTTTGGATTAGTGAATATTAGTATTTTGTGATCAATTAACTTTCCTTTATATGATAGGTTACAATTAGTATATTGTTTTTGATACTTGTGCATGGATGTTATGTAATTACATTGCTTGAAATATTGTTTACCAAGGGTTTCTATGTGGTGATCTAGACTATTATGTACAATTACTTGTACTTAGCTTTGTATTGTTTGTTCTTGACATTATTTGGTTTTATTAGGTCTTTAATGTATAGTTTACAAGTTTTTTATATTCCATAATGACATTCATAAGTGTTCTCCATTCATAGTTTAGCATTCTTGAGTTTACAACTCATTTATACGGATTCTAGGGTTTCTAAGGAAATTTAGGGCATCATAGTTACATTTGAGATGTTCTTGTTAATATTGAACTTATTTAATCACTTTTAGATTTTAGACTTGATATATAAATTGTATTGACAACATATAGGATTATGTTGTAATGGCAGTTCAGGTTGTGAGAAACAATTCATCTTACCAAGTAAGGTAGAAATCTTACCAAGTAAGGTAGAAAAAGCAAAAATTTCTAGCCAAATCTTCATATTGAGACAGTTATAGCTTATAGCATAGATTTGAAATTTATGGGCTTTCATAATTGTATAACACCCTATTATAGATTTTAGGTCCGCCTTTGATCATATGTTATAATATTAGTGATAATAGCAACTACATTACCATCAAACTTATTTAGAATAAAAAGCATTTTGCGTTTTACTAGAAAATATTGTGTGCTTGCTCTGTTCGTTAGACAATATACAACTCCTAGTAAATTTTTTATATCGATTATTATCTATAAAGTTATAATGATAATCCCTCTAACCTATAAACCGGCTTACACCAACTACTTATATATCCACTAACGCTCTTTTACAGTATGAGCGATAAAATCGCGAAAGCTCGGACTTTAAGAAGTAAATTAGAAAAGAAAAGCAAAACAAACTATAACTTTAGTCGACTTGTAACTGGTCCTTAGAAGCGAGCTTTCATATCTTGTTAAGAGTCAAGAGATCTTCAGAAACATCGTAGCTTTCTTATCTTTCAAAAACCTGTGAAGAATAAAACTAATCGTCTTGAGAAATAATACCCTATATTCGACAACAAACAATAGTAGTCTTGTGAATTAATATTTTTGATATATTCGACATCAAAAACAGGAATACTAGTAATCACAAACAAAAGGTACTCGTCTTTGAAATTAAATATCTTGGATTAAACACCAATAAAAGTCGTTTCGAGAATAAGAATCCTAAATTCGACACTTTCAAAAGTCGTCTCGAGAATAAAAGTCCTAGATTTGACACCAATAAAAGTCGTCTCGGGAATAATAATCCTTCATTCGACAACAATAAAAGTCCTCTCAAAAAGAAAAATCCTAAGTTCGACACTAATTTTAAACATAAAAAATAAAAGAAATTTGCATTAAATTAGGATATGCTTTGTTAGAGGTATTAGGGGGTAAGGAATAGCAAATATAAATATAACGATAAATGGTGGTTGGTTTCATATAATGCAATCGATCATTACCTCATACTAGGTAATCAACCATTCCTCAACACTTTGAGGATAATGACACAATTGTGCTTTATATTAATTTTACTTTTTCTTCCTATTTTTTCTCTTCCACTCTTTCTCTAGGTAAGTTCTCTTTTTCTTTTTCAATCTCCAAATCTGCATATCTTTTATATTCTAGTTTCCTTAAATCAGATTTTGCCCTACGTTCACGCAAGTTACATCATAAATTGCTTTTGGATTCAGCACATACTACGAATTACTCGGACTCTTGTCCTTTGGGCCGCGACGATAGCGGCGTCAACCTCATTCATCCGGCATGTGTTAATTGTAGCACACGAAGGTCCTCCGAAATCCATTAATATTGGATCAACCGCTTTCGGTCTTCGTTCTCTTTCTCTAGCACATACATTTTAGCGTTGCGATCTAACTTGTATTGGTCCGCCATGAATTTCGTGTATGTGGTCGGGTTAGAATCGGATCTAGCGGTCGAGTTAGAGTTGGTGCGTAGACTTGTATTAAGTCGGTACAGACTAGGTGGTCGAGGCAACGCATCATCTCCAAAATATTATGATTCGTCGTCGATGCCCATAAGACGAAACTTTCTTGCTTGAGTTGATTCAGGGTTTTTCCACTTGTGCTTGTCTTTCAAAAAAAACAAGCACTCTGTCTAAACTCACCCAAACACACGTTTCATACAACTTGCAAACTTACCCCCAAAACCTAATATTTGCTAAAATGATGATATCTTAGAAACATGAAAGTGGGGTATATCCCACATCGGTTGAGAAGTATAAGTTAAGAGTGAGAGAAGTTGTATATAAACACAACAAACTATTGTATTTTACTAAAGTAAGCAATGAGAACACCTTTTCTTGTTACATGAATTGGAATTCTCTTTTTAGAGTTCCTTTTGGAATAAAAAAACTCTGACCATTCTTTAGTTAAAGCTTTGATTTTGAAACAAAATTGGAGCGATGTTTAAAGAATACAATGTTTAACAAAAGTTATCTCTCATATTTATTATGATTCAATGTACTATTTAATCAATGTTTTTTTAGCAAATATTTAATCAATGTTTAACACAAAGTTTCTCTCATAAATACTTTCGTAAAAGTACTTTTTAATCTGGTACGTTTTGGTTTTTGAAGAGCCTAGTCTCAGATCAGCTGCAACATAAGAAAAGATTGCCCAACTTTATAAAAAATGCATTCACAAAATACACATGTACATTCTTCGTAGCTTTGTTGGCTTTAACTCGAATCTAGTAGGGTAAAAGCCACAAATACATCACATACTATCGGAATATGTCCAATATACACACTGGACTTTTTTATGTACAAAAATCACACTTGGTCAAACTGAGAAAGTCAATTTGAATTTAAAATGTTAGTACATTTAACAATGATACAAATTTACAATATTAACCCCTCTATCTTCTTCAACATCCATCACCGCCCACATCTTCTTCGACAACCATTACGACCTCCTCCAACCACCATTCTAGTAGCAGACTTTTGTGGGCCACGAGTCACCACAACCACAGGCCTTCTCCAGCACCACGACCATGGGCCACCATGTCCGACATCACGATTCCTAAACTCATACATCTCAGTTGTGTAGATATGGGTTTAACAAGAACGACAATAAGCCAAAATGGTGTCTCTACAAATGGCTGAACCAGAAACAACCACCTAATGGTGGCGATGAGCCAGAAACATCCACCTCAGTTTGTGAACGAGAAATAACAGCTGTTGGCATATCTACATGGTGGTGATGAGTCGATTGTTCTAAGCTTGCAAGTGGGAGCGTAGGATCTACAAGATGATGGTGATAGTTGTCTCCTTTCCAACGCTGTGTCCTTGTGTAATCCTTTTAGTGTCGTCATTACTGACGAGGAATTGCATAAAGGGTTTAACAGAGGTTATGATAAAATTCCTGGATCTTCCCTATCTAGGATCTTTTCAAGGTAGTTGTTTTAAGTCATAAGAGTCATTTTTAAGTCTAAAGTTAACATGATCCATTACAGACGTGAATACTCTTGTGGATCTCTAAATTTTACCAAAATTTGACTGAATTGCTTGCTATTAAGGGTCACTTTTTGTTGAACAGAAGTTTTGTGCAGCGGAGTATCTTGCGTGCCACCGAGGCACCAAGTCTCTCGACTCGAGTTCGAATCATCTCACAAAGAGAATATCAACCCCATGCTAGCCATCCAGTTTCCCATTAATGGGCTTCAAGGCATTGCGATGGGATTCCGGCCCGGCTGCCAATTCTGGGAAAATCCCCCAGATGGGGAGTGACAGGAGTCGAAACCCTGACCTCCCCCACATGGAGACTATAATCAAATGCATCCATCTAACTGAGACAGACTTCATTTGCTATTAAGGATCATTTATGAGAAAACAAAACTCAGTTGTACTAATATATATGTGACTTATATTTGCAGACATGCTCTCCTGTTTGAAACCATACTTTTTAAAGTAAAATGTTTCATAATCAATGGGTTATTTTCTTGATCGTGCAAGATTCATAAGCTATGGGTTATTTTCCTGATGGTGCGAGATTCATAATCAAGGGGTTATTTTCTTGATTCTGGTGACTGGTGGCCCACAACAATCTGCTACTGATAACGGTGGTTGGAAGAGGTGGTAATGGTTGTTGAAGAAGATAGAGTTAGTGATGGGTGTTGAAGAAGACGAAGGAGTTAATATTGTAAATTTGTATCATTGTTAAATGTACTAACATTCCGAAAGTAAACAATTTTCTAAAAAGGAAATTTGAGAAATGTTTTCTATAGCTTAACTTGTCATAAACTTCCGTGAGAAGCTTTTGTAACAACCAAGGAATATAATCTTGTGTTGTGATACGCTAAAAGTTATTGCCACAGAGTCAAAGACTCCCTTTTGAAATTATATTTCTCAAAAAAATATGAACACAACATGATATAGTGCTCCGAAAAAACTTAACAAAAACTACTTTTAACTTGTCATGACCGCCAAGTCCCAAAAATGATAAAACTCCTTAATAATTGGGAGCAACAGATGATGAAAAGTTACCCAATCATCAATTACTATAGAGGAGAAATACTTGTGCCATAGGGTTACTATTTTACTACTACTGATATTCTAAAAGTCGTTATTCCATTTGCCTCGTTAGTTATTTTCAACAGACGACTGCACATGTAAGTTGTAAGAGGGAAAGGTATCATGGCTAGGGTAATACCTCTTCACTGCGCCACATCAGCGCCACGTCATACCAACTAATCTCTCTTCTCTTCTCCAAAAACACCCCCTTTATCACAACTAGTCTCTCTCCTCTTCACTTGGGTCCCACCACTCACCATTTTATTTAATTTTTCAATTTTCACACAAAATAAAAATTCATTTCATAAAATTAAAAATTACAATACGAAAAAAAAACCACGGAAAAAAAAAACAATACAAAAAAAAAAAAATATAAAAATACGGAAAAAAAAGACAATACGAAAAAAAAAACAATACAAAAAAAAAACATTCTAGATTTGATATTTTGCCGCGATTTGTAGTTGTTTCCTCATGATAACCGACTTTTGAGGTTCTGGCAAATCGTCGGTCCGAATGGAGAGAAACTCCAGCTCTTTAAACTCCATATCGGCATCCACTTTAGCCTTCTCGGCATCGGCTTTAGCTTTCCTCGAATCGTACAGCTCTTTACCCGCGTTTAATTTGCGGAGTAAAGCATCGTTTATGTCTTCCTTCGAAGTGGTCGATCCACTACCCGTGCTGCTCTCAGTTGTTTCTGATCGTGTCTTCTTGGCGTGTCTCTGTTTGCCGGGTGGTCGACGCTTAGCATCTGGAGCAAATACGTTGCTATGATCAATTTGGTCAAGACCCTCGGGTGCGTTCCATTTTGAGTAGTTTCTAAGCACCCTCCACATATGTTCAAGCGTAAATTTTCGGCGTTCGTTACAAGCCGCGAATTCACGTCGTGCAGCTTCAAGCACGTCGTCGTCGTTTTCACCGCTAGCCTTTTTAAGGCTTTTGAAGAGAGCGTGAAACTTCTGAACATCGGGGTGCGAACGACTCCATTTCCCGGTCAGCATATTCTTCGTACGCTTGATTGAGTTACGCCGGTTGAAATCTTCCAAAATCGTGTTCCAAAAAAACTCTTCAGTTTGATCATTCCCGCGTTCTTTGTCTTCGGAAGCGGCGACCCAAACCTCGGCCAGTATTTTTTCCTCATCAGGTGACCACCGTAGGGGTGCCGAAAATTCAACTTCATCTACATCATCGATGTCGTCCTCGTCTGCGGACAAATCAACCGCAACATTTTTTTTTGCCGGCCGTTTCCCTCTGCCACGACCGGTATTTTTTGGCTTTCGTTGTGGCGGTTGAGATTGTGGTACTTTGAATTGAGTTTCGGGGACATTTTGAGATGGTGGATATTGAGATGGTGGATATGGATATTGAGATGGTGGATATGGATATTGAGGTGGTGAATATTGATTTTGGTGAAACGCTAGTTGTTGTTGATAAATTTGGTGGGGTGTTAATGGTGGAAAGTATTGTTGCGAATAGTTTTGACCGGAACCTTGGCCGGATCCTTGGCCGGATCCTTGGCCGGTTTGTGTCACGGGAGAAGAAGACGACGATTGATTCGGATCCGTGCCGTGGTTGAGGATGTTAGCGTAGTTGAGGTAATCGTTTGGGAGGTTTGACATTTTTTTGTGATTTTTGGAGTGTTTTTTTGATTGTAGAATGTATTTTGTGTGTTTAAAAATGTATAAGGTAATGAGTTTATATAGGGTTTAAAAATAATTAAAAAAATTTTTTTTTTTTTTTTTTAAAAAATATAGTCGTTTATAGCCGTTTGTAACGGTTAGAAAATATTGTGGGCCCCACCTACTGCATCCAACGAGCAATGTCACTTTGTGACATTTGACAACCGGCGAGGGGGGGTGGGTGTAACGGCGAGGGCCGGCGAGGGCCGGCGAGCGTGCCACCTAGGCACGGCGAGGCACCCTCGCCACCACACCGTTCCCTCTAAGAGTTTATAAGTACATATGTGTTTGTTTCTTCACGCTAACCGACTACGAGCAATAATCTTCAGTTTCATTATTCCATAGTTTTTTGTTGAAAACGAACAAAATAGGTTGGTAACGGAATGGTGAAAAATGAGAAGCATGAAAATGGGGTTTATCCTACATCGACTGGGTTGTACAAGTAAAAAAAACTTGTCTAAGAGGATTTTGAAAGTTATACATCTAAATATATGATTTAAGTTTATTTGGATACCAAAAGTTTATTTAGATACAAAGAGACTAATCTTCATCTCCACGATTTATCTTCATCCTAATTTAATGGATAAAATTAAACAAAAACACATTTCCTCCTCTTTTTTTTTCAAACATTAATATCTTTTAAACCGTTAATCGTTATGCGAAAAAATATATAACTGGCATTTAATTATCTTTATACAGATATGCTATATGATATACTTTCGACAAAAAAAAGTTCGTTTTTTCATTGTCGAAAATTATCATATATGATACTAAATATCATGTATGATATTAACACTAGTATCATTATCATATATGATATAAACCGATATCATATATGATTGAATAATAATTTGTAACCTAAGACTAACATCATATATGATAAAACACTATTATCATATATGATATTTTACGAAAATTTAAAAAAACGAAAAAAAAGACGATTTTTTTTAAAGTATATCATAAATGCATATCTGTAGAAAGCTTGTTAAATGCTTGTCGCGATGGTATATTTCTTTTCGTTTAATGTTTAACGGGTTAAGAGATATTTAAATTATAAAAATAAGTGAAATAATAAAATACTTTTAATCTTATCCATTAGATGAGATGAAGATGGATGGTGGGGATGAGTCCCTTGATATCCAAAATTAATATGGTATCCAAAATAACTCTATTCACAATATATTATTCAAAACCACTGAAAACAAAATTATACGTTAAAATGAAGCTTAAGTTAGTAAATATTAAAAGATATATATTGCCCAAGCCCGATTGTAGGGTTAGGCCAATTAGGGTTTATGTACTCTTTAAATATCGTATCAATATACATATCACATGGACGGGATATTATGTAGCCTTTCATGGTATCAGGCCACCCGGGTCCTATAACCCTAATTAAAAAAAAACTAGCGTAATTTTTTTCCAACCGTATGTTGCTAATGCAATAATAATATCATTGGTTTCTTGATCATTGATGTTATCTATTGTTTTGGAATACCTATCATACACATAACCTTTTTCAAACGCCTCCAACATCCACTTATAAACTCGTATATATGGCCCAAGCCCGATTGTAGGGTTAGGCCTATTAGGGTTTATTTACTTTATAAATATCGTATCAATAAACATATAACATGGACGAGGAATTATGAATTATGTAGTTTTTCAATAAACACCTTTTATTTCTCTCATCCACCTATGTGGGACAATACATCATACTTGTTAATAAAACCATAAGGTCTGACTTTACTGAGCAGTGTATATCGTTACTCATAATGCTTCATTAGTTACACGGCTGTCATTGGAAACTCGTTAAGAATGAAGCCTTCTAGGCCTTATGGCTTACTCAAGGAGTTAGGTTTAACAATATCTACAACGACAAAAGTTCTCCATAAAATATGTCTTCACAAAAGTTCAAAGAAACAAATCTCAACCCTTGATTTCAAACTCAATCTAACGGTTGAGATCAAATCCCGTTTCCACCCACATATTTCATTTCACAGTTACACGCACAACCTTAATCACCCACCACCACCATCGTTTCTTCAAACCGTCGCAGCACCACCGTCGCACCCCACCACTGCCATCCACCACCACCAGTCTCACCTCACCGCTGCTATCCACCACCATCAGTTGCACCCTTACCAGCCCCAACAATATTCGTTCACCATAACCACTACAACCTCCATTACAGCCACCGTCGCCTATTCAGCCACCACACACTCACCCACCTTTCATCGCCACACTAATTAGATATTTTTATAAAGAAGACTATGACAGAGGAGTAGGAAGAAAGTGGCGTCTGTCATTGGTTTTTTGTGGTTATTGAGAGGTAACAGCGTCGTCTTCGTCGTTGTTGCGTCAGAAGTAAGATTAGATCAAGATTTGTTGTTGTTGATGCTGATCAACCGGAATATGTGTAATGATAGTGATAATGATGTGAAAACAACAGATGTTGTTTTTTGTAATGGAGATGAAAATTATATTTTATTCAAGAAGATGATGTGTAATCTTCTTTTGGTAGTCGAGTGGTTTTCTGTGAGTCAAATGAGTGGTCCAAGTTAATAAGATAGTTTTTCTATTATTTACTGTAGCTTTTTTGTATACTTTGTTGTTTTCTTTTGTCATTTGTTTCATTCATTTATTGTGAGAAAAGTGGTGTTGCATGATTTTTGTTTTTTTGTAATCATAGATTTCACTTTGTTACTATAAGACAAATGAAATGATTTTCTTTTCTTTTTAAGAAATAATATAAACATTTAATAGTCTATTAAGCATATCATAAAATGAAACACATATGATTTATTTGGCATATTAACAAAAGATTTATTAAACATAACATATGAATTTCATTTTTTAAAGTAAATACTAAATATAATAAGTTTTATGGTTTGGTTTGTACAAAATCACATGTGATTTGTACAAAATCACGTTTGATTTTGTATAAATCATGTGTGATTTAGTATAAATCACGTGTGATTTGGTGATAATTACATGTGATTCAAGCATTTCGAAACCATAACTTTTCTTACAAATCCACTTTAGATGAATCACATGCAATTTTGTTTGAATCACATGTAATTCTTTCAATATATTCAAATATTTGTTACCACTCATGTAAAATATATAAACAAATTGGTTCTGAATTACATGTGATGTTTTTAATCACATGTAATTCTGCTTGAATTACATGTGCTTCGATAATAATTACATGTGACTTTGCTTGAATTACATTTTATTCAAGCATTTCAAAACCATAGCTTTTTCTGACAAACCCACTTTATATGAATCACATGTGATTTTGTTTGAATCAAATGATATATAAATTAAATCACATGTGATTCAATTTAAATCAAATGTAATTCTATTAATATATTAAAATCTCTGTTTTCATTCATGTAAAATAAATAAAACAAATTGGCTTATGAATTATATGAGATTTTGTTTGAATAACATGTAATTTTGCTTGAATTACATGTGATTCAGTGATAATTACATGTAATTTTACTTGCATTACATGCGAGTTTGTTTGAATCACATGTGATATATACACGAAACACATGTGATTTACATACGAATCACATACGAAATTATTTTTTCAGATTTGTTTTATATATAATCATATGTGGTTTACACAAATCACATGTGATTTATCACAAATCACATGTGATTTACCTCACAACCATTGGATAAAATCACATGTGATTTATACAAAATCACACGTGATTCGTATAAAATCAAACGTGATTTTATACCAATCACATGTGATTTGTAAACACGAGACCATAAAACTTATTATATTTAGTATTTACTTTAAGAAATGAAATTCTTATGATATGTTTAATAAATATGTTATTGATATGCCAAATAAATCATATGTGTTTCATTTTATGATATGCTTAATAGACTATTAAATGTTTTACATTATTTCATAAAAAGAAGAGAAACTCATTTCATTTGTCTTATAGTAACAAAGTGGAATATATGATTACAGAAAAAACAAATATCACGCAACACCACTTTTATCACAATAAATGAATGAAACAAATGAAAAAAAAACAACAAAGTATACAAAAGGGGTAAAAGCTAAATAATAGAAAAACTATCTTATTAACATGGACCACTAATTTGACTCACAGAAAACCACTCGAGTACCAAAAGAAGATTAAACTTCATCTTCTTGAATAAAATATAATGTTCATCTCCATTACAAAAAACAATGTATGTTGTTTTCACATCATTATCACTATCATTACACATATATTCCGGTTGATCAACAACAATAACAACACATCTTGATCTAAACTAACTTCTGACGCAACAACGACGAAGACGACGTTGTTACCTCTCAATAACCACAAAAAATCAAAGACGGGCGCCACTTTCTTCCTCCCTCCTCCGTCATAGTATTCTTTATAAAAATATCTAATTGGTGTGGCGGTGGAAGGTGGGTGGGTATGTGGTGGCTGAATAGGTGACGATGGTTGTAATAGTAGTGGTAGTGGTTATGGTGAACGGAGATTGTTGGGGCTGGTGAGGGTGCAACTAATGGTAGTGGATGGTAACGAAGGTGCGACTGCTGGTGGTGGATGGTAGTGGTGGGGTGCAACGGCGATGCTGCAACGGTTGGAGTAGACGATGGTGGTGGTGGGTGATTAGGGTTGTGTGTGTAAGTGTAAAATGAAATATGTGGGTGGAAGTGGGATTTGATCTCAGCCGTTAGATTGAGTTTGAAATCAAGGGTTGAGATTTGTTCCTTTGAACTTTTTTGAAGGCATGTTCCTTGTAGATCCCAATGTCATCCGAAACAAGTTTTTTCTTACCAACAATACAACCAAACTATAGATCACCTAAAAAGAGTTTTTAACCAAAAAACATATTATAACTTGATACGTGCAACGCTTAGAGTATAACTATATGATATATATTAGAGATTTACTGACATGAAGAGTTGGTAAGTATCACTAGAAAAATCTTCTGGTTTGTGGAACACTTTTTTCGCATGGAGCAAAATGCTTGGGATGGTATCCATGAATAAAGGATTCTCCTAAGATTTTTTTAATTATAACCATAACAAAGTGTAGTCACAAACGAATATCCTGAACTGCAATGCAAGTATGCAATCATGATAGAGTAAGTACACAAAAGACCGTTCCTTTGGATCAAATGTGCATGCGGAAAATGAACATGTTTTCCATAGCTTTGCTTTCCTTGAAAGAGGAGTTTCAGTAATAAAATTTACATTTAGCCTATCACTGTATCACACATTTTCCCTCAGTTGTGGTTGCCCCTTGAAATACTTTTACGAAGGGTTCTCGGTTGCGTCAGTGCGAGGCCTTGTCGATTCACATCTCTTGGACACATCTTCTATAGCTACGAGATGGAATAAATTCCTGCCCCCATTAAGATCAATGTTTTCGTTTGGAGGTTAGCCCTTAATGAACTTCCCTCGAGGGTTAATTTAGACAGGAAGGGTATTGATCTGGATTCGACTCCTTGTCCTTTATGAATGGAGGATGTTGAAACTGTCAATCACATTTTCTCTACTTACGAGTTGGCAGCCGTTCTTTGGGGAAAGTTTTCCTCTTTGTGGGAGCTTGATATTCCGCTTTGTTCTTTTGTCAATGATTGGTTTGGTTGGATTGATTCCTTGCATGCTTCGCATGTCTCTAAGGCCGTCATAGATGCTGCGGGAGGCACGCTCCTTTGGTGTATTTGGAAGTTCATGAATGAGGTTCTTTTCTCGCATACTATGCCGAAGAAATCCTGTTTATGGGATGAGATTCTTTCGTTTTCGTACCTTTGGATTTCTTCTCTAAATCGTATTTGTAAGTTTAGATAGGATTGTTGGTTGCGTAAGCCTTTAGACTCTTTTTCTCCTATATAATGTTTTTTTAGCCTTTGGCTAGTTAATAAAATTGCCGTTAAAAAAAATAATATTTTTGTGTCCCGCATATTCCCGATGACTCTTCAAAAACACAAACAATAAAAGTTCAAATAATGTGTGTCATAAGCTACTTAGTGATACTATATGATAAATTACTGTCAAAATAGCAGTTCTTCTTGTATCGGTTGAGCTCATCATTTCGAGCCAACTTCTCTTTTGGAACAATATTAAACAAATTAAGACTTTAATGGGAGAATGGCTCGATTAACCCCAAATAGCTCGATCAACCCCAAATGGCTCTCCACCAGCAATATGTACTTGGGAATTCTCTGGTGCCCCAGATTCTTTAAGAAGTGTGCATTTTTTTATAAGAACCTTAAGCAATTTGGCGAAAATTTACTGTTTCTAAGCAAGAGAAAGTCTGGGAAATGTACCATGCTGCTTCTAAAGCGTTTAGAAGGCAACTTATGGTTGACATTGTACTTTGAAATTGAAGGACCACGCACGATTTTGGACATGGTGTAATGGTGCACCTTTTCTCCCCATATGAGAATGGAAATATGTTCTTTTGAGATAATATGTTTCCACCATGAAAGACACATGGGTCAAGGTGGATAAGCCCCGCGTAGGGTCAAGGGGAATTGCCCGTTGTTAGAGGTTAGCCGAGTAAATCATGTTAAAAGTTTTTTATGAATGGTTTTAATTGGTATATTTCCAGTTTGGAGGGTAACTGTATGGTTAATTGTAAACGGGTGTTGTGTCTTTCCCCGGAACACCGCCATATTTGTAGGATAAAGATACCAGTGAATAGGGACATATGTCTTATTGTTTGGCCCTTGTAACAGTATGTTACAGACATAAAATTAGAAGCTAGTGAGATGAGTTTTGTTCTTTAAGCCAGTTACGAACTAGTTTGAAGATGCAAAATTCTTACGAATCTAAAATTTAATTAATATGATACAATATATTATGGAAAGATGACGTTTATAATGAACAAGAATTATCATATATAACATTTATGAATAGGAACGACGTAGTCTCAAAACGGGCCGAAGTCAACGAACAAAAACATAAACCAAGCCCAAAAGTCAAAGTAAAAAATTGCAAAATGAGCCTCAAAGTATGTAAGAATTTTAAAAAAAGACATTTAACTTTTAATTATTTAAGAATTTTCTGTATGATAATTTTTTTTAACAATATGTAATATATATCGCCAATTAATTCAGAAAAAGGCAATTTTTTTTATTGCAAACAAAACAAACCCAACACTACAATGCTTAGGATTTTATAAAGTGTTAGAAATTTGATACATATTCTTTTTGTAAAAAGTTAAAATAAACGTTCACTCTAAGTCTCTAACTATTTGACGATTTTCGGAAACAACCATTAACTTCTATCTATTTACTAGTTTCTTATATGATAAAAATTTATTTATTACATGTGTAACACATATCTACCAATTAACTCAGAGAAAAAATGGCGAAAAATCTTCGAATTTGGAACGAAACGAGTCAAATATTTCAATGATTCTAACATACGTACGATTATTTAAAAGAAGATAAAAATGTGTAATACATATATTCTTTGCAAATTTTTTTTTTCAAAACACACCCCTAAGATATCTTATATCTTTAAAGTAAACAACAAGAGATCAAAAGCATACAAAATTATAGAAAATTTAATTATAAAAGTAATCTTTTATTTTTTTTGTAATTTTTAACTATTTTATATAAGAAAATTCGAATTGCTCAGGCTAAAAAACTAAATAATCTGCACATATAAGCAAGCACAATATAAAGTCACATGTAAGCTCCCGCCGCAAAGTGCGGGTGCTATGTTTCTTGTTAAGCCTAAAAACAAACTTGAAGATAAGACAAAGAGAAACAAGCTTTTGTCTTTTATCCTTTTTGTTTATTACATAAGCAAACGATCTTAGTTTATAAACGTCTCACTATTGTTACATTACCCGATGTGGGAGTGCTATCAATTAAACTTTGGCGATTGACAAATTTTCTAGTGCAATAACTTCACAAGGAACACAAATTACATCAAAGAACATGGGATAAGCTTTTATATTAATGACCTTAAACTACCTTAGCTCACTGGCTGTATTGCTTGAAAACCTAGCTAGTTAATAACAAAAATACATCTATGTTATTATCAAATGTTTACCTAGAGGGTATATATATCTTATTACGAAATTGTTTTAACGTTAATAAGTTATAATCCGGTTAAAAAAACGATGATATGGTACATAAGAAGTCACGAGGCGACAAATTCATGAGCACGACCAACTTTGGTAATTAGACTTCCGACTGGAACGAAATCATTTCCTGGTTAAGTATAAAAAAGATTGCTTAGCTTTACAAAATATCATGGACAAAATACACACATTCTCCATAGCTTCGTTGGTTTTATCACCAATTGTAGTAACAAACATTAATAAAGCCATGTTAATTAACAATATGAACAAACAATAATCGTCTTTATTACTTAACAAAAATTATAAAAACACATTTTTTTTATAAAATATTTTAATTGTTAATTAACAATATGTTAAGTAGTATATTATGAAATATTTTACTTTTCTTTTTGAATCTTATCATTGTAAATTAAGTTGATAGGATCAGCTTACAAACTTTTTTTTATATATAAAAAAATAAATGTTGGGTCTAGTCGTGCAATGAGATTCAATCGATAGAATGTTTTCTTCGAACTCTCGCCTAATTATGTTAGACTCTTTATCCGTTTCGCCTCAAAATCTTTTAGCAACCCAATTAAGACCTCCAGGAACCTCCCCTAAAGAAACCACCTGATGGCCAATTAAATTAAGTCAGTTGGTTTTGATGAGCTTACAAACTGGCAAAGATATTTAACAGCATGGGAGTATAAACTTATCGACAACTAGTTTTGGATCCTTGTGCATACACGAGGTTTTGGAACGAGTTTTGTTAGTAAAGATTTTTGCATATTGTACATGAACGAGGATAAAGAAATACATAATATGAACATGATAAAGGTAAAATATCGGACATGGCTAAAAAAAAGTAAATTTTTTTATTTTATATTGTGGAGGTTTTCATTGTTTCGTATATTTTTTTACCTATTTTCACATCACATCTAATTGGTAGTTTTTACTTACGTAAATATGACATTTTATTCTTTATACTCTCGTAAAGTGGTAAAATTAAAACGACATATATACAACACTGAAAAGCCTTTGGGTGTAGGGTTAAACCCACATTGTCCCATCGATAGGTGATAGTTGAATGTCACTTTTTGCAACTTAAGGACAATTATTTTCTCTTTTAATTACTTGCATAATTTAGCATAACACTAGAACGGTATCCCCGTAATGTGACATTAAGTACTTAATAACGAATTTTGAGACTAATAAATATTATTCTCTTACTGTAAAGTTCTAAAAAATTGAATTAAAAAACCTATTAAAATTGAAAAAGAATAAAAGTTAATAAAAATATATCAAAATAGATATCGAATTAAAAAGCGCAAATTTTTAAAAATATAGTGAAATTAGATTATAAAAATAATAAGTAAATAAATAAATTCAATTTAAAAGAAAAAATGTTGATACAAAAGGTTGTTACAAAAGTTTGTTACAAAAAGTTGTTAGAAAATGTTATAGTATATAATTTTGATGAAAATATCAATAATTTGCTTTGTTTAATAGGTAAAAAAGTCTAAATTTTTAGTCTTTCTATTTTAAAAGGTCCCAAATTCTTTATATAATAATATAATAATATAATATAATATAGATATAAAAGTATAGATAGATAATCCTCAATTTTTAGTTTAAGATTTTGTATGCACCTGTCCTTTTGATCGACTCCAAGCCTCAATTTAACATAAGTCTCAATTTTGGCCAACCAACTACGAACAATAATCTTCACTCTTTGAATTCCATGTATTTTGCTTTTACAGATATCCTATAAAAGGCCCAAAATGAAATTTATTGTACCAAAAACAACATGATGGTATAAGATTTTAACAAAAATTTAAAAGTTCAAATTTTTGTTCAAAACAGAAAGATTGATAACAATGGTGAAAAAATGAGGAACATGAAAGTGGCGTTTATCCCATCGGCTGAGAAGTAGAAGCTGAGAATGTGAAAAACCGTGTATATTCACAGTAAGTGAGCAAACTAATTTTTAGTAGAGTTATTTTTAAAATAAAAACTCTAACCATTCGAGAAGAGATCCCCAATACCCCTTAATTTATCAAAGTTTCAATAGACAATTTACATCCATTGATCTTTATATAATCTAATGGTCATGATCAAATCTCTTTCCTTTTAAACCTATCATATTTTTCACACACAAAAACATATATCCCGGTCCAGTTTCTTTTTTTCGGCAACCCATTCCACTTTTCCGGCGACCACCACAGCCAACCCCCCGTTTCCCAGTGACCACCACAACCAAACTCACCTTCTTCCCGCAACGAACCCACCTTCTTCCCGCAACCACCACAATAAACCCACGTTTTTTCGGCGACCTCCATATCAAACCACTCTTTTCCGGCGATCTCCACTCCAGCCCACCTTTTCCATACATATATGAAGCTGATGCCGATGTTATTGAAGATGCATATAGCTCTTGTTTGTAATATAAGTAAAGTACATGCTATCATATTTGATGCACACCATGTGTTTGATGAAATGACACAATAATAATCACATGTGATTTAGCAAGTTCTAAGTTATGAATAAGCATTTTTATTGAATTTTGGTCGATTTTTGTATGTGATAAGCTGATTACAGAAGTGGGATTTATGATTAAAGAATTGGAACTATGACTCGTATATGAGTTGATGTGACTCATATATGAGTCGTTGTGACTTATATATGAGTCGATGTGACTCATATATGAGTCGCTGTGACTCATATATGAATCGTTGTGACTCATATGAGTCGCTGTATCGGTGACTCGTGTATGAGTCACTGTGACTCATACATGAGTCACTATGACTCATGTATGAGTTAGTGTGACTCATGCATGAGTCAGTGTGACTCATACATGATTTATGCTCACTTATTAACTTGTTTTATGTTTATGTTCAAGGTTCTCCGTAATCCTGGAGATGGATCAGTTGAGTGTACGTGTAGGCATTTTATGCGTTATGGTTTTCTTTGTCACCACATATTTTATGTTTTGAAGAACCGTGATATTGAAGAGATTCCATAGAATTACATTTTAAGGCGTTGGAGAAGGGATTTGATACCGCTTTCATTAAGAAGAAACACAAGCATATACGGAGAGAAGAACGAAACAATTCAGAGACTAACAAATAAGGCTAACTTCCACATAGACGAGTGCTTGTTTTGGTTAAGTAAAGATGCAGAAAAGTAGGAGAATCAAATACAACAACTACTTCAAGTGTTGAAAACATGTGTTGAATATCTGATTTTATTTTCTGTTTTTCTTTTATTGAAGTGTTGAAAGCATGTGTTGACTATTTGATTTAAGTTTATGATTTCTTTTATTGAAGTGTTGAAAACATGTCTTGAATAGTTGATTTGAATACTATGTATTGAATATCATGAGTCATCAGAATCATGCATGAGTCGCATAAATTTGCAAGTGTTTATAAACACTTGTACATTTTGTTGTCATTCCTACACTTAATACAGTTTTATAAATATGTAAAAGTGTTTATAACAGTTAAAACATATTCTGGGTCATTATGACTCATGCATGAGTCATATAATTTTGCAAGTGTTTATAAACACTTATACATTTGATTGTTGTCATTTCTACACTTAATACATAAAAGTGTTTTTTTACAGTTAATACATATTCTGAGTCATTATAATACATATTATGTTAATATGACTCATGTATGAGTCATACTGACTCATACATGACTCACATGACTCATGTATGAGTCACCTGACTCATGTATGAGTCACGTGACTCAAGTATGAGTCAAAGAAACTTATGATTCTCAGACACCCAAAAACATACTACTATGATTTCTAAAACATACTACTTAAAATCATAAGTATGATTCTCAAACACAGAAAAAACAATCAATAGAATTAAGTACTACTATTAGTTCTATTACAATATAAAACTTTCCTTCTACAGGCAATGCTTGTTTCTTCTTGGCAGATGGTTTCTTGGCAGCTGCTTTCTCGGTTACTTCTTTCTCAGCTGCTGGTTTTTCGGTTGATGCTATCTCGACTACTTCTTTTGTATCAGTGGCAATAAAAGCCAATATGGACATTGGGACATGCTTGGAAGTTTCAGAAACTATCTACTTTTTTTTAACACATGACTCATACATGAGTCAGTGTGACTCATACATGAGTCAGTGTGACTCATACATGAGTCAGTCTGACTCATACATGAGTCAGTGTAACTCATACATGAGTCAGAGTGACTCATACATGATGGTTGTTGTTTATACTCTTTGATATCCTGCTCTTGGTAGTTTGTACAGTATGGTGATATGCACGTAACTTGGCTACTAAATATCTTCAGTCATGTAACCTGTTTTCTGTGAAGGAGGCTTTGGCACTAAGACCTGAAATTCTTTCTTTATATCTTTTGATATTTCTCAATATTCTCACAGTGACTCATACATGAGTCATAGACTGTGACTCATAGATGAGTCACTGTGACTTATACATGAGTCACTGTGACTCATGTATGAGTCACAGTGGCTCATTTATGAGTCACAGTAACTCATCTATGATTCATTAAATTAAACAAAATCATAAGTCAGAGTTCTGTAAACACCTTATCAAGTACAAAAACCTATCAGACTTTAATAAAAAATGTTCACTCATAAGTAAACACTTGCGATATAAGTGTGATTATCATTGTGTCATTTCATCAAACACATGGTGTGCATCAACAATCATAACATGTGTTTTACCTAGAGTAGCTATGAAATTTTAAAGCATAATCAAAATGAAAAAAACATCAAAATAAGCATAATCAAAACAACTTACCATCATCAACATCTATTTCGTCTCTTATATCCATCAAGAATGAAACTTAGTGCTAAAAATTAAGTTTTGGTGGTGTGGATTTGATCAGGATAGTATGGCTATGGTCGTGGTTGCTGGTGGTGGTAAGTGTTGCGGTTGGTGGCGGCGGTGGTGGGCGGCGATGGACGAAGATGGTGGTGGTTGATTGGTGCAGTGGTGCTAGATATACAATCCCGATGTATGTATGTTTTTTGTGTTAAAGTTTTATTTATTATAATTAAAAAGACTATTAATTACAACGCTTGGATCATAGATAAATGGAGGGTATAGATTGATTCATTAGGTTTTTGCTGAAATGGAAGACTCTATTGAACTTTTGGTCTAACCATTCATTAGTTAAGAGTCCGTTTGGTTAACGGTTTGTGATGGGTTTTTGAATTTAACCTTTTGAATATGATGTTTGGTAAACAATTGTGGGCCATAGGTTTGGGTTCAATGCTTGAGATATAGGCAAACTCAAATCTTAGGAGGGTACCCGGTTTTACAAAAACTCTCCTGACATGTATTGTCTTTTTCTGAAATTTGTAGGACCATTTTTTCTTTCTACCACTCTTTCTTATTTAAACGTTATATTATATTAATAAATTTATCAGATATTAATTTATGATTTTTTAAAATAACTGATATGAGCAAAATCTCATATCAATAAGTCAACAAATCACCCTAAAACACGTAGCAAATACCTAACTTTTATACAATAAAGCAGTATTATGTGGTATGTTTTGTGTTTGTGCTTGTTTAGGTAACAAGGATACAAATTTGAAGCAAACAAGAGAAATCAAGCTAAAAGATGAAGAAAAGACAAGAGAATGATCAATAATGACAAGCCATGTGAAGACAAATGACCTATCTTGACAACATTCAAAAAATGAAGGACTAAAGTGCAATTTTGGAAAAGTCAAGATCAAAGTCAAATCTGGTCAACATTCAAGTCAAAAAGTCAAAGGATGCTTTATAAACAAGTTTGAAGTTTAAAGGGTAAAAAATGCCAAAGAAATAAAGATTGGAGCTCAAATAAAAATTTTTTAAAAAAATGTATTGTGATTGCACACATTCTCTCTAGCTTCGTTGGCTTTAAATCCGAATGAAGTATTTACATCTATGGCTACTCATATCTTATGATAACCAAGTGGTACAAGAGAAAAGTTCTATAAGGAACATGCATCCAAAAAAGAACAAAGGAAGCAATCTCCACCATTCAATATTAATCTTTTTAAATTTAATTAAAAAAACATATTTTCATCCTATTTCTTAAAAATTAAATATCTCTCAAACCGTTAATCGTTATGAAAAAATAATTATACCGTCACGACGGGAATTAAATTATCTTTCCATAGATATGCACTTCTATATACTTTCGGCGAACTTTTTTTAAAAAATTTCGTAAAAAAATCACATGTAATTCTCGAAAAATTACATGTAATTCTCGAAAACTCGTGTTTGATTAATTATTTTAAAATCACATTTGAATTTGTAACGTCACATGCGATTTGTGAAATCACGTGTATTTTTTGACGAGAATTTCAACATTGTAAAATCGTTAAAAGTATATGAAAATAACCGTCTATTAAATGACAAAAATATTTTCGTTATTATTTTAAAACCACACGTGATTTATGTGAATTACATTAAAATGTTTGAATCACATGTAATTTTGTTAATATATTAAAATGTTTGTTGCCATTAATATAAAATATGTTCATTTTACCGGGGTGGAGTCCCCTTTACCCAAAAAAAAATATATGTAAAACAAATTGGCTTCTGAATTACATGTGATTCGGTGATAATTACATGTGATTTTGCTTGCATTACATATGATTCAAGCATACCGAAACCGTAACTTTTTCTAACAAACCCACATTAGATGAATCACATGTGATTTTTTTAATCACGTATTATGTTTTCATTTATGTAAAATATATAAACCAAATTGGCTTCTAAATTACATGTGATTTTGTTTGAATCACATGTAATTCTGCTTGAATTGCATGTGATTCGGTGATAATTACATATGATTTTTCTTGCATTACATGTGATTCAAGCATTCCGAAACCTTAACTTTTTCTAACAAACCCACTTTAGATGAACCACATGTGATTTTTTTAATCACATGTAATCTTGTTAATATATTAAATTGTCTGCTTGAATTACATGTAATTCGATGATAATTACATGTGATTTTGCTTGCATTGGATCACATGTAATTCGATGATAATTACATGTGAATTTGCTTGCATTACATGTGATTCAAACATTTCAAAACTTTAACTTCTTCTAACAAACCCACTTTAGATGAATCACATGTGCTTTTGTTTGAATCACATGTAATTTACCACGAATTACATGTTATACAAGCAAATTCACATGTAATTATCATACATGGATCACAAGATAGCATACATGGATCACAAGACCACTTTAGATAGCATACATGGATCACAAGACCACTTCGGAAGGATGAATGATGTGAGGAATGGAGAGAAAATGTTATTTACCACGAACCACATGTGATTTACCACGAATTACATATGATTTATCACGAATCGCATGTGATTTACTTGGTTTCTAGATTATTTGTATTAAAGTTGAAAATAAAAATCTATGAAAACATGTAACTTAAAAAAAAGACCAACGCGTCAAATGGGACGAAAGTTAGATGTAAAGTTATGTGAGTCTACATGAATCACATGTGATTTAAAGCAAAATTACATGTAATTATTTATAAAATCACATGTGATTTAAAGCAAAATTACATGTAATTATTTATAAAATCACATGTGATTTGAGCAAAATTACATGTAATTCACACAAAATTACATGTAATTTTCATTCAACACTAACTAACCACTTTATTACAAAAATCACATGTAATTCACACATAATTACATGTGATTTGCATTTAACACTAATAAACTATTTTATTACAAAAATTACATGTAATTCACACAAAAATTAACGATTTACAGTGTTAAAAATTCTCGCCAAAAAAATTACACGTAATTTTCGAAAATTACATGTAATTTTTCGAGAATCACATGTAATTTTTTATGCGTAAATTTAAAAAAAAAGTTTGCCGAAAGTGTATAGAAGTGCCTATCTATAGAAAGATAACTTAATTCCCGTCGCGATGGTATAATTAGTTTTTCGTAACGATTAACGGTTTGAGAGATATTTAATTTTAAGAAATAGGATGAAAATGGGGTTTTAAATTAAATTTAAAAAAATTAATATAAATCATTAGATGGAACTTGAATGGATGGTTGAGATTGTTTCCTTCCTTCTTTTTTTGATGCATATTCTATAAGGATCTCACCTCAGTGGTACAAACAAGCATAATCCTTAGTTGGTTACTACAATTTCGAGAAGGCACCTAATCGCAATGTATAATGTATTAGAGATAATGTTTGTTCTACTTTGCCACTGATGACATGCCAAAACAAAGGTGTCATTTGTTTTAAATAAATACTCACAAAGCCTTTTAATGCTCATTGAGGCTCGATAACACATTTTGGTCATCAGTGCGTTTCTTTTCTCGTTTAGAGGTTGTTTCGACGCTCAAACCTTTAAGGGTATTTGCAATGCTTAAATTTTAAAAAGTTTTTTGGCATTTAAATATTGAGTAAGAATAAACTTTTAGTTTTCCCACCGTCGACGATTTTTGAATCTTCCTCAAATAATTCTTCGTCTTTGGTGGAAACTAGCGATATGCTAAAAGTTGTAGCCACAAAGACTCCCCCCGATATTCCTTTTGTGCCACAAAAAAAGTTATTCGGTTTGCCCAAGTTATTTTAAACTGAATAAACTAGCGATATGCTTAGAGTTTAAAAGTATGCCTGTGTTCCACCAACCAACCACGAGCAATAATTTTCATTATTCAAATTTCATGTATTTTGGTTTTAGAGATTATCCTACAAAAGGCCCAAAATGAGATTTATTGTTCAAAAGCTACATATATGAAATTTAGTGTAAAATGAGAAACGTGAAAGCGGGATTTATCCCACATCGACTGAATAGTAAAAGTTGAAAGTGAGAAAACTGTATATAAACACACCAAGTGAGCAAAATATTTTTTTTCAGGCTCACATCTTATTAAACAAATACTATGAAAGACGCTAACTCATATTAGTGTTTAATTTAAAACTCATTTAATCTTTCTAAAGATTACAAAATACATAAAATACAAAATGATTAACAAGACTAAGATAAACCTAAACCTAAAACTAACTAGAGGGATTGTAAAGTATCGTCCATTCTTTCAAGGTATTGTTGCGTCTCATGCAATCACTTTATTTATAACTTTTTATATGAGGTCCTACTTATCTATAATCTATATTTATAATTTATAAATCTTTTATACAATAAAAGAATGAGATTTTTTAAAAGTTTTAATGAAAAGTGGAGGTTGTAAAAAAAACAATTGGACTAATAAGATAGTTTGATTTTGACAAATAAGCAAAATTAAGCAATATGATTGGCCCAAAAAAATCAAAATTGAATGAAATTTAGTCAAAATTAAATGTTTTGGTGGAAGAGTTTGATAAAAACACAAAAAGATATATGTTTCAAATTTGTGAAAATAAAAACTTAAAAAAGGAACAAGGGATTAATTAAAACTTTAATGATTTAATTTTAAATAAATTAGATAGACTTATGTGTAAACTTATATTTTTCCATATTTTTTAGGAACTTTATAAAATAAACAAAATACCCTCTTAAACTTTATACCATCTAGATTTTATATTTTAAAAATACAACATATATGTAATATTAAATAGTCAACAAATCACATGATTATTTAATATTCAAGTAAAAGCACAAATTATTGTTTATTTATATTTTGACACTTAATGAAATCAAACAATGCAATTTACGTAAATTATTATTAACATAAATATAAATAGTAAAATGAATGTAAGACCTCACACATCAGTGTTAGATGAAAATAAATAGACTGTGATTCTACATATTACAATAACATATATGTTTCCAGGTCGTTATGTGTTATTAAACACAAAATGTCTTAAAAAGATAGCTAAAATCTCATTTAAACAAAAGAATTAGATTTTTTAAGAGTTTTAATGAAAAGTGAAGGTTGTAAAAGAAACAATTGGATAAATCAAATAGTTTGATTTGGACACATAAGCAAAATTAAGCAATATGATTGGCCAAAAAAGTTAAAATTGAATGAAATTTAGTCAAAATTAAATGTTTTGGTGGAAAAATTTGATAAAAACACAAAAAGATATATGTGTCAAATTTGTGAAAATAAAAACTTAAAAAAGGAAGAAAGGATTAATTAAAACTTTAATGATTTAATTTTAAATAAATTAGATAGACTTAAGTGTAAACTTATATTTTTCCATATTTTTTAGGAACTTTATAAATAAACAAAATATCCTCCTAAACTTTATACCATCTAGATTTTATATTTTAAAAATACAACATATATGTAATATTAAAAAGTCAACAAATCACATGATTATTAATATTCAAGTAAACGCACAAATTATTTTTTATTTATATTTTGACACTTAACAAAATTAAAACAATGCAATTTACGTAAATTATTATTAACATAAATATAAATAGTAAAAATGAATGCAAGACCTCAAACATCAGTGTTAGATAAAAATAAATAGACGTGATTTTACATATTACAACAACATATATGTTTTCAGGTCGTTATTTGTTATTAAACACAAAATGTCTAAAAAAGATAGCTAAAATTTGATTTAAACAAATTAAAATCTTTTATACAATAAATATTTATATAAAATATCATTTAGTATTATCACATAATAAAAATCTAGGTAAATATAAGTACATAAAATCACAACAGCGAAACTATTACCTCATTCATCTTTTATGTTCAAGTCCCGTGTGTGCACGAGTATTAAAACTAGTTATAACTACAATATAAAGCATTTAAGACATTTTAAAAATAGAAAGACTGATTTTTAGCCAAATTTACTAACTAAATATAACACGTTGTTTGTGTTTTTCTCACCATGTTACCTTTTGTAAAAAGTTTTTATAAGAAACTCTTTAACAACTTATTAAAAAAGTATTTTTTTATTTTATATTGAAATATCTTTTTATCTAGTTATTATTTTCATAATCTAAGTTTACCATATTTTTTTAAATTTTGTGTTCTTTAATTCAATATCAAATTCGATAAAGTTTATTAAATTTCAGTTTTTATTTTTATTTTTAGCGGATTTATTTTACTTTCACCTTTTTACTCCTTTAACATTAATGTGAATATGAACTTGATAGACAAGATAGTAATATTTGCTCGATTAAAAAATTATCACCGAATACTCGTCGTCGCATTGCGCGGGCACTTAGTTGAATATTGAGAGTTAAAGTTGTTCTTAGAGCAATCGGATTCGTCACGTTATTGGTTGGCGCCAAGCTATGGCGCGAAAAACATGGTTGGCGTAGGTCTCCGTGGGTTGGTGCCAAAGGCCTCGCGCCGTGGTGGTCAGCCCACGCGGGTGGATTTTTGTTTTGTTTTTTTTCGGAATCTAGAGGGTATCTCTATGGCACCAAAAATACCCCCATCACACCAAAATCACCACTCTCTCTAAAAAATGGTGCCATAGCATTTTTGTGTCATAGCCTACTTTGCTTACGTGACACTACTTTTTGACTATGGCACCACTTCAATGACACGACGACTCCCAATACTCTAAAGGAAGCTCAAAAGTATCTGAACCTTTTTTGGTTTAGCCTTCCAAAGTGCATTATTGTTGTCAAACGCCACATAAAATAGAAAGTTCATATATGAACCCATTTCTACTATCAACTGATAAAAGTCACTCTTTAACTTTCAAATAATTTGCAATTTTGTTTTGCTTGTACAGATAAGGACGACCTCGAAATACAGATAAGACTTTATGATACAAATCATTTGCAATCTTGAATATCTATCACTGCCACTACTAACATTGTTATGTAAATAATTATTAATAGTATTATAGAGATGTTACGTTTAGCTTATCACAAAGAGTTTTAATTTTTGCAACAAGCCATCCCCAAAAACCACCTGGAATTTAAAGAACAGTTTAACTAGTGTCTGGATTCTTGAATTTTGACAAAGCTATCATATTTTGACTATACTTATAAGCATACCAAAGACCATCTGTATTCGTTACTAACTTTGTAGTAAGTAGTAACGAATACAATCAAAACAATGGCCGTGGGTATGATTGACAAAACAATACGATGATAGGCCGTGGGTATGATTGACGAAAGTAATCAAAAGTTCAAAACAATGACCAGTACCCTAAACTAAAAACTAACAAATGGACTCGTAGACTATAGATGACCATGGACCGCCCTATGCTTCTCATGTAGTCACCTTTTCATAAGTAGAAACATTCAACGCGTGTTCCCATGTCTTATATGAAGCCCTTAGAACTATGTTTAACATGTTCGGATGTTCCTAAGTGGAACTATGTCTTATACGAATTCCTTAGAACTATGTTTAACGATTTTTAAAAGGTATGTTCGCAGAACCTTTTGAAAGTCCTATATCCATAATTTCGTCTTAAACAATTGTCGACTCACTTTTCACTTTCATCAAAACGTTTTATGTAATAGGATCGAAAATTGTGTTTTGATATAGTCTCGCGTTGGGTTGGTGATAATGAAAATTTATTTATAACTAACAATTTAAGGATTTTCAAAAAGTATAAGGCTGGTGACAATGAAAATTTATTTATAATTGATAATTTCACCATCTACAATTTATAATTGTAAAAAGATTTTTGAAGAAATTTTGAAAGTCATATATTCAAGATTTTTTTCTTTCGAAATTCTACTAAAACCTTTACTTGTGAAATTAGAAGTTTAATTATAAATCCATTAAAAATCTCTCACTCCACCTATGTGGGACAATGCAACAAACAAATTTGTTAACAAAAAACAAAAACTCTAACATTACTTGGAGTAATAACCGGGCAGAACATAAAGACTATAATAACCAAACAGATTAATGTCAATTATAGTAGAGACCTTACGGGCATTTCTCTCCATAAACCAAAGTGAGTCGTTCTTCTGTTATACAAGTATCACTAAAAAGATCTTACCGTTTGGGCGACACTTTTTTCTGTTGGAGCAAATGTTTGGGATGAAATCCATAACATACTCCTAATACTTCACTTATTATATAGCCACCACAGAGTACGTACACAGAAGACGTTCCTTTGCATCAAATGTGAATGCAGAAAATGCACATGCCTTGAAACTCGAGAGGAGTTTTAGTAACAAAAACTACTTTTAACCTATCACTACTCCACCAAGAGACATAAACAATGCACGTCCTTGATGATTGGTGACTAACTTAGCCTATCACTACCAAATCAAGATATGTGGATTAGTGATATAATATAAGTAGTTCTTGCTGCAAAACCTATTTTACTTTTAATGATGAATTAGTAGCGGGTATGATTGATGAACAAAATCAAAACAATGGCTAGTATCCTTAGCTAAAAACTACCTAATGGGATCGAAGACTATGGTTGAAGGAACACAACCAAGGCATGAGCATAAAGTGAACTATTCTTTCACCTTTTACTAAAGAATATCGTGTGCCACTTAGCCATCGGTTATATGCTAAGACTAATGGCTGTTGAAAAAACTCCTTTTAGAGTTAGAGGCAAGGAAGGAAGACTTGGAGTTGGTGTGAAGTTTTTGCACGTATATTATTATGCAATACAATTGATGATGCAAATCTGGTGATATGCTAAAACATTGTAGTACTATGTCGAAGAATAATTAAGTTGTATAAGCTTTTAGTACAAAATGGAAAGTGAGAAGAAACATACCAGTTCAGTCTGTTTGTGGATCTCCTCACATCCTTGTTAATTTGGATAATTCATATTTATACGTATGTGGTATGTTCCATAGGACAATAGGTTTACGGATCACATATTGAAGATGAACTTCGAGATCATTTCATTTCCTGATGGAGACATTGTGGAAGTCATTCACGTACCATTTCTTATAAATGGGTTGATATGGCTTCGTTTTATCTCAGTTGGGTCAAATCAAAAGGTTTAGCTAGAATGATAATGGGTCTATTAGTTTAAACGGGTAAAAAATATTCCCAATTCTGATGTTTAAATTATACAAACCACTTTTGCCTCGCTATTTGCCATCTCTAGGGGAAGACATAAATCTTGCATTACATTTTTGTTTAAAAATGTATGTCGTCTTGTGTTTCCACGGAGCAAAGGGAATTGCTAGAGGAGCTAGCTGATTCAGTAGGAATTGCAACCCAATAGCTTCGTTGTGTAGCTGGGTGCTTAATTATAAGCTTGTGTTGTGTCTTTCCCGGAACACCAGGTCACCAGCATATATGTAGGGTAAAGATACCGGTGAACAAGGTTGTATATATCTTATTGTTTTGCGCGTGTAAAAGTACATCATATATGGAAAATTAGAAACCAGTGAATCGATTTGCTACTTTTGTACATTTGAATAAGGCCTAAAAACGATCCATGTTTTATTTTCTCTCCCTTCAACCCTTCGCTACGGCTGACCCTTGAAACTCTCCATTTGTGATTAACTTCGAAAGATATAAATTTCTGATATTGCCTTCCCACTTGCCTTTTTCTATTACTAAAACTGATAGTCTGATACAGCTGAAGTACTCTTTGTTTCAACCCAATACTGCAATGTCATTAGACTAGTGGGAGTGGTGTGAAACTCACTCACCTCCACCTTAGCGCCACGTCAGTTTTTTTACCAAACTCACCAAAACTCACCCAAACTCACTACAGGAGGTAATGACACTCACCAAACTCACCCAAACTCACTCCACATCACCCCATCTTTTTATTAAATATTTTTTATTCATACATTTTATTAAAACACGGGTACATATAAAATTAAAACATAGTACGAAATTAAAAGACGATACATAGGAAATTTAAAAACAACATTTAAAAAAAAACATAAATATAAAAAAACTTAATACGATTAGTCAGTTCCCGGATCTGAAACCGAAAGCTGACCAGGTAACTCCCAACGCATTATTTCTTCTTCATCTTCTTCCGCTATAGTTTGCGCCTCCAGCTCCCTTCTTTCCCTTTCTTCTTCTTCCTGAGTTTGTCTCAACACTTTTTGATCTAGGTATTCTTGATACACCTCATTGTCAGTCATTCTGCCATCTGAGTCGTTTAGAATTGGAAAGGGTAGATCGGGCGACTCATTTCTTCTTCGGTGTTGTTGCGACGAAAAACCGATATGAGTTGTTTGAGATTGGGACGAAGAACCCAAGTTATTCAACCATTTAGTATTTTCTTCAATTCTAGCCTGCAATTTTATCGACTTTCTAAACATAGATCTCCTGAAATCGATATCAGATTGATCTCTAAAATACGTGTCGAGTAACTGACGCTTTTGTGGGGAGAGATCACGGCAGATCCCACATTTCGTGCGCAATTTCGTATTTTCTTCGGACGCAGCATCGAAATTATCACCTAACTTCGTAAACTCATCGTAACGACGTTGTTGTTGAATTATTTATCTCTGAATCATAGCCTTAATGTAGACTTCGGTATGTGGGAATGAGCATGCCATTTTTGATTGCGATAAAGATGGAGATGAAGATGAGATGTTTGATTTTTTGTGTGTGAAAAATGAAGAAGATGCTGGGGTATTTATTAGTAAATTTTGGGTAAAAATATTTTTTTCTTTTTATTTAAAAAAACGGTTATATAGTGGTGGGGCCGGAAGATATATAACTCACCTGGGTGAGTTTGCTAAGGTTTTTTGGTGGTTGAAAAGTGAGTCGCGCGCGGCTAATGTGATACGGGGTGGGGGCTGCACGTGAGTGGAGGGAACTCACGAGTGGGGTTTCACCCACTCCCACCAGCCTTACATAGAATTATTTCAATGTTTGTGAACATGATAAAGCTACAACCAACCCTTGTGTTTTGTTGACACTATTGGTAATTTGGCCTTGTTCGAAAAATTAGTCAAAACGGATAAAAATTTAAGAGTGGTCTATTGAATTACATAGATAACTGAGAGTAAGATTTATAAAACTATATATTAAAGTTCTAGTGATCCAATAATTAGTGAATATTGAGTATACATTTTTACACTTTCAAACTGCTTGACCCATCTTAAAAGAATATATACTCAAACTGACCCGTGTTTACAAAAATGACTCAAATGGCTCCCCTATATGTGTTTAGCGCCATTTTTTGTATTTGGGCGTTTTCAAAGTTCTGCACTTCTGTTTTGTCTGCAGGTTATCAGTTTATGATTATGCAACATGAATAGATCCAATTGTCGTCTGTAGATTATCAATTTCGATAGGAGAGAATGTATTGTAGCAAAAAATGAAAACAGACCTTGAAAAAAAAGAGTAGTAACAATCATAAAAAATGAGAAACATGACATCGGCTGAGCGGTACAAGTTGTGAGTGAAGAAAAATTGGATTGCTATCGGGGAGCAGTTTTAAGTCATCTTGGCAAAAACACGTCAGGTTGGGTTATATGATATTGATGACGGGTCAAGCGGTTTCAAAGGGTGCCAACCTATACTCAATATTCACTAAATATTGGATCATTAATACTTTAACTATTCACTAAAAAGGTGTAGCCTGGGCACTTGGACCTATCTGACTCGTTCAATATTTTTACCCGTTTTGATAAATTCACCAAACATGACCATATGGACACTAGTATTAACAAAACATTAAGGGTTGGTTGTAGACATGTAGCTTTCTCATGATGACAAACATTGCAATACTACCAGTTCAGTCTGTTTGTAGACTTCCTCCATCGTTGATTACAGAACATTCGCCGTGTCATCTTCACGTTGTATCAAAGTTTCAACAGTCACCTTCAAAATGCGACAAGTTTAATGGAATTTCTATAAGCTTAAGAAATACTATTTGGAAAATCTTGCATCATCTAGGCCATGAGCCCCAGGAGGAGCAAATTTTGAGTGCTAGTTTAATGCTCGCAGAATAGACCCAACATCGAGTAATTAGCTCCTCCACGATTGCATCATCAGTTACAAAGTTAAATACTTGTCAACTTTTAGTCCTCTTGTTTCAAGCATCACTAGAAGCTCTCCTATAAAAGGCATGTCAATCACAAATTATTAGTGATGACTCGTGTTTGTGCTAGTTGGCCATCGGTTATATGCTAAGACTAATGGCCACTGCAAAAACTGCTTTTAGAGTTAGATCCAAGGCACGGAGTTGGTGTGTAGTTTTTGCACGTATATTATTATGCAACCGAACTTTTTTATTGCACTTACTGAAGTCTGATGTATATTCTCTTTTAGGGGCAAGTTTCTGATGACTTGATTCATTCTTAATGGATACTAACTACTAAAGACCGTGGTTCAAGTGGAAAAATCGTGTGTGGTATCCACGTTAGCGGTTAGGCTACTGCTGATTCGAGGTTGTGCAATATACTTAACTTTGACAAGATCTGCAGACGGGTAATTGGATTTATTCATGTAGCATAATGGTTGCTGCAAAAACTCCTTTTAGAGTTAAAGCCAAGGAAGACATGGAGCTGGTCTTGTACTTAATCTTTGTTGAAAAGTGAGAAATACGAAAGTGGGTTTCATCCCACATCGACGGAGCAGTAGAAGTTGAGAGTGTGGAAAGTTGTATATAAACACCAACTGCATCGATGATTGTGGAGTTGAACCAATTGTCATGTGACTTTTTTTAGAGTTTTTTTCTTGAAATAAAGAATTGGGACAACTAAACCTAGTTAAAACTTTGATTTTTATTTTATTTGTAGATTGTAAATTATAATCTTTATAATACAATAAAAATCATTAGTTTTTATTAGGTTTATAACATAAAGTATTAGTTTTCTCTTATTACCTTTGCTCATAGTATCTTATCTAGTTCTAATTTTTGAATTGCTTAGTCTCAAACAATTCTTAGCCTGTCACCACCACCGACTCCCAAAAACGATACATGTACTTAACAGTTGAGAGCAAATAATCATCTTATTATGGGTGAGATACTACTGATATGTTGAAAGTCATAAAAGTAAGTATGTATCTGTTCCACCAACCAACTACGACGAGTAATCATCACTCTTCGAATATCATGAATTTTGCTTTTAGAGAGTATCCTACAAAACACAAAAAATGAAAAGACATTAGAAAGAAAGATTAGCTAAAATGAGAAACGTGAAAGTGGTGAGTTTATCCCACATCGACTGAGAAGTGCAAGTTGAGAGTGAAAAACTGTATATAAACACAACAAGTGAGCAAACTACCTTAGAAGGCCTTGTGCTTTTTGGATGAATTCACATGTCTATTTTTGTAAAGTTTTTTTTTTTAAAAATAAAATCTCTAACCATTCATTATTTAAGCTTTGATTTAAAAATAAATTCATGGTTTAATTGGTGAGTTTGACACAAAGTATTACGGAGTAGTTATTTTTTAGGGTAAATAACATAAAAAGGTACCCATCTTAAGTTAAAACTCAATTAAAGGTACTTAACTTTTTTTTTTCTCATATCAATCTTTTTTCTTGTTACAATGTTAGACAATTAACAAATTTAAACGTTATGTATTAACGATCGTTTACTTTATTATTGTATCGTTGGTCCTTTACATTAACGACACTTTATAATAAACTCAAAATTAATTTTGTAAAATTTTTTGACCGTTTTCACCCTTTTCGTCTAATTTTTGCCGTTTTCGTTTGATTTTTGCCGTTTTCGTTTGTTTTTAGTCGTTTTGGTCCATTTTTACAACATTCGTCGTTCTTTTACCGTATTCAACCGTTTCGTCCATTTTTATACATTTTCGAGCCCTTCTGACCGTTTTTTGTCAATTTTACGGCTTTTAACTGTTTCGTATGTTTTTCCGTTTTCGGCTTTTTTTTTACCATTATTGAACGTTTTTATTTGGTTTATTTATTTTTTTTCCCCATAAAATAAATAGGAGATAACGACAAGAAACAGACGAAAACAATAAAAAAAAGGTCGAAAACGATATCAAACACATTAAAGAAGGTCGAAAACGGTAAAACCGATAAAACGACAAAAAACAGACTAAAACGTTTAAAAGTCGAATGAAAACGGTAAAAATCAAACGAGAAAGATAGAAAACGGTCTAAAACTGTAAAAAACGAATTTTGAGGTTATTATAAAGTGTCGTAAAGATAAAGGACTAACGATGCAATAATAAAGTAAACGGTCGTTAATATATAAACATTAAATTTGTTATTGTCCCAACATTGCAACAAGAAAAAAAATCGGTACCTTAAATTGAGAAAAAAAAGTTGAGTACCACTACTAAAATAATGAACAACAGCGACGAAAATTAGCGACCAAATTAGTTCGTCACAGAATAAGGGTTAACAGTGACGAATTAGCGATAGATTAACTACAAAATTATATTTGATAATTTAGCTACAAAGTAGTGACAAATTAGTAACAAAGTTAGAGACGAATTACGCAACTATCACGTTTTTATCGCTAATTGTGACCATATAGAGACGAATTTAACGATGAACTTAGGTTTCAACTATTTGCGATAGAATTGTGACGAAATATCGATGGATTTTTTTTGTCGTCTCAAATACGTCGCTGAGTTTTTGCGTTTGGCATCGGATTAGCGACTGACTTGAGTACAATATTTTAATGATTGAATTTTTAGAAACAACCATATAGTAACAATAAAAAATTAACCCGTCTTTAATCATGCATGTATTTTTTAGTACAGACGACACAAATGTAATGCACGCGAGAACAATTATTATTTCATTTTATTAAGTTTATACATAAATTATTAAATAACATTACAGTATCAATCAACCGTCTTAGCACAGTTTGCCACCTGAGTTTGAATACCGCAAACAACCACAACCACCATTCAATCAAACAAAGGTTGCATATAGTATTAAATTACACAATTATCATTGTTGTTCTCATAACAAAAGTAAATTTTGTGTTAAATCTATGTTAGATCTAAAGACACGTATCACCAACGAAAGAAGCAAATTATGTTTATTAGTGTGTGTTATATGTGAAGATACGTATCACCTAACAGGCGAGGTAATCGAGCAAGTGAAAGAACCCACCATCACAGACCAGAAAGAACATATTTTTTATATCAATTGTGTGTGAGAAAGGCGCGTGAAAGCAAATGTACGTGAGATATGAGAGGATTGATGGTATAGTAACCTCACATTTTTTTAATATATATTACGTAATAAAAAGATTATAATTAGTAGTTTATATACAATTTTTCTAAAACTTAATACTTAAATTTTTAGAATCCTACCGAAAATTTTCACTAAAAATCAAAATTTTCATTTTCAATTTTCAATTGTCCCTCCATCTTTTGACATTTCTCAAACATTCATTACATTCTCACCAACCACTTCTCATTCTATTTGACCATCTTTTTTTATCCATCTCCAACCACGAAACCCATGTTCTTGTCCATTTACAGTTTCCCCAAAAGATCCACCTTTTTTTCCAAATCAAAACCCTAACAGTTCTACACTCATTCATTCCCGTCCCCTTTATCTTTTCTTCTTGCAGCACACCTCTTCTATCTTTCTTCCTTTGAAGTTTCTTCAAGATTCACCTTTTTTATTTTGTTAAGTTGTGTGAAATTTGGGTTTAATCCTTAATCCATTATCTAACCGTTGGAATTGATGATAATAAACTATTTCAGTTATATCTATTGAATAATTGATATCCTTTTCTCTTACTTAGATCTTACAGGTTATGATGCCCACCAATTGCTCGATGGAATGCTTAAAATTGGTCCAAGAATTAAGGTTTCATTTTTGCTATTACCGAATTTTGTGCTCAGTTATGTAAGCTAATTTAAACAAACAAACACACTTTTGAGTTTATGGGTTAATGGTTATTAGCTTAAGTTAATAAGTTAGTAGTTGATTGGCCCCTAAAAGCGAGCTTATTAGCCTTTTTAGTTTTAAATAAGCCCATGAACCGTTAATATAAGCTAATCAAAGCAAATGGAAGTCTTTCATGATCAATGTAGAGTGTTAGAAGTTTTGAGTAATGTAATGCAATGTATTTGATCTTTGATTTTTTTGGGGGATTGGTAGGTCAATAATAGAGATTTGTGAATTTTTGTTTTGCCTTTAATGATTGCTCTGTCGAAGCAGTTCTCATGGAAATGCGTCTCAACCAGGAATGTTGTTGCTTAACTCAGTTACAAATACAATGGTATGGGGCTGAATAAGTATTATGTGAACAAATAGACATAGTATAAATTTTGGTTTGTCATTGGAACTATTTTTTATTAAACGAAAAATTTTAGCCGTTGGCGAAAAATCTTTGTGAGTTATTTTAGAATATTGTTTGCTTTCTTTTTATAACAATCTTAAATTCAGTAGGATATCTGAGTCATTTTGCGTGTTTTTATTTTTTAGAACATCGGGTAATCTAATGAGTAGAAGTAAAAAAGAAAACTTAATTTTCTGCATGGTTTTGTACATCAATAAGAAACTTCAAGATCCTGTTATCTCTGTATACAATATTTTATTTTTTGACAGACCAGTTTTTTATATTAGTGGCCTCGGATGCACTATCATGCTATTTCACGTGCTATTAAAAGTTATTATATGTGTCGTAGATGTCTGATAAATTCTTAAGTCTGAAACTGCAGTTGGCGCCATGGTTTATGCTTATATGGTCTGATGATAAATATATATAACTTATATTAAGAGTATAAGACCTATCGGAGTTATAACAATAATACCTCAACATGTGTTTTCATGTTAACTAACACACTTTCCATATTAGGTTCAACTTGCTTGACATTACTACTTATAATTAAAAAAAATACTTTGACCTCATCAATTTAATGGTAAACATGAGCTTGACTGCATTTACAAATGAAATGTGGCTCGAATTCTCAGGTATAGTCTTGAAATAGTATTTTGATACATATGCAAGTTGATAACTTTTAGCTTATTTCTCTTCATCTCAATATATTACAGGGCTAATTCATGATCAAGTTTGTAATTTTCCGATGAGCGGACTGTTTATTAAATAAGACACCAAAAGTGCTGTTGGTGAGCCTAACTATGGCTAGACCCTTTTTATCCAGTTAATAATGACCCATTTCGAGTTGATCAAGTTGAATTGAATGTGTTCTCTTTGAGATTTTTAATTTTACCTTTTCTTTGTGTTTTCTATCTTAGTGATTAATCTAAAATGAACGCAGTATACTATTATTCATTTTTTTCTGCATTATGTGTGCTGTAGTGAAGGGTTTCCCCATGGACGACACAACTAAACCTTGCAAGCTAACTGCTTTCTTGGGTTTCAAGGCTGGGATGGCTCATATCATGAGAGGTCGAGAAACCTTAGGTTAGGAAAGCTACTTTCAAATGCTCATAAATATTTTTGAAGATCAGTACCTCTGTATCGGTTCAATTTATAAATACTTTTGCTGAACTACAGAGTACAGAGCTTCACATGAAGGAGAAATGTGGGGCTGTTACCATCATTGAGACTCCTCCCACGGTGGTCGGTGATGTAGTAGCCTACATCAAGAAACCAATATCAGTTGGAGAAAATGAAGAAGTATGTCATCAGGGTTTTAGCTCACAGTCAGGTAAAAGAACTGTCCTTAAAGTTGCAATATATAAAGTTCATTTAGTAAAGGTTCATTTTCTTACAGATTCTCAGGTATGACATTGTTGTGCTATGTGGAAAGCCAATATCTTCAAATGTGAAGGCAACTTAACTAATTTATAATGAATACATCGTCTACAACACAAATCAAGTAAGTTCTTACATATATTTGTATGATGTGCTGAAATATGGAGAAAGCTTTATTTTTTCAATGATCGGATACAAGAGGCTGGTTTAAACACTAGTGAGCTGAAAATTTTGGGAGATGTTATTCGAGTCCTGCATCAACTATAGAATAAATTGGTTGAGATCAAAACACAGAAGGTGAGTTTGTCAACTACTCACAAGATTTTTCTCTTTGAATTTTGCAATTTTTTTTGTTTTATAACTTACCAAATTGATAGGAAAACTATGACATTAGGAGTCGACTTATTCTCAGTTACATAGGACAAAAGGTAGTTTACTTATTACGTCATGTTCATGTTTACCCGACCATGTTCACCCTTACTCGAGAGTTGGATTTCGTGCGGAACATGATTATCAATTTTCATGATTGATTAACTTGGTTCTTTATGTGAAATAAGCTGTTAAGCATTAAAAAATGGTTAGCCTATGTGAAATAAGGTGATATACCATTCCAAACACTATGAGTAAGTTAATAACTTGCTGTTATAAATAAGCAATAAGCCATGTAAATAAGCTTTCTGAAACTCATTGCTATGAACAATAGGTATATATCCAAGGACGTAATCTGAGGTAAATTACAAGATGCCCATGGTTAATGTTGTCATATTTTATCAACCAATAAGCCATGTAATTAATCAACCACATACAACATTAATCGATCTATTAAATTGGTCATTTTAATCAAACTAAAAATTTTCAACATACATAGTATTTCTGATTATTAACTATCTGTTTTCTTTATATTGTAGTCATATTGTGCACTTTGAAGAAGAGAATTACGAGTGGATCATAAAGAGGTCTCTTTGTATGTATGGGTAGCAATAGTCGAGCAGGTGGTGATATGCTTTAATGCTTAATCTATGTATGCAATGAAGTTAATTAAACATGATCTATATTTTCAAAACTTTGATGTTTTATTATATCCTTAACATTAAGTTGTATGATATCTCTACCATAGTATCTATACAAAAGTAGTTAATATATGCTCATTGGGAATTTATAGTATATATGCACAAAAGGTCTAAGGATACCTCTGTAAAGTCCTTGCTCGACATTTTATTACTTGAAACTCTTGTTCCATTACAGGGTGCGGGAGTGAGGATGCAGAAGCTAAAATAAGTTCTTTTGATTGGGGAAAGGAAAGGAGGGCCTTATACGCTTATGATGGGCTCATGTTCATTCAAAGTAACCTAAAGATGTACCACTTGGTACAAGTATGTTTGAAGGTGAACAAATGAATTTCTACATCTTATACTTTATTGATCTTATGTTCATTGATGTTTCTACTTAGGTTGGTTTTGACTAATATTTTGCCAGGTACTTTGATTGAAAGAAATATTGGTGCCTGAACACAAGCATGTTGTGAAGCTGCTTTAAGGAAAGAGTTGGAGGACTCAATGTTACCTCGTGAAGCCTTCGTAAAAAGGCAACTAGAATAACAAGATGCTTGAACATTTGCGAGAGATAGAGACAAAAAAATTTCACCACCCAACTAAGTTGTATGATTTTGTCATAAAATAACTGGTAATTTTTATTGCTAGATTCTAGATATCTTCTTGTAGACATTTTGTTATATTCCACATGTAATTTAAATCTTGGATTCATGCGTAGAGTTACAAAAAGTGAAATATATGTAAATTTACTAGTTTCTTATTGATATTGTGTTTATCTTTTTATTGTCGCAATTCAGATTTTATTTGCAATAGTCGGAATCCGTTGCAAATAGCTTTTTGCAACGGATTTGCAACGGATTTGCATCGGACGATTGCATTAGGCCAATTTTGTTGTAGCGTTCATCGTTACTCTTAGCGACAGAAAGTTTGTCGCCAAGCCGTTGCTTTATGGTTGAATCAAATTTCATTCAAGTAATTTTATAAAGGTTCTAGTGAGGGGCTGGAGACCGATAATCCGTCGCTGATACTCTGAAACTTTTGTCGCTAATCTTGTCACTAAAATTTTGCGAGGCCCTTTTTTGCGATGGGAAATATTGGTCAATATTCTGTCACCGAAGGGCTATAGTGACAGAATAGCGACGAAAATGGTCGTTGCTGATGCTAGATTTTCTAGTAGTACCTTTAATTAAATTTTGACATAAGATAAGTACCTTTTTATGCTATTTGCCCTATTTTTATATTTAAGGCATGCTTATCCTTCATTACCTAGCGTGTTCACGAGATGGTTTGGTTCGGTTAATTAAAAGATTTATACTATCTATCACGAAGCGGGAAATTCATTTTACAACCCACAACCGACCTGTATACTATGTGGTTAACACAACGTGCGGTACCCGAAAGGCACTACTACACAAATGAACATAAATCCCCCTTAATAGAGCCCCTTTTTATGTAAAAAGGGGATAAAAAAGGATTCCACTTTTTTTAAAGGTATAGAGCCATATTCTTACATATAAAACAGGGCTTTATTTGCCAAACCCATAAAGCCATGACCCATTGCACCAAACCGGGCACTATTCTCATCTCATCTTATGAAAAGAAAAGGCGTTTTGTTTTCATCCCCAAATTTTCACCAAAATTTCAATCTAAAAACAAAACCCCTAAAAATTTCCCTCCATCTACTTTCACAAACCCTAACCCTCTCTCACTTCAGAACTCACTATCTATTAACCACTATCACACACAACTATCACACACACTCAGATCCGCAATTTATATGGGCGCCGTCATAGGCTAGGTTCGTCACACAATCAGATCCGCAAGAGAATAATCTAATTAACAGGTATCAAATTTCAACAATTCACGTATTTGTTCAATTAACCTCTTTAATTATCTTATAAATGATTTTAGATTTCAATATCGAATAAGCTCTACTTGTTTATTGTTTCGTGTTGTCCAATCTATTGTTTTTGCTGAATTTATTGATTTGGTTGTTCAATCTATTGTTTGTGCTTGTTTTTTTTTGTTCTTCAAATTTTTTTTGGCTAAGATTTATTTATTGTTTCTCGTTGTTCAATTTATTGTATGTGCTAAAAAGTCATATCTGTATTGTGATGAACAAGTGACGAAAGATACTTCTAATTAAGATTATTGGGTTGTATTTTGGCGTGTTATCGGGTCGGGTTATCGGTTGGTCATGTCGGGTTGAATCAGGTTTCGCTGTCTCAAATAGTGACCTAACACGACCCTATTAAATTCGGGGTTATCAGGTTTCTGGTCAAAACGTGTCGGGTTGGGTTGTCGGGTTTTGACACGGTGTATAATTTTTTTTTGTTGTTGAGACATTATACATAATTGAAGTATTCTTTAGGTAACTATATTAACCACGTATTATGTCTTTTTTTTTTTTGGTAACCGTGATTTTCGACTCATTGGCCGACTAATCCACGAGGTTTGAGCCCACCGTCACACAGACTCAAACCATGTATTATGTCGTTACATTCCATTTGAAATGAAATGTTAGACTCAAAGCTATTAATTGTGGATGGGCGTACTCCATTAAATTATGGTCGTCCATCAGCGAGGTATAATGTACAAACTATTCATTAGCAATCACCGTTCATTAGAAAACTTGAACCTTCATATGTAGGACGGGTTAGACTGGTTTAGTGAGGCCACGCTACACTTTTATAGTCATGGTCTCTTAAATTTCATAAAACTTGTATCCTCTTTTTTGATTGTGTCTATCTGAGCCCCATCTTTACGTTTACATACAAGTAGAAATTTACAAATCAATAACGAGAAATAGTACAATATTTTCATTTAGGGGTCTTTAGAATTGCTTATATTTTCTGTATCGTCTTTTAGGTTCACACTTCCTCCTTTTTTCCATACAGATTTGAGTGATATGTCACAAACCTGAATTTTAAGTTATTTAAATTACGTGAAACGCAATGGTTACGGGTTAGACTGGTGTGTCTATTGATATCCCGAATTTTTTTCCGCATATTTTGTGTACGAATTTGGATCTTTATGAGTGACGTTTCTGTCAACTTCTACTAAAATAACTTATTTTTTTCGTTTACGTTACGTGTTAAATTTAGCTATTTTTGAAGTCGACATTTACATCAAAAACATAATTTCTATTAAGAGTTTCACTACACAATAAATTCTCCAAATACATTTTAACAAAAATGTTACTTTACAAAAATCACTACTACAAAAACCTTACGCTGCAAAACATTTAAAACTTTTACAACCTTCTACACATTTATAAAACGAGATCCGACTCCCCCTTGGTGCCTTAGACTACATTTATTCATGACTTTCAACCGATCTGGTTGGAGGTACAATGCATTAAACTGATATATTAAATTCAAACAAGTACAAAAACCAACGCCCCTGTACTACGACTAGTTCGCCGGGTGACTTTCAATTCTTAAACCCAACCTTTCCAGATGTCAAGATATTACTGGGCATCCATAATCTCATTTATTTAAATTGGAAAGTAATAAGAACAAAAACAAAAAGAAAGAATATAAACAAGAACAATAGGCTCTGTTTCGATTAATTTAACAAATTAAAAACATGCAATGAATTCAAACACACCTACCCGAGACACAAACAAAAAAAATCATTCAAAACATTGTTGTTATTTCTTGGTTACTTTGGTTTGAGAAGTATAAATGATATGATTGAAGGGTTATTGTTGTATTGGTTATGACATTTGAGTTTGATAATTGATTCTGATTTTGGTAGCTGAGATACGAAGATGTGTGGTATAACTGTCGTTCAAAGATAAGGAGGAGGCTAATATCACAGTAGATTAGTGTGTGCAAATGACTAGAAATTTTTTTTGGGTAAAGGGGATAAACCCCGGTAAAATAAAATGACTAGAAATTAGGGTCTTTGACTTTTTATAACTTGAAACTAGAAATTACGGATGACTGGGTCAAGTTAATGGGTTTTCCTATTTGCTTTTATTAAGGTTTATTGGGCCTGTTACTATATTATTATTACTTACTGTATTATGAATGGAAATAATCAATATACATTTTTATTTGTATCCTTTTTATATGAGATTTTAAAAAATAAAATAAATTTTGTATTATATATGTTAGGTTGGATTGGGTTGGGTTGTTGATAAATGATAAAATAGGTAAGATTGGTTGTATGTGTATATTGTATAAGTGGAAGAGTAAAATAATAATATTTTAATAAAAGGTTGGGTTGGAAGAGGTTGTGAATAAACATAGTCTTAGTTAAAGCCCACGTTATTTTTTTTTCTTCCCTTTCCACAAGAGTTAAAATTGTACAAACAATGCACCATTAATACTAGGTACTTTGTGTCTCCTCTCCTCTCTCAAACCCGTCGGACAAAATCACCTTCCCCATGATTTCTTTAAACTTTCATTTTGTACTTACACTAAATAGTCAAGTAGTCAAATATTGGAAACCCCAAATCTCCTTTTTCCTGCTATTAGCCGAGTCCCAAGACAACTTTTGTGCTTTCCAATTTGCTTGCCAAAAACAATGATACTTACCAAGTTACTCCTAGTTGTGAACCAACTATAAAGATTAGAAACCCTAACTAGAAACATCTACCCTTGACTCGCTCAAATTCCTCTATAAATACCAACCCACATACATTTTACACAACACATAGAAAAATAAATAAATAAAACTATCCCCCTGTGGTTCGTTAGGCGCTGCCAAGCACTAAGGATAGCAAAGGGTTGGTCCAAGAGCAAATATTAATAAAGAATTATAAGGCTTGATAATTTCCTGTTTAAAATCCGAGTCTTGCATCATCCTTGGTCTATTGTAAGTATACACGTACTCTATTCTCGTCTACTTACTATGCATGCTAGCCCCTAGAAAGTAAGTGCTTGAGAAAATAATTTTAATGGTACTAACCTAGTGAAAACGTGAGTTTCATGATTGTTTTGAACCATTCGCGTAAACAATGAGTTAGAGATATATTAAACCATGAAATCACATCTACCTAAGTCACACTAGAGCTGTTTTGATATTTTTGTAAAGGATGCTTACTAATAGTACAAGAGAACGTGAGGTGAATTGGATATAAGTTCCAAAAAAACTATCGCATAACTGCCACATTTTGGCTACGTTAAAACCAAACCAAAACTTTGAACTTTTATAAATTATTACGACTAAGATAATGGTAAAAACCTTGAACTAATTTTCACATATAAAATAAACAGCGGAACCTCGACTTTTGAGACCCAAAACGAGGCATCTAGGATCTAGTGCCCACCGGTATTATGGCGACAAAATGTACCCCATAGTCCCGAGACTGTAACACAACTTGAATCACTTAAATTGGTTAACAAACGAGCTAGATATCAGTCGCTGAAAAACAGCAAACCTGACTTATGTTGATCGAAAATATTACTTTTTTTTGTGTTGCAACACGACCTCTTTACGACCCTATTTGACCCTCGAAACAGCCTTGCCCTTAGTCAGTTAAACAACGAAAGTTGTAGACGGCCATGCCGTCTACAAGGGCATATTTTCGGTTCGACCCAAAAGTCATTATCCGGAACAGTAGTCGAGATCGAAAACGACTTGTTAAATTTGCTGCACGACCTTTACTTCGAACATAGTTTTAACCTATCAAACGACATCGGTTTATAAAACTTAATACACCTACTTATCGACCACCCAGCTACCCAACGGTACTTGCGGTTTACTCCGCGAGCCACTATTGAGCTCCCTATTCCCTTTAAAAACATCGAGAAAAATGCTATGATATCGAAAGAGAGAACATTTTCCCACGTCTATAAAGTTTCTGTTTGAAAATATATACAAGGTCTCATGTCGGGGGACATGAGACATGTTCCTTTAAAATGAATTCCAATTATTTTAATACTTAATAATTTTAATTAGTTTATTTAATTAATATATTTTTATAATAAAAATATAAAATATATTTAAGATATTTGACCCATTAAACGACTTAGCTAAATAATCTGTCATGATAACGAAATATTCAATATTGCTAAATATATCTCGATTAAATGACTACTCGTCTAGTAAAGTGCTAAACTTTCGCAAGTATTGAAACTATCGATTTATTTAAATAAGCTCAAGCACATACTAGGGGGCTAAATGCTATGTTCATTTCCATATTGCATGTATAGTAATACATACCTTATTTAACTTAGGTTACGGATTGTTTCGAGCTATTATTTTTCTGTATCTACAATTGCGCCATTGTCTCTTTGCTGTCATTTCGAGGTGAGTTTCATAGCCCCACTTTTAATTGTTTTAACTATTTTGGGGTGAGAACATTGCTTATTTTAAACGGATGAACATAAGTGCTAAAACTTGATACGTTTGCCTACATGATGTCTAAGTAGCGATATCCCTAGATGCTTTAGCCCACTATCGTGAACCGTTAATTACTTTGTGTAAGCGCGAATGTTATGGATAGATCTATTGGGATTGACCTCCCTATCTAATGTTGGTTGTGTGACCAAATTAGATACACTTACATTTGAGTCGTTACGAATGCTTTGGGATAGGCATTTGTTCGGGCTCTTATTATATCTTGTTGGTTGGTTAACGCTTCGGTGTCATGAGCTTAGACGTAGGTTGTTGAAACGTATACTTATAATCTTGTATTTGTTATAAGATTATATGTTGGTTGCCTTGAAAATCTTATGGTTCATCACACTATTTAAACTTAACTTATGAACTCACCAACCTTTGTGTTGACGCTTTAGCAATGTTTTTCTCAGGTATCAAGACGGAGGAGTGACGTGGTTGTGCATGGGAGATTTTTAATAAAAATGGTCGTGACTAGTGTATGGATATTTGGATCAATGTGAAAGTCTTTTGAAACAATGTTTTATTATGAACTTGTGTAATTCGATTCCGAACAAGTTTTATGATTTATGAAAACGGCTTTTAAATAGTCGTTTTTTGTATCTATGTCTTGTGATAGTCATGACCGTCGCACCCTATTGTGTTGCCTTACTCTGATGAATTGGGGGTGTGACATGATAGACATACTTACTTAATGAATACGCACTTTCTCGAATTCCCTTTATTGTTGCTGCTGAAATAATTCAACCTTCACAGAATCACAGTTGGTTTTAAAAATCAGCGTGGAGTGTTTGTGAGTCTTTAGAACCTTAATTAGACCCGGGAAGAACTTGAAAACTGAACCGAAACCGATCAAACCCGAACCAAATTTTTTGAACCGCGTTCGGTTCTCGGTTCCACAATATTCTAAATTTCGGTTCCAAACCACAGTTCTTGATTCCGGAACCGAAGAACCGATGGAAATCCAAATTGGCTAGATTTTTATGCTACTTCTTTTATAAACATCAAATGTCAAACGCCCTATTTATATTTTTTATTTGTATAAAGTGGAAATAGTAGTAAATTGATGTCACAGAATGTGCGTAAGGGTATTTATAGTGTGCGGTTTTCATGTGATTATTCTTTTACTATATTTCATTGCAAAATGGAAATGATTTTAAAGGTATGCTAATGTTATTTATATGAAAGTTATTTGGTATATGTACTAAAAAAGACAGATTTGGGAGATCATGTTGTTTATTATGGAGACTGTTTTTTACTGTCTGTATATATGCTCATAATCCATACAACAACAATATTTTAACGCAAATGAACGTCACACGCACGTATTCCAGTTTGCTGTAACGATATTTGACAAAAATGAATGCATAAAAGAGTTCTTTTTAACAAAAACATGCATCAAATCACTAAAAAAGTAACAGTAAACCCAAGTTTAGTTATCATTTAATGGTTCATAAAAAATTTAAGTTCCAATCGGGTAGGAACCAAAATACCCTGATCGAACCGAGAACCGAAGCGGAACCGAAAACGTACTTCGGTTTGGTTCTCGGTTCTTAATATATGCATTTTTCGGTTCTTGGTTTTTCGGTTTCGGGTCGGTTCTTCGCGGTTCCGGAACGGCGCTCACCCCATAATTGTGTCAAGGTATGTTTTTGTTTTCCTGTTTTTGATAATTCTTAGTTGATCTTCAAAATCCATTGACTTTTTCAGAAAACCATAATCCAAGCACCCCACATACTGCATATTTTGGTCATTGTGTGTGTTATTATAGCGTATATGATATGCTCATAGAATCACATGTATATGATATTATTTTTTAAAAGTAATAAATGATGTTTGTGACTTTGCAAGGTCCAAAAGCTGAAGGTACGTCATGAGGTTTGGTTTGAGCAGATGCAAAAGCATGTGAGTTCACACATAGTTTAAATCTGGAAAACGACATTATGAAAGGGAGTACTCATACGGCAGTGGAAAGTAACCAAATTATTGATGCTGAAATAAGTGAGAGATCAAGATGATGTGGTATATACAACTGATGCAATTATGAGGAAGATCAAGTGCAAATAGATATTTCACTTTCTTCTACACACTTAATCATTTGTATTCGTAACATTTGTAATAACCTATGCCAACAATTTAACTTTATTGCTAGAATAATCAGAAGTGTATTATCTGTCGTATAGGCACTAACTACTCTTTATGCCAATTCTCAGCATCTTGACAGCAACAAAACCCGCAATTTTCATCAACAATCGATTCTTGGGGAGGGAACGACGAATAAGAACAAATCAGACATCAAACTCAGGGGTACTGACCAAAAGCAAACGGTTGACACAACATTAAACAAGATACATCAGTAAGTATATATATGCACATTAAGGTTTTATTGTGGTATTGTGTTAGAAAATACTAAAAACATGTCGTATCTTAACTTACTGAGCGAGTCGCTTGGGTTAGCTGATGGGACTAACAGGTCAAACGGCTGACAACTACTTTATTTAATTTCATAACAATCTTGCAAGTAAATATGATTATACAAACAATAACATTGCAGATCTAAATCTACGACTAAAGCGGTTTAGGAGACTATGCACAAAATAAACTGTCAGGGACTTTTAAGCTTTAAACTATTTTTTGGACCCATTTATTCTTTAACACAACCCAAATAGACCCGTTTATAAGTAATATGCTCGAAAATAGCTACCTCTTGTTATTAGCTACAATTGAACCATGTTATCTTTGAGGGAGCAAAACATTAAAGATGGACCAGTTTGATTTAATCGTCTTTCTAAGAGTTTTATAACAATTCTCATAACAATAAGTTACTGAACACCTGAATAAGCTTTTTTGAACACCCCTTTATTAGCTCTTTTGTGCTTATGATTATGCTTAGAAGTGAGTGCTTACAAGCTGCGTAAAAATGGTGGATAGGAACATTGCTCCAGTTTATGGGATATAAATTTATGCTGGAAGCACCGTGATCCCTAAAGTACAGGAACATTATCCGGAACTTGAAGTAGAGCTAAAACAGATATCATGCGCCCACAAGTGCATGATGGATGTTCTTGAGTTGTTGCAAGCTATTTTTATTACTATGCTAATGGGAATAAAGGAATCATTAATGGGCGGGTTGGGTAACACTACATAAACAAATATAAGTCTCAGTTTCTTTTTGTCAATGGTTGTCTCAATGTCGTTGATATCCCTCCTTCATTTGAACTTTATAAAAAATGTTAAATGTTTGTTTTATTATCTGCAGGTTGTTGATGTGATGTCTTGCTGGTTACTTTTGTGGTTTGAAGCGTTAACTAGGATTGGCAAAGTGAAGACTTGGTATGTATTAATCATATGAGTTGATTATCAAATTTAAAAATTGGGTTGGGATGTCATAAACTTCATCAAACCTCGTTTGTTTTGGTCAGGTTATTCAAAGATGAGGCATAATAACAAGACTTAACAGTAACGTGAAAGGTGTAATTTTCACTTTCCTTCAAGTAGTACTGTAGTAGTTAAGTTAGTTTTAGATTTTTCAAACATGTTGTTTGCAGGATTAGTTGCATCTCAATGTATGAACTTATAGTAAACTATCTCAATGATTGTCTTGATCTGAATGAATACATTGTTAGTTTGCCAAAGAATATTGATTTAATGGCTGTAGTAGCAGCATAATAAGATTTCTTTTTTTAATTTTTTTTCAAATAGAGCCATGTTTTTAAATAGATAACGGGGCTCTATAACAAGTAATAGAGCCCTTTTTTCACACCGGGAACTATGTAGCTTTCAAATAGAGTCCCTCCCATTTTGATTTCCCAGCAAAAAAGGGGCTTAAAGAGCATTTTAAACAGGGCTCTATCTCAGTTTTTATAGTAGTGAGGGGTGGTTATCCGCGGTTCGGTCACAGTTATCCATTGTAAAAATTTTATTGAGTCTACCATATAAAAATAATATATTTTCGAACATAAATTGTCATCATAATAAAGTTAAATTACATTAAATAGATTAATGTCAGATTAAAGATATTCGTTAACAATTATTACAAGTTTTCCCATAATTTCATTTTTTTTTGTTATTCATCTTTTCAGAAATGTTTTGGTTTAATTTTTGCTCGTTTCATATTTTTTATATGAGTTTTTGGAATTTTCCTATTTGTGACTTCTGAAATTTTAGAAAAACTCTTTAATTAATATTCCTAAATATCATTATTTATGTTTTTCTAGGATCTATTAATTTAATTGTCCACTAATAATAATGAAAATAAATGTTTGATCAAGTTACTATATATTACCTTTTTTCGAAATTATAATTAAAAGTTAAAAGATGCTTAAATGAATTGATTAAATATAAATCTGTTATTTTATTAAAAAGTAATAAAAAAATCAAAAAATAAAAACTTGTTAGGAGGAATTGGAAAGTTATATATCAAGTATAAGTTTCCAACAACTCAAGACAAGCTTGCAAATTGAAGTAAAGTTTCAACTATAAACACATATTATTACTCTCACCGACCTATGTGGGACAACATACCACATCACACCAATCTGTTAATAAAAACCATAAGCTCTGATCAATAAGATTGAAATATTTTTTACATATATAGCTTCATTAGTTGTATGATGGTCATTGGAAACTCATCAAGAATGAAACCTTCTAGACCTTAAGGCTTACTCAAGGACTTAGGGTTTAAGAATAGCCACAACAATGTCATCTGAAACAAGTTTTTCTTGACCAAAAATACAGCCAAAATATATATCAATGTACAACACTTTTTAACCAGAAAACTTATTATAAATTGATACGTGCAGCACTTGGAGTATAACTATATGATATATATTAGAAATTTACCAACATGAATGAGTCGTTCTTCTCTTATACTTGGTAAGTATCACCAGAAAAATATTATCGTTTGTGGAACACTTTTTTCGTTTGGAGCAAAATGCTCGGGATGGAATCCATGACATAAAGGCTTCTCCTAAGATTTCGTTGATTATAACCACAACAAAGCCTAGTCACAAATGAAATGTCCCGAGCTACAATACGACCATGCTAGCGTAAGTACACAAATGACGATTCCTTTTATCAAATGTGAATGCAGAAAATGTACATGTTTTCCATAGCTTTGCCTACCTTGAACTTCGAAAGGAGTTTTAGTAACAAAACTACTTTTAGTTGTCACACATTCTCCACAAACAATCATTATTGACAATAGATTGTGATTGGATATCTAAAAGGCACGGGACGAATTATTAAGAGGATGAGTAGTTTTTGTGCCACTTGGCAATCGGTTATATGCCAAGACTAATGGCTGTTGCAAAAACTCCTGTACAGTTGGAGCCAAGGAAAACATGCAGTTTGTATCATGTATATTAGTATTCACTTACCTTCTTGTAGTCTTATTGAAGTCTTACTGTTTTGTTGTTCCATACATAGACCTTTGCAACGAACCAAATACATATTTGACACACCAAACTCATATAAAAATTGGATTTGCTAAAGGGGAGCAATTTTAAGTCATCTTGGCAAAAAAACGTCACGTTGGGTTATATGATATTGACGATGGGTCAACCAGTTTCAAAGGGTACCGCCGTATACTCAATATTCACTATTTATTGGATCAATAATGCTTTAAATATCAGTTTTTTTTTATGAAAACACCTGCACAAAAAAGTGTAGCCTGTTCACTCAACCCTATCTGAGCCGTCCTATATTTTTACATGTTTTGATAAATTTACCAAACATGGCTATATGACCACTGGTATTAACAAAACACGAAGGTTGATTGTATACTTGTAGATTTCTCATGATCACAAACATTGCAATACTTGTTGATTTCTCATGATCACAAACATTGCCAATACTGTGTTGACGAATAATTAAGTTGTATCAGCTTTTAGTATTACAAAATGGTTCAACCGCGACCTTCAAAATGTATGCCAATACAGGGGAGGACTTATCGGCATATGATAACAACAGGTTTAATAAAATTTGAATAAGCTCAAGAAATACTATTGAAAAAACTATCATAATCTAGGCCATGAACATTAGGAGGAGCATATTCTGAATGTTAGCTCAATGCTCGCAGAATGGACCAAACAGCGAGCAATCCTCTCCTCCAAGATTGCATCGCAGTTACAAAGATAAATACTAATCAACTTTCAGTCCTCTTGTTTCAGCAACACCAAAAGCTCGCATATAATAACGCATACATGTGTTAAGTGTAACTAACATTTGGAAAAGTACATTTTAAGGTCACTCAAATACCTTTTTTCCTTACACCACTTTACCTCCTTTGGATCAAATCCATCAAGAATGAAGCCTTGTTGACACAAAGGCTATGTTTCATTAATTATAGCCATGACTAAGACTAATAAAAAACGAGCTGTCCCTAAGGTGCAATGCATGTAGGCTAGGATAAGTACCAAAAAGATCGGTTCTGTTGCACAAAGAGTACAATTTTAATAATTGGTTGACTGCATTATGGAAAGTTAATCAGAACTGTTTGTGCCACATGGCGAATGATGATGTGCTAAATGTAGTTGTTCCTCAAAAATTTTGTAAATGAATTTAAGCCAAGGAAGCTATGGAAACTGTATTCGTTTTAAGTAGGCAACTAGGCATACCAATAATCACTTCTTTTGATAGTAATTTGATAATTATTATCTTAGTAGAAAAACGATTTTTGTAAAATGAATCAAATAAATACTTCTTTCGAGAGTCAATTGATGTTCATGTTACTATTTAAATAATTTTGCCAAAGGAAAATATAAGAACATGAAACTTGTTAGTTAAAAACTGGAAATGAGGGGTGTGGGTCTAAGGGTCAGTGGGTGTTGATTTATCCCACATACTTCAGCATGAAAGTTGAGAATGAGTATCGGATAATGCCCAACATACCATGTGTAGCTGTCTCGCTGAATGTTAACGGCCCATTCAAATCTGTTGATATCAGCATGTCCAGTTCCAACATACTTGACTTGAAGATGCTCGAGCTAGGAATTTATATCAAACCTGCACTTGCTTGTATATAGGCTTCGTTTCAATGATGAACTGACCAAGTAAAAAACAACACAATAAGAAATGGGTCAGTGCCCCAGTGGGTGTTGCTTTTATCCCACATCGCTTCAGCATGAAAGTTGAGAATGAGGAAAATTGTATAGACCAAGCTACATAAGTTTAAAAGCAATGAGCACAAAGCATATTTAGTTATTTACCACTCTAGTATTTTTTTAAACTTTTGGATTCTAAGATGAAAACTAATGCTTTAATTTTGGGACTCAGGTGAAACATAAATTTGAAAAAAGGCATTTAAGCATGACTATTCACAGAACTGGTACATAAAACAGAATAAGAAAGGTGTATTCATATATGTTTGTGGTTTTCTAATAGAAAATGGACCTTTAAAGCACTCTTTTTGAGCACTTATTGATGCGAGATAGTTGATCCTAGAAAAAAAAATTCCCCAAAATGACAGAACAGATTGTTTTTGTTATATACACAACACACGGAACAACATGCCTTTTGTTTAGCAAGGTGTATCATGCTTGCTCTATCAACCAAGTGGTTGTGGAATCAGTGGGTGTGCGAATTTGCTTTGCAGAAGATTAAAGGAAATGGCACAATGGCTCGATCACCCCCAAACGGCACTCCACCTGCAATATATACTCGAGAATTCTCTGGTGCCCCTGATTCTTCATTAAGAAGTCTGCATTTTCTGTTAGAACCTTAAGCAATTTGGCGAAAGATTAATGTTTCTAAGCAAGAAAAAGTCAGAAAAATGTACCTTGCTGCTTCTGAAGCGTTTAGAGGGCAGCTTATGTTTGACCTTGTAGTAGGAAAATTGGGGATTAGATTCTCTTTTTGTGTTTAAGCTTGTGAGGCGCCCTGTTCTTGCCCACACATCTTTTTCTAGACTGAGATGAATGGCTACGTATGGGCCTTCAATCCACATTCTTCCAGCAATTTGGTTACCAAGCTCTCTGATTGGTTTAGCAAACTTCGAAATGCTCCCTGCAGCGAGCAAACATGATCACAAGGCTCAATTATCTACAAATAAAAGATTCAAAAAAGTTGCTAATGTTATTTTAACACCTTGCATCTCAGTTTTTGAAGGTCGGGTTGGAGATTCCTCGAGCTGCTAAACATTAGTGTTTGTAAGACTTGTAACCATGCTTGTTCGCGGAGATAAAAACCGAGCAGATATGCTCATTTTGTTCTTACTTTCATTGAAAATCTTCTATGAATCCAAAATGGATGAACGTTATGCGGAATTTGGTTCTCTAATGTCCGACAAGAAACCAAATGTGTAGAAGGAAAAGATGATACAACTCGAATGTAAGCTTTTAAAGTCTCCCTAAATTGTTGCAAGTCTTCCTAATGACCCTTAACTTAACAAAATATCAGCTTCAAAATATTGAGAAAGAGCGTAAGTCAACTAAAGCGAGTAACTGTATGGAGCTTATACTAAAAATAATTCAGCAGTATGCACACATTTAACCCCAAATCAGATACATGAAGCTAAAACGAACCATAAATCAACAGTATGCGCACATTCAATCCACCAATGTTTATGAACTCGTAATCAGAAAATAAGATTTAAGACACCAGTATACATGAGAACATATATGTTTCCTACAACCGCGCCAATAAGGACTAATACTAGCAATAACAACCGCATCAACAATATGATTCCTAATCTCAAACAACCCACCGGAAACCACAACAGCCAAAAATCTTTTCTTGTCATTCGCAGACACACCCAACCGTCTCCTATACTCCAAACTAAAATCCAAACACGGTATGTAACCTTCCCCATCTGGCTGCTCGAAAAACTCACCCCAACCGACCTCAACCCATCTTTCTCCCCATTATCACCACTCGGGTCCTCAAACACCGATGCCAATATAGCTACAAAAAACAGCGTGTAGGACGAAGGGTGATCAGTACAAGTGAATATATAGAGATACTAGGCGTGTTTGAAAAGAGATAGACTGACACGAAGCATATAACAGAAGCGAGGACGAGAGTGAAGAAGAAGAATGTGTGGGTTGAAGGTTTTGTAACGGTTTTAGGCGGGAAAGTTGGTGAATAAATGATTTGGGTTTAGAGTTAATAGTTAATTAGAAGATTGAGTTCTTGGTTGGTTTTGTTTTCGCCATTGTTGGTGATGTGATGATTGAGCTGCTATCATGTGTAGTTGTTTTGAACCGACGACAGGACATTTAACTTGTAAGAGTTCCACCGACGAACTAGGAGCAGTAATCTTCGCTCTTCACGTTTAATGTATTTTGCTTTTGGAGATATTAAAATAGTTCAAATTGATAGCCTTCGTTAGAAATAATGGTGAAAAATGACGAACATGAAAGTGGGGTGTTTATCCTACATCGGCTGAGTAGTATAAGTTGAGAGTGAGATAAGCTGTATATAAACACAGCAAACTATTCTTTTCCTACACAAGTAGAATCCCTTGTGCTTTTTGCATGAATTCTAATATGTCTCTATTTTTGTAGGGTTTCTTTTAAAATAAAACCATTTATTAGTTAAGCTTTGATTTTAATAAAAAAAATTCTAAGTTTTGCTAGTATATATAATGTTTCACATAAAGTGTTAGTTTCTCGTATTTTTCATATTTAATGTTTTCTCAAAGTACTTTTTAGCTTTAATTCACTCCATATTTTTAATCATTTTTCGTCATTAACAAATAATCTTCACATGACTTTCTGAATTTAGTTTTTTACATATCATGTTTATAAATATGTATAGTAAGAATACGCTTGTTTTGTACTATTTGTATCATTCGTACATTTTATGAAAAACATCCAATATTACTTCATCAATAGTTACGCCTCATGTTTATATTTAGATGGTACCAGCTATATTTAGGCTCACGGCATCTTATAAACAACCACCACCTAAGTGACTAACTCATACTCCGTATTATTGTTTAACTTAAGATTCATTTAATCTTCTCGAAGATTACAAAATACATAAAATACAAAATGATCAATGGCTCTAAGATTAACCTAAACTAAAAATTAACTAACGGGATTGTTAAAAGTATCACCGATTCTTTCAATATATTGGTGTCTCATGCAATCGCTCTAATTATGAACTTTTTACGTGAAAACACTTACTTATTTAATCGAGAGTTTAATAACCCATAAATTTGATCTAAAAGAAACCTATAAAAAGTATCTGGACCCTTTTTTAAGAGTTGGGTCTTCTGAAGTGTTTGCATTATGTTGTCAAACGCCACATATATGAACCCATTTTCTACCACTCAGCTAATGATAGTCGGTCTTCAACCATTAAATATTTGCATGATAAATTAGGAAAAGGAATGGGATATAATCTGATCAATAATCATAATATTAATATAGGTGATGATAACGATTAACGACTACAGTAATACAATATCATAGGCAGACTATGTGATTAATAAATGAGAACAAATTTATTTCATACTAGCATTTTACGTGAAATCACTAAAGAATATTGTGTGCTCATTGAAAAGTGACATGCACATATTTTTGTACAGTTTCTTCCCAACAGGAAGAAGCCCAACTAGTTATTAGTTTAAATTTTAGTTTTGGTCACTTTCAGGTGAAAGCTTGATAAAGTGAAAGAATTTTGATTATGTTCAGAATAGGAATCACTACAACAAAACAAGTGTTTAGGGTCGCCCTTTTTCTAGGGTCGACTTAGTCGTCCCTAGATTAAGGGGGGACCCACCACTTTATCAAAAAATTTTTGGTCAAAAGGGCTGTGGGGAAAAGTGGGACCACAAAACCTAGGGACGACTTAGTCGTCCCTAGGTTAAATAAACTTATTTTTCCCTTTTTAAATCTTTTTTATATATTTAAAATTAATATAAATAATATTTATTTAAAAAGTTTAAAATGAAAGTGGGGACCAGAAAACCTAGGGACGACTTAGTCGTCCCTAGGTTAAATAAACTTATTTTTTCCGTTTTAAATCTTTTCTATATATTTAAAATTAATATAAATATTTTTTATTTAAAAAGTTTAAAGTGAAAGTGGGGACCAGAAAACCTAGGGACGACTTAGTCGTCCCTAGGTTAAATAAACTTATTTTTTTATCTTTTTTATTTATTTAAAATTATTTAAAATTAATATAAATATTATTTAAAAAAACGTTTAAAAAACGTATAAATATAAATAATTTTAAAATTAAATTATTTAAAATTACTTTATACATATTTAAAAAAATATATATATTTAGTTAAAAATAACTTTATACCTATTTAAAAAAAAACTTTATATATATTTAAAAAAAATTTATATATTTAGAAAAAAAATTATACATATTTAAAAATAACTTTATACATATTAAAAAAACTTTATACATATTTAAAAAAATTTTATACATATTTAGAAAAAAAAGTATACATATTTAAAAAGAACTTTATACATATTTAAAAAAAAACTTTATACATATTTAAAAAAAACTTTATACATATTTAAAAAAAACTTTATATTTATTTAAAAAAAACTTTATACATATTTAAAAAAACTTTATATTTATTTAAAAAAAACTTTATACATATTTAAAAAAAACTTTAGATATATATTTAACACTTAAACACGCGCTTAATTAAAAATATATATTACAACGATAATAGATTCATAAATAAGAAAAAAAACATCACAAACTAGTTAAAACTAAACGTACAGATTAACACATAATAATAAAATACAAATTAACACATTAAAATAACAAATAGATTACTACTCAAAGCTAAGATTTTCCATATCATTTAAAAGCTCATGAAGTATTGCAGCCGATTGACATGCGTGGTCTTCAGGATGCCTTTCCATTTCTAGTCTTGTCTCTAGCATCTTTATCTTTAGATCTTTGATCTTGCAATTAGAGCACTCAGTTGGTGCAGATTGAGAAGGACCTGTATAAGAACTTGGATGTGAACCTTGAGGTGTTGAAGATCCAGGGAAAGATCTTATACGGAGTTCGAGATCAAAATCATCCTTCCATTTAAAATATTTACATCCATAATCATTTGTTTTTGGCTGTTACAAAGTAAACAAATAACATGACATGTCATTTTAATGGACTCGTCGGTTGAACCTATAACGTATAACCCTAACATATGGACTCGTCGGTTGAACCTATAACGTATAACCCTAACATATGGACTCGTCGGTTGAACCTATAACGTATAACCGTAACATATGGACTCGTCGGTTGAACCTATAACGTATAACCGTAACATATGGACTCGTCGGTTGAACCTATAACGTATAACCCTAACATATGGACTCGTCGGTTGAACCTATAACGTATAACCCTAACATATGGACTCGTCGGTTGAACCTATAACGTATAACCGTAACATATGGACTCGTCGGTTGAACCTATAACGTATAACCCTAACATATGGACTCGTCGGTTGAACCTATAACGTATAACCGTAACATATGGACTCGTCGGTTGAACCTATAACGTATAACCCTAACATATGGACTCGTCGGTTGAACCTATAACGTATAACCCTAACATATGGACTCGTCGGTTGAACCTATAACGTATAACCGTAACATATGGACTCGTCGGTTGAACCTATAACGTATAACCCTAACATATGGACTCGTCGGTTGAACCTATAACGTATAACCGTAACATATGGACTCGTCGGTTGAACCTATAACGTATAACCCTAACATATGGACTCGTCGGTTGAACCTATAACGTATAACCGTAACATATGGACTCGTCGGTTGAACCTATAACGTATAACCGTAACATATGGACTCGTCGGTTGAACCTATAACGTATAACCCTAACATATGGACTCGTCGGTTGAACCTATAACGTATAACCGTAACATATGGACTCGTCGGTTGAACCTATAACGTATAACCCTAACATATGGACTCGTCGGTTGAACCTATAACGTATAACCGTAACATATGGACTCGTCGGTTGAACCTATAACGTATAACCCTAACATATGGACTCGTCGGTTGAACCTATAACGTATAACCCTAACATATGGACTCGTCGGTTGAACCTATAACGTATAACCGTAACATATGGACTCGTCGGTTGAACCTATAACGTATAACCCTAACATATGGACTCGTCGGTTGAACCTATAACGTATAACCGTAACATATGGACTCGTCGGTTGAACCTATAACGTATAACCGTAACATATGGACTCGTCGGTTGAACCTATAACGTATAACCCTAACATATGGACTCGTCGGTTGAACCTATAACGTATAACCGTAACATATGGACTCGTCGGTTGAACCTATAACGTATAACCGTAACATTTGTAATTTAATTGTTATTATTGTTTATTTTTTATGGTATAATTGTCAAGGTTTATAATTGTTAAGTTTTTTTTTTTTTGGTTTAACTCGACCACCGGACCACCACCAGTCACGGCAGCAGTCACGGCGCAGCATCAACCACCACCACCAGTCGCAATAATTTTGTTTTAATATAAAGGTAATTGTTTTTTTAATCTATTAATTGTAGTTTAATTTTAGTAGGGATTAATGGTTATAATTTTTGTAGTTTAATTTTTGTAGCAACCACCGCCGGCAGCAGCCACCACCACGTAGCAACCACCGCCGGCAGCAGCAACAGCCACCACCACCACCGCCGGCAGTAGCATCACCACAGGTGGATGTTTATTTCTGCTTATATTAAGGACTTATGAGCTTATTTGATTTCGGCTTATACATAAGCTTATGTAGGGTGTTTGTTTCTACTTATTAATTAGGGACTAATTATGAGCTTATATGATTTCCACTTATACTAATTATGAGCTTATATGATTTCCACTTATACATTTATCATACATTTAAAGGTAAATGATTATGTTTAATTTTATTTAATTTTTAATTATGTTTAATTTTGTTTAATTTTTAATTAGGTTTAATTTTGTTTAAGTTTATTGACTAGAAACCACCACCACCCCGCGGCAGCAGTAGCCACCACCACTGTTGACAGTAGCAGTAGCCACCACCACCACTGTTGACAGTAGCAGTAGCCACCACCACCACTGTCGGCAGTAGCATCACCACCAAGGTGGGTGTATCTTTGTGAGCTTATTTGATTTAGGGCTTAACTGATTTAGGCTTAATAGATTTCAGCTTATATAGGCATAAGTTTAATTTTTTTTTATATGTTTGTCGTAGCCGAGACCCGAGTCACAGCCGAGTTAGCGGAGAACCGAGCCGAGAACTGAGACCCGTGTCACAGCTGAAAAAAGGTAATGTTTTTTTTTTTAAATTGTTGTGGTGTTGTTTGTTTCAAATTAGAAATTTTTTTGGAAACCAACTAATTTAGGTTTTCTTTATTTTATGTTTGTGTTTGGTTAGCACCAGGACAGTCGGGACAACTTCCTCATCCGGACCTCTTTTTCTATCTTTATATCTTTGCTTATTCCAGTCGTGACCGAGGTGTGTAATTAATATTATGCATATGTTTATTATATTATATATATATGATATATGATTGTTAGTCTTTGTAGTAAATAATTTTAGGAATATTTTAGGATTTTATCGATTAATTTCGGAAAATTCCCGTCCGAAGTTAATCAACCTATAGAAAACCCGTCCGAAATTAATTTATTAGGAATTAATTTCGGAAAGTCCCCTGTTTGGGACTGCTTTTTGATGTTTCGTCTCATTTAGGATATGAATGCGTATAACTGGTTTATTATTTGAGATGATTTCGACAGTGTTTCTCCTTTACTCCTACGAATATGTCTTTAAACACATATTTGGGGAGTAGAGGGGAAATGCTGCCGAAATTTACTCAAATAGTAAACCGGTTATACGCATTCATATATGGGACGAAACATTCAAAAGGTGGGTTAGGATTGCCTTCCATAGTTGCACTAGGAAGATAAAAAAGAGTTCATATTCATTTTGTTAGTATGACATTTTACGTATAAAAAAAATAATTTATCTGAGTATGTTTATTTGCAACGCAGTTATGACAATTGATAAGAGTTGGACCACTGTAAACAATCGTAATTCCAATGAGTTTTTAGATGGTCTTTTTGGATTCATCCAGGATTGTGAGAAATTTTTGCACCCCATCTCACAAAAGCTCCGTTGCCCATGTAGTCATTGTTGTAACCGTGAAAAGTTGGTTACCCTCGGCCAACTTGAGGCACACATATCCAGATTCGGGTTTGACAAACATTACACCACTTGGATATATCACGGTGAACCAATTCTTCCGTTACCTCCACTATTACCACATTCACCTGATCGAATTCACATGGATGCGTTCTTCGAAGATATTTCTGCAAATAATATTCCAAATCCACCATCTGAAACTCCACCCTCTCAAACTCCACCAACTCAAACAACCGGTCCTCAACCAACCCAAACATCGGGTCCTAGTAACGAGTTTGAAGAGTTACTCGCTAGGTCTGCCCAAAAGTTGTACCCGGGTTGTGATATGACCACATTGGAATTTACATCAGAGATTTCGCACATCAAGGTTTTACACAAAATAACTGATGCCGGGTTTAACAAAATTCTAGCTCTTCTCCAAAAGGCATGTTCCCCTAGTAAAGGATACAATTTCCCGTCTTCATACTATGAAATAAAAAAGACATACAAAAAGATCGGGTTAGGATACGAATCGATCCATGCTTGTATAAATGATTGTTTTTTATATTGGGGATCACCGGAAAACAAGGAGAGGCAAACTTGTCCAATCTGTAACGCGAGCAGATGGAAAAACCCAAAGAAGAAAAAGGGGACGCAATTAGTTGCCAACAAGGTGGTGCGTTACTTTCCGATAACACCTAGACTACAACGTATGTTCAACACAAAAGACATAGCAAAGTGGATGACTTGGCATGCGACCGGACAGTCTAAGGAAGACGGTAAAATGAATCACCCCTGTGACGGCAAAGCATGGAAATATTTTGACATGATGAAACCTGAGTTCTCTTGTGACCCTAGAAACGTTCGATTAGGGTTGGCTGCTGATGGTTTTAATCCTTATGGCATGATGAGCCAAACTTACAGCATGTGGCCGGTTATATTGACAACATACAACACACCACCGTGGATGTGTTTGAAAGAAACTTCTTTAATGTTGACGATGTTAATTCCCGGCCCTAAATCAGCTGCAAAGGACATTGATGTTTACTTGCAGCCTCTAATTAAAGAACTCAAAGATTTATGGGAGGGAGTCTGGACGAAAGACGCTGCTACGGGTACTCATTTCAAAATGAAAGCGGCGGTTTTATGGACCATCAATGATTTTCCAGCTCGAGGTAGTTTGTCTGGGTGGACTGGGCAAGGGTACCTCGCATGCCCTACTTGTAATGTTGACACTCCATCGATGCGTATCAACAGCAAAATCGTTTATGTTGGTTACAGAAGATGGTTAAGAACAAATCATCCTGATCGGAAAAAATCCAAGGAATTCTACGGTTTTCCCGAAAATAAGCCTAAACCAAGAAAGTTTTCAGAACTTGATATTCAATTGCAGATTAGTAAAGTCTTTAAACGTAAACCGGGGAAACATAAACCAATTCTCAAAGAGAACCGCCCCAAAAATCGAGATGTTGAATTGAACTGGAGTAAGCGTTCTATCTTTTGGGATCTTGAGTATTGGCCCTTTCTTCTACTAAAACACTGTTACGATGTCATGCACATCGAAAAGAATTTCCTTGAGGCTTTACTGAATACCCTGTTACAGAACGACAAATCCAAAGACACGCCAAAGGCAAGGCTAGACTTAGAAAAAATGGGAGTTCGAAAGGAGTTGTGGTTAGTTAAAAAAGATAACGGGAAGTTCGATAAGCCTCATCCAAAGTTCTCTTTCACTCCAGAAAAAAGAAAACTTTTTTGTAAATTCATTAAAGGAGTCAGACTACCTGATGGCTTTGGATCCAACTTCAAGAAAAAAGTGACCGCTGATGATGACAATATAACGAACTTGAAATCTCATGACTGTCATATAATGATGCATCGGTTACTTCCTTATGGAGTGCAACAATACCTGCCCAAAGACGTTGCAAAACCTATAATCGACATTTGCTTATTCTTTAAGCAACTTTGTGCTCGAAGTTTGACTGTGCAGGACATGAAAGAAGCTAAAAACAAATTGATCATTATGATGGTTAATTTAGAGCAAATCTTTCCTCCTGCTTTTTTCGACATAATGACTCATTTGGTTATACATCTACCCGATGAGGCTATTCTAGGTTCCGTTACTCGCGGCAGGTGGATGTATCGATTTGAAAGATACATGAAAAAGCTAAAGAATTATGTACGAAATAAAGCAAAGCCTGAAGGTTCTATTGCTGAGGGTTATGTTGCAGAAGAGGCATTAACTTTTTGTTCGCGTTACCTTAAGGATGTCGAGACGAGATTTAACCGCCTTGGCAGAAATGAAGACGATTTGCCTGGACAACCAGATAAATTTGAGGTGTTCCGGACCGTATGCACACCGACGGGTGGAATCAAACCAACTCGTATGACTAATGACGACATGCAGGCAGTTACGTGGTTTATACTTAACAACAGTCCTGAAGTCGAAGCCGACATCTCAGCTTACAGCGAGTATGTTTCTTCCTATTTTTTATAATTTTGAAAATTATTCTTTCTCGATAACTTCTGCTAATATCATGAACCTTTGCAGAGAGGTGCCTGATAATGTGGAAACGAGTTTTCCTGCGTGGTTTAATAACATGGTAAATACATTAGATATATTACCTTGGAGTTATTCCTCATCTAATAAACCTTTTTGTATCTCATTTTTGTAGACTCGTGAAAAAAAAGTGAGTGTGGGCTGTAGTGACGAGTTATTCTCTTTGGCATGTGGACCTATTAGTTCATGTACATACCCCTCTTGCATAGTGAACGGTGTGAAGTTTGTGGTACGTGAACGCGATATACTTCGTACCACTCAATGCAGCGGAGTTTCAACACCCGGGGTTGATGGAGAGATGTATTATGGTCAACTCGAAGAAATTCTGGAGCTCACTTATATCGGCAACCGCAAGGTTTTGTTGTTTCGATGTAAATGGTTTGACACAATTAACCCTACCAATTGCACCAAACGCAACAGACGTTCTTACACTGAGCAAGGCATACATCATATTTTGACCGATAGGCTATTTCACCAAAATAACCCATACATTTTCCCGACACAAGCAACACAAGTATTCTACCTTGAAGACCTTGCTAGACGACCGCTTCATTGGAAGGTCGTCGAACAGGTTTATCATCGAGATGTGGTAGAGTCCGATGAAGATGTTATACATGGTAGCAGTTCATCAGATGTTACACTGTCTGTTGCTTTGCCTAATTTGGGTATTACGGATTTGAGTGTAAATACTCAACCAACGGAAGTGGACGCCCCACCGGTTGATGATGATATTATTAATATTGAAGATGATGAAGTAGTTGCACACGTCATTGGTGATGTTGATGATGATGATTTATTGTCGGATGATGATGAAGTGAACCATAATAATGATGTTCAAGAAGTTTTATCTAGCGATGATTCTGAAGATGATGACAATTGATATTAAGTTGTATTTTGAATGAAACAGTTGTTATATGCTTTAATGTGTAATTTTTTATTTGTAAACGATTGTTATATGCTTAAGTTGTTGTTTGAATGAAACAATTGTTATACGTTTAAATGATGATGAGTTGTTTTCATTTGTTTAAATGTGTAATTTTGTATTTTAATGAAAACGTTTTTATATGTTAAAATGTGTATATTGATATGAATTTGTGTATTAGTATTAATTGGTTAATTAAATTGTGTAATTTTGTTTTTTAATGAAAATGTTTTTATATGTTAAAATGTGTATATTGATAAAATGTGTATACTGATATGAACTTGTTATTTTACAGATGGCATGTGTAGCTCCTAGGTCACACGGTGGGGATGCTGGTGGTAGTCCACCCAGACGGCCCACACGTCCTGTACCGGCCGAGTGTCAGCGTAAGAAATCATTATATTTTTTTATAACACTGATATTTATAATTTATGTCACTTGAATTTTTACGAGTAAATAACATATCTTTTGTAGGTTCAAATCAACGCTTTGTGACCAACCTAGATAAATTAAGGAGGGCGTACAGAAATAATCACGAAAAACCTTTGACAATTGGCTTTGAATTTAAAGATCTGCAAACCTTCCATTTTCTGGGCGATTATGCATCATTGTTGACTCATCTTTTGGGGGAATTAATCCGGTCACTTCCCCTGAACTGCGAATGGGACGAAATTCCAGAGTCTGATAAAGCTCATATTTATCCTACAATTGAGGTGAAAATTGTTTATTTTACTTATATTGTTATTGTTATCGACATTTAGATATGTGTGTTATGTTTATTTAAATTCATATGTTTTTATGCAGACATATTTCGACCTCGAGCCATGGTACAATGATCGTACTCAGGTGGTGTGTGGCAAAGGTGTGTATGAGGTCGGTACTCGGGTTAGGCTTGCGTTGGAATATCAGCTGAGGTTGCTGTATAGAAAATACAAGAACAGGATCAAGAAACATTATTATTCGAAATATGAGACGCCCGCACTGGCACAAGAACATGTACCGCCTGAGAGTGTGTGGGACGGTAGAACCGAAGGTGATTGGGGTGAATTGGTTCAGTGGTGGTCAGACCCAAAGAGGGTGGCAAGAAGTGAGGTTAATACTGTTAATCGTTCCAAAAACACGGTACCGACCACTCAAGGCAAAAAACCATTCGCCCGAGGAAGGAATGAATACGTAAGACTCTTTATAATTTTTGTGATTTATTTAAAAGCGTTTATATTGTTTATTTATTATAGCTCGTTACTAATTTATTTGAGATTTTACAGAAAGTCAAGGAAGGGGTTTACGAGGACCTGGTTGAAACATGGAGGAAGGGGCACTCAAGTGGTGGCACGTTTCAAAGTAAAGAAAACGAGGAAAGATATGTAAGTAATATATAACTCTTTACATGCCTTAGTAACTAATTTCATTTCTTTTAAATCGTTTTTTTTTCCCAGGAAAAGATGAAAGCCCTCAGGGACCAAGTGAGAGCCGGTATAGTCCCGCACATGTCTGATAAAGAAATAGTGGCTCAAATCATGCCAAGTCAAAATAAGCAAAATGTGTCGGGACAAGGCAGAAAGTTACCGGGTGGTGCCAATAACACAACTCGCAGGTTATATATCCTCAATAAAACAAAATGTAAATCAATTGTTCATATTTATGTCTTGTTGTATATAATGAAACATTGTTGTTGTAACTTATCGCAGGCGGGGTGCTCCACGTCGACCAGATGTTCCCTCTCGTAGTGAATTTCAAGAATTGATAGAACGAAATGAGCGAGAGATGGAGCTGCTGAGGAGAGAGAATCAGGCGGCGCAGCAACGGGCTTACTTGGCAGCGTTAAAGGCAGATGCGGCGCAACAATATAGTCAGACGTCGTACGAGCAAATGGCGCAATATCAGAGTCAATTGGGTGAGTTTTTCCAGAACTACAACTCAAATACTGATCACCCAATTAGACCTCCTACTTTTGTACCCCCCGCCCCGACCCTTTGTTATGCCCACCCTAGCTCCTGATTGGGCTCATTTAGTCCAACCCCCCTATCCTTGGGCACAACCAGTGCAACCTCCTTCTATCGACGCATACCGACCATCTTTGCCCGACAATCTCCAACCACTCCAACCTCCCTATACCGGCACTTATCCTATTACTCCCGTCACCAACAATAACACATTTAACTATTGTTATCGTCCCACCACACACTCGGCTTATGAGATCGGCTCTACTTCACAATCCATACCCGGAGGTTCTCGTGTAATCTCAAATCCCCATGAGCACGATTACCGGTCCGTTGACGAGTTGGGTCGAGATAGGAATGTACAAAACAGTGGTGACGACTTATCAGGCGATGACGAGGTGAATGACGAGGGGAGTGATGAGGAGGGTGACGATAGGGAAGGTGACTTTTCACCTAACGAGGATGCGGAGTAGAGGTTGTGGTAGTGTTTTTCTTATTATGCATGTTTAATAAAGTTTGAGACTTGTAGCGTTTGAAACATTTGATTTAGGATTGAATAAGTGTATTTGATGAATATTGTATCGTGACGTTGGATAATTTATCGTAATATGGTATTGTAACGTTTATTGATTTGTTATTATTCTGTATTTGTCGAATTCTGCCATTTTGAATTGTGGATTTTGTCCGGAAAAAGTTCCGGAAAAAATCTGGAAACTGCAGAATAGCCCAGATTTTTTTTTTCACCCCAGGTACACCTAGGGACGACTTAGTCGTCCCTAGGATATTACCAGAAAATAAAAAAAAAACATATTTATTAACCTAGGGACGACTTAGTCGTCCCTAGGATTAAAAATGCCCAGGTGTCAATACCTGGGGACGACTTAGTCGTCCCTAGGTATTGAATACCTGGGCATTTTTAAACCTAGGGACGACTAAGTCGTCCCTAGGTTAATAAATTTATTTTTTTTTATTTTCTAAAAATGTTTTTTTTAATATTTATAAAAAAGATTTTATTAAAAATAATAAAAAAAAGAATTTTTAAGAAAATTTTGAAAAAACATTTTATTTATTTATAACCTAGGGACGACTTTGTCGACCCTAGGTTACAAAGAAGGTCGTCCCTAGGATTAGTCAATTTTTTCAACGTAGTGGGTTGCGGGACCCACTAAGTCGTCCCTACGTTACAAAGAGGGGTTCGTCCCTAGGATCCTAGAGACGAATTTTTAGGCACAACCTCCTAGGGTCGACTTAGTCGTCCCTAGGAGTTTAGGGTCGAATAAGTGCTTCCCTAGGGACGAATAAGTCGTCCCTAGGGTTCACAATTGTTGTAGTGAATGTCGAGAGTTAATAATAAAAGTTGTTATTTAGGTTTCTTTATTTATTTAGTTTCTTTTAATAAGTAATTTCCTACTTAACGTTTTCTTACTTATCAAGAATACAGGACTTTAAATAGGGATAGGGTTGCATTCTGTAGGGGGAGGAGGGGATAAAACTGGTCTGAGGACTTGGAAAAACCATCTATGTTCTTTGTTTTTGTGTTTTTCTTTATTATTAATGAAATTATCAGCAATTTCGTATCAGAATGATTCAAGGTTGTTCTCATTTCTTAATCAGATAGTCGTATCATAAACGAAGTTATTAAATTATTCTGGGCCAACTTGATAATGCTTAAAAGCAACGGGATGAGTAGTCGCAAGTGTTGCAATATATAAACATATCATGATAATGGTGCTATTGTAAAATATATTTAGAACCTTTACGGGAAATATACGTCATAAGATGAGAAATAGAACCCAAAGACTTTGTAAAATAAACCCAATGCCTTTGGTATACCTTTGTAAAATTTATGGATTCAAGTCTCGCTGAAAACATTTGCGAGATATATTGCGACATACTTGGTTATAAGTTGTGAAACTTTGGTATACCTTTGTAAAATACACCCAAGACGTGTCTTGGTCTAGCTTTATGTGAGTTCCCTGTCTAACTAGATGTTGTGGGATCAAGATCGAAAGATCTTGAGAGATAGTATAAGTTATAAAAAATTGCCGTTTAAAATAATAAGATGAGAAAATAGTCGTATTGAAATTTAAAAACTTATTCAAATGAAACTGCATATATAAACACCTTTTAGTTCTCTCACCCATCTATGTGGGACAATGCTATACACAGATTTGTTGATATAAAACATTACTTTGGTTAATAAACAGCACCATAAATCGTCACTGATATACTCCGTACCTTTTTGCCTTTTAAATTGCACTCTTTTCCAACGAATCTATCAAGATTGAAACCTTGTTGACGTAATGCTGTATTAGTTGCACCCATCAAGAATAAAACCTTTTAGGCCTTAATTAAGTCTCACTCAAAGACTTATGATTAACCACAGCACAACAATGTCATCAAAAATAAGTTTTCCCTGACCAACAATACAGCCAAAATATAGTTATAGTGCAATGAGGAGTTGTACCAGAAATGGAAGCTCTTAGTGTTTCACTAGTCGTTGATTGGCATAAATAAAATTTGTCCTGAACCATCGGCGACTAGGTACATGTCCATGTCCGTGACCAACGTGGGCCTTCAATATTACTCTGTCACTTTTTTTGATATCATGAAAGCAAACATTTTAATGTCAATTATAGTAGAGCCATTATATGCAGATACATTGTCAAACCAAGGTTCTATTCTTGCTATGTCGTATGGTCACCATGTGACATATATAATGGGGCTTGTTTGTGATGACCCATTACCTTGCCAACCACAATGCAATTGGCCAGTTGCCAACTCAATCCAAAAACTGTGTTTTGAGGTTCTCCCACATAGGTTGGTGACAAGAATAAAAGTGTGTTTATAAGTTATACTTTTTTCTTGTTTTAGGCCTTGGCCAGGAGATTTTGAAAGTTACATATTCAAATCTTTTTTCCAAAAGCTCCCAAAAGACGACAACCTGTTGAAGTGATACTGAAATTATAAACACCTTTTATTTTTCTCTACCACTAATGTACGTGGGACAATAATACACATGCATTTTGAATCGAATGAATATTCATTCATAGCGATATCAAGTCACATACCAATGTTTGGTTTGATAATAAAAAGATATCAAGTAGCAGATGACTTTATTAGAAGAGGATGAAGGGGAGCAAGGGTGGACGCGAGAATAATTTCCTCAAACCTCTTTGCCTGATTTGACTTATGGCTAATATTTCACTATCATAATCCTATTTGAAAACTTCGTTCTCATTCCAACATATCAAACACACCCTAACGTGTGTACAAAACTCAAGCAAAAAAAAATAATTTTCCTTTGTTTTTCCTCCATTCACATACACCTGGCTTCACAACTTACTTTAGAGGGCGGTACCGTGGCTTGGAACTTGCCTTTAACTTCCATGAGGAGCTAGAGTAAGACGTATGATTCTTTTGCAACAAAAGCAGAAATTGCATATGTCTTCTATAGCTTAACTTGCCTTTAACTTCCGTGAGGAGTTTTAGTAATTACTAAGGAAGATAATTGTGTGTCTCAGGTGGAAATTAGTGATATACTGAAAGATGTTGTTGCCACAAAGAGTCCCATCTACGTTAGATCTCTTAAAAGTTAAAACATATGGATAGATGGACAAACAAGATTTATTTTTGGTTGCTTTCAATTCGGAAAAACTACAGTAACAACTACTTTTAGCCCACCGAGTCTGAAAAACGATGCAACTCCTTAATAATTGGGAGCAAACAATGAAAGTATATTTTAAGTCGTATAGTAAGAGCTTAAAAGTATATATGTGTTTGTTTCTTCCAGCTAACCGACTGCGAGTAATAATCTTCACTCTTCCAATTTCATGTATTTTGATTTTATATATATCAATACAAATTACAGAAATGCATTTAAAAGAAAGGCAGACAAAAATATTGAAAAATGAGAAACATGAAAAAGTAGGGTTTATGCCACATCGGCTGAGTAGTACAAGTTATGAATGAAGAAAGCTCTATATAATATGACAGCAAAATATTCTTCTCCTAAACTATTAAGAATGTTTCTTGCTTTCTACATGATTTGATTGATACATTTCTAACTTCTTAGAGTTTTCTTTAAAATTAAATTTAAATTGTTTTTTAATTTAGATATAAGATTTCATTAATGAGTATAATGATTTGTACAAATTATTAGTTATTTTTAAATTAAATATTTGTTTTATATATTTTCTTTGCTTACTATTTATTACCGGTGGATTGCTATCCTAAATATTTCATGTTTGTTAGATGAGAATATTTGTACGCTGCGACCTGTACTTAACATTTGTGCCCTGTAACTATTGCAGTTGATGTCCCGCAGGAGATCAGCAAACTAAAGAGTATGCCAGGCTTGGTAAATACTAATCTCATCATTACACCTGTATTATCGGAACATATCCTAGGTGTATTTCTAACTTTTAGCTTATAGTTTCGGATTTGCGAAAATTAAGTGACTTCTTTAATCATTTGATGTTTAAATACTTAATATCGGATATGGCGTTACCTTGATTTCAGATTTTGGCATATAACATAATTGGGCGTCTCCCAATGAATATGGGGATACGTCAGTCCTTAAAGTTAGTTTATCATGATTGATGGGAATCAACTTACTACTTTGCCAGACCAAAGTATGATTCTTCTATTCTGATTAGGAAAACAAATTTACCCACACATACCCACGCACATAACAGTTTTGTACTTCTAGTAGTCGAGTGTATTGTTTTGCAGTGAATCTTAAGAAGCATAATAGAGATTTGACTAGCCCATTGTTTCAGTGGGTCAATTTGTGAGACAAATGCGGTTATCCATCTCTGGCAGCCTGTCAACCAACCTGCCTGAAACCATAGGAAGCTTGGGCAATGTAAGTGACTTCACATGGCTCTAATCAATTCTCTAACTACATATATATCATGTGACAATTGTGTTATTTTTGGCGCCAAGAGTATCAACGAACTCAAAAGATGTAACCTTTTCTTGAAATAAAGCATTTCCACGGATTCGTAAACTATATAAATACAAGTACACAACTAAGTCGTGTGGTTTCTATTGCTCAACTCGCCTTTATCTTCGGTGAGGAGGCAGAGTAAGACGTATGATTGTTTTGTAATGAAAGCCGAAATTGCATTTGTTTTCCATAGCTCAACTTGCCTTAAACTTCTGCGAAAAGCTTAAGGAAAAACTAAGGAAGATAATCGTTTGTCTTTGTTGAAATTGGACTTTAAAAACAAAGATTAGTAATAATGGCGAAAAGTGAGAAACATGAAAGTGGGTACGTACATCCCACATCGACTGAGTAGTAGAAGCTGCGAGTGTAGAAAGTTGTATATAAACACCAACTGCATTGATGGTAAACTAAGATTTTTTTGCATGAATTCTCATACGACTGTTTATGTAAGTGTTTTTTCAGGAAATAAAGAATTTTGACAACTAAGCTTAGTTTAAATTTTGATTTTTGTTATTTTTATATGATAATTTTTATTTATAATATAATAAAAATCATTTTTTTTATCTAACTTTATAATATAAAGTATGAGTTTCTTTTCATTACCTTCTATCTTTTATCTTGTTTTAATTTTTGAATTGCTTATTTTTAACTAATACATAATCTTAGCCTAGTCATAAATGATCCGTCAGCTGCAAAGCAATCATTTTAGGGTAGGCACGATTTTTTTTTTGCTTAATTTTACAAAAAAAAAAAATGCATTGTGATTGCACACATTCTCTCTAGCTTCGTTGGTTTAAATCCAAATGAAGTATTTACATCTACGGCTACGGGGGTCATTAAGTGTGTTTTTTTTTCCGTGTTTTTTTTTTCGTTCAAATGCGGTGTAAGGATCAAACCTCTTTCACAATACGATGTGGAGGATGTCTTAAGATGGAGTTGGTGTGTAGTTTTTGCACGTATATTATAATGCAACATAACCTTTTTCTTGTATTTTTGAAGTGTGATTGTTTTGTTGTTCTATACATAGAACTTTGCAAAGGACCAAATACATATTTGACACACCAAACTAATATAAAAATTGGATTGCTATCGGGAAGCAGTTTGAAGTCATCTTGGCAAAAACACGTCAGCTTGGGGTATATGATATTGACGACGGGTTCAAGCAGTTTCAAAGGGTACCAACGTATACTCAATATTCACTAATTATTGGATCAATAATACTTTAACTATCAGTTTTGTTTTATGAAATCACCTGTACATAAAAGGTGTAGCCTGGGCACTAAGCCCTATCTGACCCGTCCAATATTTTTATCCGTTTTGATAAATTTTACCGAACATTGCCATATGGCCACTAGTATTAACAAAATACTTAGGGTTGGTTGTAGACTTGTAGCTTTGTCATGATGACAAACATTGCAATACTATGTTGAAGAATAATCAGTAGGTTGTATTAGTTTTAGGTAGTACAAAATGGAAATTGGGACGCCAACATACCAGCTCAATCTGTTTGTAGACTCCCTCCTTCCTTGATTACAGAACATCCGACTTGTCATCTTCACCTTGTATAAAAGGTTCAACGGCGTCCTTCAAATTGCAACAGGTTTAATGAAATTAATATAAGCTCAAGAAATACTATTTGGAAAAACTTGCATCATCTAGGCCATGAATCCTAGGAGGAGCAAATTCTGAGTGTTAGCTCAATGCTCACAGAATGGACCCAACAACGACTAACCCTATCCTCCACGATTGTGTCATCAGTTACAAAGTTAAATACTTGTCAAATTTCAGTCCTTTTGTTCCAGTTTCACATTAAGGATGACTCGTGTTAGTGCCACTTAGCTTGGCCATCGGTTATATGCTAAGACTAATGGTCACTATACAAAGTGCTTTTAGAATTAGAGCCAAGGGAGACATGGAGTTTGTGTATATTTTAATTTTTGCACTTATATTAATATGAAACTGAACGTTCTTCTTGTACTTATTCATAGAGAAGCCTTCGTGTCAACAATTAGTTCATTGTTAATGGATACTAATTACTAAGGACTGTGGTCCAAGTTGAAAAGACGTATCTGGTATTCACCTTAGGCTACTGCGGATTCAAGGTTGTTTAATATACTTAACTTTCCATGATAAGTAAAAGAAGATGGTTCAGTTATACCATAATTTAAAAGCAGAAATTACATATGTTCTCATTAACTTCATTGGCTTTACCTCCGATAAGACATTTAGCAGCAGAGTCCACTTTTAGCATATCACCAGGCACCAGCTAGTCACACGGTGGCACAAACAATAACCGTTCTTAATAACCGCTAACCCGATAATAAAAAAGTTACCCAATCACGAATTATTCAGGAAGAGAAATGTTTAAGCCACTTGGATCCTCGTGATATGTTAAAAGTAAGTAGTTGTTACTGCTAAAACTCCTAAGCGGGTCAAAGCTAAGGAAGTTTTTGGAAACATATGTATTTTCTACATGCATAATTTGTAACGTTTGAGCCTTTTTCTTTGAACTTAACAAAGTCCAGTTGTGATGTTAAACAAGGACAACATGGATAAAAGTAAATCTTCCTAGCAAAAGTCTTCATTTCAACATCGATATCCTTCTGGATTCTAATGGCCATGGTGCAAGCGGAAAAGGTTTTCTCTGCTGTGAACATTAGATGACTAGCTATTTAAGGCTTTCTTTGCAATACAGGACGTCAGCAGTATCCTCCCTTCAGTGGCTTTTCTGCAAGGAGGTTTGCTACAATACCTACTCTCCTATCGGAACGGATAAGCTGCAGACGGCAATTGGATCTATTCATGTAGCATAATTATAAACTAATAACCTGCAGACGAAACAGAAGTGCAGAACTTTGAAAAGGCCCAAATATAAAAAATGGCGCGCCAAACACATATATTGATATAGGGGAGCAATTCGAGTCATTTTTGTAAACACGGGTCAAGTTGGGTTATATATTATTTTACGATGGGTCAAGCAGATGGGTCAAGCAGTTTTAAAGTGTAAAAATGTATACTCAATATTCACTAATTATTGGATCGATAGAACTTTAATATATAGTTTTATAAATCTTACTCTAATTTATCTATGAAAATTTGGTGGAAGAATTTGATGAAAACACAATAAAATATGTGTCAAATTTATGAAAATAAAAACATATAAAAGGAAGAGGGGATTAATAAAATTTTAGTGGTTAAAAAATAAATAAATTAGATGGACTTAATATAAACTTATAATTTTTCATATTTTTTAGTAACTTTAAAATTAAAAAAATATCCCCTTAAACTCTATACCAACTAGAATTTATATTCTAAAGTACAACATATATATTATATTAAAAAAATCAACAAATCACATGATTACAAAATATTCAAATAAAAACACAAATTATTATCTATTTTTATTTGGATACTTAACAAAGTCAATCAATATTAAAATGAATGCAAGACTACAAACATCGACGTGAAATGAAAATAGATAGACGGGATACTATATATTACAAGAACATATATTTTTCAAGGTTGTTATGTGTTACTAAACACACGATATTTAGAAAAACAGTGAAATCCTTTATACAATAAATACTTATCCAAAATATCAATTAATATTATCACATAATAAAAAATCATGTAAAACTCATTATAACTATTGAAGTATTAAAATTTTAATACTGTTTTATAAAATAATATTAATCATTACGGAATCATGAATTTATAAATCGTGTACATGTAAAGTTGATGTAAATGGTTTATTGATTAATAATCAATATATAACTATCTAAAATAAAAATTGCGAAAATAAAAAGAGTATGTAATTCGAAAAATAAAATTTGAGGTGAGTTTATTTAAATTTACACGGTGCATAATAAAACAACAAAATAACCAAACAATAAACATTACATGTTTTTAAAACCATATATAATATAAAAAATATCGCAGTAACAAAATTAATATTTAATTTATCGTTTATATTCAAGTCCTGATCCGTCAGCTGCAAAGCATTTATTTTAGGGTTGGCACAATATTTATTGCTTAATTTTACAAAAAGAAAAGCATTTTGATTGCACACAATACATATCCTCTCTAACTTCGTTGGCTTTAACTCCAAATAAAGTATTTACATCTACAACGACTCATATCTTAGGATAGTCAAATGGTATAAACAAGCATCACCTTTTTATTGTTGGTTACTACAATATCGAAAAGACACCCAATCACACATTTTAAAGATGAGGAGTGTTTCTTTCACTTCGCCACTGGTGATCGATATACCAAGACAAAGGTGTTTTTTGTTATAAAGAAATACTCTTACAGCCTTTAAATCTTGGCTCATTTAGATGCGATAAATTTTGGATCGATTAACAAAACGGTAAGGGGTTAATTATTGATATGTCATAAACCCTAATTGGTGAATTATTCTTGTTCGTGGGAATTGCATTGCAAAATGTATGTAACCCTAATTCGATTAATTATGAATATGTTATTATTATAGATTTTGTATTAAAAAAGAGTGTAATTAACTAATCTTGTAGATGTGGGTTGAGTTGGGCCGATGATTTGTTTGGGTTGGGTTTATGTGTATCTATTATTCGATATACAAACTTTAATCTAGCTGATAGCTAGGGTTTGAATGACAGAATCAGACGACATGGTTTTGTTAGATGTAACTGAGGAAGTGCTTTTAAGGTTGACTGTCAAAGATCTTCTCCGATGTAAAAGTGTTTGTAAGTCATGGTGTTCCATTATCTCAAGTCCTTCTTTTGTTAACCTTCATCTTAAACATATTCGCAACAAAGAGTACAAGGATAATAAACAACTTGGAACCAGAAGAATTGCCATGACAAAGAGAAATGCTAAATGGACGGGATATTTCTATTTTCTACCTGAAAAGTGGGTTCCCTACCTTTTGTTGGGAATTCAAGGTTCTTCTAATGGCCTTCTTTGCTTAGCTTCAAATACAAATCGACTTGCTATAACCAATCCTTCCACTCGTGAGTTTCAAAAACTGCATACTACTAGAAAAACAGCCTTTACCCACAGCAAGTTCCGTGGGAAATCCAGTGGGAAAGGGCCCTTACCCACAGATTTCCCACGGAATTATTCCGTTTGTAAAAACATCGTGGGTAAATATTTCCCACGGAATTTCCCACGGAGCGTTGACCATCTTCCCACGGATTTCCCACGGTTTTTATTACACATTTTTAACATTCAAAGAGTGGTTTTTTTCCCACGGATTTCCCACGAACTTTTTTCCCACAGATTTCTCACAGCCGTTTTCCCACGGATTTCCCACAAGTTTTAACACCCATTTTCCCATATGTTTCCCACACATTTCACACAATTATTTCCGACGGATTTCCCACAGACTTCCCATAATTTTTAGTAACCATTTTTTCCCCCAAGGATTTCCCACAAATATTTCCCACAGATTTCCAACGGGCATTTCCCACATATTTCCCACGGACATGTTCCCACGCATTCCCACAATATAATTCGTCAGTTTCCGAATTCTAAAATCTATGAATATGAAAAACTCCCATTAATTTATTACCAAAATATACAAATACAATACCCGAGATACATAAATTTGTCACTTGTTTGACATAATTCCGTATCCCTAAAGTGTTATCGACATACTATATCATCCAATAGTTCTAACTTCTAACAAAACAAACTAAAGCCTAATGCTAAATCAAACTAGCTAGGACCTGAGCAGGTCGCTCAATTTCCTTTGAGCCTCGGCAGCTACCCTCTCATCTTCCCCTTTTTCTCAAAATGGCTCTTTTATAGTTTCAGAATTTGTATCTGTTACACGAATTCCACATTACTTTACTAGAAAGTGGAAGCATTACGTTAAGTTGATTATGGATTAACTAATACCTGGACAGAATCTTTTATACCATCTCCAGGTCCAAATTTCGACTTTGGTGAGGACCGCTACCGATCTGGGAAGGAAGTGGTTGGTTAGCTGAAGATAAATGTGGCGACGCGATGGGGATGTTTACTGAGGAAAAAGGCTGCTGAAAGACGTGCACAGATTGTAGAGTTAGATGATGAATAAAGATCAAATGGAAAAACTGCTCCAAAGTGGTAATGACTCTTTGCCGATTAGATTACCTGTTAACGTGCACAGATTTGTCGCCTAAAGTATCCTTGCTTACCAGATTATTCTAGTGCACTATGCCGCAAATCAGTTGATCGAAGGGTAGCAGAGTGACCGTTGCCACCATTACCGCCTATAAGACATGTTCTGATGCTTCTGATGTTTGTGATACTGCAAAGTTTCACATCAGTTTATTCGTAAATGTTTTTTTTTAAACATCTTGAAAATGATACTAGAATTTCAAAAAAGATCAAAGCAAGTTTTATTTTCCGGACACAAAATTTACCGTCTTTTTGCTAGAAAACAGATTTGCACATTTCCATTCTCAACTGTCGCATATCAAATTTGTTGGTTCGCTCAAAACGTATTGCGGTAACTCATATTTTGCACCTAAAATGCCCTGGATAAGGCAAATGATAGAAAACACAATTACAACAACAACAATGATACCCAATCACTAGGACAAAGCATAAAAAGTATCTCTATGGTTTAATAACTCAGATTATGATCAACGATGAATATAAGTAGATATAAAAAAAAGAAATCATGCAACTAATTTACCTTGTTTACTTGATCTTGATCTTCTTTTCCTTTATGCATCTTGTTTACTGACATGGTATGGGTGCCCATTCGCAATAGATAAAGATCGTCTAGAACACATTCCTACTCAGAGGTAGTGTTCGTTAAAGCAAGAGTTTAGCAAAGTGAGGTTGCCACATCGAAAGTTATAAAGTCGCAAACTACAACTGCAAATAACATAAATCATTCATTTAAGTGATTAGCATACAACGTACACGTATAAATATGATACGATATTATGAAAGAAAGTGACAATCGAAATAATAGATATGTTACTAAAAATCTAACTGGACTTAATTATCCCATCACATTTGCATTATAAAAGCTCTCCATATAACATAGGTGCGGTAGGCTTATTTGGAGGTTTAAGCCTTGACTTCAAAATACATATGTATTACAAAAAAAAAACAAGTGACTAAGTGAGTATACATTATGCAAACACTAAGTCAAATATCAAATACACCATTCATTAATCATACACAATGAAGCTGTTTTACTCACTATAAGAGGAACAAAATCTGAAAGTGGATACCTCAAGTACTAGTATTGATGGTTTCCTGCACTCAGTCATGTAGAAGTAATAATAATATTACCAACTTATCTGTAATTTGGTTCATCATACTTAAACAAAAACTTCTGATGAAAACAAAGAAATCAATTTGGTTCATCATTTTTAACCCCAATAAGCTACCATGTACATGATGGCTCGAGACCAAACGCCGCTGCTCAGTTGATGTTGCCACCTACACATTCACATGAATATTCATAAATGAGTATGATGTACCATTACAATAAGACCACAAAAACATGTAAATAAGACTTCATTAAACAACACCCCACCCCAAAACCCCTGTTATTAAGTAATTTTTTTAACCAAACATACATTACCCCTATACATGACCTATGTAATTTGACTAGCCGTGACCCGTAGAAAGTAGAAGTCGGAATTTTATAACCAGGGCCGGTCCTGAGGCTTTTGTTGCCGTACCTAGAGGTACCTAACAAAATAGTACTGCCCTCTTTTACTTAACACCTCACGTGACTAAAAGTGTCTATCATCTTCTTCCTCTCTTCTTGGTTAGCAACTTAACAAACTGAATTCATCATTGTTAACTACAAAGCATCAATTCCACACTTCAAAGGCACGATATAAACAACTTAAAAACAGACCGATAACTTAATTAGCATCTCCGACTAAAAAGCATATATTTCATGCCTCGAACACACAATTTAAATCATCGTATGCCACCAAATTGCTATCCATTACAACGATCTGATTATCGATATAACTACACATCCTCATTTCATCATCAATTCATTGATCATTTGATCAAACAACTACCTGATTACGATTTGATTATCAAACCGTATAAAATCGAAGCCTATCGATTACTCCAGCGAGCTCAAAAACGAATACTGAATCTAATTAACTACCTAATGAGGATCCGATTATCGCTATAACAACAATTAATCATTTCATCAAAACTGTATCTAGCCAAATCGAACTCTAACGCATCGTATTTGTCGAAAACTAATGCGATTCGATTATCAAGTACGCGAAAACCTGATTTGATCACCAATTAATAAAAAATAACAACCTAATTACGATTGGATATAAGAACCGAACATAATTAATAACGTATCCTCCGCCATTAAAAAAACTAACGTATCCCCATTTTATATGGCCAGATAATCGTATTATTACGTGCCTTCGTTCATGCCACACTCGTGAATCCCGTCTACATACGGAACACTAGCACTCGAAAGCGAGGACTGAACTTTTTAATAAACGCGTCCATGTTAGGTTTTATTAGGTAAAGTCGAAGTATGAAAGGAAAAGGATAAGGGGCCACCAAAAATGAATGAAGAAATATCTGCTCAGTATATGTTAGACTCGTGACGGATGAAATTAGATGGTAGGACGTACATATTATCATTTTTTCCTTTTTGCTCATCACATTATGGCTCAAGTGTAACCGGAAAGTGTTGCAGAAATTCTGCTCACACAGTAGCATATACGTTGGCGTTTGGCTGTTTTTATCTAATGAGTTGTTTCAAAAACGTTAAATCAAAACATCTATACTTGTGATTAGAACCTGTAGCACGCAGCTTGTTTGTACAGTAGCATATAAAGACCTGCTTCAAAAATTTTAATCAAAACATCTATGCTTCAAGTCATCAAAATGTATGAATATGGCATCACAAACATACAAGTAAGCATACTTTAACAACAATTAGATGCCATAGACACTAGAATATGATGTTAAGGAAGAGTTTGTTGTCATTAATATTTGTATTAACTTCATATTAAGGGGCGATTACAAGAACCGTCCAACACCATCAAAACACTCAATAACATTCAATTTGCTGATACAAGGCAAGAAATGGTCCACTTAAGTCCCTAATTATACATTTCTCAAATCCTAATTTGTATCCTGCTAAGGCAACAGTTAACACTCTCTCACGTAAACTAATACCTATGTTGACGTCAACTTAATGAAGCTAATTCCAAGTTATCATCGCAATCTAATACTTATACGTAAACTTACTGAAGCTATGTTTTCTAGCATATCAATACATCCTCATTTCATCATCAATTCATTGATCATTTGATCAAACAACTACCTGATTACGATTTGATTATCAAACCGTATAAAATCGAAGCCTATCGATTACTCCACCGAGCTCAAAAACGAATACTGAATCTAATTAACTACCTAATGAGGATCCGATTATCGCTATAACAACAATTAATCATTACATCAAAACTGTATCTAGCCAAATCGAACTCTAACGCATCGTATTTGTCAAAAACTAATGCGATTCGATTATCAAGTACTCGAAAACCTGATTTGATCACCAATTAATAAAAAATAACAACCTGATTACGATTGGATAATAAAATCATCAGAATCATCATCATCGGAATCATTATCAACGCCAAATTCATAATCAGTGTCAACATCAGCAACATCGTCATCTGAATCCATGGCTGTTTCGCCGCTGTAGAAATCGTCGTCGACGGATTCAGCGTCATGCATCATATATCTGATGAATCCATATTTTATTAATTTATTAATTTAATTTATTTGATTTGATGAATTTGAGACCTAATTTTGATGGATGGATAAATTATTGGGGAGGAAATTTGGGGGAAATGAAATGAAATGAGATGAAATGAAAGGAAAGGAAGGGAAGAATATATTGATTTGGCTTTTTAGGTTTTGATGATAATGATGTTAATGATAATTCATGTCAATCTGGGAGAGGATAAGGTTTGAGGCTGTGAGATCTGAGGTTAATGAATGAGTGGGGATTTGTTTTTGGGTAAAAAAGACTTGGGGGTATTGTGAAAGAGGGAATGAGGATTTGATTTTTGGTGAAAAGAGTTGGCGCTTTTTGTAAAAATATAAAAGTAGTTTTTTTTACCCACCGATTTCACACAAAATTAATATATATCTGTGGGAAATTTGTGAGAAATTACCCACGGCTTTTCCACAAATATATTTTGTGAGAAACCTGTGGGTAATTACTCACAAATTTTCCATGGATTTATCATGTCTGTGGGAAATTTGTGGGAAATTACCCATGACTTTCCCACGGACATGATCGTTTCTTTTTACTTTTATTGATATAGTTAAACATTCACACATTACAGATCCTCAGGTTGATATAAAATACATCAATAAACATAATAAGTGTTAACGGAGTAGTCAACAGGGTATCGTCGTTGTATACACGATGTTCAATAAACACATTACAGATCCTCAGGTTGATATAAAATACATCAATAAACACATTACAGATCCACGGATGTATAATTAATAAAATATTATGAGTTTCCGTGGGAAATCCGTGGGTAAATTACTCACGGATTTCCCACGGACGGATAAATAATAAAATAATATGTTGTCCGTGGGAAATCCGTGGGTAAATTACCCACGGATTTCCCACGGATGAATAGATAATAAAATAATATGTTATCCGTGGGAAATCCGTGGGTAAACTACCCACGGATTTCCCACAGATAGATAAATAATAATAATAATGTGTATACCGTGGGAAATCCGTGGGTAATTTGCCACAGCTTTCCCACGGATGTGTAAAATAACTAAAATAGTTTTGTACTCCGTGGAAAATCCGTGGGTAATTTGCAATCCATGGGAAGTCCGTGGGTAATTTGTCACGACTTTCCCATGACTTTCCCACGGAAACCTTGGTCAATGGTTATTTGGGAATCCGTGAAAAATCCGTGGGTAATTTCCCACGGATTTCCCACGGAATATTTTTTTGTCATTTCTGTGGGAAATCCGTGGGAATACCGTGTCAAATTTCCCACGGTTTTTGTTCCGTGGGAAAAATTTCATGGGTAAAGGCTGTTTGTGTAGTAGTGACTTGGACCATATGACCATCATATGAAAGCAGGAAAATGTCACTACTTTGTTAGACTATATAACCAATTAAATGTCACACATGATGTAATCTTGCTTGCTTTCAGTTCCGGGAAACCATAGTAACAACAACTACTTAATAAGCGGGGGTTACTACTAATATGCTAAAAATCGTTATTCCATTTGCCCCATTAGTTATTTCGAACAGGCGGCTGCACATTTAAGCTGTAAGAGCTTAAAAGTATATATCTATTTGTTTCTCCCGCTAACCGACTACAACTTATAATCTCCACTCTTCAAATTCCATGAATTTTGCTTTTACATATATCAAAATGTCGTTATAATAGTTTTTGTTGGAAGCTGACAAAAAATTCATAAAAAATGATGAAAAATGAGAAACATGAAAAAGTGGGGTTTATCCCACATCAGTTGAGTTGTACAAGTTGTGAGGGAGTAAAGTTGTATATAATATGACAAGCAATTTTTTTTCCTAACCCATTAGAAATGCTTCTTCATCCAACCATTCTAAGTTAAATTTTGAATTTTATAAATTTAATTAAAAGAAAATTCAAAACATAGTTTAAGAATATAATTCTTTAGTTAAAATTTTATATTTTTAAATTTAAATTTAAAATTCCACCTTAATGTATAATTTGTGAGTTAGATTTTGAATTTTTTTAATTTAAATTTAAAATTCCTCTTGGATGTATAATGATTTGTACAAATTATTACTTATTCTTTAAATTGACTATTTTTTTATATATTTTCTTTTTTGAATAAAATATATCCACTGATTTATTAACTATAAACAAAAATAAATCGTATAGCTTAAGATGGATATAACTTCTGCGAGAAGCTAGAGTGAGACATTTTCCTTCAAGGTGCATATGTTTTCAACTCCGTATTAGCTTAACTTGTCATAAACTTCCATGAAGAGCTTTAGTAACAATTAAGGAAGATAATTCTTCGTGTATGTTGGCAACTATTGATATGCTCAAAGTTGTTGTTGCCAAAAAGACTCCTTTGGATATTAGATTTCTCTATTAATATGGACAAACATGAATTGCTTGATTTTAATTCTGAGGAAAACATAATAACAACAACTACTTTGAGCCTGTCACCGCCACTGACTCCCAAAAACGATACAAGTCCTTAATAGTTTGAGAGCAGATAATGTAAGTTATACCCCATCATCAATTATTATGGATGAGAAATAGTGGCTATGTATGTGTTCCACCAACCAATTACGACCTGTTATGTTCTAAAAAAAGACCCAAAATGAAAGACTTTAAAAAGGACCAGCAACAATATAATGTAAATGAGAAATGTGAAAGTGGGTTTTGTTATCCCACATCCGCAGAGAAGTACAAGTTGAGAGTGTGGAAAACTGTATATAAACACAACAAACAGCAAATTACCGTAAAATGCCTTGTTCCTTTTGCTTGAATTTACATGTCTATTTTTGTAGAGTTCTTTTTATGGTAAATACTCTCTCCATTCATTAGTTAAGGTTTGATTTTTTTTAAATCATGCTTTGCTTGATGAGTATAATGTTTGAAACAAAGTTAGGGTTGTAAACGAATTGGTCAAACGGAAACGAAGAATTATGTTTTTGTTAATGTCCGTTTATTTAAACTTGAACTTGTTCATGTTTGTTTATGTTCGTTTATTAATAAGTTAAACGAACATAAATGGACATAAACGTGTGTAAATGATCGTATATGAACGTAAATTGACATAAACGAGCGTGAAACTAAAGTTGTTATTTTAAACGATCCATATAATGTTTGAAATAACTAATACAATTTATATTATTGTTAGAAATCTTTCAGATACTTAATATATGGTTTATTAACTTCTTTTTAATATTTGAGATGTTAATCGAACAAAATAATCGAGCGTAATCGAACGAACTAATTAAACATAATCGAACAAACATAATCGATTGTTCGCGAACACAAATAAACGAAAATGAACGAACGAAGCATTGTTCGTGTTCGTTCATTTAACTAAACGAAAGAAAAATCTTGTACGTGTTCCTTCATTTACTAAATAGACGAGTTTTTTGTCAAACGATCGGCGAACAGTTTGCTGAACATTCAGTTCGTTTACAACCCTACATAAAGTATAACAGAGTAGTTATTTTTTTATATATAAGACATGGTTGGTTGTAGGGTTTATGAGGCAAGGAACAAGTAAAGGAATAATAGATGATGGATGATTACAAAGAATGTAGTCTTTCTACTCATTACTCGTTATTGAGAAATCCTTCACAACTGGGTAATCCTTCACTACTGTGTAATTAATATACTAACTACAATTATAATATTTATATCAACCAAGTACCAACTATGTGTAATATAATGCTTTATTATATTCCTTAATATATCCATTATATGCCCATTGCGTTTCCCTTTGCTTTTCTTTTGTCGGATTTAGGGCTGAGTGATGTAATGTTTTTGCTACCTTTTAGGAAAAGAGAGCAAAATAGGAAAAGTATTAAGTGTCGGTTTAGGAAAACCAAGCACTAATGACGAATGTGGTTCAAGTTCGTTTCCCAAGGAGGCTTGGTGGGTATGTTAAGAAATGATTAACTTTGTGATTATATTTATGAGAAAAGAAAATAGAAATGAGATTAGAAGAGAAAGACGGTTACGATGACGAATTACACTAACACGATAAAGTCGTACACGTAAAACCGAAAAAAGTAGTAAAATTAAAAATTTACCCTAAAAATTCCTAGAAAATTGCAATAAATCCTAAATAATGTATTAAGAGTTTACAAAAAATCAAAATTCACTTAAACCTTTTAGTTAATTAATAATTTTTAATGCTAATTAAAGCCCAAAAAAACAAAATAATTAATAAAAAGCCCAAAATAAGATTTATCACTTTGTAAACCTCTAAAATACCCTAACTTAATTTAAAGATATTTTTGAAAATTTTAAAATTAATTAAAACTATTTAAAAATAATTTAAAACTATTAAAATTTAAAATAATTATAAAAATTAATCTAATGACAATAAAAATGTTCTAAAAATTGTAAATTTTCTAACTTAATGTATTTAACCTAAGAAAAATATAAAAACTTGAAAAATCTAAATTTCAATTTTTAATAATAAAATAATAATAAAATAATATTAAAAATCCAAAATTTATAAAAAAATTCTAAAAAGTTCCTAACTAGCTTATTTTAACCTAATAAACACAGAAATGAAGTTGAAATTACCTAAATACCCCTAATGGGCCTTCAAATGGGCCAAAGTCCAAAACAGACCCTTATTGGGCCAAAATAAGCCCAATAAGAAAAATATTTATAAAATGGCCCAAAAGCTCCTATCTGACCTAAAATTTGATTTTAAAGACAAAACTCTGAAGGCCCAAAAGCTGAAAATAAGTATAAGCTAGCTTATTTCAAAGCAGCTTATTCTTAATGGGCTTTTTGGCCCATTAAGCTATAAGCTGATACCATAAGCTCAAATTAGACACACAAGCTTCTTTTGAGTTACCTAAGAGTTCTGAAAAAGAAATTTGAAATAAGCACAAGGAATAAGCCTAAAAAGCAATAAGCTATCTTCACAAAACGACAAAATAGTCGTTATCGAGTTCTAGGCCACCCCAAGAGCTGATTCAACTTTCAAAAGCTTTTAAATGACTTAACTAAGCTTAATCAACAAAAAGTTTTCAAATAATCCCACTCAATAAGCTGGAATAAGCAGATAAGCACTTAATTTAAAGTCAAACTTATGAGTTTTCTAGCAAAAAGTCAAAGCTAAAGTTTGATAAGCTCCAATTCAATCAAATGGGTCAAATAATGAAGATCTTTCACAAAAAAATAAGTTGTTGCACGTTTAAATAAGCCAATATGGATTATTAATAAGCTGAACGAGAATTAACACTAGCAGGGGCTAGTTTTGGTGTTTGAGCAGTGGGAACTTTTCCCACTGCTTGACTTTCTTGACTTTTTTTCTTTAGTGACTTTTTTTGTAGATTCAAGTTACACAAAGGCACCCAAATGGTCAGTGGATCATAAGGAGTCAATAACAACAAAGAAATCACAATCACAACCAGCCATTGTACAGTTAATTCATTTAATCACCAGATAGGCACCAGACTTGAACAAATAAGCAGTTATGGTTCAATAAGCACTTATAGCACAATTCAGCCAGCCAAACTTAACCAAATGCATACACAAGCTATAATAAACTTAAATGAACAAGTTTAAACAGGTTTCATGTAATGATTCAAAGTCTAAGTCTAGATTCAAGCTCAATAAGGTTACTGATGAACACTGACACAAGCAGATTTTTACTTTGCTGATGTATTTGACCAACAAGCCAAATTCAAACCTCCAAATCTTGTTAACAAGTTATATTAACTATGTTTAAAAACTTTTTAGCCCTAAGCATGCATACACTCTAGGTGTTCCCAAAGTCTTAGGTCAAAAACAGTCAAATCCAAGTAGATATAGCACAATGTTTGATTCAATGGTTTAAGCCCAATAACTTGCAGCAAATAGCACTCAACCAAGTAGATAACAGATACAAAGCACAAACAACACTTTTCAACAACACAATAACAACTTTTGATCTTAAACAGGTAATCCCAAACACACCTTTTCAAATCAAAAGTGCATTCCAAGGTTACCCAAGCCCAAATCAACACAATAGCAGATGTAATATGCAGATTTTAGCAAGATTAAGCCACAAATTTCACAAGAACACAAGCAACACACAAATATCACAAATATCTAACTTTTTATCAGATTTTGAGATTAAGGGTGCAAACCTCATGGATGTACATCCACACCCACGAATTTTGAGCTTATGTGCTAGCAAGAACAAGCACAAGCTTCCACAAACAACCCTGCTAAGATTCAACAAAGTTAGAAGCAAAATATCAAAATCAGAAAAATGGAAAAACTTGATTAATGCAACCTTAGTTCCCCACACTTGATTATCCCCAAGTTATAAGCTTCACAACACCTTGATATCACACTATCAGGATGCTATGATCAGCTTTATAGCCCAAGAATTCCAAGGTTTGAACAAGACTTAGCAAAATATCAAGCTTTAAGGAAAATATGCAAACTTTTGCACTCTCCTTTGAAAACAAGTTTTAGGATTCAAGAATAGTTAACATGTAACAACAATAAGCAGGAAATAACAATGACACTTGAGTTTTCTTCAAAGATTCAAACACATTTCATTAAACTGAATATGGATTTACAGAAATTTGAACAAAGGAAAATTCAAGAGCAAAAACTAAGTGACTGAGTCCTATGCCTTTTATAGGCTTACAATGAACTAGTGAAAGCTAAAAAATGTGAACCCTAATGCAATAGAAGTCCCAAAATGCCCCTTGTCTTGTTTGAATATATTGGCATCATGTGAAGAGAATTGGATGTTTGTGTGAGGTGTCAACGCTGCAAATGTGATCAAAGGCTTAGAAGAAAGCTTAGGATTGAAGCCAAATCTTGGGCGTTGGATTTACTGGCCATTTTGGCATTTTCCCCAAAGGTGGTGTAGAAGGGTTTATCATGTGAGCTGGTTGGGTGGCGTGACCAAGGTTTTAAGGGTGGGGTTGTGTTTAGCTTCACCTTACTCATAAATCTGGAATGAATTAAGGGATAATATCAAGTATTAAGCAAATACCCAATTTTGCTTATAAACACCAAGAACAAGCGTTTGATCTTTATTTGTGTTTAAACCTGGTGTTTAGCGCCTTAATTAAATATTTAATTAAGGTTTGTTAAGACGGTTGTGAGTGGAGGGTGATGTGGAAGGAGGGTGGAAGCTGATTGGTGGAGAGGAGGTAGTGGGGCACGTGTCACCCAACTACTGGTTAAGGTAAGTTTTGTGTCTGCCCCTTTTAACCCCTTATCTTTCATTCTCTTTTCATTTGCAATTTAATCAGCCAAAAGACGAATCCCTTTGTATTTAAAGTTTTGGTTTTCACACTTTTGCCCCAAATACTTTTTCAAAGTATTTTCAGGGGTATTTCTTGCCATTCCTTGATTCTTGAAGGACTGATTTGGCATTTTCTTCATAGATAATGGTCTGGACTTGTTTGTTTGACTTCTTGGAGGACTGAATTTGCCAAGTCATGATTAATGAGGGACCATTTTTGCCATTTCTTCAAAGTCAAGGGCCCTTTTGGTAATTTTGACATTTTTAAAGGACCAAACTTGTAATTTCTTGTAACTTGAAGTCCTTCATGGTATGTTTGACTTTGAGGAGGATTAATATTGACATTTTAGTTTTGTTGAGGGACTAAAATTGCCAATTCTTCAAAGTGGAGGGCCCTTTTGGTAATTTTGAAAAACTTTAGGGACCAATCTTGTAGTTATGAGGATACAAGGTTATAAAGTGTCAATCCTTAAATATTGGAGGACCCTTCTTGCATAATCTTCAAATCTTCAAGGGTTTTCTTTGGAAAATTCTTCATTAGGGCTTGGTTCATTGTGCGGCTTCGTTTTCCGTGTTCGTTTTTGTATGATTCTTATGATCTTTTGTTATTTTCTTAATATCCGTACCTAAAATACACAAGCAACAAACACAAGAATATATTTGGCCAATTTCATGATATTTTATGCATTTAAAGCCCTTTTTGGACGATGAGAATATGTATAAAAGCAGTCTCATCACTGAGCACGGCAGACCCAAAACTGACCCGGACCAGAAAACCGGACCGGACCGAAGTCCAAGGTTTTTGACGAACTCAGTCATCGGTCCGGTCCGGTCCGGTCTTAGCAAAATCTCTTTGATTATGCCTAATAGGACCGGACCGGACCGAGTACCGAACCGGACCTGACCAACCCGGAACGGACTGGACCATTTCAGTCCGATCTCGGTCTGGGGTTTCGGACCATTTTGGTCCTCGGTCCGGTCCGGTCTTGGCCGGTCCGGTCCCATCCCGGACCGATGCTTAGCCCTAGTCGAATCAAGTAAACTCTTACTTTTCATCGAAATACTCTTTAATCTCTAGTACGTTTAAATTTTTTTTAGTAGTTTAGAGCTTGTTTGTTTATTTTTTCTAAAATAAGAAATGACTTATTGCACGTACCACCCGTTATATCATACTCTTGTTTTGTATTTATATCATTCATACATATTTTTACGAAAAAACATCCAATATTAGACTGTGTTTATCCGCGATTCAATCCAACCGATCGTGAGAATAAGACGAAAAAATACCTATTATTATATTCAAAGAGTACAAAAGGAAACAAAGAGAAAGAGCCGACCGAGTCGGTAAGTGACCTCTAAATCCTATAGCCAACCTGGCCACGTGTCATGTTTTTGTTGATCCTTAACATGTTTTTGTCGCTCTGACTGCTTTTGTTGTTGCTCTGGATGTTTTCTTTGTTACATAGAAAAGCTTGAGAAAGATTATATTTCAAAAGATCGAGAAAGCTCATATTCTGCTCCTGATGTTGTTCTGGCTCTGGTTGAATACCTAGCATGGACGGTATAAGTTCCTCCCTGTTTCCACTTGGTGCAGCCTGAGAGGCAAACCAAAAGGATCGTTAAATATAGTGTTGTAATATCGTGTTTAGTTTCGTTTGAGATGTATGAATGTTAAGATTGAAGGGATATGAGGTTCGAGTTTGAAAATGGATATTGCGGCTTAGATAGAAGATGACGATAGTTTTGCTTCAAAGAAAAAGATGGGGGGCGGAGAATATGTGATTAGGTTTCCAAATGACTCGAAATTAGAGTATACGTTGAAAACTGAAATTTTTTGGGCTTCAAATTTGAAATAGTTATGGGAAATGGGCCTAACACGTTAGTTGTATAATAAAGCAAATATACAATTTTATTTTTTATATATAAGTTAATATGGAATTTTAAATAATTAAATTAAAAATAAAAATAAAAATATAGAGTGAATTACGTAAATCGTCCCTGTGGTTTGATGATTCCTACAAGTATCGTCCCTTAGTTTTTTTTTCACTGTTTTTGGTCCCTGTGGTTTCTTTTTCCTACAGATTTAGTCCCCTATCAATATTTTCCATTAAATACAAAAAAAAGGCAGGGGTATTTTGGTCATTTTCGAAAAGAAGAATTTAATTTATTTTTTCAAACGTTTGTTTTTTTTCTTTCAAAAAATATTTTTTTTAAAAACTTTTTTTTCACTAAATATTTTTACGAAAGCTTATTTTTTTCAAAAACTTTTTTTTAAAATTCGAAAATTAAAAGTTTTTGAAAAAAATATTTTCCAAAATTATTTCGAAAAAAATGTTTTTACGAGACAAAACAAAGTGGTAACTTTTATACTTTTTTTTATTAAAAAAATACTTTTTCGAAATTACATTTTGTTTTTTTTTCTTAAATTTTTTTTCGAAGGTTTGTTTTTTTCTTAAAAAACTATTTTTTTAGAAACTTTTTTTCACTAAATATTTTTACGAAAACATAATTTTTTGAAAAAAAATACTTTTTATGAAGTAAATTTTATAGATTTTTTTAATCAAAAAAATCTTCGAAGAATTATATACTGCTTTTTTTCTAAGGAACTTTCTTTTTGAAATAAGAAAAAAAAATTTCGAAAATAATTTCAAAAGAAATAATTTTATAGATTTTATATTTTTTGTTTTGATTTAAATTTCAAAAATACTTTTTTTCGAAATTACGAATTTAAAAAAATAATATTTTTCCAATCAAAATCTTTTCGAATTTTTTTTTGGAGAAAAACATTTTAGTTTTTTTTTTATAAATTTAGACTTTTTGTCTCGTAAAAACATAAATTTAGACTTTTTGTCTCGTGAAAACATTTTTTTAATTTAGTTTTTTCAGTCATATAGATTTTTTTCAAAAACTTTTAATTTTCGAATATTAAAAAAAAGTTTTTTCAAAAAAATAAGCTTTCGTACAAATATTTAGTGAAAAAAAAGTTAAAAAAAAATATTTTTTGAAAGAAAAAAACAAACGTTTGAAAAAAAATATTCTTTTTTTTCGAAATGACAAAAATACCCCTACCTTTTTATTTGTATTTAATGGAAAATATTGATAGGGGACTAAATCTGTAGGAAAAAGAAACCACAGGGACCAAAAACAGTGAAAAAAACCAAGGGACGAAACTTGTAGGAATCATCAAACCACAGGGACGATTTACGTAATTCACTCAAAAATATAATATGTTAGGTTGGATTGGGTTGTTGATAAATGGTAAAATATTTGAGATTGTTTGTATGTATAAATTGTATAAGTAGAGGAGTAAGAAAATAGTCTTACTCCATTCATAATTACGTCTCATATTTAATTCAGATAGTACAAGGGTATATTGAATCCACTCGTCCTAAAGGCGGTGGGAACTCCTCGTAATAGACTAAAAAAACTCGTATTATTGTTTAACTTAAAATTCATTTATTTTTTCCAAAGAGTACAAAATATATAAAATACAAAATAATTAATAACACTAAGTTAGACCTAAACTAAGATTCTTTGAATGTATTATTGCGTCTCACGCAATCTCTCTATTTATAAACTTTTTACGTGGGGCAAAGCCACTTATTTATTTACTTGAGTGTTTGACAGCCTAGAAATTTGATCCAAAAGCCCAAAAGAGTTACTGATATTTAGGCCTACATAATAGACTTATAAATAAACTTACACCATATATATTTTGCCAAGTGTTAAACATTTATTCTCTCTCCTAATATTAACCAATCAAAATTTAAATTCAACCAATCATATTGGTAGGTTTATTTGTAGGTATACAACTTAGTCATACAAATCATTTTTCAATAGCTTATATGGAACCCATTTCTGCCAATCAACGTAATAGAATAACAGTTGCTCTTCGACTTTCAAAAAATTTGCAATTTTGTTTTGCTTATATAGATGATCTACATAATACAAAAATTCATCAAAGAGTGGTAATGAATATTAAAAAGTTACATTTAATTTGCATGATAAAATGTCAAAAGAAATGGGACAAAATATCCAATCCCCATTTTAGCTTATAAGTATTGTCTAATTCCAGATTTCAGACACTAGTTAAACTGTTCATTAAATTCCAAGTGGTCTTTGGGGATGGCTTGATGCAAAAATTAAAACTATTTGTGATAAGCTAACCGTAACACCTCTGTAATATTGTAACAGTTATTTACATAAAAAAGTTTGCAGTGTGATAGATATCCAAGAATGCAAATGATTTGGTATCATAAAGTCTTACTTGTGTTTCGAGGTCATCCCACATTGGGTTGGTGTTATGCATGAAAAGTGTATTTATAACTTATTAAAATTGGGTTTGTGAAATGCATAAAAAGCGTATTTCTAACTTATAAATTTTCAAAAACAGTTTAAAGAACCATTTGAAAGTCAAGTATTCAAAATTTTTTTTTTCTAATGTTTCCAAAAACCATTTAACATGTTCAAGTGAAACCACGTATTTAAACACCTTTTATTTGTCTCACCGATCTGTGTGGGACAATGCTACACACAAATTTATTGATGTAAAACATCACTTTGGGTAATAATCGAGCAACATAAATCAGCATAAATCGTCAATGATATACTTTCTTCCTTTTAAATTGCGGTCCTTTTCAATGAATCTATCAAGATTGACATAATGTTGCATTAACAATACCCACGCCACAATAATGTCATCAAAAACAAGTTTTCCCTCACCAACGATACAACCAAAATATAGTTATAGTGCAATGAGGAGTTCTAGCAGAAATGGAAGCTCTTAGTATTTCACGAGTCGTCAAGTGCATAAACAATATTTTTCCTGAACCATCCGCGACTAGGTACATGTATGTGCTTGTCCATGACCAAGGTGAGCCTCCAGGATTACTCGATCACTTTTTTGGTATCATGAAAGCAAACTTTTTAATGTCAAATATAAGAGCCATTATATGTAGATACATTGTCAGACCAAGGAATTAGGAATAGTAGTTAAGATTATAAATTGCACTAATATGTCCATACACGCCTCTATCACCATTTTTGGTGACCACCAAATGAAACATACTTGACCGATATAAATTGCATTAATAATCTAGTTCGATATACTTAACTAATAACTTTGTCAGGATAAGTAAAATAAGATGGTTCAGTTGTACCATAATTCCGAAAGCAGAAAATATATATGTTCTCATTAACATCATTTGGATTTAACTCCGATATGACTTTTAGCATCAGATTCCAATTTTAGCATATTACCGGACACTGGCTACTCACACAATGGCACAAATAATAATCATTCTTGATAACCGGTAACCGGATAATGAAAAGTTACCCAATCACTAATTACTAGTATTAAGGAAGATTAATGTTTAAGCTAAGGAAATTGTTGGAAACATATGTATTGTCTGCATGCATAATTGGTAACGTTTGAGCCTCCTACTTTGAACTTAATGAAGTCTGATTGTGTTGTTAAAAAAGGACTGCATGCATAAAAGTAAAGATCCTAGCAAAGTCATCATTCTCGTGGATTCTAAGGGCCATAGTGCAAGCCGAAAAGCTTTTTTCTGTTTTCTGTGAATATCACATGACTAGCTTTTCAAGTTTTTTTTTAATATGGGACCTCAGCAGCTACCTCCTGCAGTGGCATTTCTGCAAGGAGGTTTGCTACAATACCTCTCTCCTATTGGATTGATAATTTGCAGACGGCACAGAAGTGCAGAACTTTGAAAAAGGGCCAAATACAAAAAAATGGTGCGCCAAACACATATAAAAAATGGATTTCTATAGGGGATCAGTTCGAGTCATTTTTTCAAACTGTAAGGTTTAATCCCTACAATCCTGGTTATCTAGATGCGGAATACACGATCTCGAAGTCACAAACCCACAAGCAGAATCGACAGAAAATAAGGCGACGCCCACAAGGTAAATCCCTAATCGTTTCTGATTAGTTTATTGAAAGAATGCGTAATTGGTTTGTTCCCCCTCACCTCCTTTTATAGAGATGAGGGGGAACCGACACATATAATGACTCCCGGTCGAGTTGGGCTTAGAAAATGCCAACCGACCTTTATTCGTAGCTAGTATAGGCTTACTCGACTCTTGACCCCTAGATACGAATTAGGTAAAATAAAGACTAAACATAACACAAACACGGGTCAAGTTGGGTTATACTATATTGCTATGATGGGTGAAGCAGTTTCAGAGCCGGTGTTAACCCTGTACAAGCGAGACAGTTGCACATGGCCCCCAATTATATGGGCCTCCTTTGCATATAGTATCCTCACTTACTTGCATGTTTTTGGTAAAAGTTTAGTTAAATAGTATGTCAAACATAGACTCAAATAACCAAATTGAATAATACGTAGTATATCAATCTAATGTCACGTAATAAAACAAAAAAGAAGTCAAAAACCATATAATGGTAACAATCCATTTGAAACAGAAAATCCTTCCTACATAAAATATAATCCCTGTATCAAGTTTAAACCATGTAACAATGTACATCAGAAAACACGATAAGTAAAACATCAGATAGCGATCGCATGTTTGAGAAGGAAAATGTCGATCATTCTTTGTTTTGTACATGAAAACATAGTCGCATATTTTGATAAGAAAAGTTGCGTTCGTGTTTGATGGGGGCCTCCTTTATCAGTGTCGCACAAAGCCACTGATATCAATGAGACGGCCCTGAGCAGTTTCAAAGTGTTACAATATGTACTCAATATTCATTAATTATTGGATCAATGGTACATCAATTGGTTGTAATAATTGTTAAAATCCAACTTATAATCTGATATTCAAAACTTTAGGGACTAATGTTGGCCTTGTTTATATTTCAGGGACTATTTATGGGCAAAAGGTTTAGGGTTGATGGGTTGGACTAGCCGTTGGAATGGTGTTGGGCTTTGCCTTGTGAAGGCCCAATATGTTGGGTATCCATTGTAAAAAACTTGTATATACCCTAACTCTTTCACAGAGTTAGGGTTTGTGGGAGTTTATGTGTGTGTGTCGTTATGGTGTTTTACACCTCATCTCTCTCCATTGTTGATTCAACCTTTTCTTTATTTATCTTGTAAGACTATTATCAATATAGATAATAGATCCACACCAGCTTTATCCTGTGGTGGATTCTTGTTTTAACAAAACTCTATCTTAGTTTGATCTGTTGTGTGTTTATAAAAGTGTTTTGAATTATTAAATATAGTTTTTCTACATGGTATCAAAGACAGGTTTACGAATCTAACTCTGTTATTTTGAAAAGATTTTTGATAAAATCTTTTCGTTGATACTTTTTTGATACTTGCTTTCATAAATTGTTTTTCCTTTGATTCTGCTATTGAAATAGCTTTATACTCTCTCGATTTACAAAACACCCATTTTTTTGAAAAAATTAGGGTTTGACTTTTTTTGGGGATCTTTTGATTTAAAGGTTCCGGTGACTTGTTGGTGGTACTTTTGGGACTCTTGTGGTATTATTTTTCTCCTAAGTGGTAAATCCCTATTTTTTTCAAAAAAAATTAGGGTTTAATGTTTGTGATTGGTTTCTGGTGATATTTGGCTACGTTGGTGACAGATTTGCTGGCTTTTTTTATTTTCCCTACTTTCTTTCCTTCGAAGGAAAAAAATTAGGGTTTGTCATTTGGAGGTTCTGATATTTTCTAGACTAAGTGAATCTAGAAATATCATATCGATCATGCTTATGTTTGTGTCTTACTGTAACACCTCTCATACTCTCTCCTTTGATTGCTATTTGATTATCTGCTTATTTGTTTGTTTTATTGGTTTGGTTGTATTTACTTTCTTGACCCCTTATTTTTGGATCCTCACTCATTGCTTGCCCTTGACCTATCACCCTTGGGTGGTTTGGAAGCTTGGGAACTTAGTTGGCAGTGTTGTGAGTTGTTTTATCACCTTTTTTGACCCTTCATCATGGCTGACCATGTTGATGAGTCTGTTCATGGTGATGATGATACTTTGAGTGTGACTGATCCAAACACACTCATTAGTAAATTGGATTTGAGTGACCCCTTACATTTTCACCCAAATGATACTGATGTGTTGACTGTTGTGAGTGTTAAACTTAAAGGCACTGAAAATTATCAAGTTTGGACTAATGCTATGTTGTTAGCTTTGGAAGAAAAGAATAAAATTGGTTTTATAGATGGATCTTGTAAAAGATCTATTACTGATGAGATTTTGGGAAAACAATGAGATAGAGTAAATGCAGTGGTTCTTGGATGGATTTTGAACTCTATTTCTTAGGAGTTATTCCTTGGTTAATTTTTTTCAAAAAGGCTAAGCATGTTTAGAATGAACTTAAAGAAACTTACCATAAGGTGGATGGGTCTGATATATTCAATCTTCATCATAAGATTAATACTCTTAAGCAAAATGGGTCTAATTTATCTGATTACTACCATAAATTGAACGCTTATTGGAAACAATATGATGCTATGATTGAGTTGCCTAATTGTGTGTGCTCTGCTTCTGGAGAATTTAAAAGGCATAATCAGTTGTTAAAACTCATGCAGTTTTTGATAGGATTAGATGATTCTTATATGAGCATTAGAAGCTCTATTCTCTCTAGAGAAACTTTGCTTGATGTTAAGGGTGCCTATGCTATAATTTCCAGTGAGGAATCTCACAGGTTAGCATCTGGTACACTTGCTGGATCCTCTCAGAGGACTCAGACATCAGCTTTTTTTCTAATGGGCCTGCTAGAAACAACTCTCAAAGGAATCAGACCACTAACAATGGCAATTTTAGACCCAACTCTGGCAACAATGGGAGTTTTAGACCTAACTCTCCCACCACTGGATTTAGACCTAATGCTCCTACCAATTCTGTGTTTAGACCTTATACTAATAGTAATTATGAGATTGTGTGTGAGAATTGTGGTTACAATGGCCACACTATTGATAGATGTTTCAAGATTATTAGTTACCCTCCTGACTTTGGTAAGAAAAAGGGGGGTCAAGGTAACACGGGTAAAAATGTCTCCAACAATTCTGTTGGGACATCCTCTTCATCTGGTTTCAATGATGAGAAACTTGCTACTTTGATCTCCATGTTTAAAGAAAACAAGGGAAGCACTAGTGACTCTGGAAAATCTGTTCATGCCAATATGGCAAGTACTTACTTTAACAATAGTAAGATCTTTAATAATAACTTTGAGAAGTTTTTGCTCTAACACCAACATCAAGTCAAAACTTGGGAACAATAGGAAGGTTGTTGATTCTGGGGCTAATCAACATATGACCAATGATGATACTGAATTGGAAAATGTTTTTGATATTTCACATCTTAACATTAAGGTGGGTCATCCCAATGGGACTGAAGCCATCATTTTTAAAATTGGGAATCTAAAACTTTCAAATGGACTTGTTTTGTTTGATGTTCTTGTTATACCTGATTATTATGTCACATTGGTTTTTGTTAATAAGTTGGCTAAGGATAACAAAATATTGGTTGTTTTTTATGAGAACAAATGTTTCTTTGTGAATCGGGATTTCAATCTCAAAAAAATCTTGGGGACTGGTAAACAATATGGTGGTTTGTACTATTTAGATGTAGAAGATACCAATTGTGTTAATGAACCCTATGTGATTGCTTGCTCTTTGTCTAAACATGATTGGCATTGTAGATTAGGTCACCCTGCTGACCCAGCTCTATATGTGCTTATAAACTCTTTGAAAATTAGTTCTACTGACCAAAATGAGTTTTGTGAAATCTGTCAAAGAGCTAAACAAACTAGAGTTCCATTAAGTGACCACAAAACTAAATATCTTGGTGAATTAGTGCATTTAGATCTGTGGGGACCTTATAGGGTGACCAGTCATATAGGTCATAGGTATTTTTTGACCATTGTGGATGATTACACAAAAGCTGTGTGGTTTTATTTGATAAAAACCAAAGATGAAGTTGGTAACTCAATTCAGATTTTCTATAATCTTTTTAAAAACCAATTCAAAAGAGAGGTGAAAGTTTTTAGAAGTGACAATGGAACTGAATTTGTTAATCAGAATTTTCAAATTTTTTGCCACACCAAGGGTATTTTACAACAAACCTATTGTGCTTATACTCTACAACAAAATTGGGTGGTTGAAAGGAAACATAGGCACCTTCTTAATGTTACTAGATGCCTTATGTTTCAGGGGGAATACCCTTGAGATTTTGGACTGAATGCATTCTAACTGCTACTTATCTTATCAACAGATTACCCTCTTCTGTGCTAAATGGTAGATCTCCATATGAGATGATGTATAACACATCTCCTAATCTCTCTCATATTAGGACTTTCGGATGTCTTTGTTTTGCTACTATCTTGAATAGTCATGATAAACTCACCAGTAGGTCTGAAAAATGTGTTATGATGGGTTTTTCCAATTCTCAAAAGGGTTATAAACTTTATAGTCTTGATAGACATCAGTTCTTTGTTTCCAGAGATGCTAATCTATTTTCCCTTTTATAGATACTGTTTTGAATAAGAAGAATAAGAATGAAGATGTTAATCTTTTTATAAATAATAAAGTTTTAACCTTTTTTGATTTGGAAAATCCTGAGCTTCCTAATGATGATGTAACACCCCATTTAATAGGATAGATTGCTACAGTAAATTATGGTTTATCATCAGAGCATGCAAGGTAAATGTCTAAACATTCATGACCATAAATAGAAATACCGGAATCAAACATCGATAGTCTAGTAACTCACAAACAAGCAATATAAGTACTTTAAATGGAAAGGACTAAACAATGTCCAAAAGAAGTAAAGTATGATAAAGTAGGAATAAATGCATAGGTAAAAGAGGCCGGATAGCTTCCAATCCGAATGCACATACTCTAGAGTTCCTACTTGCGTCCTTGGGTACCTGCCGTTTGGGAACATGAAAAAGTAGACGGTTGAGCATAACGCTCAATGCACGGATACACAATAAAGCATGGAAAAACATAGAGTATAGAAGCATATAAAGAGTATATAGCATGAATGGCAGCGGAAATGAATAAGTCCTGGAAAACCTAGTTGTCTGTCATGTTAACTGGTTTTAGTTATGAAAACATAGCTTATGTTACTTATGAAAATATGTATTAGTTAATGTACCATAATAGCCAATATAGGTCATGAGGTCAACAACGTGCATGAATAATTGGAGGGAATACCTCATCATGCAATTAGGGGTTGCCTCTAATTAACTGGTCAGTGGGTAGGAGGGATCAGCTCCTTGTGAAGGATGCAAGGCACACACCACATTCACCATGAAATCCTTACTGAAACATGTAACTAGGATGCACTCATACGCCCCACATGATAATATAATAATATAATGGCCAAATAACTGAAAAGGGACGCCACGAGCTATCACTCCGCCGTGGTGAAGTCATAACACTAGTGCCTCTAGTGTTATGGTTATGGTACCTCCATAACTAGGTGAAATTAGTCATGCATGTATATGGCTAAGGTAACTAATAAAACATAAGCATTTAATCTGTAACTACTAGGGAAAACAGTTGGCTGCATACGAGAAATCCAAATGAAGGAAGAGATTGTCCTTACTGAAGGACGGGAAATCTGTACCTTATGTCCAGTAGAAGCTAACGGAAACCATGAAGACTAATCCGCCTTGACGGATAACACTACATAAGAAATATGGACGTCTATGAGTTGTCTGAATTACATGTGTTTTACTGGTTCCGTGTGTTATTTGCTTGTTATACGTATTCTATCATGTTTTACAGTTTACTGTGCTAACTGTAGTTATTCTGATGTTCTGTTGTGTATTATTCATGTATTAGTGTATTATAATACTTGTATTGTAATACTAAGTAACTTTCTAAAAATAGCAGGTTTCCATAAATAGTAAGTTTCCAAAAATAGAAAGTTTCCAAAAATAGACAGTTCCCAAAAATAGTAAGTTTCCATAATTAGAATTAAACTGAATTATAAGTAATATGTGAAGTTAAATTACTACAATACAAGTCATGGTTATAGCTTAATAATTAAATAAGTGGTTAACTTAATTAAACTATACGTTATATGATTTTAATTGAAATACATGTTTTAATTAAAATGACTAAGTATAAATACCTTAGGTTATACTTGAATTAATTTTAATAAATTAATTAACCTTAAGTTTAATATGACATGATTTATAACAATAGTTTTTTAAAAACCCGAATCCCTAGCCCGTGTTTAATATAAGCCGAACCATATAAGCTAAAATCAAAGTCCCACCGAGACCTTGGAGGGGTCTCGGTTGATACTAAATAAACCAACCTAACATGTATCTATACCCCAACTTAAAGTCAGGGTCCCTTTGGTCTCGGGTCCGATCAAACAATACCAACCGAGCCCCTTGGGGGTCTTGGTGGTGCCTCGGTTACACCCAACCGATCAAACAAACACACCCCGACCCTTGGTCGGGGTTTCCTTGTTGCTCCAACCCACAACCAAACCAAGCTGAGACCTTTATGGTCTTGGTGGTGGTGTAATAAGACAAGCCGAGCACCCCTCTTGGGGTCTCGGTGTCTTGGCCGGTCCAAACCATAAACCAAACGCACCCTTGACAAAATTAATTAATCCTAGGTTATTCCTTTACATGTTCATGTGATTAATAAATTTTAAACATGAAATCATAAAAAAATAAAAATGAAAAGAAAAGATTTTTGAATATACCAATGCGTGTAGAATGACGAGGTGATCACGAATAATTAAACAAACACAAAAATCGTCCGGTTTTGCCCTTTTTCTTGATGTGTCCGGCGGCTATGGTGAAACAAGGAGGAAGAGGACAGAAATTTTCTGTAAACCTAAAATAATGAAAAAGGTTTCCTCCAGATGTTTTTATTAAAATTGGTTTTGGGCCAAAAGGCCCACTTGGCTTCCCCTCTTTGTCTAGCCGCGGCATAGGGGCCCACCATGGGGTAAACCCGTAGTTTTTCGTGTGTTAAATAATGTACGTTTGTGTTCGTGATTTATTATTCGTGACTTTGGTATTCGTGATCGTGTCATGTTTATAATATTCATGATTGTTCTTTATTTATTGTCGTAACACATGTATTAATATTATAAATGGAAAATTTTAATTTTACCGTGTTTTTCGTAAGTTACTGTTCACGTGTACGGTTCATAGGTTTTTAATGCGGGTTTTACAACTCTTCCCCTCTAAAAGAACAATTCGTCCTCGAATTGGAGAAACGTATACTGAAAGAAAACATACCTGAATTAGAACTGGAAATGAGGGTAAGAAGTCCGTATAGACTCCTCCGTCTCCCAAGTGGCTTCCCGCTCAAGATGATCCCTCCAGAGGATTTTGACGAAAGGGATCGTCTTCCTCCGCATGACACGATCTTGTCGCTCAAGATCCCTCTTGGGTTCTTCGACATATGAAAGATCCTCTCGAATCTGATCAAGTGGATACTGGACAACATGAACTGGATGATAGTTGTATCCTCTGAGTAAGGACACATGGAACACGTTGTGAACGTGTCATAGCTGAGGTGGTAACGTTAAACGGTATGACACTTCACCAACGCGTTCTATGATGTCGAACGGTTCGATGAAGCGAGGACTGAGCTTCCCTCTGATTCCAAAACGTCTAACTCCTCGTGCAGGTTATACCTTGAGGAGAACGTGATCACCCACGTTGAAAGACACATCTCTACGACGTTTATCAGCATAGCTCTTCTAACGAGCACGAGCTTCCTGAAGCTTTGCCTTGGCAACAACGACCTTCTCATTGATCACTTCAATCATCTCTGGACCTTCAAGCAATCGTTCGCCCACTTGATCCCAGCAGATTGGGGCGCGACACTTTCTGCCATACAACATCTCAAAGGGAGCACACTTGATGCTAGCGTGCCAGCTGTTGTTGTATGCGAATTCTACTAGGAATATATAATCATCCCAGCTTCCTGACCATTCTAGAGCACATGATCGCAGCATGTCCTCCAATGTCTGAATGGTACGTTCCAACTGTCCGTCAGTCTAAGGATGAAAGGCAGTGCTGAGCTTAAGTCTGGTGCCCCAAGCTTTCTACAGACATTGCCAAGAACGTGATGTGAAACGGGGATCTCTGTCAGAGATGATTTCTGATGGAGTACCATGTAGTCTCATGATCTCCCGCTGGAATGTGTCTGCTAACTTGTTGACCGGATGCTCCTTGCGAATCGGCAGAAAATAAGCAGATTTAGTCAACCTATCCACAATGACCCAGATAGCATCATTCTTCTTTTGAGTAACCGGAAGACCAGTAACAAAATCCATGGAGATTTTTTCCCACTTCCATGCTGGAATATCTAATGGTTGTAGTAAACCACTAGCTCGCTGATGTTCGATCTTCACCTATTGGCAGATCATACACTTAGAAACGAAGGTGTCAACATCCTGCTTCATACCACTTCACCAAAAGTGTTGCTTGATGTCATGGTACATCTTGGTAGAACTAGGATGTATGGTAAATGGAGAACTGTGAGCCTCAGTCAACACAGCTTCCCTGAGAGTAGATTCATCAAGAGCCACTAGTCTAGTGCCCTGCCATAAGATACCGTCGTCGTCAACACAAAACTTCGTCTGCTGATCAAGGTTCTGAATGATAGCCCAAATATCACCATCGTCCTTCTAAGCTTCCTTGATCCTAGAATGTAAGTCTGGTTCCACTACAATATTAGCCCAGTAACCGTGTTGTCCTCGTACTCAAAACTCAATATCAGTCACCTCTAGGTCACGAATGATCTCCTTTGAAATCCAAATGCCAGCAATCATACCCGACATTCTGCTTAGAGCATCTGCCACCACATTCGCCTTACTGGGATGGTACTGAATGTTGGTGTCGTAGTCCTTCAATAGCTCTAACCATCTCCTCTGTCTCATATTCAGTTCCTTCTGGGTGAAGATGTACTTGAGACTCTTGTGGTCGGTAAATATGTCACATGATTTCACCATACAAATAATGTCTCCAGTTCTTCAATGCGAAAACAACTGCTGCAAGCTCTAAATCGTGAGTAGGATAGTTTTCTTCATAAGGTTTCAGCTGTCGTGATACGTATGCAATAACCTTCCCATGTTGCATGAGAACGCAACCTAAACCCTTTCCTGAAGCGTCACTATATATCTGAAATCCACTTGAGCCAGATGGGAGAGTAAGAATAGGTGCAGACCTGCAGTCACTAACTTCTGCTTAAGATCTTCAAAGCTCTTCTCTCGCTCTTCCGTCCAGACGAATCTCTCTCCTTTCCTCATCAGCTTAGTCAAAGGTAAGGCTACCAGTGAAAATGTAACACCCCTAAATTTACACAATTCAATACAGCGGAAGACTCGTTGGTGTTACGGGATAGCACATTACTCACATCATAGACAACGCTTAAAAATCGCGTCGTTTAATAATAAAGCATTTCTATTCATAAATAACAAATTTACATAGGTCCCAAGTCATAGTATTTCATACAAGTTTTACAAAACTTTTGAATGGAAATTGTTATTCAAGTGCGGGCCATGAATTCTTGTTGTCTTCCGGAGAATTACCTTGAAGTACCTGAGACAAAACATGTTAAAAGAAAAGGGTCAGCGATAACGCCGAGTGAATTCATAGAGTTTAATAAAACCATTAATATATCATCGGTACATAATTATTACCGAAAATCATTTTGTACAAATCTTTATAATAGGCCATAAAATAGCCCAAGTCATTTTATACAAATCCTTATCAAAAATCATAATATAGGCATTTGCCTTCAAAATCATTATACGAGCCAATGTCGTAAAAACATCATACAATACGTTTTATAACGTTGTATAAAGTTAAATAAAAACCGTTATATGAATATGGTTATGTAAAACCAAAACACGAACATAAAATCAATAATAAGACCCCGTATTGCTAGTCAGGCAATATACCGTAATTCAGTGCGTATAGCAATATTTCGTTATTTGGATTATTATAAGCCGCATGACATTGTTACCTTACTACAACAAACAACGGGTAGCTAGCCCAAAACTCAATTTGCCCATCTAAATTAGTGTGTCGTCACAATAATCACGCTTGTGTAAATCTTCTCATACATAAATTCGCTTACCAATCAATGTGGCACGACGGGGATCCATTTCATTTCATCTATCGGGTCATTTAATCATTCATCGGGTCATACAATCATTCGGGTCCAAATCAATAAACAGACAATCGGGACAACTAGAGTCCTATTTTATAAAAACTAACATGTTATCTCCCTCGCGGGTTTATAAACATTTCATAAAAACATTTAAAAGAGTGTGAGGCTATGAACTCACGTTGATGTGGGAAGGCGGTTGTCGGAGATTTGGATGTACGGTACGTGCTTCAATCACGGAAACCTAGACAAATAATACTCGTCTTAGACTCTTGTCCAATGAATTTATAAAAATAACAAATATACATATGATGATTTTGTACATATGATGATGATCAAGTGGGTTTATATATTCTTATTTACTCATTTTAGTGTTTATGTATTGGTAACTTTTTACTAGTTTACTAGTTTTACCTATTTACATGTTTTAGGTCCAATAAGCCTATTATAAGTTCATTAACTTGTATTAATCCATTTTATACTTGTATTATCAGTATTTATACTTTACATATTGGGCCCAAATGGGTTAAGCTCAATAAGTAATTCTTGTAAGTGTTTAACTTATTTAGTTAAATTATTAGTCCAAATATGCTAACTTAGCTCGTTAATGTCCGTATGTCATATATTTCGGGTTTTATCGGTTTTTACTTGTATTAGGTACTTATATATCAGTATATGACTTTTAAAAACTTTACATTAGACGGGTTTGATCGTCTAAGTTTTAATTGGCGAAAAACGTTAATTTTACGGTAATAGCCAAAAAGTCGTAAAAATCATGTTTATAGTTTTTATAATTTATAAATCTTATTCAACTACCATTTTTATAAAGTGTCCATTTATTTAACCTTATACATATTTATGTAAATGAAATTTATAAGTTAGTGGGTTTTAATTTCACATTTTACACTATATTATTTGAGTGCTTATATAATACTATTAAACATTAATTCTTCAAAATCTGATTTTTAGTTTCATCTTCACCATTTTTATAATATCTTGAGTTCTATAAGGAGATAGAAGCTCATTTTTGGATGGCATAAACTTCATATTATGTGCTACAATTAAGTTAGATATAGCTACTGCTCATTCCATGTCTAAATATCCTTAACAGTCCCTACAAAACAGACTATACAGATTAGCACACTCATCTTGTTTTGATCATATCTCACTCATTTTGATGATTCCATTGCATGAACAACTCTCATATGTGTATGATATCTAACACTTACTATAAATGGATTCCACCATGCAATTTTATCAGTTTAAGATTTGGTTACTTTCTGCTTTTATACAGCCAACAATTTAAGCATGATTTTAGCCTTGTTTCTTATGGTTATTCATCTTTTTAATCATATTTATCAACACTTGATCCCCACACAACATTTTTATCATCATATATTCATCATATACATATACAATAAGAAATAAAATACATTTGATCTTTACAAAAATAACAAGAGAAATGGAAAGAATGATCTTCTTTACCAACCAAGATTATATCTTGTTTTTGGATGACAACAGCTTGATGAACACCAAATATATCTCCAAGATCATCAACCACCAAGATTGTTTGTTGAGAAATTAGCCCTAGGACACAAGAAAATCACCTCCTTTGTTGTTAATATGGCCACCAATCAATCAAGGCTTCAAGGTTTCTCCATAATATGGCTAGATAACATGTAACTTGTGGCTAGAAAAGATCAAATGGGGTGTTTGATGGTGTTTGTGGGACGGAAATGGAGGACGGGAGAGAGTATGTGTGAGTTGTTTGCATGTAAAAATGGAAGCAAATGATAAATGATAGTGTTTTTGATAGTTTGGTGGATATGAGTAGCTTTAATGTGAAGCTACGCTTACATGTGTAAGCTAACTAAGTGTAAGGATTCCACATCAAAGGATGTGGTGTCCTCTTGGCCGTCCCATGTGTTAGTGGGGTAGGATAAACTTGTTTTGTCCCATCCCGCTAATTTACGGGTATTCCTCGATTCTAGTTTCCTCGATTTGCGTGCCCTCGGGTCGTTTTACGAAAAACGTTTTTATAAATTATGAATCAACGGCACAAAACGAATCTAATAAAAATTGTATCATCAAAAACGGAGTTCGAAAACGTAAATACGTAATCCTAAGGTTTCCGGTTTAGTCGTAAAGGACGTTAAATTATAATTGTATGTCCTAATCTCTTCTTGTAAAATTGTGAGTTTATGAACTAACTCAAATTTAAAATCCCAAACTAATATTCACGGATAAATTTATTTTCTGAAATGTTGGACTGTCACTAAAGACGGTGTATGTAAACGTAAGCACGTAACGTTGAATCCTCTGGTTTAGACGTAGTCGATGCTACTTCAAGACGTAAATCCAAATTTATTCCCAAAAATAAGTGAGTTCATAATATAACATTAAAATAATGTTTTTAAATAATATTTGAGAATAAAATATAAACCATAAATTGACGGATTGTCACAGAAAAGTCCGCTACAAACCTGCGGTAGTAGCCAGCTAAACCCAGAAAACTTCTAACTTCTGTTTGCAGATGTTGGTCTCGGCCATTTAGTGATAGCTTCAACCTTGGTAGGATCCATGGTGATCCCCTCTACAGATACAAAGAAATGCCACCTTGGTCAACCAGAACTCACACTTAGAGAACTTGGCGTACAGCTGCTTCTGACGAAGAATCTGTAAGACTGTACGAAGGCGTTCCTCATGTTCCTCCTTGGATTTGGAGAATATCAGGATGTCATCAACGAACACAATAACGAACGTTTCCTGAAACTCATGAAAGACACGGTTCATCAAATCCATGAAGACAGCTGGAGCATTAGTGAGTCCGAAAGGCATGACTACGAACTCGCAGTGCCCATAACGTGTACGGAAAGCAGTCTTGGAGATATCCTGCTCTTTAACCCGTAACTGATGGTAGTCGGACCTCAGATCGATCTTGGAGAATTGCTTGGCGCCCTAAAGTTGATCGAATAGGTCATCAATTCGCGGTAAAGGATAACGATTCCTAATCGTGATCTTGCTCAGCTCACGATAGTCTATACATAAACGCATCCTGTCGTCTTTCTTCTTCACGAACAGTACCGGTGCACCCCATGGCGATGCACCGGGACGGATGAAACCTCTTTCCAGAAGTTCCTGCAGCTGATCTTTTAGTTCCTTAAGCTCTATAGGAGCCATACGGTAAGGAGCTTTGGAAATTGGCTCTGCACCTAGTATGAGCTCGATTCCAAACTCGACTTCACGAACAAGTGGTATGCTCGGAAGTTCATCTGGAAATACGTTAGGAAACTATGACACGATAGGATGATCTTGGATCGATGGAGGCTCAGCAGTAATGTCATGAATATTGGGTATGCAGCCCTGGCAGCCGTGTCATAGCAATGCAGGCGCCTCCATGGATGAAATAATTTGTACTGACCACCCTGGCAGAAAACCATGGTGTACGTACTCTGGAGATTTAACATCGCCGAAGATACCCGATAAGTGTGGCAGTCAATCGTGGCCTGGTGTTTGGATAACCAGTCCATGCCCAAAGTGAAGTCAAAATTGCACATGTCCAAAGGAAGTACGTCAACTCTACGGATCTTGTCATCAAATTCTAGGGGAAGATCTCTGTACAGTTGATTGATTCGTACAGAGTCCCTAAGTGGCGTGGAAATGCATAAGGCATTATCTAATGGCTTCGAGGAAATCCTAACACGTAAAACAAAAGTAGTGGACACGACTGAAAGCGTCGCTCCGGTATCAAATAGAACACATGCTGCCAAACCAATCATAGAGAGATTTCTGGTAATGGTACCTGAAGTCTTATTCGCCTGATCTCGAGTAGTAGTGATTACGCGACCAGAAGTAGGAGGTGGCTTGGTGTCGGCATGCCCAAAGGTGCCTTCTATCTCACCCTGGCGACAGTCCTTCTGCTGATGGCCTTGTTGGCCACACTTGAAACAACCACCAGTACCTCGGTGACAAATACCAGAGTGTCTGCGCGAATAAGTAGGACAGACAAGATGCGTGAATCCTCCAGCAGGCGTCCTAGTTAGCTGAGAGCCTGTTTAAGGATTACATGCATGAGACATGATCGTGGAACATAAACATGATTACATAGAAGGTGTATAATTTACCAGATGAGGTAGAACGGTTAGGCTGTGAACCCCTACGGTCCTGATCCCGGCCGTTACCATTGTTCCTGAATTAACAATTGTTGGAGTGTTAGAATACCATAACACAAATAGTTGAACATGAAAGAAGGTTAATGTAGGGACTTGTTGTTGTTCGAGTTGTTAGCGTTGTTACGGTAACTATCGTTACCGCCACACCTCTCAGAACCAGAACGATCGTTAGTCAGACCGTTTCCCTTGGATGCTTGCTGCTGAGCGGCTGTAGGCTTACGGTCGTCAGTCTTCTGCCTGGAATATATATATTGTTGAACAACGAGTTATATGAAATGAATAACATTGATGGAAAAGAATTGTTTACAGTTGGTGATTGAAGATACCTCTTCACTGCTCTGTCATCACCGAACTCCTCTCGTTCCTGAAACATTTCGAGCTTACGGGCTGCATCGGCCACCTGTGCCACTGTAGTGAAAGTAGCACATACCAAGTTGTTGGCAACCGAAGTGCGTAGTGCCCAGCGAAACTTCTCAGCCTGCTCCGCAGCGGTTCCCGCGGCTGGACCCAGAAAACCTACTAACTAGAGAAACCTTTGCATGAATTCATTGCTGTTTTCACCAGCAATCTGCCGAATGTTGTGGTAGTCCCTCTTGAGCTTCTCTTACTCAGCATGTGGAAATTACTGATTAAGGAAGAGCTCCTTAAACCGGTCACATGTCAGCTGTGCAACCCAATTGTCACCACCGTTGGACTATTTGACCGATTTCCACCACTGTAGCACATCTGTTAGGAATAAAATGAGTCAGGACACTTAGACGCTGACAGGAGTTAATTGGACGTTGATAAGAAGAAATCAAGCATTGACAGAACAAGCGTTGACAGAACAAGCGTTGACAAGAAGAAATCAAGCGCTGATGAAGAGAAGTCCAAACACTGATAGAATACTTAGTCTACACGTTTTGTATTTCTAGTAAAGATATATTCGACAATGTATTTTCTATGTTTATCTTTACCTAAAATAGCTGATAGTTAGACTCTTGTGCAAGGCTCCTTAATCTATAAAAAGATGCCTTTAGGTTTTAGTTCTATATATGTTTTACACTTTCATTGTACACAAGTTCGATCATCAATCAAAGTGAAAGTTTGGTTTATTTATTTTGTTTGTTCTTCATTCAAGTATTAATTCCGCATAATAATTAGATTGTTTCATATGCAACAAAGTTTCTCTAAGTGTTTAACTTGATTCAATCTCGTTTACACAAAGCTAAATTGATCTAAGTTTGGGATCAACAAGTGGTATCAGATGTGACAATCCGTCAATTTATGGTTTATATTTTATTCTCAAATATTATTTAAAAACATTATTTTAATGTTATATTATGAACTCACTTATTTTTGGGAAGAAATTTGGATTTACGTCTTGAAGTAGCATCGACTACGTCTAAACCGGAGGATTCTACGTTACGTGCTTACGTTTACATACACCGTTTTGGTGACAGTCCGACATTTCAGAAAATAAATTTATCCGTGAATATTATTTTGGAATTTTAAATTTGTGTTGGTTCATAAACTCAAAAATTTACGAGAGGAGATTAGGACTTACGATTATAATTTAACGTCCTTTACGACTAAACCGGAAACCTTAGGATTACGTATTTACGTTTTCGAACTCCGTTTTTGATGAGACAATTTTTATTAGATTCGTTTTGTGTCGTTGATTCATAATTTATAAAAATGTTTTTCGTAAAACGACCCGAGGGCACGCAAATCGAGGAAACTAGAATCGAGGAATACCCGTAAATTAGTGGGATGAGACAAAACAAGTTTTGCCCCACCCCACTATATGGGACGGCCAAGTAGCTCCACCACACCCTTAGGTGTCAACACTTAACAAACAAGTGTTACACTTGTTGCTTAAAGCTTACAATGTAAGCTAACTTTTCACAAAACCATTCAAACTACTTCACACATACCATTTCCACTAAACTCTTACATGCAAAACCACTCATCCTCCCTTTCCTCTCTCTGAAAATTCGTCCCATCTCCACCAAATACACCCTCATTTGATCAATTTTAACCATGAAATCATGTGTTATTCACACATATGATGAAGCCCTTTTGAAGCTCTATAGATTGGTGGTGATTTTAACATCCAAAGAGAAGTTTGCAAGATGAAGTAGGGCTGATTTTCAAAGACCAACATCTCCCTTGGTGATCTTGAAGATTTCATACAAGAGTTCATAAGATTGGTGACCCAAAACCAAGTCTTGATCCTTCAAACTACTTAATCTTGGTGGTATAAAGATTGTTCTTCCTATCCTCTTGTTATTTTGATTATGTAATCATGTATTTTCTTTATTTATGTATATGTATATGATGATGAATGATGATAAAAATATTATGTGGGGATTTAGTGTTGATAACATGGGTAAAAAGATGGAAAACCACATGTAAAATGGTTAAAATCATGGCTAAATTAGGAGGCTGTATAAAATAGTAAAGAATCTTATGATAAACTGATAAAATGGCTTGGATAAATTAATATACATTAAGCTATGAGTCTTGTACACATGTGAGAGTTGGCCATACAATGGAATCATTATAATGAGTGAGATATGATCAAAACAAGTTTAGAGTGCAAATCTGACTACACTGTTTTGGACGAATTTTATAAAATACTTAGAGTTTGATTCATCAGTAGCTATAAAGAAATAAAATAAATCACATATCATGTAGTTTCTGTGATAAAAATTTGGGGTTCTATCTCCATGTAGAACTCTAGATATGACCATTTTAGTGAACTTAAAATTTAGGACTGATTTTGTGAAATTAAAGTTTAATATTATTATATAAGCACTCAAATAAATATAGTATAAAATGTGAATTAAAACCCACTAACTTATATATTACATTTATATAAATATGTATAAGGATAAATAAATGGACATTTTATAAAAATGGTAGTTTGGTAAGTTTTATAAGTTATAAAAACTATAAACATGATTTTTACGTCCTTTCGGCTAATACCGTAAAATTAACGTTTTTCGTCAATTAAAACTTAGACGATCGGACCCGTCTAATGTAAACTTTTTAAAAGTCATATACTGATATATAAGTACCTAATACAAGTAAAAACCGATAAAACCCGAACTATATGACATACGGACATTAATGAGCTAAGTTAGCATATTTGGACTAATAATTTAACTAAATAAGTTAAACACTTATAAACTTACTTATTGGGCTTAACCCACTTGGGCCCAACATGAAAAGTATAATACTGATAATAAAAGTGTAAAATGGACTAATATAAAGTATTTGGCTTGTAATGGGCCCATTGGGCCTCAAAATGTAAACAAGTTGAACTAGTGTAACTAGTCTTGAAAAGTTGTCAACACATAACACAAAAATGAGAGAATGAGAATATATAAACCCACTTGATCATCATCATATGTATAAAGTCATCATATATATACATAATTGTTATTTTGATAAAGTCATTGGACAAGAGTCTAAGACAAGTATTATTTGTCTAGGTTTTCCGTGATTGAAACACGTACCGTACATCCGAATTGCCGATAACCCGCTTTCCCACATCAACGTGAGTTCATAGCCTCACACTCTTTTAAATGTTTTTATGAAATGTTTTATAAAACCGCTAGGGAGATAACATGTTATCTTTTATAAAATAGGACACTAGTTGTCCCGATTGTCTGTTTATTGATTTGGACCCGAATGATTGTATGACCCGATGAATGAATATATGACCCCATAAATGAAATGAAATGGATTATTAAACTTAGGTTATGTCACTAAAAGTCCCATTAGCATGAATTGTGAACTACCGGGATTTGGTAGACGCTTATGCATATAATAGTACTATTTGGCGACGATCACCCCAGTTCGCGCCTTGACGGTTGATCCCCGTCATGCCACATTGATTGGTAAGCGAATTTATGTATGAGGAGATTTACACAAGCGTGATTATTGTGACGACATGCTAATTTAGATGGGCAAATGAGTTTCGGGTTAGCTACCCGTTGTTTGTTGTAGTAAGGTAACAATGTCATGCGGCTTATAATAATTCAAATAACGAAATACTGCTATACGCACTAAATTACGATATATTGCCTGACTAGCAATACGGGGTCTTACTATTGATATTATGTTTGTGTTTTGGTTTTTCATAACCACATTCATATAACGATTTTTATTTAACTCTATACAACGTTACAAAACGTATTGTATGATGTTTTTACGACATTGGTTCGTATAATGATTTTGAAGGCAAAAGCCTATATTATGATTTTTTATAAGGATTTGTATAAAATGACTTTGGCTATTTTATGGCCTATTACAAAGATTTGTATAAAATGACTTTCGGTAATAATTATATACCGATGATATATTAACGGTTTTATTAAACTCTATGAATTCACTCGGCGTTTTCGCTGACCTTTTCTTTTAACATGTTTTATCTCATGTACTTGAAGGTAATTCTCGGGAAGACAACAAGAATTCATGGCCCGCACTTAAATAATAATTTCCATTCAAATGCTTTGTAAAACCTGTATGAAATACAATGACTTGGGACCTATGTAAATTTTATATTTATGAATGGAAATGCTTTATTATTAAACGACGTGATTTTTATGCATTGTCTATGATGTGAGTAATGTGCTATCCCGTAACACCAACGAGTCTTCCGCTGTATTGAATTGTGTAAATTTGGGGGTGTTACAGTTTGGTATCAGAGCTCTCGTTATAGAGAACGAAAGATTTTTAAAACCAAGGTTTTGAATAAAACATTTCAAAATCTTTTAACTATAAACATTTTTCTAAAAATGTCTAAAAATCTTTTGACTATAACGGTGCCGAAGAATTCCCGAGTTACCGACAAGGCCAGACTGAGAGGTGTTATTTTAATGTATATATAACTTGGATTATATATATATGTTGTAATTTGATTACATGATTGTTGACGATTATTTTAATACTTATACGAAGTATTTATACGACGTAGATTGTCACAAGAAACCTTAACTCCCCTAGTAAATTAATCTAAGCTATTCCTGTAGGAAATCTATCTATTCCAGATCTAAACCAAGTTGTGGATATTTATGATCCCAACAAAATGGTTGATATTCGTAGAAACGTTGATATTAGTTGATTGTGATATTACAAAACAATTGGCGAGATTAAATCTGATATCGATGTCATGACGATCTTTCCTTATAGAGTGGAGTTTGACAAAACGTTACCACCTAGAAAGATATCATCTGATTCGTTGTCATCCAATTCTTAAATTGAAATCGAAAGGGTGAATGTTGCACTTGAGGCTGTCATTGGAACCATTACCCAAAAGCCTCATGCCACTAGTACCTTTCCGAGAAGTCTAATTGAATGTGTGAGTCATTTCATACTAGTGAATTATTTGATAACTATTGTTGTAAGAAGCTATAGGATTGAAAATTGAGTGTTGTTCATATCGAACTTTTATTGCCCTTTCAAGGTGTAAGAATAAGGATGAAAGTATTGGAGAATGAGGTAGGATACCGCATTAAGTATAAGATTGATTGAAATTTAAATAAAGTAAAATTTAACCCGTATGGAATATGAGATTGTTAAGAGGAAGTCATTAAGTTCTGTGATGGAATTATTAGGTTTTAAATGATTGTTGGTTCGTGTTAAGGGTTGTTCCTAGACCATTGTCCACTAACGAGGATGCCCAGTGTCCAAGAAATAAATTGAAGAAATCTTCTTCTGAACTGGGACCAATGGATCTTCCGGGACAGGTGGAACCCCCATGACTCTTGTAGATTAGTATTCATTGTGGTATCTTTTAAAAAAAATCCCTAACTTAACTGAGACATCAGTTGGTAGGATGAGTTCTTGGAATTGTATGACATAGTGACACGTAATGTGTTACGGTACAACTTTGACTTGTTTGTGATTAATGAAAAGACTACCTTTGATTGCTAAATTTTACATGTATCGACGTTATCTATCTTTCATTGCTTCATCCTAATGTTCGCATTAGTGATGCAATCATTGAACAAGTACTCATCTCGATTTGAGTTACGTTGTAGATTATTCTCTTTTGAGTGCCATCGAGGTCATGAACCTCATGATTAATTGGCTAAGCTCATTTCTTGATATATTGTAGTTAGTTCTTGGTGAACAATTTTTCATCACTCCTTTGCAGAGCACTCATTGTTTTTATAAGATATAACAGTATCTTTGAGAAAATTGAATTTTCATCACTATAAGGATTATTCAAAGTGAGATTTATAAGTGATCGTTATCGAAATGAAGTTGTTTATAAAACACCTTGGAAAACTTAATTGTTTTCATAACAAAGAAAATCTTTGTAAATTTATTTTTTATTCTTATTTAAGAATTAAGCATGAAAATGTTTTTATTATAAACATGATGATAAAATTTTGACGAACTGAGTATTGCATCGTTAATCTTAAAATTATATATAGTTGCGCGCCTACATACAATTTGAAAGTGACCATGCAAGGCTGATTAGTAGTCACCATGAAATATTAATAAACACTAAATTTTCTTTGAAGATTATGAAAGATTAAAAATTTATGAGATCTGCAAGAAGTGCAAAAATAGGGACATAATGTTAGGGACACCTACATATGTGCCCGTACCATTTATTCTTCTGAGTCGAATTTACTCATCTGTGGAATTTGTCTTATTTGACAATTGATATTCCCTTCTTGTCCAATTCTCTCGTAGTGAGATTCATAGGAAAAATATCTGATTACCGAGTGTTGATACCCGACTGGATGTATCGACGTTCCTATCATTTCTTTTGATTTGGTTTCATTTGAATGACCTGGGTAACGATCCGAGGAGCTTTCGAATGTGTAACACCCCAAATTTATACAACTCAATACAGCGGAAGACTAGTTGGTGTTACGGGATAGCACATTACTCACATCATAGACAACGCATAAAAATCACGTCGTTTAATAATAAATCATTTCCATTCATAAATATCAAAGTTACATCGGTCCCAAGTCATTACATTTCATACAAAGTTTTTACAAAGTATTTGAATGGAAAAATATTGTTTAAGTGCGGGCTATGAATTCTTGTCGACTTTCCGAGAATTACCTTCAAGTACCTGAGACAAACATGTTAAAAGAAAAGGTCAGCGATAACGTCGAGTGAATTCATAGAGTTTAATAAATTCCATCAATATAACTTTGGTATAAAATTAGTACCAAAAATCAATTCGTACAAATCATTGTAATAGGCCGTAAAATAGCCAAAATCATTTTATACAAATCTTTGTAATAGGCCATAAAATAGCCAAAGTCATTTTATATAAATCCTTATCGAAAATCATAATATAGGCATTTGCCTTAAAAATTATTATACGAGCCAATGTCGTAAAAACATCATACAATACGTCTTATGACGTTGTATGAAACCAAAAACCGTTATATGAATATGGTTATGAAAACCAAAACACAAACATAATATTAATAGTATGACCCTGTATTGCTAGTCAGGCAATACATCGTAATTCGGAGCGTCTATAAGTATTTCGTTAATTTTGGATTATTATAAGCCGCATGACATTGTTACCTTACTAAACAAACAACGGGTAGCTAACCCGATACCAATTTTGCCCATCTAAAGTAGCGTGTCGTCACAAAGGTCACGCTATGGAAATCTTCTCATACATAAATTCGCTTACCAATCAATGTGGCACGACGGGGATCAACCGTCAAGGCGCGAACTGGGGTGATCGTCCCCAAATAGTACTATTAAATGCATAAGCGTCTACCAACTCCCGGTAGTTCACAATTAATGCTAATGGGACTTTTAGTGACATAACCTAACTTTAATAATCCATTTTATTTCATCTATCGTGTCCTTTAATCATTTATCTGGTCATACAATCGGGTCATTCAATCATTCGGGTTCAAAATCAATAAACAAACAATCGGGACAAATGGTGTCCTATTTTATAAAAACTAACATGTTATCTCTCTCGCGGGTTTATAAATCATTTATAAAACATTTAAAAGAGTGCGAGGCTATGAACTCACGTTGATGTGGGAAGGCGGGTTATCGGCAATTCGGACGTACGGTACGTGCTTCAATCACGGAAACCTAGACAAATAATACTCGGTCTTAGACGTTTGTCCAATGACTTTATAAAAATAACAATTATGTATACATATGATGATTATATATATATGATGATCAAGTGGGTTTACATATTCTCGTTTACTCATTTTAGAGTTATGTGTTGATAACTTTTATACTAGTTTACTAGTTTTACCCATTTACGTGTCTTAAGTCCAATAAGCTTATTATAAGTTATTTAACTTATTTTAATCCATTTTGTACTTATATTATCAGTACATACACTTTCAAGTTAGGCCCAAATGGGTTAAGCCCAATAAGTTCTTTTTATGGGTGTTTATCTTATTTAGTCCAATTATTAGCCCAAGTATTAGTCCAATATGTTTACTTAGCTCGTTAATGTCCGTATGCCCTATAGTTCGGGTTTTATCGGTTTTTACTTGTTATACATGTCTATATATCAGTATATAAGTTTTATAAAGTTTTCATTAGACGGGTCCAACCATCTAAGTTTTATTTAACAAAAACGTTAATTTTACGGCAATAGCCGAAAAAGTCGTAAAAATCATGTTTATAATTTTATATCTTATAAAACATAACAAGTTACCATTTTTATAAAATGTCCACTTATTTATCATTGTACATATTTTTATAAATAAAATTCATGAGTTAGTGGGTTTTAATTATAATTTATACTATTAAAATTTGAGTGCTTATATAATAGTATTATTCTTTAATTTCCAAAAATCTGATTTTTATCTTCACTTTCACCAAAACTGCCATATCTTGAGTTCTACATAGAGATAGAAGCTCAAATTTTTATCACATAAACTACATGATATGTGCTACATTTAACTCTTCTATAGCTACTGTTGAGCCATCCTTTAAGTATTTTCTAAAAATCGTCCAAAACAGTAACCTCAGATTTATACCCTAAACTTGTTTTGATCATATCTCACTCATTACAATGATTCCATTGCATGGCCAACTCTCACATGTGTACAAGACCCATAGCTTACTGTAAATGGATTCTACTTCATCATTTTATCAGTCCATGACCTGTTTATTTACTGTTTTATACAGCCAACAAATTTAACCAAGATTTTAACCTTGTTTCTTATGGTTTTTCACCTTTTTAATCATGTTTATCAACACCAAATCCCCACATAACATTTTATCATCATATAATCATCATATACATATACAATAGGAAATAAAATACATGTTTACATAATCAAAATAACAAGAAGATGAGGAGGACAATCTTTATACCACCAAGTTGATGTAGGTTATGATTTGGACATGGTTTTTGATGGAGAAACTTGTGTATAGCCAACACCATCTTCAAGAACACCATTCTTCATGAACACCTTGTGGAAAATCAGCCTCAAGACACCAAGGAAACTCCTCCATGGATGTTATAATCACCACCATTCAAGAGAGCTTCAAAAGGGCTTCAACATGTGTATGAATAACACATGGTTTCATGGATGAAATTGATCAAAAGGGGTGTTATGGTGGAGATATGGGACGGCACAAATGGGGAGGATGAGAGAGTTTGAGAGTGATTTTGCATGGTGAAATGGTAGAATGAAGGAGCTAGTGGTTTTTGATGGAAGGTGTAAGCTTCCATGTGAAGCTAAGTTACAAGTGTAACTTAGTATGTTTATGTTTGACACCTAAGGGTGTGTTAGCTTAATAGTGCCGGTTTTGAGTGGGGGTGGGACAAGTGTCCCACTTGTCTCATCCCCATTTATTTACGGGTACTCCTCGATTCTAGTTTCCTCAATTTGCGTGCCCTCGGGTCGTTTTACGAAAAGCGTTTTTATAAATTATGAATCAACGTCACAAAACGAATCCAATAAAAATTGTCTCATCAAAAACGGAGTTAGAAAATGTAAATACGTAATCCTAAGGTTTCCGGTTTAGTCGTAAAGGACGTTAAAATAAAATCGTAAGTCCTAATCTCTTCTCGTAAATTTGTGAGTTTATGAACTAACACAAATTTAAAACTCCAAAATAATATTCACGGATAAATTTATTTTCTAAAATGTCGGACTGTCACCAAAGACGGTGTATGTAAACGTAAGCACGTAACGTAGAATCCTCCGGTTTAGACGTAGTCGACGCTACTTCAAGATGTAAATCCAAATTTCTTCCCAAAAATAAGTGAGTTCATATTGTAACATTAAAATAATATTTTCAAATAATATTTGAGAATAAAATATCAATCGTAAATTGACGGATTATCACAGCATTTACCCCTAAACAGGATCTTTGTCCTCAAAGATCATCTTACCTTACTACTCGCTTCTTATAGAGTTAAAGCCATGTGGGTATTTCCTCCACATTCGGTCTTTTCTCACAAATGCAATTCATTACAATACGCGAGTTCTATCAAACATAACTACGGGAATAAGATAAGGCTAAATGTTGACTTACTTTCTCTATCCATGACTTCACGGGTTTCTGATGAATGCAACTTTTCGCCGATCTAAGCTTTACTAAGAACAATCAGATTTTCACTTGATAGATATTCCATCAAGTTCGATATACGAAACATAATTCACGCAGTCGTTGAAGTCCTAGGGTAGATCCAGCTTATATGCCTTTCAAACCAATCTTTTATATCATCTCAAGGGTCCATACAACGGGGACTTATATCCTATGATTTGTCAGATCATGAATTTATTTTTCCAAGGTTAAAAATTATGGCATAACTTCGCTACCCATTTGGCACTTCAAGATCTACATTTCACATTCACATAACCTCCTGCCCACTATCGGCAGTTAATAATCAAATCCTAATTTCAACAATCATTTCAGATCTCGCGGGTCGGGTATTTTGTAAGGTTAGGTTCGCCATAACAGGAAACCTTAAACCTAAAAGACATGTCCAACTCACAATGGGTGTATGTCGGATGTCTTTATCTCAACTCCTGCTTACAGATGCTCTAAGATTTAGATCCTAACAAGATTCGATCTCAATCCTAACAAGATGATTATCAATGATAATCTTTCCAAAGGAAAACGATTATACGGTCTATTACCAAAGGTCAATCATTCAAACATAAAACAGCTCTTATATTACTTTGTATCGTTACTTTACCTCGTCCCTTCGATTTGGGGTGGTATATAGTACTCTCATCAAGGTTCGTTCTCAATGATTTCTGAGCAAATCTCTAGAAATTCGATGTGAAGCGAGGATCTTGAAAAAGATGTTTGATACAGGCACACTATGTTTACATAACTCTTTTGCATTTATCATTAACGGGAATGATATTAGCAGATTTGGTCAGTCTGTCGACGATGACCCAAATCGAATCAAATTCAGATGATGACCTTTGTAATAGCTAGACGTTTACTAATGTATGAGGCGATGTCTGCCTTCATAATTCGTCATCAGTACAACTTCTTCAGACAAAGATACTTTTAGTCAAAAATGACATACATATAATACTTATACTTACAAATTCCAACATAACTATATCTCACAAATTTCCATATTTAGACAATCACATGTGGTCTTTAAAACATTTAACGCTATTGGTTTCTCAATTTTTAATGGTTCACATTAGCCGCGAACCCCTTTTTATTATCTATATTATCCTTTTCACAAACATTGTTTATTTTTATATCGTTTGGCAATTTATTTTGCACCTTCATTATTATGGAGCATGTCCTAATTGGTTCTTTATCCTTTTTATATAATATGTCAGTATCTATATTTACTTCTCATGATGATGTAATTATCATGTCCACAATTCACTCAGATATTCTTTCTATATTATGCGTCAGTAATTACGTTCACTTTCCTGATGAAATAAGTATCATAACCGTATTTATTCAAAATTCTTTCTTCACATTTTCTAAGTTTTAGTTTCTTCTCAACTATCATTTTTATCCATTTTATTCAATCCGACGTCTAAAGCGTCGATAATTATTATAATTAATTAAATAATTGTTAGTTAATTTTTATGAAGCGTAAACGTAAAAGTTTTAAATTTCTTAGTTCGACCAATTAAATAAAATGTTCAAAATAAATTTGGATTTAATTAACAAGATTTTTGTTGATTTATCGAAAATATTTAATAAGATTCGTAAATGTTCGAAAAACCTTTGTTTATACTTTGGTCAAAGTTTTCTTAGTTCGAAAAGCCAAATGTATCGTTTCAAATTTCAAGTCATGGTTTAAATGATTTCCTCAATCCTTCTTAAGTTGTCTTGAGGTATACACAATCATTTACCCCTAAACAGAAGTTTAGTTAAATGATTGGTGTATAAGGGAATAATCCCTTAAAATCCTTTGTTAAAATATTCGTCAAAACATATTTCCATTTCTTTTTGGTAAAATCCAAAGTCTTAAAAGGGCTCTAAATTTTTGAAGAGTCAATCTATATTCCATTATCTATTAATCATATGGTTAAATCATGTAAAGTATTAAGTCTTAAATCTCATGTTAAATATTCAAGGTACAATTTTTAATTGTTCGGCCAATTCAGGGTAATCTATAAATAATTATTAACTCATTCTTATTCTTATAAACAAATAAATGGTCCTTAATGATCACAAGCATGAATTTATCAAATTACAGCCTACACACGTGATTCACCAATTTTATAAATGCTACATGTGTATTAGTCAATCCAAACGACATCACGTGAAACTCATAATGTTCATTACAAGTACCGGATGTAGTGATTGGAATAGATAATCTTCTTCGCAGATGCGAAGTTGATAATAACCATGCCGTGGATCAAATCTTTAAAACATACGCTAGAACCTTGTAAATGATCGAACAAATCTTCCATTTCGAGTTATGGATATCGTTTTCGATTGTCAATTTACTCAATTCACAGTAATCTATAAATATAAGGAATGATAACATCATAGCTCTTCAGGATGACAGGCTTGGTATAATAAAATCTTTCTCCGACAACTATCTCAGTTGTACGGTAATTCCTTAAAATCAGATGGTGCTGACGTACAGTGCACATGCCACAGATGCAGCACCGGGAATATAATCAATACCAATTTCAATCTGCCTTAATGGCAAAAGTCTAGGTAATTCATTAACAAATACTTACTAGAGTTTCAAAGAACAGAAACATCTTTTAATAAATTAATATTAGGTTCTTTCTAGATTATAATATCTATGACTAGTTCACAACCATTCACGGTATAGATTTTAAGTCTAAATATAGGATATCGTCATCCACCAAGAATTATTTAGATCACTTTTGATAATCAACATCTTATCTTTTAGGGGAAATTCTATTCGAGTTCCCATCAATTAAGACAATGTCATCATGTCATAATCAATCAATCCATTCTACTGGCACTATCAACTTCCCAGTTTTTATTGCCGTCGATAAGATGTGAACTTCTCAAAAGACTAATAATAATTCATAATTCTTCACAAGTTCAGGGATATACGGAGACACAACTATTATTAAAAGAGTAGGGTCAACGCATAATCTACGCGAGAGAATTTCAAATCAGATACAGATGAAAACATTTAACGAATATGAATATATCCCATGTTTTCATAATTTCAGTACGCATTCGAAAGCTCCTCGGATCGTTACCCAGGTCATTCAAATGAAATCAAATCATAATAAATGATAGGAACGTCAATACATCTAATCGGGTATCAACACTCGGTAATCATACACTTTTCCTCAGAATCTCACTACGGGAAAATTGGTCAAGAAGGAATTGTCAATCGTCAAATAAGACAATTTCCACCGATGAGTAAATTTAACTCAGAATAATAGATGCTACAGGCACATATGTAGGTGTCCCTAACACTATGTCCTTATTTTTCACTTCTTGCAGATCTCATAAAATTTATTCTTTCACAATCTTCAAAGAAAATTCAGTGTTTATTCATTAGTTTTATGGTGACTACTAATCAGCCTTGCATAGTCCATTCCAAATTGTATGTAGGCGCGCAACTATATACAATTTCAAGATTAACGATGCAATACTCAGTTCGTCAAAATTTTATCATCCATGTTTATAGTAAAATCATTTTCATGCTTAATTCTTAAATAAGAATCAAAATAAATTTACAAAGATTTTCCTTGTTATGAAAACAATTAAGTTTTCCAAGGTGTTTTATAAACAACTTCATTTCGATAACAATCACTTATAAATCTCACTTTGAATAATCCATATAGTGATGAAAATTCAATTTTTCTCAAATGATACTGTTTTAACTTATAAAAACAATTAGTGATCTGCAAAAGAGTGATGAAAAGTTGTTCACCAAGAATTGACTACGATATGATAGGAAATGAGCTTTAGCCAAATAATCATGAGGTTCATGATCTTGATGGCACTCAAAAGGATTAATTCACAACGTAACTCAAATCAAGATGAGTACTTGTTCAATGGTTGCATCACTAATGCGAACATTAGGATATAGCAATAAAGGATAGATAACATCGATACATGTAGGATTTAGCGATCAAAGGTAGTCTTTTCATTAATCCTAAACAAGTCAAAATTGTACCGTAACACATTACGTGTCACTATGTCATACAATTCTCAGAACTCATCCTACCAACTGATATCTCAGTTAAGTTAGGGATTTTTAAAAGATACCACAATGAATACTAATCTACAAGAGTCATTAGGTGTTCCACATGTCTTGGAAGATCCATAGGTCTCAATTCAGAAGAAGATTTCTTCAATTTATTTCTTGGACACTGGGCATCCTCGTTAGTGGACCATGGCCTAGGAACAACCTTTAACACAAACCTACAATCAATTAAAACCTTATAATTCAATCACAAAACTTAACGATTTCCTCTTAACAATCTCATATTCCATACGAGTTAAATTTTACTTTTATTCAAGTTTCAATCAACTTATACTCAATTCGATATCCTACCTCATTATTCAATACTTACAACCTTATTCTTCGGCCTTGTAAAGGCAATACAATCTCAATATAAATCATCACTTAATATCCAATCCTATTAGCTCTTACAACAACAATTATCAAATGAGTCATTAATATGAAATGACTTGATCATTCAACTAGACTTCTCGGAAAGGTATTGGTGGCATGAGGCTTTTGGGTAATGGTTCCAATAACAGCCTCAAGTGCAACATTCACCCTTTCGATTTCAATTTAAGAATTGGATGACAACGAATCATATGACATCTTTCTAGGTGGTAACGTTTTGTCAAACTCCACTCTATAAGGAAAGATCGTCATGACATCGATATCAGATTTAATCTCGCCAATTCTTCTTCAATATCACAATCAACTAATATCTACATTCCTACGAATATCAACCATTTGTTGGGATCATAAATATCCACAACTTGGTTTAGATCTAGGATAGCTAGAATTCCTACGAGAATAGATTCGATTAATTTACTAGGGGATTTAGGGTTACTTGTGACAATCTACGTCGTATAAATACCTCGTATAAATACAGAAATAATCATCAAACAATCATGTAATCAAATTACATCATGTATATAATCCAAGTATTATATATATTAAAATAACACTTCTCAGTCTGGCTTTGTCGGTAACTCGGGAATTCTTCGGCACCGTTATAGTCAAAAGATTTTTAGACATTTTTAGAAAAATGTTTTTAGTAAAAAGATTTTGAAATTTTTTATTCAAAACCTTAGTTTTAAAAATCTTTCGTTCTCTATAACGAGAGCTCTGGTACCAAACTGTAACACCCCCAAATTTATACAACTCAATACAGCGGAAGACTAGTTGGTGTTACGGGATAGCACATTACTCACATCATAGACAATGCATAAAAATCGCGTCGTTTAATAATAAATCATTTCCATTTATAAATATCAAAGTTACATCGGTCCCAAGTCATTACATTTCATACAAAGTTTTTACAAAGTATTTGAATGGAAAAATATTGTTTAAGTGCGGGCCATGAATTCTTGTCGTCTTCCCGAGAATTACCTTCAAGTACCTGAGACAAAACATGTTAAAAGAAAAGGTCAGCGATAACGCCGAGTGAATTCATAGAGTTTAATAAATTCCATCAATATAACTTTGGTATAAAATTAGTACCAAAAATCAATTCGTACAAATCATTGTAATAGGCCGTAAAATAGCCAAAATCATTTTATACAAATCTTTGTAATAAGCCATAAAATAGCCAAAGTCATTTTATATAAATCCTTATCGAAAATCATAATATAGGCATTTGCCTTAAAAATTATTATACGAGCCAATGTCGTAAAAACATCATACAATACGTCTTATGACGTTGTATGAAACCAAAAACCGTTATATGAATATGGTTATGAAAACCAAAACACAAACATAATATCAATAGTATGACCCTGTATTGCTAGTCAGGCAATACATCGTAATTCGGAGCGTCTATAAGTATTTCGTTAATTTTGGATTATTATAAGCCGCATGACATTGTTACCTTACTAAACAAACAACGGGTAGCTAACCCGATACCAATTTTGCCCATCTAAAGTAGCGTCTCGTCACAAAGGTCACGCTATGGAAATCTTCTCATACATAAATTCGCTTACCAATCAATGTGGCACGACGGGGATCAACCGTCAAGGCGCGAACTGGGGTGATCGTCCCCAAATAGTACTATTAAATGCATAAGCGTCTACCAACTCCCGGTAGTTCACAATTCATGCTAATGGGACTTTTAGTGACATAACCTAACTTTAATAATCCATTTTATTTAATCTATCGGGTCCTTTAATCATTTATCGGGTCATACAATCGGGTCATTCAATCATTCGGGTTCAAAATCAATAAACAAACAATCGGGACAAATGGTGTCCTATTTTATAAAAACTAACATGTTATCTCCCTCTCGGGTTTATAAAACATTTAAAAGAGTGCGAGGCTATGAACTCACGTTGATGTGGGAAGGCGGGTTATCGGCAATTCGGACGTACGGTACGTGCTTCAATCACGGAAACCTAGACAAATAATACTCGGTCTTAGACGTTTGTCCAATGACTTTATAAAAATAACAATTATGTATACATATGATGATTATATATATATGATGATCAAGTGGGTTTACATATTCTCGTTTACTCATTTTAGAGTTATGTGTTGATAACTTTTATACTAGTTTACTAGTTTTACCCATTTACGTGTCTTAAGTCCAATAAGCTTATTATAAGTTATTTAACTTATTTTAATCCATTTTGTACTTATATTATAAGTACATACACTTTCAAGTTGGGCCCAAATGGGTTAAGCCCAATAAGTTCTTTTTATGGGTGTTTATCTTATTTAGTCCAATTATTAGCCCAAGTATTAGTCCAATATGTTTACTTAGCTCGTTAATGTCCGTATGCCCTATAGTTCGGGTTTTATCGGTTTTTACTTGTTATACATGTCTATATATCAGTACATAAGTTTTATAAAGTTTTCATTAGACGGGTCCAACCATCTAAGTTTTATTTAACAAAAACGTTAATTTTACGGCAATAGCCGAAAAAGTCGTAAAAATCATGTTTATAGTTTTATATCTTATAAAAACATAACAAGTTACCATTTTTATAAAATGTCCACTTATTTATCATTGTACATATTTTTATAAATAAAATTCATGAGTTAGTGGGTTTTAATTATAATTTATACTATTAAAATTTGAGTGCTTATATAATAGTATTATTCTTTAATTTCCAAAAATCTGATTTTTATCTTCACTTTCACCAAAACTGCCATATCTTGAGTTCTACATAGAGATAGAAGCTCAAATTTTTATCACATAAACTACATGATATGTGCTACATTTAACTCTTCTATAGCTACTGTTGAGTCATCCTTTAAGAATTTACTAAAAATCGTCCAAAACAGTAACCTCAGATTTATACCCTAAACTTGTTTTGATCATATCTCACTCATTACAATGATTCCATTGCATGGCCAACTCTCACATGTGTACAAGACCCATAGCTTACTGTAAATGGATTCTACTTCATCATTTTATCAGTCCATGACCTGTTTATTTACTGTTTTATACAGCCAACAAATTTAACCAAGATTTTAACCTTGTTTCTTATGGTTTTTCACCTTTTTAATCATGTTTATCAACACCAAATCCCCACATAACATTTTTATCATCATATAATCATCATATACATATACAATAGGAAATAAAATACATGTTTACATAATCAAAATAACAAGAAGATGAGGAGGATAATCTTTATACCACCAAGTTGATGTAGGTTATGATTTGGACATGGTTTTTGATGGAGAAACTTGTGCATAGCCAACACCATCTTCAAGAACACCATTCTTCATGAACACCTTGTGGAAAATCAGCCTCAAGACACCAAGGAAACTCCTCCATGGATGTTATAATCACCACCATTCAAGAGATCTTCAAAAGGGCTTCAACATGTGTATGAATAACACATGGTTTCATGGATGAAATTGATCAAAAGGGGTGTTATGGTGAAGATAACCGATTGCCAAGTGGCACAAAAACTACTCATCTTTTGAATAATTCGTGATTGGCGTGCCTTTTAGATATCCAATCATAATCTATTGTCAATCATGATTGTTTGTGGAGAATGTGTGATAACTAAAAGTAGTTTTGTTACTAAAACTCCACTCAAAGTTCAAGGCAGGTAAAGCTATGGAAAACATGTACATTTTCTGCATTCGCATTTGATATAAAGGAACCGTCATTTGTGTACTTACGCTAGCATGGTCGTATTTTAGCTCGAGACATTTCACTGGTAACTAGGCTTTGTTGTGGTTATAATCAGTGAAATCTTACGAGAAGCCTTTATGTCATGGATTCCATCCTGAGCATTTTGCTCCACACGGAAAAAGTGTTCCACAGACAAGAATATTTTTCTAGTGATACTTACCAAGTATAAGAGAAGAACGACTCATTCATGTGTTTATATAGAGTTTTCTAAACTCTCAACTTGCACTTCGCAGCCGATGTGGGATAAACCCACCAATTTCACGTTTCTCATTTTAGCTAATCTTTCTTTTTAATGTCTTTCATTTTGGGCGTTTTGTAGGATACTCTCTAAAAGCAAAATTCATGATATTCGAAGAGTGATGATTACTGGTCGTAGTTGGTTGGTGGAACACATACATACTTACTTTTACGACTTTCAGCATATCAGTAGTATCTCATCCATAATAAGTGATGATTGGATATAACTTACATTATCTGATCTCAACTATTAAGGACTTGTATCGTTTTTGGGAGTCGGTGGTGGTTACAGGCTAAGTTTGAGACTAAGCAATTCAAAAATTAGAACTAGATAAGATACTATGAGAAAAGATAATAAGAGAAAACTACTCTAATACTTTATGTTATAAACCTATAATTAACTAATGATTTTATTGTATTTTAATTGTATTATAAAGATTGTAATTTACAATCTACAAATCTACAAATCTACAAATAAAATAAAAATCAAAGTTTTAACTAGGTTTAGTTGTCCGAGTTCTTTATTTCAAGAAAAGAAACTCTAAAAAAGAAGTCACATAACAAATGGTGCAACTCCACAATCATCGATGCAGTTGGTGTTTATATACAACTTTCCACACTCTTAAATTCTACTGCTCAGTCGATGTGGGATGAACCCACTTTCATATTTCTCACTTTTCAACAAAGATTAAGTACAAGACCAGCTCCATGTCTTCCTTGGCTCTAACTCTAAAAGGAGTTTTTGCAGTAGCCCTTATGCTACATGAATAAATCCAATTACCCGTCTGCAGATCTTGGCAAAGTTAAGTATATTGTACAACCTCGAATCAGCAGTAGCCTAACCGCTAACGTGGATACCACACACGATTTTTCCACTTGAACCACGGTCTTTAGTCTTTAGTAGTTAGTATCCATTACTGAGATAAGAACACACAAAAACCCTAGCAATGGCGGCGCTCCCCCAAGGTTCTTTTCATTGATGTCCAGCCTACTACGCTTCGTTAATTCGTACACAAAAAGAACCTGTCGTCCTTCCATCGATCCATGTGATTAATTCAGGAACGAGCTTCTTTATGTGTTAGCAATCCGAAGCCATAGGGGTCGGGTTTTCTTTGATTAGATTTTCAGTCGTTATTGGCTCTCCTAACCTGTTAATTAACGTGCTCTTTTATTGATCATCACTCTCTTTTATAACGATGATTCTATACTCGGTAACCATTGATTTCCTTGTTTGTTGAGTGGGTTCGACGTAGTTGCAGATCTTAGGGTTAATTCGTTGAATTAAGTCTTAGATGGTGTGATATTCATCCAGTTTTCCTCTGGAGGGCTCAAGTGTGATCCGATCTAGATTCATTTTTATTTTAGCAGATATGCATTAACCTAAGGCTTGTTGATTTAGGGCTTTTCTTTTCTAGGGTTTGTTTTTTGTTTTTTTACTGTTTGGTTCTATATTTTATTGGAGGCGGTTCAACTTTTAGGGTTTCTGGTTCTTCCAATGGCTGCTTCATTTGAGGATCAGACTCATAAGATTTCACACTCAATTTATGTCACTAATTTTCCTGATTACACCTCCTCCAAAGATCTTTGGAAATTGTGTAGCACGTACGAGACGGTAGTAGATGTCTTTATTCCCTATAAGAAATCGAAAGCTGGGAAAAGATTTGCATTCGTTCGGTTTATTAAGGTTCCCAACCTTACTCGATTAGTTGATAATCTATGTACCTTGTGGATTGGCAGTTTTCACTTATTTGCTACTCAGGCCCGTTTCGATCGCCCTCTCAAGCATACTGGGTATCCACCTCTTGCTCCCTCTAAGCATGAAAGGTCCAATACTCATGTGCTTCCTAAGCACCAAGTGGGTTCTTATGCTGAAGTCGTTCTGAACAATCATACTAAGCAACCGGGTGATTCCTCACCTGCTATACTTTTAGATGATTCTTGTTTATCATCACAAGACTTCTCCAATTCTGTAATGGGTATGGTCAAAGCATTTCCATCAATTAATAATCTTCCAGTTATTTTGAAGGACGAGGGTTTTGTTGATAGTAAGTTGTCATATCTTGGGGGTTTGTGGGTCCTGATTGAATGTGCTAATGAGATTACTATAGATAATTTGCTACAACACCAAGGTGTGAAGTCGTGGTTCGATGTTATTCGTAATGTGTCTAGCGACTTTGTTAGTGAGGAAAGAATAGTGTGGGTGGATGTAGAAGGTGTACCAGTGAGGGCCTGACGCATCCTTCAGGAAGATTAGCAACAAATGGGGGGTACGTATGGAGGTTGATGATTATTCTGGGTCCAATTTTGGTCGTAAGCGCATTTGTTTAAAAACGAATCATCCTTCATTAATTCTTGAATCCTTTAAGATTATAATTAAAGGGAAAACTTATTGGGTACGGGCTAAAGAATTATTTACTTGGTGTCCTTCTTTCGTGGATTGTACAGATAGCGATTTTATATCTAAAGATGATTTCTCTAGCCAGAACTTGAATCGGGAAGAAGAGTTGCATGTCCATAGAGAAGGGGTTATAGGAGAGGAGGTACACAGTGACGAGGAAGAAATTCCTGAGACGGTATTTGGTTCCATAGGTTCTGATCAGAATCAAGATAAGCAGGCCACTGTTGATCCTCTTTAAGAGGAACCTTTAGAAGCTCAGCAAAAAGAATTAGGATCCAATCCTATACACATTCAACTGATATTTTTGGGTTCTATGATTTACTGGAAAAACATAACAGTCCTTTAGGAGAGACAAAGGCGAATCTAAGTTTATCGATTCCTCATCCCCCAGGTTACACCCCGGATGGTTCTGAGGTCAAAGACAATGGTAAATTAGGTAATGAAATAGTTAATGGTAACGTCAATACTGATGGTTTGAATCACTCTCCCAATGTTACAGTTTCCAAAGAACAATGTTCCGAATCAGTTCATTCATCTCATGAGAACAGTAACAAAGAAGCTAACAATAACAACGGAGGATCAGTTTTAAAATTAATGGAGGATATTATTCAAGTAGGCCAAGCTATGGGATATACAATGGAGGGGTGCGAAAAGGATCTCGAAGGTATTATTAATCAACAAGGAGTGGGGAACGGTATCAAATGAATGCATTATCAATCAATGTTCAGGGTCTTGGTCACAAGACGAAAAAGAATGGATGAAAAGGTTAGCGTACTCTTTTAAACTTAATTTTTTGGCGATTCATGAAACAAAAATGTCTTCAATTTCTTCGATGTTGGTGCGGTCTATATGGGGCAATTCGAATTATGATTTTGTTAGTAGTGACTCGGTTGGAGCTTCTGGTGGTATTCTTTGTATTTGGGAAGCGTCTATTTTTAAAAAAGATAATGTGACAGTGTCGCACAACTTCGTAGCTATTTATGGTACTTGGCTTACTACTAACTCCAGAATCCTTTTCATAGTTGTGTATGTGCCTCAACAGGTTTCTCAAAATAAAATCCTCTGGGACTATATATTGTTGCTTATAGGTCGTTGGAATGGTGATGTCATTATCATGGGTGACTTTAACGAGGTGCGCTTGGCTAATGAAAGAAGGGGCTCTTGTTTTAACTCGTACGGCGCGAGACAATTTGATAACTTCATTACGGATTCTGGGTTAAATGATATTGCTTTGGAGGGTTATTCTTTCACTTGGTCGCATCCCTCAGCAACAAAAATGAGTAAACTCGATCGGTTCTTGGTTTCAGATGGTATTTTCTCTTTATTTCCATCTGTTACTGGTATTTGCCTGGATAGACTTCTTTCTGACCATCGCCCAATTCTTTTACGGGAAGCTAATGTGGATTTTGGGCCAACGCCGTTCAAATTCTATCATTCGTGGCTGGAGTTAGATGGTTTTGACGTTATGATTAAATCATCTTGGGACTCTCTATCTTTTTCAGATAGTAATCATATGATTCGGTTCAAGAAAAAATTGCAAGCGCTAAAAATCATCATTCGTGATTGGGTGAAAAGCATAAAACAGGAAGCTTCTAGGGTAAAAAAAATAATATTATCAACGAGCTAGGGCTAATTGATAAAGCTTTGGACAACGGTGGTTCTGATGATTCGGCTGGTCTTCGTCGTCTTGACTTACTTAGACAGTTACAAGTAATTAATAACTTAGAATCTAAGGAGTTTATTCAAAAATATAAGATTAAGTGGCGATTGAGGGAGATGAAAACTCGAAGTTCTTCCATGGGATTATTAACAAGAGATGTACGCAGCTTGCCATTAGAGGAGTCTTTGTGAATGGAGTTTGGACCACTAATCCAAACTCTGTTAAGACCGCGTTTTTTTTCTCACTTTTCCAACAGATTCAAACAACCTTCTCAGGCTCGATTCAAACTGAATTTTCAATTTCCAAAGAGGCTCCTCCAAAGTCAATCTATCGAGCTAGATTCTCAAGTGTCCGATGATGAAATTAAGAGGGCGGTTTGGAACTGTGGAGAAAACAAGACTCCGGGATCCGACGGATTTACCTTTGAGTTCTTTAATAAATATTGGGACTTAGTGGGTCAAGATTTCTGTAAAGCATTAGGTTATTTCTTCATAAAAGGGAGTTTTGCCAAAGGTTGTAACTCATCCTTCATAACCCTTATCCCGAAAGTTATCGATGCTAAGTTTGTGAATGATTTCTGGCCTATTAGCTTAATTGGCTGTTTATATAAGGTTGTTACTAAGGTCCTAGCCAATCGAGTAGTCGTTGTGATTTCAGAGTTGGTGTTGGATACTCAAACATCATTTGTTTCGGGGAGACAAATTTTGGATGGCCCTTTTATATTAGATGAGATTCTAAATTAGTGTAAACGGAAAAGGCGTCAAGCTATGTTCTTCAAAGTAGATTTCGCTAAAGCATACGATTCAGTTCGTTGGGATTATCTCCTCGACATCTTAGCTGCGTTTGGGTTCGGTCCTAGGTGGTGCAATTGGATTAAGGGTACTTTGTTGTCGGCCAAATCTTCTGTCCTCATTAACGACAGCCCCACCAATGAATTTACATGCTTTCAAGGTCTCAAACAAGGGGATCCTTTAGCTCCTTATCTGTTTATTCTTGTCATGGAATCGTTCCATTTATCCTTTAACAGACAGTCGAAGAGAAGTATTTCAAACGAATTTCTCTTCCGGGTTCCGTATCGATTTCTCATCTTTTTTACGCGGATGATGCAATGTTCGTTGGGGAATGGTGGCAAACTAATCTTACAGGTATTTTACATATCTTGAAAAGTTTTTATCTTGCTTCGGGTCTCTAGATAAATGTCCAAAAGAGTCAACTTTTAGGTGTGGGGGTTGGCAGTTCTGAAGTATCTTCCGTTGCATCATCTATAGGGTGCTCGCATATGAACAACCCTTTTAGATATCTTGAGGTTACTGTTGGTCAGTCTTCAAAACGGTTAGCAGCTTGGGAGGATACTTTGTCTAAAATGCGCAACCGGTTATCCAAATGGAAGTTGAAAACGCTTTCAAGCGGTGGTGATCTTATCCTGCTTAAATCAGTTCTTGGTTCATCTCCAATCTATAATTTGTCTCTTTTTAAGGTTCCAATTGGGGTTCTCAACAATATGGAGGGAATTCGGAGGCGATTTTTTAATGGTATGGATAGTTCGGACAAGAAGATCACATGGGTAGCTTGGAATAAAGTTTTAGCTTCCAAAAGAAATGGCGGGTTGGGGGTTTACAGTTTCTTTTCACTTAATCAGGCTCTCTTGCTAAAATGGGTGTGGCGATTTCTTATGGAAGATGGTTCTCTTTGGGGAAAAGTCATTCGTTCTTTATATGGTTCTTGCATTGATCTTCATGACGATAAAATTTCTTCCATTTGGGGGAGCATTCTGAGGGAACTTCATCATCTTAAAAACAAAGGGTTTGATTTCTGGGCTCACTATAAAAGAAAGATTGGTAACGGTAATAATATACGGTTTTGGCTTGATTTATGGGTGGGCGACCTTCCTTTATATGTTCTGTTTCCTAGGATTTTCTCCTTGGATACTTATCAAGATGTTACGGTGGCTACGAAACTTACTGGTTCTCTTGTTGACTCGTTCCGTAGACAACGTCGTGGAGGAGCTGAGCAGACCCAACTTGCTGCGTTAAAGTTAATATTGGAATCGGTTTCTCTCTCTCTAAATGTAACGATAGGTGGGTTTGTGATTTATCAGTAGACGGTTGTTTTAAAGTTAAAGATGTAAGGCTTTTCATGGACAACTTGTTTCTTCCCCATGGGCCTCAGACAGAATGGTCGAAGACGGTTCCTTCTAAGGTGAATATTTTTGCTTGGCGTGCACGTATGGACTGTCTTCCTACTAGGGTTAACCTGCAGAAAAAAACGTTCCGATTGATTATGTTTCTTTTCCAGTTTGTAACATTGCTGAAGAAGATAATTCACACGTTTATTTCGGATGTCAAATGGCTATGAATTTACTTCAGAAAGTTTGTCGCTGGTGGGAATTGGATCCTCAGAGTTGGTCGTCGTTTTCAGAGTGGAAATTGTGGTTTGAATCTGTCTGAATGGCTCCCAGACTGAAGATCATATTGGAGGGCGTTTTTTTAGTTACCTGGTGGCTCGTGTGGTGTTTTCGTAATCGGCTCTTGTTCGATGAAAAAATTCCTCATCGCTCGGAAATCTTCGATGACATTGTCCTTAGTTCTTTTAATTGGTGTAAATGGCAATGTCGCCTTTCTTTTTCTTGGTTAGATTGGTTAAAAAACCCTAATTTAATTTCTTTGTAATCCTTTCTAGCTTCTTGCTAGTCATTTAATGAAATAATTGCTGTTAAAAAAAAGTAGTTATTATCCATTAAGAATGAACTAAGTCATCAGAAACTTGCCCCTAAAAGAGAATATACATCAGACTTCAGTAAGTGCCAGAAGAAAGTTCGGTTGCATAATAATATATGTGCAAAAATTACACACCAACTCCTGCCTTGGATCTAACTCTAAAAGCAGTTTTTGCAGTGGCCATAAGTCTTAGCATATAACCGATGGCCAAGTAGCCCAAACACGAGTCATCACTAATAATTTGTGATTGGCATGCCTTTATATGAGAGCTTCTGGTGACGCTTGAAACAAGAGGACTAAAAATTGACAAGTATTTAACTTTGTAACTGATGATGCAATTGTGGTGGAGCTGATTACTCGATGTTGGGTCCATTCTGCGAGCATTAAGCTAGCACTCAAAATTTGCTCCTCCTGGGGCTCATGGCCTAGATGATGCAAGATTTTCCAAATAGTATTTCTTGATCTTATAGAAATTCCATTAAACTTGTCGCATTTTGAAGGTGACTGTTGAAACTTTGATACAACGTGAAGATGACACGGCGAAGGTTCTGTAATCAAGGATTGAGGAAGTCTACAAACAGAATGAACTGGTAGTATTGCAATGTTTGTCATCATGAGAAAGCTACAAGTCTACAACCAACCCTTAATGTTTTGTTAATACTAGTGGCCATATGGTTATGTTTGGTGAATTTATCAAAACGGGTAAAAATATTGGACGGGTCAGATAAGGCTCAGGCTACACCTTTTTTGTACAGGTGATTTCATAAAACAAAACTGATAGTTAAAGTATTAATGATCCAATAGTTAGTGAATATTGAGTATAGGTTGGCACCCTTTGAAACTGCTTGACCCGTCACCAATATCATATAACCCAACCTGACGTGTTTTTGCCAAGATGACTTAAAACTGCTCCCCGATAGCAATCCAACTTTTATATTAGTTTGGTATCACTTATGTATGTGGTCCTTTGCAAAGTTCTATGTATAGATCAACTAAACAATCAATCTTCAATAAGTACAAGAAGGTTTAGTTGCATAACAATAAACGTGAAAGAGCTTTGATCCTTACACCACATTTAAACGAAAAAAACAAAAAAACACACTTAATGACCCGCGTTTGGATGAGCCCGATTAAAAGGCTTCAACATTCTTTTTTTAAAATACGCCACTCACTCAAAAAGAAAAAAGACCAATGTGAATGAAATTGACATTGGTTACTACAAATATTCTATGGTCCAAGAGAAAACTAGAAAAATAATAAATTTAAAGTGAATTAAATTAAAATTTTAACTCGTACAAAAAAAGAAACCCTGTACCAATTCAGAGTTGTTTATATAAAGTTTTCTTCACTCACAACTTGTACCGCTCAACCGATGTGGGATAAAACCCCACTTTCACGTTTCTCATTTTTTATGATTGTTACTACTCTTTTTTTTAAGGTCTGTTTTCATTTTTTGCTACAATACATTCTCTCCTATCGAAATTGATTATATGCAGACGGCAATTGGATCTATTCATGTTGCAGACAAAACAGAAGTGCAGAACTTTGAAAAGGCCCAAATACAAAAAATGGCGCGCCAAACACATATATTACTATAGGGGAGCCATTCGAGTCATTTTTGTAAACACGTGTCAAGTTGAGTATATATTGTTTTACGATGGGTCAAGCAGTTTGAAAGTGTAAAAATGTATACTCAATATTCACTAATTATTGGATCAATAGAACTTTAGGAAAAAGTTCAACATACACCATTAGTTTAGTATAGAGTCAATAAACCAATCACAACCTCCCATTTTTATCATCTAACAAAAAAACTCATTTTTTAAAAATTAAATATCTCACAAACCGTTTATCGTTACGTAAAATAAAACATATCATCACGGCGAGAGTTAAAGCGTCTATCTATCGAGAGGCACATGATACTCTCGACGGATTTTTTTTCGACTTTTTTTCTTAAGTCACGTCTGAGAGAAATCATATATGATTCATCACGAAACATATATGATTTTCAGAAAATCATATATGATTCATATCACGAATCATATATGATTTTCTAAAAATCATATATGTTTCGTGACGAATCGTATATGATTTCTCTCAGACGTGACTTAAGAAAAAAATTCGAAAAAAAGTTCGTCGAAAGTATATACATGTGCCCCTCGATAGAAAGATGATTTAATTCTCGTTGAAATGGTGTATTTTTTTCGTTTAACGATTTACCGTTTGTGAGATATTTAATTTTAAAAAAGTGGTGGGAAGTGGGTTTTTTAAAAAATGGGTGATTATGATTGATTGAATAGGTTTATGCTAATTTAAGGGTCTATATAGATTTTAACTCTAGAACTTTAATATATAGTTTTGTAAATCTTACTCTCATTTATCTATGAAATTCAATAGACCACTCTTAAATTTTTACCCGTTTTGACTAATTTACCGAACAAGGCCAAATTACCACTAGTGTCAACAAAACGCAAGGGTTGGTTGTAGCTTTATCATGTTCACAAACATTGAAATAATTCTATGTAATGACATTGCAGTATTGTGTTGAAACAAAGAGTACTTCAGCTGTATCAGACTATCAGTTTTAGTAATAGAAAAAGGCAAGTGGGAAGGCAATATCAGAAATTTATATCTTTCGAAGTTAATCACAAATGGCAGAGAGTTTCAAGGGTCAGCCGTAGTGAAGGGTTGAAGGGAGAGAAAATAAAACATGGATTGTTTTTAGGCCTTATTCAAATGTACAAAAGTAGCAAATCGATTCACTGGTTTCTAATTTTACATATATGATGTACTGTTACACGGGCAAAACAATAAGATATATGGCCTTGTTCACCGGTATCTTTACCCTACATATATGCTGGTGACCTGGTGTTCCGGGAAAGACACAACACAAGCTTATAATTAAGCACCCAGCTACACTCCAAAACTAGAAGCTATTGGGCTGCAGTTCCTACTGAATCAGCTAGCTCCTCTAGCAATTCCCTTTGCTCCGTGGAAACACAAGACATCATACATTATTAAACAAAAATGTGCAACACCCTGTAAATGCAAGATTTATGTCATCCGCTAGAGATGGCAAATAATGAGGCAAAAGTGGTTTGTATAATTAAACATCAGAATTGGGAATATTTTTTACCCGTTTAAACTAAGAGACCCATTATCCTTCTAGTAAACCTTTTGATTTGACCGAACTGAGAAAAAACGAAGCCATATCAACCCATTTATAAGAAATGGTACCTGAATGACTGTCTCAATGTCACCATCAGGAAATGAAATGAGCTCGAAGTTCATCTTCAATATGTGATCCGTAGGCCTATTATCCTATGGAACATACGACATACGTATAAATATGAATTATCCAAATTAACATGGATGTGAGGAGATCCATAAACAGACTGAACTGGTATGTTTCTTGTCACTTTCCATTTTGTACTAAAAGCTGATACAACTTAATTATTCTTTGACATAGTACTACAATGTTATAGCATATCACCAGATTTGCATCATCAATTGATATTGCATAATAATATACGTGCAAAAACTACACACTAAATCCATGTCTTCCTTCCTTGCCTCTAACTCTAAAAGGAGTTTTTTCAACAGCCATTAGTCTTAGCATATAACCGATGGCTAAGTGGCACACGATATTCTTTAGTAAAAGGTGAATGAATAGGCTCATGCCTTGGCTGCGTTCCTTCAACCATAGTCTTCGATCCCATTAGGTAGTTTTTAGCTAAGGATACTAGCCATTGTTTTGATTTTGTTCATCAATCATACCCTCTACTAATTCATCATTAAAAGTAAAATAGGTTTTGCAGCAACAACTACTTATATATATCACTAATCCACATATCTTGATTTGGTAGTGATAGGCTAAGTTAGTCACCAATCATCAAGGACGTGCATTGTTTATGTCTCTGGGTGGAGTAGTGATAGGTTAAAAGTAGTTTTTGTTACTAAAACTCCTCTCGAGGTTCAAGGCATGTGCATTTTCTGCCTTCACATTTGATGCAAAGGAATGTCTTCTGTGTACGTACTCTGTGGTGGCTATAGTAAGTGAAGTCTTAGGAGTATGTTATGGATTTCATCCCAAACATTTGCTCCGATTGAAAAAAGTGTCGCCCAAACGGTAAGATTTTTTTAGTGATACTTACCAAGTATAACAGAAGAACGACTCACCTTGGTTTATGGAGAGAAATGCCCGTAAGGTCTCTACTATAATTGACATTAATTTGTTTGTTTTTTGTTAACAAATTTGTTTGTTGCATTGTCCCACATAGGTGGAGGGAGAGATTTTAAATGGATTTATAATTAAATTTCTACTTTCACAAGTAAGGTTTTAGTGGAATTTTGAAAGAAAAAAGATCTTGAATATATGACTTTCAAAATTTCTTTAAAAATCTTTTTACATTTATAAATTGTAGATGGTGAAACAATCAATTATAAATAAATTTTCATTGTCACCAGCCTTATACTTTTTGAAAATCCTCAAATTGTTAGTTATAAATAAATTTTCATTATCACCAACCCAACGCGAGACTATATCAAAACACAATTTTCGATCCTATTACATAAAACATTTTCATGAAAGCGAAAAGTGATTCGACAGTTGTTTAAGACAAAATTATGGATATAGGACTTTCAAAAGGTTCTACGAACATACCTTCTAAAAATCGTTAAACATAGTTCTAAGGGATTAGTATAAGACATAGTTCTACTTAGGAACATGTTAAACATAGTTCTAAGGGCTTCATATAAGACATGGGAACATGCGTTGAATGTTTCTATTTATGAAAAGGTGAGTGAGAAGCATAGGGCGGTCCATGGTCATCTATAGTCTACGATTCCATTTGTTAGTTTTTAGTTTAGGGTACTGGTCATTGTTTTGAACTTTTGATTACTTTCTTCAATCATACCCACGGCCTATCATCATTATGTTTTGTCAATCATTATGGTTAGTTAGTAACGAATACAGATGGTCTTTGGTATGCTTATAAGTATAGTCAAAATATGATAGCTTTGTCAAAATTCAAGAATCCAGACACTAGTTAAACTGTTCTTTTAATTCCAGGTAGTCTTGGGGATGGCTTGTTGCAAAAATTAGAACTCTTTGTGATAAGATAACGTAATATCTCTATAATGTTATTAATAATTATTTACATAACAATGTTAGAAGTGTGGCAGTGATAGATATCCAAGATTGCAAATGATTTGTATCATAAAGTCTTATTTGTATTTTGAGGTCGTCCCTATCTTTACAACCAAAAGTGGATGCCACTAACCTTCTCAACAACCACAACCTTCCTTATCACCTTCTCAACAACCACAACCTTCACCACTTTTGTCGATGCCACTAATTCAGCCGCCACCACCACCATCAACCGCAAACATTAAAGGTTTGACGTGATTTGGTGGTTTTGGTGGTAGATCTGTTGGTTTTGGTGGTGGATCTGGTGGTTTTTGTTAAAGAAATAAAGTTTGGTGTTTGGTTTATAACAGAAGCAAAAACCATTGGTTTTATAGTGGTTGATGTTTCGATTTTATAATATATGTTCATCACAAAATTAGTCATCGAGTACCCGCCGCCGCATTGCACGGGTACTCGGCTAGTTGTTGTCAAACGCCACATAAAATAGCAAGTCGATACATGAACCCATTTCTACCAATCAACTTATAAATTCACTCTTTAACTCTCAAATAATTTGCAATTTTGTTTTGCTTGTAAAGATAGGGACGACCTCGAAATACAAATAAGACTTTATGATACAAATCATTTGCAATCTTGGATATCTATCACTGCCACACTTCTAACATTGTTATGTAAATAATTATTAATAACATTATAGAGATGTTACGTTAGCTTATCACAAAGAGTTCTAATTTTTGCAACAAGCCATCCCCAAGACTACCTGGAATTAAAAGAACAGTTTAACTAGTGTCTGGATTTTTGAATTTTGACAAAGCTATCATATTTTGACTATACTTATAAGCATACCAAAGACCATCTGTATTCGTTACTAACTAACCATAATGATTGACAAAACATAATGATGATAGGCCATGGGTATGATTGAAGAAAGTAATCAAAAGTTCAAAACAATGACCAGTACCCTAAACTAAAAACTAACAAATGGAATCGTAGACTATAGATGACCATGGACCGCCCTATGCTTCTCACTCACCTTTTCATAAATAGAAACATTCAACGCATGTTCCCATGTCTTATATGAAGCCATTAGAACTATGTTTAACATGTTCCTAAGTAGAACTATGTCTTATACTAATCCCTTAGAACTATGTTTAACGATTTTTAGAAGGTATGTTCGTAGAACCTTTTGAAAGTCCTATATCCATAATTTTGTCTTAAACAACTGTCGACTCACTTTTCGCTTTCATGAAAATGTTTTATGTAATAGGATCGAAAATTGTGTTTTGATATAGTCTCGCGTTGGGTTGGTGATAATGAAAATTTATTTATAACTAACAATTTGAGGATTTTCAAAAAGTATAAGGCTGGTGACAATGAAAATTTATTTATAATTGATAGTTTCACCATCTACAATTTATAAATGTAAAAAGATTTTTAAAGAAATTTTGAAAGTCATATATTCAAGATCTTTTTTCTTTCAAAATTCCACTAAAACCTTACTTGTGAAATTAGAAATTTAATTATAAATCCATTTAAAATCTCTCCCTCCACCTATGTGGGACAATGCAACAAACAAATTTGTTAACAAAAAACAAACAAATTAATGTCAATTATAGTAGAGACCTTACGGGCATTTCTCTCCATAAACCAAGGTGAGTCGTTCTTCTGTTATACTTGGTAAGTATCACTAAAAAAATCTTACCGTTTGGGCGACACTTTTTTCAATCGGAGAAAATGTTTGGGATGAAATCTATAACATACTCCTAAGACTTCACTTACTATAGCCACCACAGAGTACGTACACAGAAGACATTCCTTTGCATCAAATGTGAAGGCAGAAAATGCACATGCCTTGAACCTCGAGAGGAGTTTTAGTAACAAAAACTACTTTTAACCTATCACTACTCCACCCAGAGACATAAACAATGCACGTCCTTGATGATTGGTGACTAACTTAGCCTATCACTACCAAATCAAGATATGTGGATTAGTGATATATATAAGTAGTTGTTGCTGCAAAACCTATTTTACTTTTAATGATGAATTAGTAGAGGGTATGATTGATGAACAAAATCAAAACAATGGCTAGTATCCTTAGCTAAAAACTACCTAATGGGATCGAAGACTATGGTTGAAGGAACGCAGCCAAGGCATGAGCCTATTCATTCACCTTTTACTAAAGAATATCGTGTGCCACTTAGCCATCGGTTATATGCTAAGACTAATGGCTGTTGAAAAAACTCCTTTTAGAGTTAGAGGCAAGGAAGGAAGACATGGATTTGGTGTGTAGTTTTTGCACGTATATTATTATGCAATATCAATTGATGATGCAAATCTGGTGATATGCTAAAACATTGTAGTACTATGTCAAAGAATAATTAAGTTGTATCAGCTTTTAGTACAAAATGGAAAGTGACAAGAAACATACCAGTTCAGTCTGTTTGTGGATCTCCTCACATCCATGTTAATTTGGATAATTCATATTTATACGTATGTCGTATGTTCCATAGGATAATAGGTTTACGGATCACATATTGAAGATGAACTTCGAGCTCATTTCATTTCCTGATGGTGACATTGAGACAGTCATTCAGGTACCATTTCTTATAAATGGGTTGATATGGCTTCGTTTTTTCTCAGTTCGGTCAAATCAAAAGGTTTACTAGAAGGATAATGGGTCTCTTAGTTTCAACGGGTAAAAAATATTCCCAATTCTGATGTTTAATTATACAAACCACTTTTGCCTCATTATTTGCCATCTCTAGCGGATGACATAAATCTTGCATTTACAGGGTGTTGCACATTTTTGTTTAATAATGTATGATGTCTTGTGTTTCCACGGAGCAAAGGGAATTGCTAGAGGAGCTAGCTGATTCAGTAGGAACTGCAGCCCAATAGCTTCCAGTTTTGGAGTGTAGCTGGGTGCTTAATTATAAGCTTGTGTTGTGTCTTTCCCGGAACACCAGGTCACCAACATATATGTAGGGTAAAGATACCGGTGAACAAGGCCATATATCTTATTGTTTTGCCCGTGTAACAGTACATCATATATGTAAAATTAGAAACCAGTGAATCGATTTGCTACTTTTGTACATTTGAATAAGGCCTAAAAACAATCCATGTTTTATTTTCTCTCCCCTCAACCCTTCACTACGGCTGACCCTTGAAACTCTCTGCCATTTGTGATTAACTTCAAAAGATATAAATTTCTGATATTGCCTTCCCACTTGCCTTTTTCTATTACTAAAACTGATAGTCTGATACAGCTGAAGTACTCTTTGTTTCAACACAATACTGCAATGTCATTACATAGAATTATTTCAATGTTTGTGAACATGATAAAGCTACAACCAACCCTTGCGTTTTGTTGACACTAGTGGTAATTTGGCCTTGTTCGGTAAATTAGTCAAAACGGGTAAAAATTTAAGAGTGGTCTATTGAATTTCATAGATAAATGAGAGTAAGATTTACAAAACTATATATTAAAGTTCTAGAGTTAAAATCTATATAGACCCTTAAACTAGCATAAACCTATTCAATCAATCATAATCACCCATTTTTTAAAAAACCCACTTCCCACCACTTTTTTAAAATTAAATATCTCACAAACGGTAAATCGTTAAACGAAAAAAAATACACCATTTCAACGAGAATTAAATCATCTTTCTATCGAGGGGCACATGTATATACTTTCGACGAACTTTTTTTCGAATTTTTTTCTTAAGTCACGTCTGAGAGAAATCATATACGATTCGTCACGAAACATATATGATTTTCAGAAAATCATATATGATTCATGATACGATTCGTCACGGAACATATATGATTTTCAGAAAATCATATATGATTCATGATATGAATCATATATGATTTTCTGAAAATCATATATGTTTCGTGACGAATCATATATGATTTTTCTCAGACGTGACTTAAGAAAAAAAGTCGAAAAAAAAATCCGTCGAGAGTATCATGTGCCTCTCGATAGATAGATGCTTTAACTCTCGCCGTGATGATATGTTTTATTTTACGTAACGATAAACGGTTTGTGAGATATTTAATTTTTAAAAAATGAGTTTTTTTGTTAGATGATAAAAATGGGAGGTTGTGATTGGTTTATTGACTCTATACTAAACTAATGGTGTATGTTGAACTTTTTCCTAAAGTTCTATTGATCCAATAATTAGTGAATATTGAGTATACATTTTTACACTTTCAAACTGCTTGACCCATCGTAAAACAATATATACTCAACTTGACACGTGTTTACAAAAATGACTCGAATGGCTCCCCTATAGTAATATATGTGTTTGGCGCGCCATTTTTTGTATTTGGGCCTTTTCAAAGTTCTGCACTTCTGTTTTGTCTGCAACATGAATAGATCCAATTGCCGTCTGCATATAATCAATTTCGATAGGAGAGAATGTATTGTAGCAAAAAATGAAAACAGACCTTAAAAAAAAGAGTAGTAACAATCATAAAAAATGAGAAACGTGAAAGTGGGGTTTTATCCCACATCGGCTGAGCGGTACAAGTTGTGAGTGAAGAAAACTTTATATAAACAACTCTGAATTGGTACAGGGCTTCTTTTTTTGTACGAGTTAAAATTTTAATTTATATCACTTTAAATTTATTATTTTTCTAGTTTTCTCTTGGACCATAGAATATTTGTAGTAACCAATGTCAATTTCATTCACATTGGTCTTTTTTCTTTTGAGTGAGTGGCGCATTTTAAAAAAAGCATGTTGAAGCCTTTTAATCGGGCTCATCCAAACGCGGGTCATTAAGTGTGTTTTTTTTGTTTTTTTCGTTTAAATGTGGTGTAAGGATCAAAGCTCTTTCACGTTTATTGTTATGCAACTAAACCTTCTTGTACTTATTGAAGATTGATTGTTTAGTTGATCTATACATAGAACTTTGCAAAGGACCACATACATAAGTGATACCAAACTAATATAAAAGTTGGATTGCTATCGGGGAGCAGTTTTAAGTCATCTTGGCAAAAACACGTCAGGTTGGGTTATATGATATTGGTGACGGGTCAAGCAGTTTCAAAGGGTGCCAACCTATACTCAATATTCACTAACTATTGGATCATTAATACTTTAACTATCAGTTTTGTTTTATGAAATCACCTGTACAAAAAAGGTGTAGCCTGAGCCTTATCTGACCCGTCCAATATTTTTACCCGTTTTGATAAATTCACCAAACATAACCATATGGCCACTAGTATTAACAAAACATTAAGGGTTGGTTGTAGACTTGTAGCTTTCTCATGATGACAAACATTGCAATACTACCAGTTCATTCTGTTTGTAGACTTCCTCAATCCTTGATTACAGAACCTTCGCCGTGTCATCTTCACGTTGTATCAAAGTTTCAACAGTCACCTTCAAAATGCGACAAGTTTAATGGAATTTCTATAAGATCAAGAAATACTATTTGGAAAATCTTGCATCATCTAGGCCATGAGCCCCAGGAGGAGCAAATTTTGAGTGCTAGCTTAATGCTCGCAGAATGGACCCAACATCGAGTAATCAGCTCCACCACGATTGCATCATCAGTTACAAAGTTAAATACTTGTCAATTTTTAGTCCTCTTGTTTCAAGCGTCACCAGAAGCTCTCATATAAAGGCATGCCAATCACAAATTATTTGTGATGACTCGTGTTTGGGCTACTTGGCCATCGGTTATATGCTAAGACTTATGGCCACTGCAAAAACTGCTTTTAGAGTTAGATCCAAGGCAGGGAGTTGGTGTGTAGTTTTTGCACATATATTATTATGCAACCGAACTTTCTTCTGGCACTTACTGAAGTCTGATGTATATTCTCTTTTAGGGGCAAGTTTCTGATGACTTAGTTCATTCTTAATGGATAATAACTACTTTTTTTTAACAGCAACTATTTCATTAAATGACTAGCAAGAAGCTAGAAAGGATTACAAAGAAATTAAATTAGGGTTTTTTAACCAATCTAACCAAGAAAAAGAAAGGCGACATTGCCATTTACACCAATTAAAAGAACTAAGGACAATGTCATCGAAGATTTCCGAGCGATGAGGAATTTTTTCATCGAACAAGAGCCGATTACGAAAACACCACACGAGCCACCAGGTAACTAAAAAAACGCCCTCCAATATGATCTTCAGTCTGGGAGCCATTCAGACAGATTCAAACCACAATTTCCACTCTGAAAACGACGACCAACTCTGAGGATCCAATTCCCACCAGCGACAAACTTTCTGAAGTAAATTCATAGCCATTTGACATCCGAAATAAACGTGTGAATTATCTTCTTCAGCAATGTTACAAACTGGAAAAGAAACATAATCAATCGGAACGTTTTTTTCTGCAGGTTAACCCTAGTAGGAAGACAGTCCATACGTGCACGCCAAGCAAAAATATTCACCTTAGAAGGAACCGTCTTCGACCATTCTGTCTGAGGCCCATGGGGAAGAAACAAGTTGTCCATGAAAAGCCTTACATCTTTAACTTTAAAACAACCGTCTACTGATAAATCACAAACCCACCTATCGTTACATTGAGAGAGAGAGAAACCGATTCCAATATTAACTTTAACACAGCAAGTTGGGTCTGCTCAGCTCCTCCACGAGGTTGTCTACGGAACGAGTCAACAAGAGAACCAGTAAGTTTCGTAGCCACCGTAACATCTTGATAAGTATCCAAGGAGAAAATCCTAGGAAACAGAACATATAAAGGAAGGTCGCCCACCCATAAATCAAGCCAAAACCGTATATTATTACCGTTACCAATCTTTCTTTTACAGTGAGCCCAGAAATCAAACCCTTTGTTTTTAAGATGATGAAGTTCCCTCAGAATGCTCCCCCAAATGAAAGAAATTTTATCGTCATGAAGATCAATGCAAGAACCATATAAAGAACGAATGACTTTTCCCCAAAGAGAACCATCTTCCATAAGAAATCGCCACACCCATTTTAGCAAGAGAGCCTGATTAAGTGAAAAGAAACTGGAAACCCCCAACCCGCCATTTCTTTTGGAAGCTAAAACTTTATTCCAAGCTACCCATGTGATCTTCTTGTCCGAACTATCCATACCATTAAAAAATCGCCTCCGAATTCCCTCCATATTGTTGAGAACCCCAATTGGAACCTTAAAAAGAGACAAATTGTAGATTGGAGATGAACCAAGAACTGATTTAAGCAGGATAAGATCACCACCGCTTGAAAGCGTTTTCAACTTCCATTTGGATAACCGGTTGCGCATTTTAGACAAAGTATCCTCCCAAGCTGCTAACCGATTTGAAGACTGACCAACAATAACCTCAAGATATCTAAAAGGGTTGTTCATATGCGAGCACCCTATAGATGATGCAACGGAAGATACTTCAGAACTGCCAACCCCCACACCTAAAAGTTGACTCTTTTGGACATTTATCTAGAGACCCGAAGCAAGATAAAAACTTTTCAAGATATGTAAAATACCTGTAAGATTAGTTTGCCACCATTCCCCAACGAACATTGCATCATCCGCGTAAAAAAGATGAGAAATCGATACGGAACCCGGAAGAGAAATTCCTTTGAAATACTTCTCTTCGACTGTCTGTTAAAGGATAAATGGAACGATTCCATGACAAGAATAAACAGATAAGGAGCTAAAGGATCCCCTTGTTTGAGACCTTGAAAGCATGTAAATTCATTGGTGGGGCTGTCGTTAATGAGGACAGAAGATTTGGCCGACAACAAAGTACCCTTAATCTAATTGCACCACCTAGGACCGAACCCAAACGCAGCTAAGATGTCGAGGAGATAATCCCAACGAACTGAATCGTATGCTTTAGCGAAATCTACTTTGAAGAACATAGCTTGACGCCTTTTCCGTTTACACCAATTTAGAATCTCATCTAATATAAAAGGGCCATCCAAAATTTGTCTCCCTGAAACAAATGATGTTTGAGTATCCGACACCAACTCGGAAATCACAACGACTACTCGATTGGCTAGGACCTTAGTAACAACCTTATATAAACAGCCAATTAAGCTAATAGGCCAGAAATCATTCACAAACTTAGCATCGATAACTTTCGGGATAAGGGTTATGAAGGATGAGTTACAACCTTTGGCAAAACTCCCTTTTATGAAGAAATAACCTAATGCTTTACAGAAATCTTGACCCACTAAGTCCCAATATTTATTAAAGAACTCAAAGGTAAATCCGTCGGGTCCTGGAGTCTTGTTTTCTCCACAGTTCCAAACCGCCCTCTTAATTTCATCATCGGACACTTGAGAATTTAGCTCGATAGATTGACTTTGGAGGAGCCTCTTTGGAAATTGAAAATTCAGTTTGAATCGAGCCTGAGAAGGTTGTTTGAATCTGTTGGAAAAGTGAGAAAAAAAACGCGGTCTTAACAGAGTTTGGATTAGTGGTCCAAACTCCATTCACAAAGACTCCTCTAATGGCAAGCTGCGTACATCTCTTGTTAATAATCCCATGGAAGAACTTCGAGTTTTCATCTCCCTCAATTGCCACTTAATCTTATATTTTTGAATAAACTCCTTAGATTCTAAGTTATTAATTACTTGTAACTGTCTAAGTAAGTCAAGACGACGAAGACCAGCCGAATCATCAGAACCACCGTTGTCCAAAGCTTTATCAATTAGCCCTAGCTCGTTGATTATATTATTTTTTTTTTACCCTAGAAGCTTCCTTTTTTATGCTTTTCACCCAATCACGAATGATGATTTTTAGCGCTTGCAATTTTTTCTTGAACCGAATCATATGATTACTATCTGAAAAAGATAGAGAGTCCCAAGATGATTTAATCATAACGTCAAAACCATCTAACTCCAGCCACGAATGATAGAATTTGAACGGCGTTGGCCCGAAATCCACATTAGCTTCCCGTAAAAGAATTGGGCGATGGTCGGAAAGAAGTCTATCCAGGCAAATACCAGTAACAGATGGAAATAAAGAGAAAATACCATCTGAAACCAAGAACCGATCGAGTTTACTCATTTTTGTTGCCGAGGGATGCGACCAAGTAAAAGAATAACCCTCCAAAGCAATATCATTTAACCCAGAATCCGTAATGAAGTTATCAAATTGTCTCGCGCCGTACGAGTTAAAACAAGAGCCCCTTCTTTCATTAGCCAAGCGCACCTCGTTAAAGTCACCTATGATAATGACATCACCATTCCAACGACCTATAAGCAACAATATATAGTCCCAGAGGATTTTATTTTGAGAAACCTGTTGAGGCACATACACAACTATGAAAAGGATTCTGGAGTTAGTAGTAAGCCAAGTACCATAAATAGCTACGAAGTTGTGCGACACTGTCACATTATCTTTTTTAAAAATAGACGCTTCCCAAATACAAAGAATACCACCAGAAGCTCCAACCGAGTCACTACTAACAAAATCATAATTCGAATTGCCCCATATAGACCGCACCAACATCGAAGAAATTGAAGACATTTTTGTTTCATGAATCGCCAAAAAATTAAGTTTAAAAGAGTACGCTAACCTTTTCATCCATTCTTTTTCGTCTTGTGACCAAGACCCTGAACATTGATTGATAATGCATTCATTTGATACCGTTCCCCACTCCTTGTTGATTAATAATACCTTCGAGATCCTTTTCGCACCCCTCCATTGTATATCCCATAGCTTGGCCTACTTGAATAATATCCTCCATTAATTTTAAAACTGATCCTCCGTTGTTATTGTTAGCTTCTTTGTTACTGTTCTCATGAGATGAATGAACTGATTCGGAACATTGTTCTTTGGAAACTGTAACATTGGGAGAGTGATTCAAACCATCAGTATTGACGTTACCATTAACTATTTCATTACCTAATTTACCATTGTCTTTGACCTCAGAACCATCCGGGGTGTAACCTGGGGGATGAGGAATCGATAAACTTAGATTCGCCTTTGTCTCTCCTAAAGGACTGTTATGTTTCTCCAGTAAATCATAGAACCCAAAAATATCAGTTGAATGTGTATAGGATTGGATCCTAATTCTTTTTGCTGAGCTTCTAAAGGTTCCTCTTAAAGAGGATCAACAGTGGCCTGCTTATCTTGATTCTGATCAGAACCTATGGAACCAAATACCGTCTCAGGAATTTCTTCCTCGTCACTGTGTACCTCCTCTCCTATAACCCCTTCTCTATGGACATGCAAATCTTCTTCCCGATTCAAGTTCTGGCTAGAGAAATCATCTTTAGATATAAAATCGCTATCTGTACAATCCACGAAAGAAGGACACCAAGTAAATAATTCTTTAGCCCGTACCCAATAAGTTTTCCCTTTAATTATAATCTTAAAGGATTCAAGAATTGATGAAGGATGATTCGTTTTTAAACAAATGCGCTTACGACCAAAATTGGACCCAGAATAATCATCAACCTCCATACGTACCCCCCATTTGTTGCTAATCTTCCTGAAGGATGCGTCAGGCCCTCACTGGTACACCTTCTACATCCACCCACACTATTCTTTCCTCACTAACAAAGTCGCTAGACACATTACGAATAACATCGAACCACGACTTCACACCTTGGTGTTGTAGCAAATTATCTATAGTAATCTCATTAGCACATTCAATCAGGACCCACAAACCCCCAAGATATGACAACTTACTATCAACAAAACCCTCGTCCTTCAAAATAACTGGAAGATTATTAATTGATGGAAATGCTTTGACCATACCCATTACAGAATTGGAGAAGTCTTGTGATGATAAACAAGAATCATCTAAAAGTATAGCAGGTGAGGAATCACCCGGTTGCTTAGTATGATTGTTCAGAACGACTTCAGCATAAGAACCCACTTGGTGCTTAGGAAGCACATGAGTATTGGACCTTTCATGCTTAGAGGGAGCAAGAGGTGGATACCCAGTATGCTTGAGAGGGCGATCGAAACGGGCCTGAGTAGCAAATAAGTGAAAACTGCCAATCCACAAGGTACATAGATTATCAACTAATCGAGTAAGGTTGGGAACCTTAATAAACCGAACGAATGCAAATCTTTTCCCAGCTTTCGATTTCTTATAGGGAATAAAGACATCTACTACCGTCTCGTACGTGCTACACAATTTCCAAAGATCTTTGGAGGAGGTGTAATCAGGAAAATTAGTGACATAAATTGAGTGTGAAATCTTATGAGTCTGATCCTCAAATGAAGCAGCCATTGGAAGAACCAGAAACCCTAAAAGTTGAACCGCCTCCAATAAAATATAGAACCAAACAGTAAAAAAACAAAAAACAAACCCTAGAAAAGAAAAGCCCTAAATCAACAAGCCTTAGGTTAATGCATATCTGCTAAAATAAAAATGAATCTAGATCGGATCACACTTGAGCCCTCCAGAGGAAAACTGGATGAATATCACACCATCTAAGACTTAATTCAACGAATTAACCCTAAGATCTGCAACTACGTCGAACCCACTCAACAAACAAGGAAATCAATGGTTACCGAGTATAGAATCATCGTTATAAAAGAGAGTGATGATCAACAAAAGAGCACGTTAATTAACAGGTTAGGAGAGCCAATAACGACTGAAAATCTAATCAAAGAAAACCCGACCCCTATGGCTTCGGATTGCTAACACATAAAGAAGCTCGTTCCTGAATCAATCACATGGATCGATGGAAGGACGACAGGTTCTTTTTGTGTACGAATTAACGAAGCGTAGTAGGCTGGACATCAATGAAAAGAACCTTGGGGGAGCGCCGCCATTGCTAGGGTTTTTGTGTGTTCTTATCTCAGTAATGGATACTAACTACTAAAGACTAAAGACCGTGGTTCAAGTGGAAAAATCGTGTGTGGTATCCACGTTAGCGGTTAGGCTACTGTTGATTCGAGGTTGTACAATATACTTAACTTTGCCAAGATCTGCAGACGGGTAATTGGATTTATTCATGTAGCATAAGGGCTACTGCAAAAACTCCTTTTAGAGTTAGAGCCAAGGAAGACATGGAGCTGGTCTTGTACTTAATCTTTGTTGAAAAGTGAGAAATATGAAAGTGGGTTCATCCCACATCGACTGAGCAGTAGAATTTAAGAGTGTGGAAAGTTGTATATAAACACCAACTGCATCGATGATTGTGGAGTTGCACCATTTGTTATGTGACTTCTTTTTTAGAGTTTCTTTTCTTGAAATAAAGAACTCGGACAACTAAACCTAGTTAAAACTTTGATTTTTATTTTATTTGTAGATTTGTAGATTTGTAGATTGTAAATTACAATCTTTATAATACAATTAAAATACAATAAAATCATTAGTTAATTATAGGTTTATAACATAAAGTATTAGAGTAGTTTTCTCTTATTATCTTTTCTCATAGTATCTTATCTAGTTCTAATTTTTGAATTGCTTAGTCTCAAACTTAGCCTGTAACCACCACCGACTCCCAAAAACGATACAAGTCCTTAATAGTTGAGATCAGATAATGTAAGTTATATCCAATCATCACTTATTATGGATGAGATACTACTGATATGCTGAAAGTCGTAAAAGTAAGTATGTATGTGTTCCACCAACCAACTACGACCAGTAATCATCACTCTTCGAATATCATGAATTTTGCTTTTAGAGAGTATCCTACAAAACGCCCAAAATGAAAGACATTAAAAAGAAAGATTAGCTAAAATGAGAAACGTGAAATTGGTGGGTTTATCCCACATCGGCTGAGAAGTGCAAGTTGAGAGTTTAGAAAACTCTATATAAACACATGAATGAGTCGTTCTTCTCTTATACTTGGTAAGTATCACTAGAAAAATATTCTTGTCTGTGGAACACTTTTTCCGTGTGGAGCAAAATGCTCAGGATGGAATCCATGACATAAAGGCTTCTCGTAAGATTTCACTGATTATAACCACAACAAAGCCTAGTTACCAGTGAAATGTCTCGAGCTAAAATACGACCATGCTAGCGTAAGTACACAAATGAAGCGTAAGTACACAAATGACGGTTCCTTTATATAAAATGCGAATGCAGAAAATGTACATGTTTTCCATAGCTTTACCTGCCTTGAACTTTGAGTGGAGTTTTAGTAACAAAACTACTTTTAGTTATCACACATTCTCCACAAACAATCATGATTGACAATAGATTATGATTGGATATCTAAAAGGCACGCCAATCATGAATTATTCAAAAGATGAGTAGTTTTTGTGCCACTTGGCAATCGGTCATGGGACGGCACAAATGGGGAGGATGAGAGAGTTTGAGAGTGGTTTTGCATGGTGAAATGGTAGAATGAAGGAGCTAGTGGTTTTTGATGGAAGGTGTAAGCTTCCATGTGAAGCTAAGTTACAAGTGTAACTTAGTATGTGTATGTTTGACACCTAAGGGTGTGTTAGATTAATAGTGCCGGTTTTGAGTGGGGGTGGGACAAGTGTCCCACTTGTCTCATCCCCATTTATTTACGGGTACTCCTCGATTCTAGTTTCCTCGATTTGCGTGCCCTCGGGTCGTTTTACGAAAAGCGTTTTTATAAATTATGAATCAACGTCACAAAACGAATCCAATAAAAATTGTCTCATCAAAAACGGAGTTCGAAAATGTAAATACGTAATCCTAAGGTTTCCGGTTTAGTCGTAAAGGACGTTAAAATAAAATCGTAAGTCCTAATCTCTTCTCGTAAATTTGTGAGTTTATGAACTAACACAAATTTAAAACTCCAAAATAATATTCACGGATAAATTTATTTTTTGAAATGTCAGACTGTCACCAAAGACAGTGTATGTAAACGTAAGCACGTAACGTAGAATCCTCCGGTTTAGACGTAGTCGACGCTACTTCAAGATGTAAATCCAAATTTCTTCCCAAAAATAAGTGAGTTCATATTGTAACATTAAAATAATATTTTCAAATAATATTTGAGAATAAAATATCAATCGTAAATTGACGGATTGTCACAGAATGCGTACTCAAATTATGAAAACATGGGGTATATTCATATTCGTTAAATGTTTTCGTCTGTATCTAATTTGAAATTCTCTCGCGTAGATTATGCGTTGACCTTACTCTTTTAAGGTTAGTCATGTCTCCAGATATCCTTGAATTGTGAAGGATTATGAGTTATTGTTAGTCTTTTGAGAAGTTCACATCTTATCGACGGCAATAAAACTGAAAAGTTGATAGTGCCAATAGAATGGATTGATTGATTATGACATGACGACATTGTCTTAATTGATGGGAACTCGAATAGAATTCCCCTAAATGATAAGATGTTGATTATCAAAAGTGATCTAAATAATTCTTGATGGATGACCATATCCTGCTTTTAGACTTGAAATTATACCGTGAATGGTTGTGAATTAGTCATAGATATTATAATCTAGAAAGAACCTAATATGAATTTATTAAAAGATATTTCTGTTATCTGAAACTTTAGGAGGTATTTATTGGTGAATTACCTAGACTTTTGCCATTAAGGCAAGTTGAAATTGGTATTGATTTTATTCTACCAAGCTCGTCATCATGAAG